>JAUMJK010000478.1:0-1200000 GCA_033558105.1 Coccyzus lansbergi
CGTGCGGCACCTCCTCCTTCCCCGGCCCCTCCCCCCGCGCGCCATTGGCCGGTACCGCGGCCGGCGGGGCGCGCGCGGGGGGCGGGGCTGGCCGAGGCCGTCTGGGCGGCCATGGCCAGAGGCGCCGCCGTGTGACAGCGCGGGCGCGGGCAGGCGGCCCGCGGCATGGACGCGGAGGCTGCGGAGCGGGGGCGGGAACCGGCGGCTGCCGGGGCCCAGGTGACCTGGAGCAGCGCGGGGCTCGGGGCGGGCGTCGCGAGCGCTGAGCTGGGGGCGCCCCGCGTCACCTCCTCCAGAGGGAGCCGTGCTCTGTGGGCAGGGGCCGCCTGGAGCAGCGCGGGGATCTTACCCCGCGTCCGGCTTGGGTTTGTCCTGTTTTCCGCTCAGTTCTCCCACTTTTCCCTAGGTTATTTGTGGAAATGCCGCGTTCCCGTTTGAGAATCTGACTCTGGAGCACAGGGGGGATGAGGTTTGTTTCTAGTCATGCTGTTCGCACGCCTGCCCTGCGGTCGATGTGGGCTGGTGGCACCGGGCAGGGAGCTCCCGGGGCACTGCTGATGCATAACAGTAACGTTCTCTCAGTAATTGTTGTCTGCAACCATGCGGTTAGCATTTGGTATGTATTAACCCTCATGCATAAAACCTTCGGCTTCGTTTTGGTAATAATGTTCGAAGAGCTGGTTAGAAATGCCTGACTGCTTTTCTTTGAATTCGGTGCTTTTGCTGGCTTTTGAACTGTCGCTATTGTATTTCCCTTCTGGACATCTGGTGCTGAACAAAGTTTGCCAGTCTGAAGCTACAGCTTCTCTCCCTGTTCTCACCATCCCAGCAGAACTGGGACAGCCAATTGCAGCTAGAAGGGGATAGCTGAGCTTCAGGGTGTTGGGAGCTTTGCATAGATCAGGTCTGTCCATGATGGGCTACAGCCTTGTCACCTTATATCCCTTCTGGTGATCCTCACACAGGCACAGGGGCCTGGCCCTTTCTGCAAGGGACTTCTCTGATAGTCTAGCTGGTGAGGTTAGAGGTGGCTTGGAGCTGTGCTGTCTACCTCGAATCTTTTCAGCAGTGTGTATTTCTGTTTCAGCTCCCCTCTTCCAGTGCTATGTAGAAGGTGGTTAAAGACAGCGTTACTGGGAGGCAAGTGGGGTTGTACTGGAGCAACATGGTACAGGGCAGTACAGCTTATCTGATCCTGGCCCTGGCGTATCCCTCTCGGAGGCTGTCATGGGCACCACACTTCCTACTTGGCAGCTCCTTGTCCACTTGCCCTCGCAGCCTCAATCCATGCTATGTGGGCATAATGCCCTCTAAGAGAATGATTGCATGATTCGTTTGTAGATTACTATTGAGAGAGGAAACTTTCAGGCTGAAAAGTTGCATTAGCTGTGGCAAGATTTACATTAACATTTCTCTGTAACCCTTCTCTAAGTGCAATTTCTCTTTACAGTTAGAAAAAATGTGATAGACTTGTCTGGAATAAGTTATTAGTTCCCACCTGTTGTACAGCTGTTGTTTGCCGTTGGGGGGAAAAAAAAAGTAGGGATTTGCATTATGTTTCAAGTCATGTGGGTGGAGCCAATGTTGCATTTATTTTTTCTAAACCATACATGTGCTAAATATCTCTATCATACTTTTTAAAAGAAAAATTATTAGCAGCCATAATCAGTGTTGCTTTTGCATGGTGTCACTAGCTGGTGTACTGAGAGGACAGGGTATAGAAAGGCAAAGGCAGATGTAGTGCTTCATTTGCTTATTAAAATGTCACACATCCTTTACTTAGCCAGCTGATTGCTGGCACTGGACAATTTCCAAAAGCCACCACAATGAGTGAATGGAAGCAGTGTCCATTGGAGCTTTTTAAATACACAAGTAGTATATTTGGCTTTGGAAGGCAAACACGTGAGCTTCAGATTCCTTAGTATGCTCCCACACAGTTTCTAGCATGTATAGCTGTGTGCTTGCCCTATCTTTGCATCCACACTGATATTCCTGATCTGATTTATGGAACAGATGCATGTTGGACTAACTACTGGAATACGTGCACCTTTAGGTCCAACCTAAATCTCCCATGGCACATCTTTCTGCCATTCCCTCCAGTCTGGTCATTGGTCGCCAGAGAGGAGGTCAACACCTGCTTCTGTAGACTGCGATGAGGCCTCCTCTTCTCCCTGGCCTCCTCCAGGCTGAGCAGACAAAGTGACTTTAGCAGCTGCTCTTACAGCTTCCTCTCTAAACCCTTCACCAGCTATGTGGCCCTCCTCTGGGCACTCACCAGTTTTATATCCTTTTTATATTGTGGCAACCAAAAATGCACCCAGTACTCAAGGTGGGGCCACAGAAGTGTAGAGTAGAGTGGGACAATCCCTTCCCTTGACTGACTGGTGATGCAGTGCTTGATGCACTGTAAGACATCATTTGCCCTCTTGGCTGCCAGAGTGCACTGCTAGCTCATGTTCTACTTGCTATTGACACCCAGGGTTGCTGTGTTGCAGGTGCAAAATCCAGTAGTTGCTTGTTAAACTTCATGCAGTTGGCGAGTCCCCAGCTCTCTAGTTTGCTCAGATCCCACTGCAGGGCCTCTGTGCCCTCAAAAGTGCCAACAGCTCCCCTAGTTTTGTGTCATCTGCAAACTTAGTTAATAAACCTTCCTGTTCTGCACCCAAGTAATTTATGAAGATGTTAAAGAGTACTGTCCCTAAGATGGATTCCTGTGGAACCCTGCTAGTGACTGATTGCCAGCTTGATGTCACCGTTTCTGCACTGATACAGAGCTGTTCAGTGTTCATCCTCATCAGCTTCTGGAGTCATCTTGCAATATACCTGCGAGGCTGTTGGCGATGTCAGTGGACAGGAGTGAGACACTAACTGTGTTTAACGTTCTGCTACCGCAGCTGAATTTGGGGGTTTTGTCTTCACCCTTGCTCTCCATTCCCTCCAAACATAAGCCTAAATATTTTCTCTTTGGTATCCTTTAGTCTGCTAAATAATGTCTTGGGAAAGGAATATGGCATGAATGTTTTCCTCTTTAAATCAGCACTTGCACGATTCTTTTTCAGATATGAATAAAAGCATTGTTATTGAGATGCATTTGCATTATCAGCAAATAATAATAATAATTCCAACTGTTATATTAATAGAAAATTGTCATGATTTGGCTCCTAAGTACTGACTGTATCAAGAACTTCTGATTGCCATTATTAATAAATACAATAGCAATTGCTACATTTGAAATTGAAAATCGGAACAAAACCCAAGTGTTCAGCACTAGTTTCTCCTTGTTTTTTCCCACCTCCAGTTAGTTGATGTGTGTGATGGACATCCATACCTCTAGTTACAGACCTGTGCGTGCCATCTCATCTGTCAGTTCTCTGCTGTTCCTGCCTTTTATGCAGTAGGAACTCAAAAAGGAGTGTGTTTTTCCAGAAAGTTTTCCCACTTTATCAGTTTGACAAAGCTTTAAAAAAATGTTTCTAGGTTTTGTGTAAGAGCGCTCACACTTGTGTTTACTGTATCTAGGAGGTGGACTAAGGTTTGTTTGAAGAATCTGTTTCTGTGTGATGCTGATGTAGTTTTCTACTCTTCCATTTTCTATGGATATTATTTTGGTACTGATTTCTGAAGCTTGTAAAACAGTAAGTCAAGGAGAAAATTCTATATGCGGTAGAGCAGGGGAGAGCTAAACAGTCCTGCATGTGCTGTAGGTTTTCTGTCCTCTGGCCCAGGCCACTGGTGCCAGTTGGCTGGCAAGAATGCAGTAGAAATATGTCAGTGTAGCAGTTAATCAGGGTTGGGGTTGACATGGGGACCATGTGGTACAGAACCTGGCAGGCTTATTCTCCAGTTGTGACATGCCTTGTGTGGTAGTTGCTATTTTTTAACTGACGGTCCTGGCAAGATGAAGTTGCAGTATGTTTATAATGTTAATACCTGCAGAAGGGTGTTCTTCTGTATGGAAGGCTGCTTTGAGTGCTATGGGGTCAGTGCTGTTGGTGTTCCCTGGCACGCTATGTCTTAGGTAAACGTGAAGCTTTTGCCTTAGCATGTGCTACTAGAAAGAAAGTGGAGAATTGGGCCTTTCATAAGGGACAGGATAGCATCTTGCTGGGATGGGATCTCACTGGGATGAGGGGTCCATGTTACATGCTTTGTTCCTATTTGCATGTGCATGTTGGATGACTACCTCTGTATCTGATGATACTCTTATAATGGCACTTAAGTTCACATAGCTGATTAAAGGCTTTGGAAACTTGATGCTGCCTTAACTAGTGCTTTTCTCCATCCAGTGATTCTATGAATCTGGAGCGTGTTTAACTCCTGTATTCCCTGGTTGATTAGTGCATTAACTGTTTTAACATGTTGTCATTAGTAAGTGCTAGAATTAACACTTGATTTCAGAGAACAGTGTGTCCCATTACAACTACATTTACTGATCTGGTCATGTTACTTCTTGTGAAAGGCAATATGGCCCCAGCAAACTTTGTTTAATCTGCGTTCAGGATTAGTAAGTATGGAAACTAGGGAACATTGTCTTGAAAATAAGCTATTTGTACATAAATATCTTAACTGCTGGTAAGAAATTGATGTCTCCCTGCAAACATACCTTTTAATAAGGCTATTCAGGGTAGCACGTATGTAAGCATGCTTGCGTTGAATAGCAAAGCTGTCAGGTAGAGGTTGCTGTCATGCCATGGGTGCAAGGAGAAAGGACTGAACTGAATCCATTAGTTACATCCCACTCCTGACACTGGTAGTGTTAAGGACCACCCCAACCTGCATAGCTGAGAAGTGGGAGTGAAGAGGGTTCTTTTGATATCTGCATGGCAAACTGGAGACTGACAAATCTCCCAGGATAAATTCAAATACACTATATATTTTTGTCACAACCAAAATCACGAAATAGATGCCTGGATGCACTCCAAGTGGCAACTTCTCAGAGTTGCAAAACCAGATCCCAGTCTGTTTGGAGCACAATCTGATACCTTGAACACAGCCAAGTTCACTAAGCAAACTACAGTGCAACTTGGATTTGATCCAATATGCCATAGTGTCAAGGAAAAGAATGTACAGTAAGGTACATCAGCGAAGGAGAGAGAAAGAAGTAGCAGGGGAAAAGAAAAATTGCAGTTCTAGTGTGTCACAAGGATTCCTCAGGAAAATATGGTCTGTCTGGCAGCAACTCCTCCAGCAGCAATTCTTCAGGAGCACGTCATCCAGTAGCTCTTCAGGCCTGTTGAGCAGCAGCACTTCTTCAGGCTGGTTCCATGAAGTAGTGGGCACATACACCGTGCCTTCTTGGCAGGCCCTGCTTGCAGGGCAGGTGGGGGTTGGTCTTGCTGTGAAAGGGGATACTCTACTGCTCTCTACAACTACCTGAAAGGATGTTATAGAGAGGAGTGAGCTGGCCTCTACTCCCAAGTGACAGGGGAGAGGACAAGAGGGAATGGCCTCAAGCTCCGCCAGGGGAGGTTCAGGCTGGACACTAGGAAAAAAATTAGATGGAAGGGGTCATTGGGCACTGGAACAGGCTGCACAGGGAGGTGGTTGATCCACCTCCCCTGGAGTCAGAATTGCAGAATCACCAGGTTGGAAGAGGCCCACCAGATCATCGAGTCTAACCATTCCTATCAAACACTAAACCATGTCCCTCAGGACCTCGTCTACCCATGCCTCAAACACCTCCAGGGAAGGTGAATCAACCACCTCCCTGGGTGGCCTGTCCCAATGTCCAATGACCCTTTCTGTGAAAAACTTCCTCCTAATATCTAGCCCAAATCTCCCCTGGTGGAGCTTGAGGCCCTCTTGTCCTGTCCCCTCTCACTTGGGAGAAGAGGCCAGTTCCCGCCTCTCCACAACCTCCTTTCAGAAAGTTGTAGAGAGCAATGAGGTCTCCTCTCAGCCTCCCCTTCTCCAGGCTAAACAACCCCAGCTCTCTCAGCTGCTCCTCATAGGCCCTGTTCTCCAGCCCCTTCACTAGCTTTGTTGCTCTTCTCTGGACTCGCTCCAGAGCCTCAACATCCTTCTTGTGGTGAGGGGCCCAGAACTGAATACAGGATTCAAGGAGCAGTCTCACCAGTGCCAAGTACAGAGGGAGAAGAACCTCCCTGGCCCTGCTGGTCACACTATTTCTGATACAAGCCAGGATGCCGTTGGCCTTCTTGGCCACCTTCTTGGCACACTGCTGGCTCATATTCAGTCACTGTCAATCAACACCCCCAGGTCCTTCTCTTCAAGGCAGCTTTCTAGACAGACTTCTCCTAGTCTGTAGCTCTGCCAGGGGTTGTTGTGCCCCAAGTGCGGGACCCGGCATTTGGCCTTGTTAAACCTCATGCCATTGGTCTCAACCCAGTGGTCCAGCCTGTTTAGGTCCCTCTACAGAGCCTCCCTACCCTCCAGCAGATCGACACTTGCACACAGCTTTGTGTCATCTGCAAACTTGCTACTGGTGCACTCAATGCCTTCATCCAGGTCATTGATGAAGACATTGAACAGGGCTGGACCCAGCACTCATCCCTGGGGAACCCCACTTGTCACTGGCCTCCAGCTAGATTTAACACCATTTACTACCACTCTCTGGGCCTGGCCATCCAACCAGTTTTCCACCCAGGAGAGTGTGCACCTGTCCAGGCCAGAGGCTGACAGTTTCCGTAGCAGAATGCTGTGAGAAACTGTGTCAAAGGCTTTACTGAAGTCCAGGAAGACCACATCCACAGTCTTTCCCTCATCCAGCAGCCGAGTGACTTTGTCATAGAAGGCGATCAGGTTAGTTTGGCAAGACCTGCCTTTTGTGAACCCATGTTGACTGAGCCTGATCCCCCAGTTCTCTTGCATGTGCTTCATGATAGCACTCAAGATCACCTGTTCCATGACTTTCCCTGACACTGAGGTCAGACTGACTGGCCTGTAGTTCCCCGGATCCTCCCTGCGACCCTTCTTGTAGATGGGCACAACATCAGCCAGCCTCCAGTTCAGGGGTACCTCCCCAGTCTTCCAGGACTGCTGGAAGATGATGGAAAGGGGTTTGGCCAATACATCCGCCAGCTCCTTCAATACCCTAGGATGAATCCTGCCTGGCCCCATAGACTTGTGGGTGTCTAGTTGGGCAAGCAAGGCTCTGACCACCTCCTCTTGGACCATGGGAGCCTCGTTATGCTTCTCTAGTTTGTACACAGAGGGAACAGCTTTCTTTACAATTAAAGTCTGAGGCAAAGAAGGCATTAAGTACCTCAGCCTTTTCCTCATCCCTGTCACTGTTGTTCCCTCTGTGTCCAAAAGGGACTGTATGGTCTTCCTAGTTCTCCTTTTATTTTTTATATATTTATAGAAAGATTTTTTGTTATCTTTCACAGACTTAGCCAGTCTGGTTTCTAGTTCAGCCTTAGCCCCTCTGATTTTTTTCTCTACACAACCTCTCTTCCCTCTTGTAGTCCACCCAAGAGGCCTGTCCCGTCTTCCAGAGCCCATAAACATTCCTCTTCTTCTTGATGTCACTCAAGATCTGTTTGTTCAACCAATCTGGCTTTTTTCCCTGCTGGTTTTTTTTCCGCAATGTGGGGATGGCTTTCTCCTGAGCTGGAAGGATCTCCTTTTTGAAGAGCTCTCAGCCCTCATGGGCTCCCTTGCCCTTAAGTACTGTCTCCCAGGAGACTTTGTCAACCAACCTTCTGAAGAGTTTGAAGTCTGCCCTCTGGAAATTTAATGCTACTGTCCTGCTTAGCTCCCTCTTCACTTCGCCTAGAACAGAAAACCCTGTCATCTCATGATCTTTAGTCCTAGGCATCCTCCTACTGCCACATCCCCCACAAGGCCTTCTCTGTTCACAAACAGCAAATCCAGGAGGGCATCTTCCCTTGTTGGTTCATTCACCAGCTGTGCAAGGAAGTTGTCTTCCACGCACTCCAGAAACCTCCTAGACTGCTTCCTTTCTGCTGTATTGTACTTACAGCAGATATCAGGGAGATTGAAGTCTCCCACAAGAACAAGTGGCATTGATCTAGAGATTAACCCTAGCTGTTTACAGAAGAGCTCATCAGCTGCTTCTCCTTGGCTGGGTGGCCTGTAACAGACTCCCATCACAAAATCTACCTTCTTATGGGCTCCTCTGATTTTAACCCAAAAAGTTGTTTAAAGGGCAGGTGGACGAAGTGCTGGGGGGCATGGTTTAGTGATAGGAATGGTTGGTCTCTATGATCTGGTGGATCTTTTCCAACTTCGTGATTCTGTGATGATTCTATGAAAGTTTGTGGTCAAGCTGGGGTGTAGCACCTGGTGCTGTACATCCTCCCTCCTCTGGACAGTCAGCTCATCCAGGAGCCACTAAAAGCCCACCAGGCCCACTTTTAATGAAAAGAAACAGACAAGATTTTTCTGTAAGGTGGCTGTTTTATAGGAAAACCAAACTGTCAAGCAATGGATTTTCCTATACCTTCCTGGCAGAATTCAGCAATTATGTTTACATCCCATCAGCATTTGACTATTTTATCTCATCGCAAGGCTATATTACCAGTCCATTTCATAAAATGTGGTTGTAGTCTTAGAGAAGGCTTTTTTTGTTATGAGAAAGATGTCTGGATTTATGCTGCAAATGAGATGTTACTTGGAAATGCTGCTTAAACACAATACTAGAGTTGAAAATACCATAATCCTGTTTAAGGTGCTAAGAAAACTTGGGTAATGAATTCTGTCAGTGACATGCTTTGCAAGTCCCTAGTGCTTCATAGAGCTGTGGTAGTCTGATAAAGTAGAGCATCTGATTCTTCAACAGAAGAAATTAGAATGACCTGGCTTAATTGATTTTCTATTTATGTACTGTAGGCAGCTTTCTGGCTAGGAAGTTTTGCTGTATTCTCTTAAGGGGGTGGCAGGGAAGGAGCATGAGGATTCACTTCCGTTAATTTTAATATTAGAGCTTATGCTGGCAAAGATCTGTTTAGATGCATTTCGGGGGGGTACTGGTTTTGCTGGTCTGGCAGAAAGACTGCTCAATTATTATTTTTTTAATTATTATTATTTTTTCCTTATTGATCCTAGTGTATTAACAACTCATTTCTTTACTAACCTATCTTGCTGTAATTTTGGATTGTCACTGACACACCAAGTTTCACTGAGTAAAATTTGATTCTTATATTGAAATGAGTCTTTAGTACCTGTGTAAGATTTCTTGTTTAGTTGTATGGTTATCCAGTATGTTCTAAGTGTGTCGAAAGAAGGAAGATAAAGGAGTTTTCCTGCAGATGTATATATTTTATCGAGATAGGATCTTCATCACCCATGAGCGTGTTAATCTTGTGGTCCTGCTATCTTTTTCTCACTTACCTCTCCCTCTACCTCTTCCAATCTTTTTTGCACAGTTTGTTTACTTCAGACAAGGAAAACCAAAAAGCAGCATCAGGCAGTCGCAGGAAAAGACGGCGAAGAGGAAGAGCTCATCTGTCCACACGCATGACATTCCAAAGGAAGCGTATGCACTAGCAGCCCAAGGTCTTCATACGGATATAGAGGGTAAGACTGAAGACACCAACCTACTAGAGAATAAGATTGAAGACGCTAACCTACTAGGGACAGCAACAGAAACAGAGGTAAATCTTATTTTTTGCATTTCACTTCACTATCTGCATATAACAAATATTCCAGGAGACTGTTTTGTTTAATTGGGTATTAGCTCTCTGGCACTGCTGACTAGTTCCCATTGAGAAGTAAGATAAGTGATGTACTTTCACTTGTAATAATTAATTTTCTTGCAGAGTGATGTAGATAACTGGAAAAACCCCATTCATCATGCAGACTGGAGAGCTGGTATTGTCAAGGAGCTCTCTCCTGTCCACCTGCTAAATTGAGGTCTTTCATCTTTCACTACCATGAACTTCTTTTTCGGCAGACTTCTGGTTATGCTGCTGTGATTCCATGAAATGGCAAATCCAGACTGAGAGGCGTAGTGGATGAGCAAAACTGTCAAGACCATATAATGCACAGCATTATTTTGGTTTTGTAGCACTTCACTTGCTCAAATGGTCTTAAATGTTTTCTGAAAAAATATAATTTGTTTCAGCATGCCCTTAGTAGCCATTGTAAAGCCAGCAGAGATGGTGCATCTTCTGACAAATGTGTTTAAAATATGACTATGCTTGTGTCTAGTAGATTTTATTATGTTGAAGATCCTCTAAAATAGTCTTGCACTCCTGTCAATAGACACAGAAATGTACCTTGTGATACACCTTGAGATGGTGAGACATTTACTAATAGAGGTACTGATCTGCCTGAATCAAGCTGTTGCTTTCTTGCTTCAGTTCCTCACAAGCAAGATTTTTATTTCTGTATCAGCGGTTTATTAGACAGTCGTGAATCTTCTCTCTTGTAATAATAAGCAAAACATAGTTTTGAACAATTTGTTTTTCAATAGGAGTCTAGTTTACTTCAGAAGTGAAGTAAACTTCACAGGCTTCACAAGCAGCAAGGCAGCTCTCTGGCTATAACAGACTTTCTTTTTCTTGGTCTGGGAGTTTGTTTAGGTGGTAGTTTCCCAGTGCATTTCAGCATGTTCTCTATGCAAAGATTCAAGAGTTTAGGGGAGACAGTGCCTTCTGCATGGAAAGTATCTCTCCTGCTGTTGGAATATTTTCATTGCATACAATAATAGCACCAAACTAGTGTTTGCAAACCTGCAGTGAAGGAGGATACCATTAGCACTTATTATCCTGCTTTCTGTTGTGATGATATCCCTCATGCTTTCATGATGTCTTGAGTGTCACGGTAGCATTGCAAAGGTGTTAATGAAGCCACATGCCAAGCTGTATGCAAACAGAAGAGAGCAGGCAGAATTTTGTCACTGAGCCACAGCATCAGCAGCAGTGTCCTTGTTCCATTCACATGAACTGAAATTTAAAAAACAAACAAAAATCACTAGTTTCTCAGTAGCTTTTGTCAAAATAACTGGTTTGTAAAGCAAATGGAATTGTTTTCTAGGTTATGTAGAGAGCACACCAGTGGCCATTGGAAAATACTTTGTGCAAATTCAAAATATGGGAAGGGTAGTGGGCTGCCTTTTCTAAATAGTGCTACAGTCATCTTTGTCTTCTTGTGAACTTAGTGAGAAGTAATCTCTCAAAATATCAAGCTACATTAAGTATATGCATCAGAAAATAGTACTGCTTTTGTAATTGGCTGAATGATTTTAGCATGTTTGTTAAATAATACTCTGTCACTGAATTTACAACTATTTAGTAGTATATTAAAGAGTAATATTTGTAGGCCACAAAGGCAGAAGACAAAACATTAAATCAGTTGTGAAACTTAGATCTAAATTTTTGAGTAGGTGTTCGTGATAATTTTTTTTTTTTTATTTAACCATGGATGCCCAGCCAAGTTTGTAGTTAAAGTCAGTCTCTCTCTCTCACTAATATGTTGTCTCACAGCATAGACCTTTGAGGCTTATGTGCCTAGGGTGTTTCCAGAATTATTCAGCATTTCCTTATGTACCTTTAAAACGACTGTGATTTAACATTTATTTTGTTTTCCTTAACAGAGAAGTGCTGTCTTGTCCGGCTGTGATGTACCGAATGATCATGTAGCTGAAGTAAGTGTGAAAGAATGTAAAAGTTACTAGTGAAAGATGCTGGTATATATATGGAAGAGGAGTATACTCATTGGTTACTAAAATTATTAGTTATTGAGCATTGTTATAAAATGTAATAAAAGTGATGCAATTTCAGTGTTTTGTAGTGTGAAACAGGTACGTGTACTGGCTGCAAAATTGGTTGCTAAGAGAGCTGGTTTAAGTGAAAACATGGACCCTGTCCAGAGAAATTTAAGCAATGTTTTTAATATAAAAGTATGTTTATTCATTAATTGTTTTATACCTTGAAACAAAAAAAATATTTAGAATAAAATACAAGATACTGTCTCCTCTGTGAGAATTGTAACTACTGCTCCTAAAAAGCCACAGGACTGATTGGAGGAACTTCTGTCTTTGTACTTAGGGTTTTTTTTGTTGATTATTTTGCTGTTGAAAGACCATGGAAACTCAGAGGAAACATTTATTTGCAGTAGCTGCTTACAATTGGATTTAACTTTAAGTCAAGAATTTTACATTATTATTAATTTGCTATGGATGAACTGTTCTCCAGTCAGTACAGATGGGTGTAATGTCTTCATTTAATTTTGGTAGTATTCCCACCCTGCCCCAACCCTTCCCAAGCAGCTTGTAAGTTGGAATGTATTTTAAATCTCAGCATGTGTCAAAATAGCACTTTGCTGTGATTTGGTGCTATGGAATCACAATGCTTTTCTCCCAAATTTGCTCTTGCACTTTAAAGTATGATATGAAAATGTGTTATCTGTGGAATTTTTTTTATTTGAAATTTTTTAGAAGTAAGGACTTTGTGCATAATATTTTTATTAAATGCAAAGTCCTAGTGTTAAATTATTTTTAAACTAGATTTTGTCCAGAATTTAAGCTTGAAGTGGAATTTATTTTCAGAGCAATTGCAAAGTAGAAATGGTGAATAAATAACCCTTTTTTCCTTTTTTCTGTTTGATGAAGAAAGTTACGATAAATCATGCTGCAGAACACAGTGAGCTTGATGCTAAGATATGTCAGGTGAGAATAACTGAGTTAGAGGATGGACTTCTGGAGGAACAGGGAGCAGCTGAAAGACTGACTGTACAGATGACCAAACTACAGGAACTTACCCAGCACAGTGACTCCATGCAGCTTCAGGTGTGTTTCATAAAAATGAATAAGGTTGATGCTACTTTCATTTTAATCCTAAAAATATTTAGGAGGCAAAAATAAAAATAGCTTTTTTTTTTTTAATTGAATAGTGCTTCACCTTGCTAACATGTGACACAAAAAGCAGTAATTGGCCATTTGCCAATGTCCAGTACTTCTTGTTGCTTGAACCAAATGAGAGTAAAATTAAATTTGAAATGCTTCTGTTTTAGAGAGTGTTTTTAGGAAATGCATAGTTATAGTCTTCTACTGGAAAATGGTTGGACTAGTTTTTATATATATATATTTTTATATATATATATATATAAAATTTTTTTTTACTCTATTGTGGAGTGGACCTTTATGGAGAGAACCTGCAAGAACTGCTAAGGCAATTATAGTTAATCATACACTGAGGTAGGGACTCTGTGTAAAAGTATGTAACTTGCTTTTTTAAAATAAAAACTTAAAAAAAAATATCAAGTTCATGCTGAAAAATGGTGCAAAAAAAAGAAAACCCCAAAGCGTCATTGAAATGGAAGTACTTATTGAAATGTCGGTGTTTCTGTGGATATGCTTGAAGATCACGTAATGGATGCAGCCAGGCTCCTTTTCAGATGGGACAGCAGACATCACCTCTCCACCTGCCATGAGATCATTCATGCCTTTTGAATATTTGTAAATACTTGTGGGTTTTTTTGGTTTGTGATGTTTTTTTGGTGTGGGAAACAGATTAAGTAGGATAAATAGATTAAACTGACAGTTACCTTTCCTTCTTCCAAAATATTTCAAGAAAGGTATTTCGAATTCACTTTCACTGGCATTTCTTTGTAAAAGTAATTTATCAGGTCCTGATAAATTCCCCGTTTACATATTGTTTTTCTCCTTTTAGGACTGGGAAATAAAGGTGTTTCTTGTTCATGAGAAATAAATTGATGCACTTAATATGATAAATAAGATTTATGTATCCAATCTGATTAGCTTTCTCTCACATAACTGAAAAGAAGAGTTGACAGACAAACAGTTTAGGAGTTACTAAATATTAATTATATCCTGTAAATCTTGATTGCTTTTACATCAATAGGAGATGCAAAATTTTTAAGTAAAAATGCTTATTTCCTTGCTGGAATCCTATAATTTGTTAAAAAAAGTCGCTTTTGATTAGATTTGTCGTCTCTTTGAGATCTGTGTAAAGTTCGTCTTTCTTCAGGGCTGCTATCATGTTTGAACACAAATACCTTTGGTCCTTTGGTGCAAACTTGCTAAAACTTCGTGTAACTCTAACAGGTCTCTTTTAAGAAAACTTAGTAGGTTTTTAATAACTTAAGAGAATTTTAATTTTAGAAGTGCATTTCTTGTGATCCTTGTAGGAAACTACCATTCAAGAGCAGTATGAAGTTATTAAGAATCTAGCAAGTTGCCTTCCTCAAACAAAGAAGGATCGAGATGATTTACAGGATGAGGCTTCAAGTGCCACTATTCAGATCCATGATTTACAACTTTATTTGCATCAGGTGTTCCACTCCTCCAATTTTCATTTCCTTACAAAGAGAGTGAGAAAGAGTTTGGAATATTAATCTGAAAACATATTGAAATTATTGTGTAGCTCTTCATAATTCAGTTTGCATTGCAGCAATGAAAATGATTTCAGGGCAAGGCAGAATTTTCTCCAGTTGCTTCTGTTGGACTTCTCCAGAAGTCTTCTCCAAAGTCATAGAATCATGGAACAACCAGGTTGGAAGAGACCCATTGGATCATCGAGTCCAACCATTCCTATCAAACACTAAACCATGTCCCTCAGGACCTAAAGGGTCCAACAGCAGCTGATTGTCAGACTTGTACAGTATGTTTAAAAATATAAAATCTAAGGAGGCTCCTATCTGTCCTGGAGCAGCCAGTGCCCACCTGTGCCTGGCCCCTCACACGTACTGCTTCTTCTTGGTGGCTGCGTTGCTTGCCAGGTCCTTTGCTTTCTCTGTAGCAGCCAGAGCTGTCTCCTTGGCTTTCTCAGTTGCTTCCTTGGCCGTCTCCACCAGTGTTTTTGATGGAACTTCTCCTTGCATTCTTGCTAGCACGTCCACAATAGAGTCCTCCAGGATGTAGACAGAGGGGGAGGCATTGGCTGGGAAGAACCGCTCTGCCCAGCGGGGCATCCGGTCAGGAGACGTCGGGAGAGCAACTTGTGGTCCGCTGTCACCTCCCAGTGTACAGTGTCTTCGGTCAGGACATGTTTGCTTAGGGGTTGGGGTAGCACTGCCAGAAGGCGGCAAAGACCTGGTCCCAGGGCCCCTTGAGGACGGCCAGGCTGGTGCAGTACTTCCCTGTGGGCACCGCCGCCACTCAGGCCTGTGCCGCCGCTTCCTTACGTTTTCCTCTTACTTGTCTGTGTGATGTTTGGGAGGTCATTACATTTCTTTGTCTATCAGTTTAGCCCTTCTAAGGCAATTTTACCCAGTATTCTTAGTGGTTTGGGATTTATACACAACAGTCAGTGTAACTTGTAACTTGGAAGACAGTTACAAGTGGGGTTCCCCAGGGATGAGTGCTGGGTCCAGCCCTGTTCAATGTCTTCATCAATGACCTGGATGAAGGCATTGAGTGCACCCTTAGCAAGTTTGCAGATGACACTAAGCCGGGTGGAAGTGTTAATCTGCTGGAGGGTAGGGAGGCTCTGCAAAGGGATCTGAACAGGCTGGACTGCTGGGCTGAGTCCAATGGCATGAGGTTTAACACAGCCAAATGCTGGGTCCTGCACTTGGGGCACAACAACCCCTGGCAGAGCTACAGACTGGAAGAAGTCTGTCTAGAAATCTGCCAGGAGGAGAAGGACCTGGGGGTGTTAGTTGACAACCGACTGAACATGAGCCAGCAGTGTGCCCAGGTGGCCAAGAAGGCCAATGGCATCCTGGCTTGTATCAGAAATGGTGTGACCAGCAGGTCCAGGGAGGTTCTTCTCCCTCTGTACTTGGCACTGGTGAGACTGCTCCTTGAATCCTGTGTTCAGTTCTGGGCCCCTCACCACAAGAAGGATGTTGAGGCTCTGGAGCGAGTCCAGAGAAGAGCAACAAAGCTGGTGAAGGGGCTGGAGAACAGGCCTTGTGAGGCACAGCTGAGAAAGTTGGTGTTGTTTAGCCTGGAGAAGAGGAGGCTGAGAGGAGACCTCATTGCTCTCTACAACTTTCTGAAAGGAGGTTGTGGAGAGGCGGGAGCTGGCCTCTTCTCCCAAGTGAGAGGGGACAGGACAAGAGGGCCTCAAGCTCCACCAGGGGAGATTTGGGCTAGATATTAGGAGGAAGTTTTTCACAGAAAGGGTCATTGGACATTGGGACAGGCCGCCCAGGGAGGTGGTTGATTCACCTTCCCTGGAGGTGTTTGAGGCATGGGTAGACGAGGTCCTGAGGGACATGGTTTAGTGTTTGATAGGAATGGTTAGACTCGATGATCTGGTAGGCCTCTTCCAACCTGGTGATTCTGTGATTCTATGATATGGGCTTACATGGGATGAGTTTTCTTTGTCTTTGTCAAAGAGAGCTCTGAATATGTGCGTGGGCAACTGTAACAGCTCAGCGGTTACGCAGAAACCTTACCTTACCTTAGAGTGAGGTGACTTAGCTCAAAGAAGATTTAAAGTAACATGAAGATGGGTTGATGCAGCCTGTATGACACATAGAAATCTGCATCAGTTCAACAAGTTGATCATGGATCTAATCCCTGACTAATCCCTGTCATCTACTTTAAATTTCTTTTTTTCAAATACTTAATTCCTTTTTGGTGAATGCTCAGTATTACACTGGCTATTCTCTCTGAATTTCTGTATATTTGTTGTCTCAGGAGCATTGTAGTGTATGACAAAGAATAATATTTAATTTTATTTACCATTTCTGATTTGGAAGAAAAGAATTATACTAGGAAGGATTACATGTCTGAGATGTCTGGATAGCAAGGGGGTTTAAGAAAAATTAAAAGTAAAAACTAGGAATTAGTGAAATTCAGGCTGGAAAATACATTCCCAGCCAAATTAAATGCTGACTTTGGAATGGAACGAAAAATACTGCTTTTTATGTACAATTCTGACTACTGCTGACAAATGCGGGGTAATAATGAAAATTATTCTACAGATGACTTTTGGGATGTGCTCTATAAACCATTGAAAGACAATGAAAAAGTCTCTAAATAGCACGTCAGGTGCATTCTAAACAAGGCAGGTTGTATGTGGAAGCATGTGAGCTTTGATAACAGATGAAAGTACTAATACTTTTAAAAATACTACCTCCTCAATTTTAGCCAAGTCTTCAGAAAAACGTTTTAAAAATTAATTAAGTACATCTTATTATAACCCCCATAGTTATAAAATTTTTGTTTTCATTTGGAGGGGGTAGAGAGAAAAAAGCCTTTAGTATTGAGCTGTAAATCCTTTGCGGAGAAGACTGGTTTTGATTGTTCTCCTCGTAGCAGTATGTCCAGTCCTTTGGAAGTCCCGCCTTTTTTGGGAGCTTCATAGAGATGAATTATCTAACGTTATTTATATCTTTAAAATAAAGGAATAGTATCTGAAACATTGCAAATGTGGTCTGACATTATAGGGAAATTCTTATGCATTGAGAATGACAGACATGAGGTAAATCTGTGATGAATTAATGCAGTATATACTAGTGAGTACTATGAGACTTTCTTGTAACTGTGAGTACTTTTATGTGCTTATGTTAATGAAATGCTGAGCAGTAAAAGCCCTGGGAAAAAGGAATTGTTAGAAACCCAGCAGCAAATGTCCTTGTTTCAGAACCCTCTCCAAGAGCAAAATGCCCTTTTCAAGATGCTGTGTCAGAAAGCATATGGCCTAGAATTACAGCTTGAGTCTGCTCAAGAGGTCGGCACTGTTTAAAGTGCTTTTATAACTGAGTTCTAAGTAGTTAGGTTTTTCTTGTGATTGTACAAACCAAAGTGGTTCTTTCTGGAGGAAGATCCTGCAATGAACATTTAAATTTTGCGAGAAGTAGCATTGATACTTGAGGACTGAAACTATTCTTTAGTATGGAATTAAAAATCTGTTCTTTTGAAGGCAGTGATGCTCAGCCAAGGCAAAATAGCTGCTCACAACTTAAGGGTTTTTTTGGGTTGGTTTTTTTTTCATGAAATAAGGATTCAGTTCCGGCACTTTAGAATTTCATTATATATTGAAAGCACTCCACCTTTTTGCAATTCAGAAGGGTTGGTCTTTACCTCTTTTACTAAACTGCAGTATAAGAAGTTACCATGAGCAGCAGGTCCATTGGGGTTGTTTGAACTGACGCATGTGGTAACATAGCTGACAGGGGCTTGCAGTGAGGTGAAGGTTGCTGCATGTGCTGTGTAAGCATGTAACAGGACAGTTGTGCCTGAACTTGAAACACCTAGATTAGAGTAAAACTTACTTTATGTGTAAACATGTTAGTTTTGAGTACAAAACAAAGTGAAGAACTTGCTTAGGACTATTTTAATGTAATCATTCCAGAAAGAAGAAATAAAGAAACTCAAACCCTCATAATTTTTGCCTGCTGTAGTGGCATAATTGTTTGGGGTTTTTTTTAGAAATAAATCTATGGGCATCATGATTACTACCATGTATTAAAGTAACAGCTTCAAAGGTGTGATTTCCTTTAAGCTCTTAGCTAGAAATTCCATAGATAGAAGCAACAAAATTTTAATTTTATGGCATCAGGTGAGTCAAATAAAATTTTAATTTTATGACATTAAGTGAGTCAAAATTAGGCATGACTATTCTGTTAGCTAATCCTCTAGGTGTTCTCTCACTGCAAATGGATAAGAGATAGAGATATGTCTGTAGTACCATAGCACGTTTTTTTAGTTTTTATTTTAAATTTTTAATTAAAATACCTAAAGTTGGAGATGGCTACTATTTTCTTTCTCTCTGGAAGTAGTGGCATATTATTTTTCATTACTTGGACAATTTGATATTTGTTACGACATTTGAGGAGTCTTTCAGTAGTTCTTTCCACTCTCCAGTATGTATTTAAAAGTCCTGTTGCCTAGGCTAATGATATACCCTGCACTTAGCAGTAAATATTGTTAATGAAGATATATTGAGTATGAGGCTTAAGGAAATTAAAACATATATTTAAATAACATAATTAATATGCATAATTTTATTTTATAGAATACTGAAGATAATCTGATTGCCCAAGTGGAAGAGGACATGAAAGATACTGTTCAACAGCTATATAAAAGCATCCAAGAAAAAGAACAGCATATTAGAAGACTTCAGGATCTACTGACATCAGAAAGATTTAGTTTGTCTATACTACAGCATACCCTTTCTCTCCGGGACTCAGCAATAACAGAATTGAAAAATGAAATTGCTTTTTCGAAGATGAAAGAACAGCAGCATATTGAAGAGCTGAAGATCAGTCATGAAAAGGATATTTGCAGACAGTTGGAGAACTTGAGGGCTGAGCTGGAGAAGTGTCACAGACGAGAGATTGAAGATGCTAGGCAGGTATATGAAGAAGAAGTTATTTTAAAATATAAGAATGAACTCGAGCAGTTTAAAAAAGAACTCAGTGCTCTGAATTCTGAAGAATACATTCAGAATTTGAATGGCATTATAATTGACTTAAATAATAGTCTTCGTGAGTCTGAAATTAATAGGGAAAATTTAAGAAAGAAACTTGAAAACCAACGGGAAGACTTTCAGAAAGAAAAATCTGAAATTGAAGCTAAATACAAGGATTTAATTGATAGCTTTAAGTCGCAACTTTCTGATGCAGAAGAGCAGATCAAGGAAGCCCAGCGATATAAACAAGAAAAACAGTCCTTGAATGAAGAGATTCAGAAACTAAATTCTTTCATTCAGGAATTAAATGAAAAGCGACTTTATGATACTGAAAATAGTATAGATCTAAGGCAAAGGCATGATGAAGAGATTGTCTCCAATAAAAAGGTAATGAAATTGAGGGGAAACCAAAATTTATCAGAGGTATCGCAGTTGCAGAAACCAGAGCTTGAGGAGACGTGGAATAAACATCACCAGTTGAAAGGTGAAGATGAGCTATGTTATGAAAAACTAAAGTTCCAGCGTGACTTTGTCGTAGCCTCTTCAATGGATCAGTTAGGAGGAAATAAGAATTCAAAGGTCACAGGAAATAATGACAGCAGTGAAGGAGAAAATATATCTGAAGAACACTTGTCAGAACTAGAACCTTTCAGTAGTGGTGAAGGCATATTGGCAAAATATCTCATTTCCACAGAGAGACCAGAAGAGCTGTATGTGTCCAGTGAATCTGAAGGTTATGCCATTGAAGAAAGCAGATGCAGTCGATATGGGTTAGATAGTAGTGTGCTTCTAGAACTCAGCAGAGATTTTATAACTCCTGTGTTAAACCTCAGCCTTGATGAGGAAGCATGTCCTAGTGATTTGGCTCAAGAGGCTTTTGAAGAGACTGGAGTGGGAGCAGAGGCCTTTGTTTCATATTTGTCAGATAACTCCCTTCAGCAAATCAAAGTTAGTGGCCAGGGTGATGTAAAGGATGGTGAGACAGTTTGTTTAGTAAAGAGTGTGGAACTAACTGAGCAGATCTGTGAGAAGGAGTCAGCCTTGAAGAAATCTTATCAGGAGACCCAAGAAGCTGTGGGAAAATGGGAAGAAGTGATGGATGATCTCTCTCATATACATGGAAAGGAACTGGAAAAGGAATGTGAAGCTCGGAGCCATTGTAAAAAAAAGCTTCTTCAGAATATGGAGAAAGAGAACGAACTTGAAAACAAAATAAACCAACAGGATGAGGATGGAGGCCAACCTTACTGCACTGTAGGACCTTTAACACAAGTGTCAATGTTCTGTGCCTGGCAAGAATTAGTAAAAGACCTCCAAGAGGAAAGAGAAATGTTGATGGTGCAGCTACGAACTCAGGAGCAATTAGTGAAAGATGTTCAAGAGCAGAAAACAGCTTCTGATTCCGTAACAAGTGAAGTACAGTCCCTTTTTGGACATCAGTTAGCTGCTTTGCAAAATCAAAGGGATCAAATGCAAAGACAACTTGATACTCAAAAGGCTAAAAATCAGACAATAGCAGAACTGCTTGGTCAGAAAACTGTATGTGAAGAGACTTTGCTAAAAGAACAGGAGTTCCTCAAGGCTGAAATCAATAATAAAGAACAAAATTTAGCACTCTTATTGAAAGAAAAAACAGCCTTAGAAGAAAGATTATCTGATATGGGGAAGAATCTAATAAAAGCAGAAGAAGCACTAGTAGAGAATGCTTGCATCATTGAGGATCTTGAGAAAAACATATTTGAACTTAATACTGAAGTGAAAAACCTTAAAGAAATACATGAGTGTGAAAGACTAGGATATGAGGACAGATTAAACTTCAGTAACCTAGAAATTAATAAACTTAATGCTGAATTAAAGGCAAAAAGTACTGAATATAATAACAACAAAAAGCAGTTGACTGAAGAAATTGCCCTTTTGAAGAAGGTTTGTTTGGATCTTGAGAATCGCTTGCAGGAGTCCCTTCAGTCTGTGCAAGCTGCACAGGAGGCACAGTCTGAGATAGTGAAACATTACAAAGAGGAAATGGATAACATGGAGACTCAGCATCTTGCTGAACTAAATAGAGTGAGTTTGACGCACAAGAAAGAGGTAGGAAGCCATAATAATAATAATGGCAAGAGTTTGGGGATTTCAGAATGCTTAAGGTAGTAATGGCAAATGTTTTTATGCCTATTTTCAGATAGAAGAATTAAATGCTGAAATTAAAGATGAAGTGGAAAAACAGCAGAAACTGGAAGAAGAAAGGAAGGAACAGATTGTTTTAATAAAAAAGGTAAATGCAGTAATTTTGGGTTTTTTTCAGAAAAACAAACTCATTTTGTGATGTTTGTCACAGTATAAACATTTTAGAGATTCAAAAAGTTCTCAGTTGTTTTTTTCAACAGTGTCTCTGATTTTGGGTCAGGAGGAGATCATTCTGGCTCAGTGATTTATTAGGGGGCTAACCAACTGTATTTTGAAGAAAGCTCTTTCTACACAGGTACATGAACGAGAGCATGATCGTGAAATCTCTGAGTTGATTGCTAAACATGAAGAGGAAATGGAGAAGCTCCATGCTAAACTAAAAGAACAGCAACACCAACGAGATGAACTGCAGCAGCAAATGGCAGCTATGCACAAAGCAGAGATTGAGCAAGCGCAACTGCAGTCACAGGTAAAATGAATAAAGTAATTGCTGTAGCAGTTACCTGGTTGTTGTGAAGAGAAGGCTCCTTGTTTTTTGTCTGAGTCTGTGTCCACTTTTGTATAGTGCTGCAATTCAAGAATTAGGAGCGTTCCCTTGCTTTGTGGAGGTAGATATTTTCTGCAGAAGTTCTCAAGGATCCTCACTGCAATTGTATTTTAACATTAATTCTGAAGAAAACTGCATACTTAAATTGATGGGTTAACACCCCCAACTTTGTAGTTTTCCACATGTTTAGTTTTTAAAAAAATCAAGAAGTTATCAAATACACTAACTCCCTCCCACCTTTAAATTTCCCCACTAATATAATAAGGAATGCTCCTGTGCTAAACTTACGTAAACCTAACTTTTTCCTCAAAATATTTACTGGGTTTTTGAACAGTTCTGCTAAATGCAAAGGGGAAAAGGGAAGAATACTTCTGTTGTTAGGTCAGATTACAAGATGTTGGTGTACCATTAAGTTGAAAAGTTTTGTTCATCTATTTTAGCTGCCATGTCTGACTGTTGCATGTTTCCCACTTCTTTAGTGCAGCATGCTGAATTTTATTTCCAGTCTTCCAATACAACTTCAACATTTTTCTCTTTAACACATTATAACCAACAAATGAGGAATCTTTTTTGAATAGACAGTGAAAGGTTGGGGTGAGTTTGTATTCTGCTCTAAGAACGTTATGAGGAAGTGGACAGGTGCAAGGTGTTTGGTAGGGGCTGAAGTTAAAGAGATGGGTAAGAAAAGCCTTTAATTCTCACTGAAAACTTCATTCAAATCTCCTTGTAACAAAAGTTGGCTTATTTTCAGGGTTCTGTCCTTGCCATGAAGAAACACTTCCTAAGTACAAAATGGGAAAACTTAGATCCGTTTAACAGTTGAAAGCAATTGAAACTAGTAATGAAAAAAGTGATCATAATTTATTAGATGGAAGGGAAAAATCCTCTTCTTCTCCATTACAGAAACTGCACAACCTTGAATTGGAAGCTTTACGCCTAAGCTTAAACAATATGCACACCTCTCAGCTTGAGCTTACACAGTCTAACTTGAGAAAAGAAAAGGAAACTGCCCTTATGGAACTACGGGAGATGCTCAATGATAAGCGTGCTCAAGAGGTAGCAATTCTGCAAAGCCGCCATCAACTAGAGTGGGAGAAGATTAAAGAACAGTGTTTGAAAGAAAAAGAAGACCTTAAGTTAAAGTATCAACAAGAACTAGGTATTAAGATCGGGGAATAATGGACTAGAAACTGAAACCTCATTATTATTCTTCCGTCACAGGTTTCTGTCTTGGTGTAGAGCTGACCTTTTGAGTGGTGACTGGTGTTTCCTTGAATTAGAGACAGCATCTGGACTGGCATGTGTGAAAGTTCATGTATTATATGCAAAAATGAAGTTGTCCAGACCCAAGTTTAATTTTAATTTGAATATATGGGTGTTTTGCTGCTATTTCTATAAAATAGCACTGTACTGAACTAGTTACTTTCAGGAGGCATTAGATGAGCTCTCATTGGTGCAAACATGTTTCTTACTGGTTTTTGCTGCCCTAAGTCAACACTGACTACTGTTGTGTTTCTGAACGCAGGGTATAGAAATGGTTCCTTGCTTGCCATCTCCGTGGTTTCAGAAGGAAGATAAAGGAGTTGGAAAGGAATTGAAAGGTTCAGTGAGAACCTGCAGCTGGCTGTCCTTTGAGATGTGTTTGAGATAAGATTATATTTTGATATCAGCATGAGGAAAGCTACACTTCAGTTTTGAAGGGCTGCTGATGGTGTGCTTGGCATTGTTTGGAATGTTGCCAGATCAGGAGACCATTTCTGACCTGTATAGCAGAGCTTGAGGAATTTCTGGAGGAAGGGGAGTCCTACAGCAATTTACTGAAGAAAAGTTTAGGGACCATTCCTTTAGTTGTCCTTCCCTGAGAAGAATAGAATGTCTTGAGGTTGTGTCTTTTCTACCCAAGAGTCAGAAGCCATTTGTTACCACCAGTAATATATTGAACTGATGGCATGGTGGGGTGTGGGATCAGGAGGAGGTCTGGATGCAGTTCTTAAGATCCATGCTGTCTATATGCTGAATGCCTGAATGTAGGGGGTGAGAAGGAGAATCTGGGATTGGATGGTGGAGGAGACCTGGTGGAGAGTTGTAAGTACTTTGATCTGGGGGGCTAGAGTCATCTGAGTGCTGGGACACTGTTTTGTGACTTAGCTGATATTTTTCTGTCTACTAGACCATTAGTTTGGTAGCTGGCACCATCTTAGTCTCAAAAGTTCTCATTTTCCTCCAAAAGACTTGAAATAAGGTTGTAAGCCTAGGCAACAGTACTTTAAACCACAAGAAGGAGACTGATAGGCCTTCACAGGATTCTTAACAGGAAGCTGGAATGAATCTGTGAGGAGGGAGAAAGGAAGAAGCCACTGGCGTCAGTGGTAATTGAACAGAAAACAGTAGCTATTTTGCAGTCTGTTTCCTAGGCATTTTTAGAAGAAATTATGATTCAGACACTTAATAGTGGCATATAGCAAAATATTAGCATCTTAATTGACATTGATATGTATCTGAATTTATATCTTGTGATGGTATGTTTTTGTTTGTGTTTTTTGATTGTTTTTTAGTACCATGTTCTCTGTAGATTAAGTAGACTTTTCTTTGCTAATTAAACTTAACTTAACCCTCAGGATCCTTTGTAGTTGTAACTGCCAGATACTTAGCTTCTGAACGGAAGTGAATTGCTGGGGTATAGCATAATAGCAGATTTAGGTAGAACCTGGTATGTTATACTGCTGCATGCCTAACCTATTCAAGCCACGAGTTTGACATTGAAAATGGTAATATGATCCATATTTCTGCTTATAATTTAATCATAATATTTTATATAAATTTATTAATAAGCAGTATTTTATTTCACAGTTGATCAGAGAAAGAAAATAGAATTGGAAATGGAAGAAACACATATCCAGGCGTTAGAGGTACAAATTCTTTTCTTCATACCAGAAAAAGTAAAGCTCCTTTCAGTAAACTAGAGCTGGTACAAGTCCTGTATCTACTACACATTTATTGTAGAGGTGAAATAAATGGAGGAGAAAGGAAGAAAAAAAACCCAAACAAACAGTGCTAACATAGTAAATGTGTTTGCTTTAATAATGCATATCTTGCTCTCTTAGACTCTCAAAAAAGACTGGGAATCGGAGTCTGAAATGCGTCTAAAAAGCATGTGTGAAAAACTGTCTGAAAACCATCAAACTGAAATGGCAGAACTACAGAAAACTCTGGAAACAGAATTAGAAAAAGTCAAAATGGAGCTGGAGCTTCTTTTGGTTGAGAATGAACAATCCAAAAGTAAGTGCCATGGACTGGAGAGCAATTGTCTTTATTCAACGATGGCAAAGCTAACTAAATGTTTTTAGAATCATAGAAGCACCAGGTTGGAAGAGACCAACCCGATCATTGAGTCCAACCGTTCCAACCAGTCTATAAACCATGCCCCTCAGTACCTCATCCACCTGCATTTTAAGCACCTCCAGGGAAGGCGAGTCAACCACCTTCCTGGGCAGCCTGTTCCATTACCTAAGGACCCTTTCAGTGAAGAATTTTTTCCTTATGTCGAACCTGAACCTCCCCTGGTGGAGCTTGAGGCCATTCCTTCTTGTCCTGTCCCCTGTCACTTGGGAGAAGAGGCCAGCTCCCTCCTCTCCACAACCTCCCTTCAGGTAGTTGTAGAGGGCAATAAGGTGTCCCCTCAGCCTTCTCCACCTGTATGGAAAACAAATTAGATATATTCTTTTATTTTTACTTAAAAACTATTGTGTTGATGGCATGAGACTGTCTAGAAAATGGGACATAAATGAAGAATTGTTTAAAGCCTAATTAGCTGTGTTTTGACTTCCATAGAATATGAGATATACTGTTTTAAAACGAGGCGCTGTTTTGTTGCCAGGTAAAAACTGACTTTGGCAATCACTGAATTAAGTAAAATTCTGATTAATATCAATAGAAGCTGCTTCTCACAAAAAAAAGGGCTTTGGATTGTGAATAATTAAAATTTGATGGAACGGTGACTTTTAGAAATACTGTTCTGGAAGTGATGTTTTTGAAACTACTGTAACTGGAGTTTTTATTAACTTGATAAATGAAAAATGGATGAGTACCTAACCAGGTACATCTATTTGTCTCTTGCTGAGATGCAAATAGGAGGTAGACCTATGAAAAGTTCGTGCAGGTCTCAAAAATCCAACACAGCTAGATTATAATGGCATAATAATGTCAAATTTGCTGTCAGTGATGGCATGAAAACGAACCACAAGAAGTTGTGTGCCATGGAGTGAAGAGACATAACTCATTAGAGTGCCTAGCCCTATTAGCACTATAAAGGTGAGAAACATGGGAAATAATGCTCTCTTCAAATAAATAGAAGTGCAGCGTTAAGAGTACTGGATGATGCAGGCTAGCAGCAAGGCTAGGTTTGAGAAGTAAAAAAGTAGCCTTTTTGACCTGCCAAGGACCCGATAATTTCACAGTGTTTGGCTCTCCTTTGGCTGATGTGAGGACTTGTTCATAGCAATGACTTACTCTTCCCAGCCTGCACTGACTTTACTAGGGTTCCTGGAACATGTATAATAAAGTCTGTTCCATGAGGATAAAGTGCATCTCTTGCAGCTGACTAGAGCTGAAATGTGGTTACTTGATTGCAAATTTTGGGAAGGTGAAGGTCTGTTGACCAAATGAGGTAGTAACAAGTTTACAGGATTTGAGAGTGTTCAGTCTCAAGGTGGAGTGCACTTGGTTGGAGCTTTCCTAGTCCCTCCTGTTCATCCCTTCCACTGTGTGCTATCGAGCGTGGTCGTAGGAGAAATTAAGCTTTTGTAGGCCCTGAAAAAGTCCTTGATTCCCTAATGTCCTTGTGTTACAACTATGTGTGCTTATAGGTCAGGATGCTTGTTAATGTGTATAGAGAGCAAATATCCCTCTGGCACTACTGTTGGTTACCTCTTGGGTAACAGCCTGGGTTACAGAGAAGCACTGTGTACAAATGTTAGACTTTACCATTCAAGTATTTTTGTGATTCTCTGTAAGCCAGAATTCTAGTGTAGAAACATGCATTACACAGGAGTTGTACAGGTTATTCAGTAACCAGGAAGGTGGTGTAACAGAACTAATTTTTGATTATAGCAAAATGTGTAGAATTGGAGAAACAGCACCAGTTAGCCATTACAGAATTACAAGAGCAGCTGCAAAGTGAACATAACCAACTCCTAGAAGATATGAACATGAAAAGCCAAAAAAAAGAAAAGGATCTTCAAAAGGAGGTAATATTTCTTAATGTATTTGAAGTGGCTGATAATATATAACGTAAGAAAAACTAGACCATGTGCATATCATGTTTTTGTATTTAGAGATTTTATTGAAAAGCTAAAACATAGGTAAATACTCTAGGATATTCTGTAGTGGTTCAAAATCTTTTGAATACAAACACCTTTGTGCCATTTGGTGCTCTTTCTCCCTCTGTAGAATATATGCCTAATTTTCTTGCTCCTGTGTTTTATTTTTATCTAGCTAATGCTTTATTTTTACAAGTAACGATAAATATGGCATCAGGACAAATTCCTCTGTGAGGAGTGTGTCTAATAGTTCAGTGTTCTTATTTCTGGTAGCCTGGATCTGGCTGAGAGTCTGGTGTTCACTAAGTGTCTCCATGTATTTCTGACAATTAGCTGATGCATATCAAAAAACAATTTTGTTTGAACTGCTTAGAAAGATTTGTTTGTGTGTCTTGTTGGTTTTTGTTGTTTGTTTTTTTAAACATGACTCCCTTAGCTGGAGAAACTTCAGGTCATTCATGAAGAACTCAAGACTCAGTCACAAGAAGAAATCAGGCAGCTTTGGTCTCACCTTGATACTACCCGAGCAAATCGGCAAGAGCTAAGTGGTACGTTCAATCTGATGCATTTTACTTTTTGCCTTTTCTTCATGTAGAAGTACGCATTATTGACATGAAATACTTTTTAATTGTGTACCAGAAACACACAGGTAGATCACAGAAGTGTCAATGAGTTGTACCCCGATGATCTGTTTCTGCAGCGAGGCATGAGTCAGTTTCAGGTGATTAGTTGGTTCAGCAACCTCAAGAAGCATCATGTTTTGCCATAGGCAAAGCCCACTCTTATTGTTTTCCTTTCCCTTTCCACTCCATTCATGCACCCTATACAAATCTTGAGTGAAAACCAAATGTTCTTCATTTCAATATCAAATTAAGTGTATTGTAGTATAAAAAAATGGAGATACTGCTGGTCAAAGCAAGAACGTATTTATATTCAGTATGGAAGCAGGTATAAATTCAACTGAGAAAACTTAATTGATGGTAGGCAGTTAAGATCAGTGCTTTGTTTATGACTTTGAGTGGTTTACTATGGCTATGATATGTTTTTGTTTTATTTGGAGATAATTAAGAGATTAGTCTGCTTAAAAAAATAAAGGCAGGAATATTTTAAAACTGTCTGATTAGGTTATATTTTAAGGTAGAAATGGCTATTTTTCTTTTTTTCCCTTTCAGCTTTGACATTAGGTAAATAAAATACTTTTTTGTTGACACTTTAAACGGATTCACCATATTCTGAAAGTCCTGGATTAAAGATATCTCAGTTTTAAAAATAAAATATTCAAGTGATACTTCTGAAGTCAGAGTGAATGATAATATTGTTTTCCTTTAAGGCTAAATATAACCTCCTTTTTCCATAACTATGCTTTAATTTAAAAAATAAATCCACTAAACTTAAAAGCAATAAAATTAAAGAAAATTGTTGACAGTAATTAAACATGAAGTATTTGGGGCGATTGATTGTCATTTTTGTTTAATTAGTCTTAGGTGTATCAACACTAAACTTAGGAAAAAATTTTAAATCTTAAGCCAAAATGATGGATGGATAAAATCTAACATCATGTGCCTTATTTATCTTAACATACCTGTTTCAAGATTTAGATGTATAGAACAAAACCGTCAATTTGCAGTGTAGTAAACAGAGATGAAGCATTTTCATTTGAAATTAAGTAGAACATGTCTCAGATGTGTATGTGCAAACATATGTGTAATAGATGAAAAAAGAAATTTTTGGGGAAAAAGAGAGCTAGAGACCATGACATTAACCAGCCTATGTGTTTGTTCACCTTCCATTGAGGCCATAGCATTAGGTACATTTGCCTTTTGTTTTAAATGCAATTTCATATTGTCTCAATAATATAACTGAAAGTAGCTTTTGAAGCATAATAGGTTTTTGTGAGGGTGTTGGTTATTGGTTTTTTTGGTCATAGATAGAATAAATAACTATTCTGTCTTGTTAGACTTTACCTTGATGTTTTCAGATCTCTGCCTTGATATTACAGAATTATAGCAGATAGCACTTTATAGTATTTCCTGGAATTCTTACGTTTCCTGTTTATAGTCCTAATCTTTATTAACCTTTCCAATGTCCTTATGTGTTTCTAATCACTTGCATTACCATTCTTTGAACCTTTTCTGTTTCTTCTTCACCTTACTTGAGATGGTGAGACCATAATGCAAGCCCGAGGTCCAGGTAAGGATATCTTTCTTGTAAGGAAAGATAAGGTGTTTTGTTTTACTCTACTTTTCTTTGCTTGAGTTATCATTTGACGGTGCATTTGTATTGGTTTGAGGGCTCGCTATGGGGGATTCAAAACATAGTGGCTGGCCAATGGGGATTGGCTGTCTGATGCAAGAGTAACATGCCAGTTCAAAATTGTTAAACGGGTTAATTTTGTCTTGGCAGACTTTGCTGGTTAGGCAAAACCTACCTGTGCCAGGCTGGCCTTCCCTTGCTGTCCCATTGGTGATGTTACTAGTCCCTTCTTGTCATTTTGGTCCTCTGGTCCCAGTGTTTAACATCTGCTCCCCTTGGAAGCAGGCTTGAGCCATGTACTTACTTCTTCTATTCTTCCTGTGTTCATTGTGAAACTGTGTCATGCCAAGTGTGCACTTGCTGGTTTGCCTCACAAAAACACAGTGTGACAATCACCTGCAGTTGCTTCCTAGGTGGCATCCTCTTGTTTCCCATAAATGTTTCTGTTCTTGCATATCCTAAGCAGATGCTTTTCTCCAAGTTCTTTTTTCTTGAAATGTATTTCCATCTCATTTTATTCATTGGAGATTCAGCCATCTGAGTCATCTGAGAAGTTGTGGCATGTGGGAAACTTTTAATTCCTTGACATGATTTTGGTCCTTTATTCCTGCCTTTTGAATTTCTAACATGTTGATGCTTCTTTAATAGAGAACACAGGGAAGAAACCTCTCAGAGTTCATTAACATGCAGCAGTATTGGCCATTGCCGTCACTCTATGAAAGGAGGGGAGCTTGCTGAGCCAGCCTCAGTCACTACCTTCTACTATTTTTTGTTGTTTGTTTTTTGGTTCTGTTGTATGGTCTTTTTTAATTGAATTAATTTAGTCTGGATAGACGTGATGATGGATAGATAAATCATCACTTAAGTAATCCAGAATTTATTTTATTTTATTTTATTTTATTTTATTTTATTTTATTTTCATTTTTGGTTTTCCATTTCATTTTTGGTTTTCTGCACAGTTTGTGCTGAAGTTATTAAGTAGTTTTCCCTGGAACAAAATAAATGTTTAGTTTTTGACTAAATAATTGCTTTTGGGGGCTACAACAAGGTGTGAAGATTAAGCAGTACTGCAGGACTCTATGTGTCAGTAGTCCAGGCATGAAGCACGAGGTGAGAGGAGGGGTAACAGTCTCATAGAATCATAGAATCACCAGGTTGGAAGAGACCCATCGGATCATCGAGTCCAACCATTCCTATCAAACACTAAACCATGTCCCTCAGGACCTCATCCACCCATGCCTCAAACACCTCCAGGGAAGGTGAATCAACCACCTCCCTGGGCAGCCTATTCCAATGCCCAATGACCCTTTCTGTGAAAAACTTCCTCCTAATCTCTAGCTCAAATCTCCCCTGGTGGAGCTTGAGGCCCTCTTGTCCTGTCCCCTCTCACTTGGGAGAAGAGGCCAGCTCCCTCCTCTCCACAACCTCCTTTCAGAGAGTTGTAGAGAGCAATGAGGTCTCCTCTCAGCCTCCTCTTCTCCAGGCTAAACAACCCCAGCTCTCTCAGCCGTTCCTCATAAGGCCTGTTCTCCAGCCCCTTCACCAGCTTTGTAGCTCTTCTCTGGACACACTCCAGAGCCTCAACATCCTTCTTGTGGTGAGGGGCCCAGAACTGAACACAGGATTCAAGGAGCAGTCTCACCAGTGCCAAGGACAGAGGGAGAATCACCTCCCTGGCCCTGCTGGTCACACCATTTCTGATACAAACCAGGATGCCATTGTCCTTCTTGGCAACCTGGGCACACTGCTGCCTCATGTTCAGTCGGCTGTCGACCAACACCCCCAGGTCCCACTCCTCCTGGCAGATTTCTAGACAGACTTCTCCCAGTCTGTAGCTCTGCTAGGGGTTGTTGTGCCCCAAGTGCAGGACCCAGCATTTGGCTGTGTTAAACCTCATGCCACTGGACTCAGCCCAGCGGTCCAGCCTGTTCAGATCCCTTTGCAGAGCCTCCCTACCCTCCAGCAGATCGACACGTCCACCCAGCTTAGTGTCATCTGCAAACTTGCTAAGGGTACCCTCAATGCCTTCATCCAGGTCATTGATGAAGACATTGAACAGGGCTGGACCCAGCACTCATCCCTGGGGAACCCCACTTGTCACTGGCCTCCAGCTAGATTTGACACCATTTACTACCACTCTCTGGGCCTGGCCATCCAACCAGTTTTCCACCCAGGAGAGTGTGCACCTGTCCAGACCAGAGGCTGACAGTTTCCGTAGCAGAATGCTGTGAGAAACTGTGTCAAAGGCTTTACTGAAGTCCAGGAAGACCACATCCACAGCCTTTCCCTCGTCCAGCAGCCAAGTCACTTTGTCATAGAAGGCGATCAGGTTAGTTTGGCAAGACCTACCTTTTGTGAACCCATGTTGACTGGGCCTGATCCCCCAGTTCTCTTGCATGTGCTTCATGATAGCACTCAAGATCACCTGTTCCATGACTTTCCCTGGCACTGAGGTCAGACTGACTGGCCTGTAGTTCCCCGGATCCTCCCTGCAACCCTTCTTGTAGATGGGCACAACATCAGCCAGCCTCCAGTCCAGTGGAACCTCCCCAGTCTTCCAGGACAGCTGAAAGATGATGGAAAGGGGTTTGGCTAGCACATCCACCAACTCCCTCAATACCCTAGGATGAATCCCGTCTGGCCCCATAGACTTGTAGGTGTCCAGTTGGGCAAGCAAGGACCACCTCCTCTTAGATCATGGGAGCCTTGTATTGCTCCTGTAGTTCTGGGGTTTGTACACAGAGGGAACAGCTTTCTTTACAATTAAAGTCCGAGGCAAAGAAGGCATTAAGTACCTCAGCCTTTTCCTCATCCCCTGTCACTGTTGTTCCCTCTGTGTCCAAAAGGGACTGTATGGTCTCCCTAGTTCTCCTCTTGTTATTTATATATTTATAGAAAGATTTTTTATTATCTTTTTCTGACTTTGCTAACCTGATTTCTAGTTCAGCCTTAGCCCCTCTGATTTTTTCCCCTACACAACCTCTCTTCCCTCTTGTAGTCCACCCAAGAGGCCTGTCTCCTCTTCCAGAGCCTATAAACATTCCTTTTCTTCCTAATGTCACTTGAGATCTCTCTACTCAACCAAACTGTTTTTCTCCTGTACTGGCTTTTTTTCTGGAACATGGGGATGGCTTTCTCCTGAGCTGGTAGGATCTCCTTTTTGAAGAGTTCTAAGCTCTCATGGGCTCCCTTGCCTTTAAGTACTGTCTCCGAGGAGACTTTGCCAACCAGCCTTCTAAAGAGTTTAAAGTCTGCCCTCTAGTCTCCTGCTTGTTTTGATTCTTGTCGGGAGGATGGTTTCTCTGAAGGTGTTGTAAATGGAAAATGTGATTTTACTGTCTTCTGAGGAAGGAAGATTTCATCTTTCAAAGTTCATTTTCTTATGTAGCTTGTGGGATAATATTTTACTGCCACCTCATCAACTAAAATGTGGCTGATCTTAACAGAATGACTTAGCCTAAGGGTATGTATTTCTGAGTTCTTGTGGTGGTTTTGACTTGTTTCAGAACTAAAAGAGCAGCTTCTGGCTCGTGCAACACAGGTAGAAGAAGTAGAGCGTTTAAAACTAGAATTTGAACAGCAGTGTCAGCAAACAAAAAGTGAGCATGAAAATGAATTGGAGCAACTGAGACTTTATTTTGAAAAGAAATTAAAAGTTGCTGAAGAAAATTACAGAGAAGAATTGACTTTCCTGCATCAGAGACTGCAAGAACTGAAGGAACATTCACTGTCAGAGTTGGAAGTGAGTCAAGATCAAGCAGGGGACATCAGGTGATCTGTTCTCTTTGCTTTCATCTCATAAGACAGTATGGGGGTTTTTGTTGGGGTTTTTTTCATCTAAAAGGTGTTAGCCTCTAAATCTGTTGGGATTGGGCATTCTGTTAGAAACACAGTGATAGAAATCACGAGTGTGCAGTCTTGAACAGTTGCCCTAGTTGCTCTGTTCCTATTTTCAGTACTACATTGTAAGTCAGCAATTTAATTTAAGGTAATTTTGACATGTTACAATCTTAAAAATTAAAACTCTTTGCTTAGTTCTTCTGTTGCGGTTTTTGAAAACACTGCTGGGAGAGAGAGAAGGGATAGACTTGGTCAACTAAATCAACTGTTAGAACAACATCAGGTAGGATTCTTGATATATTAAAGTTTTACTGTTCATTATGTGACCTGTATGAAAATTGATGTCTAATTCCTAGCTCTTTGCGAAGAGTGAGTTAGTTTGGAACATTTATTAATGTTAATTATTTTAAAGTATATTGTAAGTTATCAACTTTAAATCATTCTCAGACTAGCAGAGCAGATGAAACATGGTGTTCTGCAAATTTATGTCCTCTGTTTGGATTATCCTGTGCCTAATAAGGAGCTTATCAAAGCTCTTTCATGCAAGTGCAGAATTCTTGGTGTTTCTCTTATCTGTAGCTTCTTTTATTTATGCACCTATGTTCATATCAAGATCTTAAATTACAATAAGGTACTTCTTGGTTCAGCTTCTTTGAAGCTAACTAAGAGTTTCAAAAAGGAATTTTCCTTTGGATCTTTATATTTACTTTTTAAATTAGTAGTGTTTTTAAGTGAGGGATTGAGAGCTCATGCTGTCTAGTGCATGTCTTATCTGCTTATTTTTCATTAGTGAATCACATATGCATGTGAAATTGAAATGAGGAATGTATACATAACTCCTTTTTTTCTTGCTGCAATATGTTACCTAGCTGAGTATGAAACTGTGTTCTTGGATCATTGCTTCTAAGGTCTGTGGTGTGCTTAGAAGAGAACTTGTCCCTTTGTTATACTTCCAAACAGCTCCTGAAACTCAGATCTGCCTGATGTCATGGTTTTGGAGTGTATCTGCCTTAAGGGGCTTTGCCACTCTTAGTAACTACTAGAGGCAGGAGAAGAACAAAACTAGATACATACACATCAGGCAGGTGCATTATCATGCATTTAATGTAGTGCTCTCCTTGAAAGATGCAGTTTAAAGCATGGTTTCCTTAAAAGCTGAAGGTGTCTTTCTACCACATTTCTCATATAGGAAGAACTTGCCTGTTTGCAGGTACAACTTAAAGAACAACACAGACATGAATTAGATTCCTTAAAGTTTTCCCTTGGACTTCAATATAAGGAGAACCTAATGAAAATGAAGATGGATCTGTCAGACAAATATAGAGCAGAAATTGAGGAAATGAAAAGACAGCATTGTTTAGAACTTGAGCAGCTCCGTGCCCAACTTTCAGAAGAACATATTAAAGGTAAGATGATCTGGCAGACTGGGGAGTGAAATGATAAGCTGCCTGAGTGGCTAATGTTTTTCTTGTAATATATAAAGGCTTGTCTGAAGAAGTTTTCAATTTATTAGTTTAAACTATGTGGAACACTTAATACGTGTTAATCCCAAGCATTGAGGTTTTTTTTACTTTAATGTTGAGTTGCACTTGTGAAAATATGGTGACTTGAAATAGATTATTCTGTAGTAAAACCTACTGTAAATGTGGAGCAGTTGCTTAAAAGGAGTTTATCAGGTTTCCTTTCTGCTAATTCCTGAATTGGTATTTACTGGAAAATTTCTTAGTGTTTTCTGTCAGCCGTGTTAAATGTCTCTTGTATTTGTGTGAAATAGGCCAGTTTTCCATCTGTTCCATAGAATGGACCTACTTCTGTTCTGTGTTCCATAACTCTTTTGCCTGTGGGGTTTTTTTGTGGGTTCAAGACTGCTCTGCTAGTTTCATGTTTATTTTTCTTTTTCCTCCTGTGTTTTCCACTAGCTGGCATATGTTTTGAAATTAATTTTTGGAACAAAGAGGGAGATATTTATGGGGAGCAGAATTTGTAATACTTTTGCTGTAGAGTTCTATGGCTAAATTTAACAAGACTTTCCATGTGATTGTGGGTTTCTGTAATTTGTGTACAATTGCTGCTTTTGGAATTGTAATTTATGGAAATAATACTGCTTTGTATTGGTTCAGTATGAAATGTCTATATTGTTCAGGTGTGGGTAAGGGATCACAGCAGTTCTTGTATCTGCAACCTCTTTCTGGGAGCATAATATGGTACATAAACAATTGAACACACCATCTCTAACTTACACTTAGGTCTGTAATACATGTGGCTGTATTGATATTCTACCGTATGCTGGTTAAAAAAGATAAGTACAACTTTTAAAGTTTGTAGCTGTATTTCTTCAGTATTTATTCATTTTTAATACTAGACAGTATATCAAAACTGCTTAAATTAGAACATCTAGCAACTTGTCCCATCTGATTTTTTGGGAAATGCCTTATATAAATATTATGTGCAAAAGAGGAGATGAAACTTCCATAAACCTGCCATTACTTTGTACGAAAATAAATTTTGCTTCTGTGACTGTTGATAGAAGGGAGGTCTGGCCACATGTTTCATGGTCCTTCCCCCTTATACTGTGTGTGTTGATACTGATAAATTTCAAAGATGGTGATAAAGTGGAATGGCGTGCAAAATCATCCTGCTAAAGGATTCTTGTTAGTCTGTAGCTAGTATGACTACTGGTAAACTGCACAACTGACAGCATTCAGCTTAATTTCTGTGCATTAGTAAGCCTTGGTAAAAGAAAATAAATTCTAGAATGTCATTTTATTACTTGATTGGGTTTTTTTTTCTTTTCTTCTTTTTTTTTCTTTTTAGAAATCACCAAACTGCACTTGCAGAGTGCTCAAGATGCAGCACGTCAAGTTGAAATGGAAGTGGCTGAGCGAGTGTCTGTACTGGAGGAAGAACACAAGGCTAGGCTCTCTCTCCTCCACTCTGAGAAACAGTATATTGCAGAGCTTTTGGAAGAAATAAAGCGTTTAAAGGAAGAGATCACCAAACAAAAAGATTTTTCTGTGCAGAATGAAAAGCATCTGAAAGAGGAAATGGAAAAGGTAATTTGCATTACAGTACTGTTTTAGTACTTTTTTAGAGTTGGTCAAGCTCAGATCTGTGTGGAAGGCCAAGGGAGAGATAAGCAGTACTTCTCTTTAAAGCTGCCTAGTTCAGTGATAGTAACTTCAGCTTCAAGTGGACTTGCATGGATACACACAAATATTTGAAAATGTGGATCTGAAGTTCAGAGCTTAATGTTAAACACTTAGTTTCTCTGCAGATTAACTTTTTAAAGAGCATGGATAGCGTGGGAAGCAAGTGATTCAGTGGTTGATGCAGTCAGCCTTTTTATGTTGATGTGGGTCAAACACATGTATACCACTCCAGTACGGGCATGTACAAAAAGTCATTGTCCTGAACATCTCCCTGCACCACACTGTAGTGTCCCAGTGTGCAAGAGGAATGATGCACTTGCATACCATGATGTGTCATGTGGAGAACTCAGCAGAAAGCAGGTGGAAAAAGCCCCACTGCTCAACATGTTCCCTCTAAGAAATTCCTGGCTTTTGTAGGGCTTTCTTGTGAAGCAGATAACCAGAAATGTGCAGGAACCTGCAGCTTGCCCGGCAGCTAGGAGTGCACTTTGCAAAATTTTTCATGGCTCATATTTTAATCAAAATTTGGTGGGGTTTGCCTCCCTTTTCTGTCTCTCTGTGTAGGTTGCAACTTGAATGAATGCTTAATATTTGTTCAAAACAGTCCTTCGAAGTGAAAACTGAAGTGTAGACTTCATACTGATTCTCCTGTGTGTGATCTCTTATTAGTTTTAAATTTTCTTTTAAAAGATGACCCTCTTGTTTCCTTAGTTGACTATTTATTTGTTTACCTGTTTAATTCTAGTGTATTTTTAGAGTATTTTCTTGCCTTTTGTTTTTGAGCAATCATTTGGTGCTTTTGTTGTTTTAATGCTACATGCTTTTTACATTACTTTTACACTATGCACCAGTTCATGGTCTTGGACACTGTATGTAAAATACCACTGAGGCTCCAGAGCGAGTCCAAAGAAGAGCAACAGAGCTGGTGAGGGGGCTGGAAAACAGGCCTTACGAGGAATGGCTGAGAGAGCTGGGGTTGTTTAGCCTGGCAAAGAGGAGGCTGAGGGGAGACCTCATTGATCTCTACAACTACCTGAAAGGAGGTTGTAGAGAGGAGGGAGCTGGCCTCTTCTCCCAAGTGACAGGGGACAGGACAAGAACATTAGAAAAATATTTTTCACAGAAAGGGTTATTGGGCACTGGAACAGGCTGCCCAGGGAGGTGGTTGATTCACCTTCCCTGGAAGTGTTTAAGGGACTGGTGGATGAGGTACTGAGGGATGTGGTTTAGTGTTTGATAGGAGTAGTTGGACTCGATGATCTGATGGGTCTTTTCCAACCTAGTGATGCTATGATTCTATGAAATGAAGAAAAGCAGCCCCCATAGAAGGCAACAGAGAACTGTATTAATTCTGGAGTTTTCCTTACAGTTTTTCTTTATCCCAGTTAATTCTTAATAGTGCAGCCTTACTTTTCTTTGGGATTATGACTTCACTGTGAGAACTGAATCTTTTGAAGACCCTAAATGCCTGAGAGTGTTTCTTTCATATACTTCAGTGTGGTTTTGGTATTTTACGTGTTTTTAATAACTGTGTTCACAGGAAAAAGATAAGATTGCTGAGGAGCACAAGAATAAATTGAGGGAAGCCAGAGAAGAAATCCAGAAAATAGAGACTATTTACAAAAAAAAAGAGATGGAATGGAAATGTCAAAGCGAAGACCAGAGAACCCAAGCAGAAGAGAAGTTATCATCATTGAGTGCAGAACTGGAAAATAGAGTGGAATATGAGAAGCAAAATTTGCGAAAAGAGTTTGAACTTCGTGAAGCTGAAATGCATCAACTTCAAGATCACCAAGCTACCAAAATTCTAGAATTGGAGAAGCTGGTAAAAGAACAGCAAAACAATTTACAGCAACTGGAGGACAGCCTTGCAAGTATACAGGCTACATGGAAATCTCCAGAGCAGTATGACTGTGACCTGCAGGCAGCCGAAGCTCTCATGGCAAAAGAAATGGAAAATGCCATACTTCGTCTGCAGGAAGAAAGTGCACTGAAACTTATGGAAGCACAAAACAGGTTAGTTCTGAGTAATTGAACACGTTTTTTTACCAGTTCAGTCAGTGTTATGGCTGCTTTTTTCTTATGTTAAACTTAATGGGTGATAGTGATGTAGGTTTGTCACTTGATGGCACTAGTCAACCTATGTGTAAAGCTTACTCTCCCAAGCAACAGTAATGCTGTCCATTATGGTTTACTATGGGATTTTGCTTCACATAAATGTGTTTAGTCTAGCAAATCAAACAAGGGGCAACATACAGAACTTGACAACAATTAAGAATACAATCCAGAGCTGAAAAACGTGTACGAGCAATGGGGGAGGGGAAAATGTTGCAAGACATGTGAGTGGGAAAATTCTCTAAATTTTTTTCAAGTGTTTTCAAACAGTTTGAATTAATTTCAGCAGGCGTTTCCTGGTGAATGAAACTTTTATTACCCACTGAATGCTGAGGCTGATGGGTTGTGTATGGTATCCTTCAGTTCTTAGATGTGAAGGTTTTAACTGCTCAGTTTTTCTTCCCCTTTCTTACCCACATTTGTTTTAGTGTATTAAAGGAAATATTCAAACAACTACATGTTTATATTTGCATGCATTGCTTTAAATTTACCCCTTCTTCCCTCTCCAAACATATGCTTATTGCATAAGATTGGGGAAATAAGTACAGTACCAAAACACTGAAAGCAGGAACTTAGTCTTTAAATAATCAATCACTTTTTAATTATTGGTGTCTGCATGCAAAAGTTAATGATTCTGGTAAATTACAGCATTTCAGATACTAAATCTTTTCTTTGCATCAAGTGTTAAGCAGATGTCAGAGGGCTGGCATGAGTTTGGAGGAGTCCCCAGGTTATCCCACTTATACTTCCAGGGTGGTTTTGTCTCAGTCTTAACCTAGTTTTGGAGATGTTTGATATGATAATTTGTTTGCTTGCAGACAATGCATTTGAGATGTTGAGAATGTGTATGAGATGTCCTAGATGCTCCTGTGTTGTAGTATTTTCTCAGAGAGACAGTGAATGATGTTTGCATGTTGCTTTCTGTGAGTAATTTAATACCAGAGATGCTAGTCACCTAGTAATAACCAGATACTACCAAGTGACATTGCATAAACCTTAAATTATATGGCTAGAAAATCATCTTTGTGGCTTCATTTGTGTTAGCTCTGTATTTGAAACAAAGTAAGAGTTGTGAAGGCTGAGTATGGCCTACTTATTTTTCTTGATTATTGTTTGCTTTGATTATTTTTTTAAAAAAAAGTTATCTTTTTGACAATATTCTCTTCATGTTCTTGGAAATTATAGGTTTATGGAGGAACACAAAGATATAACTCAGAAATTCACAACTGAGCAAGAGATTCTTCTCCAAGAGCTGAAAAAGAAGCATGTCAATGAACTGGAACTCCAAAGTCAGCAGTTAGAGGAGAAGCATAAGCAGCAAATTTTGTGTCTTACTGCTGAGTTTCAGGCAAAGCACCAAGCTGAAATTGAAATGCTTAAATCTACTCTGGAAAGTAAACAACAGAGTCATCTTGAAGCTCACATTGCTGAACTGCAGGCAAAGCACCAGACAGAAGTTGACAAGCTGGAGGCTAAACACTTATCAAATCTGGATTCCTTGGAGTCCTCCTACCTATCTGAAATTCAGAATATAAGAGATGAACACAGTCAGGCTCTTGAGAAGCTACAGCTGCAGCACACAGAACAGCTCCATGAAAAGGATAAAATGCATCAAGCACACTTGGCTCAGGAGACAGAGATGTTGAAATTAAAGCATGCTGAAGAACTTGAGCTTTCCCAAAATAATTTGAAAATTGAACTAGCTACTGCTCATAAGGAAAGACTTAGAGCCATGGCTCTTGAAGCAGAAGCAGCTCATAAGGTGAGTCAGAAAGAAAGCTTGACGTTAAAGGTGCTATTTCACAGCGCTTTCTGTCAGATCACATTTTCTTGGAGTGTATTTCCACAGCCTCTTTTGTGCCAGCACTAACACTTGTGTGTGGTCATAGTGTGAGCTGAAATAAGAAACTGAAGCTAAAAATCAAGTCCATCTGTCACTCTCCTCACTCCCTAAATGCTCAGACTAATAAGTTTTCTATCTCAAGGTGTGGAAAAGGTACAAATAAAGTAAGTAAATATTCTTAAATATAATGCATAAATTCATATATTCAATAACTATGCTATAAGGAGGGTTTCCTTTTTTTTTTTTGACTCAGACTTTCTCTGCCTGATAGAGTTCCCATGTAATTCTTCAGAAGTGATTAGAACAAAGTAAATGTGATTCTGTAGGTTAAACTACATCTCTAGAACTTCAAAGATCCTCTCTGATGGCACAATCTCAAGAGGAAGAATAGAAGAAAGGTATTTGTGAAGATCCCAGATGGGGACCTTCAGAGTCTTTAACAGAAGTCCATAGTTTTACTCTTGGTAAGGCAGAGATGTGAACTCTTGTCGAGTTCAAATGGGTAGAAAAAGTGATCCAAAGATTTCTCCAAGTCAAAGAGATAAGCAGGCTTAGCTCATTGCTAAAACTTCAGTCTTCCAGAGAGGTATATCATTTTTCAGACTTGTCTGTCACTGTGGCCACTTCCCAGACTTAGATTATATGTGGTTTCTGTGCCCACAACGGCTCAGAGGAATATCCTGTGAGGGAAGAGGTGGGTACTTTTCTTCTGTCCTGTCTATTCTGCATTTTGAGTGTAAAGAACTTCAAAAAGAGAAAGTTGCCTGGCAGAGATGGACCTGGGTCTGTTGGTTGACAGCTGGCTGAATATGAGCCAGCAGTGTGGCCAAGAAGGCCAATGGCATGGATCAGACAGCATGGCCAGCAGGACCAGGGAAGAGATTGTGCCCCTGTACTTCGCATCGGTGAGGCTGCACCTTGAATGCTGTATTCAGTTTTGGTCCCCGCACTACACGAAAGACATTGAGGTGCTGGAGGGTGTCCAGAGAAGGGCTGCGAAGCTGGTAAGGGGGCTGAAGAACAGATCTGTTCAGGAGCAGCTGAGGGAAATAGGTTCTTTAGTCAAGAGAAAAGGAGGCTGAGTGGAGGGAAACCTTACCACTGGCTTGCAGCTGCCCAAAAGGAGGTTATAGTGAGGTGGGTGTTGGTCTCTTCTCCCAACTGGCAGGTGACAGAATGAGAGGAAATGTCCTCAAGTTGCATTGGGGGATGTTCAGATTAGGCATCAGGAAAAATTTATTCACCAGAAGGGTTCTTGGGCACCAGCACAGGCTGCCCAGGGAGGTGGTGGAGTCACCACCCCTGGAAGGATTTAAAAAATGGGTAGATAAGGTTCTCATGGGTATGGTTTAGTAGTGTATGTAGTAGTGTTTAGTATGGTTGGACTTGATCTCAAAGGTCTTTTCCAAAGTAGCGATTTTGTAATTGTTTTGATAGTGAGTTATATCATGGATTGAGGAAAAAGCAGGGGATTTACAAAACTTAAAGACAGGAAAAATAAACCCATTTCAATGATATAGAGAGTAGTTTTTTGTATGTGTGCTCATTGTTCACGGGGCAATATCGTTCCTCTTTGCTTAAAAGACAGAACACTTGCTTTACAAATGTTTGTACTTACTTTTTTGCTTTCATTTTTAATTAATGCTTACGCAGGATGATTTAAACACAGCTCTTCAAAATCAAAGGATTTTGCTGGAAGAAGAAAAACATCTGGCCCTGGATATATTACGTGAGGAAGTAGTACATATGGAGGAAAAGCATAGAAAAGCACTTCAAGAACTCCAGTGTCTTCATGAGGCAGAAATTAAGAAACATAAGGAAGAATACTCCAGGGACCTGGAAAAAGAATTGGGGAAACTAAAAGCACAGCATGAACATGAGCAAGAGGTCAGAATGGTGCTAATACATAAACCCAAAATAAGACATATTTTAACATAAAGTACATTCAGTTTTATTAATCTCAGAAGTAAGGCTGTGTATTTAGATAGTTTTGGATTTTTTTTTAATAGTGCCAATAGATAAGAAGAGGCAAAGTTAATATTTATAAGACTTGCTTTATCTGAAAGAATTTTAAAAAATAATTATTTATTATTAATAATCTTTTACACTTAAATACACATTTGCATTGCTCTCTTAATTGCGGAGGGGTGGGAGTGAGCTTGCTTTTGTCTGAGTTCCTGCCATATTTAATTCAGATTTTTGAAGCTGCCTGATATGGAACTAATAGGTAATAAATTAGGCAATCAACCATTTGTGGAAACTAAGTTCTCACCTCAGACTTTAGTAAATGAGCAGCATGTTCCAACATTGATTTATTTTTTTCTTATAGAAATTATAGTAGGTAATATTTTTGCAAATATGTATTTTTCAGTAAGGCTTGGAAATCTCCCTAGTTGCTCTTAGAGCTTTACGTTGTCTTCTTGTTGAGAATGTTTGTGTAAGCTTGATGATGTTTACTTTCATAGTGAAGGCTAAACACTTGACCACCTACGCTAAGTTCTCTTTAAACATTGACATGAAATAAGATCTTCTGTTTGTTCAGTCTTCTATACAATGTGACTTCTGTTGATGCAAGCAGCCACAAGTGATTTAAGGCATCTCTTTTCTATATTATGTTAGAATTCACAAACAAGGAACTTTATCTAGCTATAATCAAACAACATATAGTCAAATGACATTTGCTTTTTCGCTGACTAATTTGAAAATTGGGTAGCGTGCTAAATAACTCCCTCATCACTGTTGCAGCTTTGTGTTACTCGGTGCACCCAAAACATTTAGGTTTGAGGATATTTGTGTTCTTTTGGATTGTCAGGCCTTAGAAACAGTAGTGGTTTCCAGCTGGCTAGAGTGCATGGCAAACTCTACTTTTGAAAGAATAGATTGTCTGGGAAGTTAGTTGAGGGGAGTTCTCATGATGATTAATTTTTTTAAGACTTTTCTCAGAACAGAGAGAAATCCCATTTTTAGGATTCTTTCTTCCCTCCCATAATTATAACACTATGGCTACAATATATTGCATTACTTACTTGTCTGCAGATGTATGTTTCTGCGTCAGCCTCCGAAGTAGAATCTGTGCGAACGGCTCTTCTGGCTCAATTTGAGGATATAAAATTGAAGCAACAGCTTCACTTCCAGGAGGAGGTTGAGCTGCTGAAATGTCAGTCTGAGGTGCTTCTTGAACAGCAGATTGCACAGCTGAAGGTAGGATCTGGTAAAAGGAACTTTGGAGCACACACTGGTAGCATGTTTTTCTGAAAAAGTGGTCTTTGAAACAATGCGGAGTTCTGTAATCAGTTACAGAATTGACTGCAAGACTGTCTTAATATCCTCAATTGAGTATGATGTCCTTCAAACAAAACTAGAAAAAAAAAGAAACAGAAATTATTTACTCTGAGCAGAAGTCTGTGTGGACATTTGTATTCACTTTGTCATTTTAAACTTTTTCTTCTGAGTGTCTGCAGAGATTGTGACTTTGGCTTCTCCCTTGTCTACTGTGCTTGGGTGAATACAGCGAAAAACACTGAGTGTTATCTAAGCTTTTACCGAATGTGTAGTGGCACTGAGCGCTTTGTGGATTAGATTTTTTTTTTGTAGCTGTTCTTAATTTCTGCTTTCTTGGGTTCATCACTTGAGTTCATCTTGATAACTTAATTTTAGGTAAGATACTTATCCCTGAAAATTATATTTGTTTGGCCTTGTGTACAACGTAGTAATTGCCTATCATCTTCTAAGTCTTTGCAAAATGTCTTAATTGATTAGGTGATAAGCATGTGTCAAGCTATAAAATGAATGGAGAAGACACATTCTGTATCAGAAGAGAGGAAAGCTTATCAACGCATTGAGAGCAGTGCTTACATTCATCTCAGTGTCCTTGTACTGAGCATGGGTTGAGCTCAATTTGTTGAGCAAGAATAACTTTGGTTAGATGAATTAGCATCTCCTTATTTGTTTTGTCTTGAGAGATTTGAGCAGATCCTTGCTGTTCCTGTCACTGCCGCAGCCTGAGGTGTGACTTATAACAGTTTCACAAACCTCTAAAACTGGATACTGCAGACGTGCAGAAATTTCTCCTGTTTCTTGCCTCTGGCTCACTGTAGAGTCCTGGTCATTCTTGACCTCTCCTGCTACAAGTGCATCCTGAGAAGCTGCTGGAGGTATATTGGGCATTACTGTCCTCGGCTGAACCCCACAGAAAGTAGGACTGGGCTGGCTGTTGCCTTTCTCTTGTGCTACCTAGGTGCTTTAGTTGCTGAGTAGCGTTTGGGACACCAGAGACTTCTGTTCTTGTTGAATTTTTGCCAGAGGTCATTCTACTACTGGTACAGCTGAGCCTGTAGGGTTTTTTTTCCTATTAACTTGATGACCGGTCTTCTGTCACAAAAGAAACTGACTGGAGTCGGCAGTGTCAGGCTGAGCTCTGATGCAGGTTTTCACAGTGAGCCTTCCCCTGTGCGCTTCCCCCATGCACATTTATGAGGTTGTCTTCATGCCAACCAGTTTCCTTGCTTTCTTCCCCTTGCCTCCCGATGAGATTTTTAGGTGTTCAGAGCTCCTTCCTGCAGTCTGACAGACTGTGTTAGCAGGTGCACTGCCTCTGAGAACAATGGGCAGACTGTTGCAGAGGCTTAGGGCAGACTGTTGCAGAGGCTTAGTCCACAAGTTTACTGTACTGGTCAAGTAAAGTCCTCATACTCCTTTGTGTCTGTTCATTTGGATCTTGATGACTGCAAAGCACTCTGCTGTGGATTCTGGGTAGGAGTCAGTATTGCTATTACTGAAGTGCTGGTGTTTTCCTTGATCTTGGCTATGATGACAGACCTTATGGTCTCATCAAACAGCAAGAAGTGGTCACTTTAAAGAACTAGTGATGGATGTGTTATTCTGTTCAGTGCAAGGACAGGCTGAATCTTCCATGAAGGATCTGGGACAACCAGGTGACTTCATACACACTTGTATGCTCTACACTGAAGTCTTATTTCATGTCTCAGGAAAAAAAAAATTGACTTATCAATTAAAAAAAGGCAGCTACTTCCTTGGAATGTATTTGTTTTCATAGATTAGATTACATCTGTTCTCGGGTTTTTTTTATACTGTGGTCTGGAAGACTTACTTACCAGTTCTGGTGTTGCAGAAATGATTACTTCCTCTTAGCCTCATTGGGAAGGGATCCCAAGACCTTGTGTGACCCTGTAACAGCCTGCTTCTGACACCAGTAGTGTTGGGGACCCACCTTGACCCACGCAGTTTAAGAGGGAGGGTAAAAAAAGGAGTTCTTCTGATATCTGTGTGGCAAATCGGAAACTTACAAATCTCCCAGGGTAAATTCAAATGCACTGTGTATTTTGTACACAGCCAGAATCACAAAACAGATGCTTGGGTGCACTCCGAGTGACAGCTTCTCAAAGTTGCAAAACCAGGTCACAGTCTGATACCTTGAACACAGCCAAGGTCACTAACCAAACTACAACGCAACTTGAATTTGATCCAATATGCCGTAGTGCCAAGGAAAAGAAGGTACAGTAAGATACATCAGCAAAGGAGAGAGGAAGAAGTAGCAGGGGAGAAGAAAAATTATTGCCATTCTAGTGGGGCACAGGGAAATGTGGTCCGCGGCAACTCCTCCAGCAGCAGTTCTTCAGGAACACATGGTCCAGTAGTTCTTCAGGCCTGTTGAGCAGCAGCACTTCTTCAGGCTGGTTCCATGAAGCAGTGGGCACATGCTCTATGCCTTCTCGTCAGGTCCTGCTTGCAGGGCAAGTCCATCCCTGTTAGCAGGCGAAGGGTGGTCTTGCTGTGAAAGTTTGCATTTGTGGGATGGGTAGCACCTGCTGCTGCCCCAACTCTGCAGCCCTCCGGGTTAACTAGGAGCCACAGAAAAGCCCCTCAAACACATGCAACCCAGACAATGTTTTGAGACCTAACAAGTATAGTAATTGGTCTTGAAGTTGTGCTGATGTAGAAGAGGGAGAATAGGAGAAAGAATTTAATAGCTTCTAGATTGTTTAGCCATGTAAATCTACCTTGCAGATGGTAATTTTTTTCTGGTGAATCACTCCTGTGTGGAACCTGGTACTGTGAATGCTGTACTGTTTGCAGTTACTGAAGGTGGCTTCTGTCTATCTCTGTCCTGACTTGTCCATCTGTTTTCTCTTCCTCATCAATATCTCGGGAGTCCAAAATGACTTGGGTCTCAGTGAACATATTCAGATGGTTCACTTACCTACCTAACTATTTTTACATCATAGTTTTGGCATAATTTTGTTGACTGAGAGTGTTAATTGTGTTATTTACTGCTAGTTTATATGAGACACAGGGTGTGTACATTTAAAGAAAAAAAATGGATGGAGGAGGGTCTTGGTTGTAGGGATTTTGAAGGTTGGTTTGACGCTTTGTTTTTTTAGTTTGAGGTTGTCTCTCCCCACGCCCTCTAAATTAAAAATTGTGTGACTTATCCAGGATGAATTTGAATATGAAAAAAAAGTATCACTACATGACAAGGAGCAGATGTTGATTCAGGCTCAGCAAAAGGAGCAGATGTTATCAGCCCAACTACAGGAAAAAGCAGCAATAATTACCCAGGTGTGTCGAAAATATTTTGAGTCTAGATTGTAAGTACTCTTGTGGTTGTATTTTAGCACAGTGCTCTTACCTTTCTCAAGATGTTCATTTGGGGATTGTGTGTATAATTCTTGTGATTCCTGATTTTTGGGGTGTAATGTATGATGGGCTTAGTTGGATTTCTACAGCAGTAACATGGAAAGCAAAACTCATAGCAGCTTGAAAACTGGTGTTGAGCCTTCTCATGGAAAAATTAGTAGCTTTATATGAGAAGGTTACATGTTTGCCTATTTGTTTGTGAAAAGATGATGCAGTATTTTTTTATCAAGAAAATATTGTTAAGTTCATCATTTAAGCAAAATTATAACTTTGTTGGATTGTTACTGTACTTTCCACAGCTGGAAAATAAAGTGGAGTCTTTGAACTGTGAAATAGAGGAGACCAACTCTCAACTGGAGACACTTGTTCAGCAACGAGATAGAGAAAATCAAGAAGAAGGAAATTTGGTAGCCATGTTGAGATCTGATATTGAAGAGTCCAGGAATGAAAGGTTTGTACATCTTGGGTAATATGATGCTCAGTGGTTGGAGTTTTATTTGCTTGTATTCTTACTTTTCAAAAAGATATCGGTGACTAGGGAAACTTAAGCCAGCTCAGATTAATAGTGTATGATGATGATATGTTGGCTTTATTTACAAGTTTTCATGAGGGTTTTTATCACCAACTTATCTTGACATGGAAAGCAAGAGGGATGTTTCTTCCTTTTTTTCTTTGTAGTCTGGTGAAGATTTTTGGGGTTTCCATCTTGGAAAAAGCTAGGAAATGGAAAAGGTTTCTTGTTCATATAAACCTTTCAGTGCAGCATAGATTGGTTTGATATGTCATTGGGAAGTGTAAGTCAGAGAGAAGCTGTTGTGCTGAATAAGCTTCTAGCAGAATCTGCTCTCTCACCTTTAAGAAACTTGCTTACTGTTTTTCCTAAAACTAAAATATTTTCATGAATATAACTTATTGTATACTCTGCCAGAACTCCCCTACTTATTTTGTTGTCACAGATAGTGTAGTAGTAGATGTTTTCTCCCTACTGGTGCTTCCAGAGATGTGGAAGTCTGAGATGCTTGTGACTGCAGTATGATCTCTCCACCTACTTGTGGAGAAGAAAAACGTTTTTTTGCTGAACCTGCTCTGTGAAAATAACCTTCGTTTTTTTTGTTAGCTGTCGGAGTCATCTTCAGTGATAACTGTCAGACTATGGCAAGATATCCATTTTAAACTTCCTGTTATTTAGTGCCTTTTAAAAGAAGAGCATGCAATTTTTGCAGTGTTCTATGTGTTTTTGTTTTATTTTCTAGGGAAAAAATGCAGGAATCTTATCAGCATCTTTTGAAATTACTTATGGAGTTGGTGAAGGCCACAATAGCTATTGAGGACCTTATCAGTAGCAAGATTGGTCTTTGCCTTAACGACAGTCTGGCTTCTGGAGATTCTAGAGAAAGTCAGAGTATTATGGAAGATACGGGACTTATTCAGTATTTCAAAGCCAAAGAAAAGCATCACCTAGAAAAAGGTGAGTATAAATCTGTCTAACTGGATGTTGTCAATACATGTTCTTGAAAAATGCCTTATTTCCTTCTATGTGTGTGAGGTTCAGAAAGTGCTGCAGTGTTTTCTGTTTTTCTTTCAAAGTTGCTCTGTACTTAAGAGACCATCTATCAGTGTTCTTTCATTTTAATTCTTTTAATAGTGCAACTACAAAAATAATAGAGAGGGCTGAATGGACTAGAGGGGTGGAATGATGAACTTGGTGAATGCAGTGTTTCAGGCACTGGTGTATAGCACAATATGTCCAGATGTTGTGAAAGACTGTCTTGATTTGTCAATGTGGAGTTTTTAATGTGTACAAGTTTTCACCTTTTTATACGTATTCAGGACCAATCAATGTCACTGTCTGATGTCAGTTATCTGAGTGGCCAGGTCTGTGTCATTTTTCTGTGTTTTAAAATAACTTGCTTGTTTTCAGTAGATGAGCTCCTTGATGAAACTTTCACAGAACATAACCAGCTGTCCCCAGTGATTGATGAGGGGTCTGACTTGAGCCAACACTTATGTGAAAGTGTTTTTGCAAAGCCAGAATTGGCATGTGAAAATGAAGAAATGATACTGAAAATTGGTCATCGTTTGCGCACTGCAGTGGAGAGACTTCTGGAAGTGGTTACCGAATCAACTAAACAAGTAAAACTCTTTAATCTATATACATGTATAATTATAATGAAAATGTGAAATCTGTTGTATTGTTTCTGTTATTTAACACCCTATAGGACTAGTAACTAAAAAGAAACAGATTTTGTCTGAATAGATGGCAAATTACCAAAATAGGGAGGCATGTGCATCCCTGCTTCTTACAATGAAGATTGCGCCCATGTTTGATAATTTCTTAATAAACGAGACTTCAACAACTTTGTTTTCCTTCTAACAGATCCTATAGAAAGGGTATAAGTTGGTTGCCTTAAGTAGATTTAAAGTAGGATATTAGATGCATTTAGTAACTTCAGGCAACCAAGATTTTAAGGGGTTTTGAGGGGCTTTTTTTGCACTTGACATCATTGCTTCTGCAACATGGATAAGCAGGTTCAAGAAAACTCATGTTAAAATGTTTTGGGAATACGTAGATAGTAGCGAACAAACATTCTTGCAATTTTATGCGGCTTAATTGTGATAAAAGAAGCTGAACTCAATATCATGAAAGAATTTTAGCATTTCCATACTGAGTTTTGCAGTGTCCTAGATATTCAGCTTTGTGAAGAGAAGTTATAAAGCTGAAGGTAGGTACCAGAGAACTGTATGCATTTAAAGGATTGAATTTAGTCTTATAGTAATTAATTTGTAAAGAATCCCCTAATTAAAGAGCAAATGTGAAGAAAAGGAATATATCTGAAATTCATTTTCTTATCAGGTGTTTTATGCAACCAAGAGATAAATGTCTATGTGAAATGTATATTTACCATCTTAAAAATAAACAAGTAAACAAATCCCTCCTTCAATGAGAGGCTTGTACTTTTGGGTGCTAATGCTGGTTCCACTAGCATGTAGCTGCCCTTTAGTTAAAGCACTTGCCCTAGCTGTGGCAAATCTAGATTCTAAGCCAACTTCATCAGCTGCATTCAAGCATACTTTGCTTATACCTATGAAGTGTTATATCTGTCAGGATAAGCTAAATATAAACAAAAGGGGAATGGGGCTGCTCGGTTCCTTTCCCTTGAACTTGAGACATTGCATGAAGGAATGAAGGACACAGTCTCAGACAACTGGTACCATACCTTGGAAACCTGACTATGAATTGACTTCACTGTCTGCTAGACATGTCTGAATCTGAAGAATTTAAGTGCAAGTATGTTTTGAATTTCAAGTGACACAGAAAGTATCAAGCTGAATAGTGCCCAAGTAAGATTTGCAGCAAAAATATAGGTACAGGGAGACACCAAAGTGTCCTAGGGGTTTGAGCAAAGTCAACCTAGTACTAAAATGAAATTTCAAAACCTGCATCTTAATACATAATTGTTATACAAAACTGAGAGGGTCTTTGTTTAAATGTCTGTAGTATAGTTACTTTGCATATGCGTCCAAGATCTCATGCTAGAGGGAATTATTTACTTTTAGCTAGAGAAAATGCATGAAAACCATGTGCAATTTGAAGAAGAATTCAACCGCCAAAATCGGGAAACTGCTCAAGTGGTTAGTCAGCACCAGGAACTAATGGAGTGCCTCAGTGAGGAAAGTGAGGCCAAGAATCAGCTGGCGTTAGAGCTTCATAAAGCAGAAGGTAAGAAAACGAAACAATGAAATAAATGGGAAGAGGTTTTGGTTTTATTTACTCCTTATTCCTCCAAATATCTATAATATGTCTTTTGTTGTTGATTTTTCTGTCTATAATCTGTTTTCTGCATTTGAGAATACTAAACTACTTGAAGCTTGCGTCTTCTCTTGCAAATCTATTACTTAACTCCTCATCAGAATTGTATCTCTCTGGGATAAGCGTGGTAGTTCTTAGTCCTATACTTATACGGTATAAATATATACTGTAAGTATGTAAGGGTCATAACCCCATGCAAAACTACAGGCTTGGGGAAGAGTGACTGGAAAGCTGTCCAGTGGAAATAGACCTGGGAATGATGGTCAGCAGCAGCTGAACGTGAGCCAGCTGTGTGCCCAGGTGGCCAAGAAGGCAAACAACATCCTGGCGTGTATCAGAAATAGTTTGGCCAGCAGGAGCAGGGAAGAGAACATCCCCCCCCATACTTGGTGCTGGTGAGGCTGCACCTTGAATCCTGTGTTCAATTTTGGGCCACTCCACTACAAGAAGGATGTGGGGTCTCTTTAATCTGTAGAGAAAGAGGCTAAGGGGAGACCTCATCACTCTCTATGTCTCCCTGAAAGAAAGTTGTAGCAGGGTGGGTGCTAGTCTCTTCTCCAAAGTAATAAGTGATCAGACAAGAGGAAATGGCCTCAATTTGCACCACGGGAGGGTTAGATTGGATATTAGGAAAAATTTCTTCACTGAAGGGGTGGTGAAGTGCTGGAACCTGCTGTCTAGAAAAGAGGTTGAGTCTCCTTCCCTGGAGGTGTTTAAAAAAATATGTAGATGTGGCACTTAAGGACAGATTCCCTCAGGGGTTCCATACTGGGACCAGTACTGTTTAATATTTTCATGAATGATATAGACAGCGAGATTGAGTGCACCCTCAGCAAGTTTGCAGATCACGTCAAGCAGAGTGTTGCTGTTGTCACACCAGAAGGATGGGATGTCATCCAGAGGAACCCAGATAAGCTGCAGAAATGTGCCTGTGTGAGTTTCATGAGGTTCAACAAAGCCAAGTACAAGGTCCTACAACTGGGTCAGGGCAGTCTGAGGGACCAACATAACTGAGAGCAGCCCTGCAGAGAAAGACCTGGGAGTGCTGGTTGATGAGCAGCTTGGCAATGCGCGCTCGCAGCTCAGAAAACCATTTGTATCCTGGGCTGCATCCTGGGCTCAGTGCTGGGTCCAGCCCTGTTCAATGTCTTTATCAATGACCTGGATGAAGGCATCGAGTGCACCCCTTAGCAAGTTTGCAGATGACACTAAGCTGGGTGGAAGTGTTGATCTGCTGGAGGGTGGAGAGGCTCTTCAAAGGGATCTGAACAGGCTGGACCACTGGGCTGAGACCAATGGCATGAGGTTTAACAAGGCCAAATGCCAGGTCCTGCACTTGGGACACAACAACCATGTGCAGTGCTACAGACTAGGAGTCTGTCTAGAAATCTGCCAGAAGGAGAAGGACCTGGGGGTGTTGATTGACAGTGACTGAACATGAGCCAGAAGTGGGACCAGTGGCCAGCCAGGCCAATGGCTTAGAATCATGGAGCAACCAGGTTGGAAGGGACCCATAGGATCATCGAGTCCAACCATTCCTATCAAACACTAAACCATGTCCCTCAGGACCTCATCTACCCGTGCCTTAAACACCTCCAGGGAAGGAGAAAGCATCTTGGCTTGTATCAGAAACGGTGTGACCAGCAGGTCCAGGGAGGTTACTCTCTCTCTGTACTCAGCACTGGTGACACTGCACCTTGAATCTTGTGTTTAGTTCTGGGCCCCTCAACAGAAGAAGGATGTCCAGGGAAGAGCAACAAAGCTGGTGAAGCGGCTGGAGAACAGGCCTTATGAGGATCAGCTGAGAGAGCTGGGGTTGTTTAGCCTAGGAGGAGGCTGAGGGGAGGCCTTACTGCTCTATACAACTACCTGAAAGGAGATTGTAGAGAGAAGGGAGCTGGCCTCTTCTCCTAGGTGACAGGACAAGAGGGAATCGCCTCAAGCTCCACCAGGGGAGGTTCAGTCTGGACATGAAAAAAAATTTTTCACAGCAAGGGTCATTGGACACTGGCAGAGGCTGCCCAAAGAGGTGTTTGAGTCCCCAACCCTGGAGCTATTTAAAAGACGTGGATGAGGTCCTGAGGGACATGGTTTAGTGGTTGGTAGGAACTGTTGGACTCGATGATCCTGGGTGTGTTTTCCAACCTAGGGATTCTGTGAATAGAGGTGTGTACAACAGGTTGAGGGAGGCGATTCTGCCCCTCTAATCTGTTTTCATGAGACCCCACCTGGACTGTCCAGTTGTGGAACCCTCAACATAAGAAGGATATGGAACAGTTGGAACAGGTCCAGAGGAGGGCTATAAAGTTATCCAAGGGCTGAAGCACCTGTGCTATGAGGACAGACTCAGCGAGTTGGGGTTCTTCAGCCTGGAGAAGAGATGGCTCTGAGGAGACCTTGTAGTGACCTTGCAGTATCTGAAAGAGGTGTTCCAAGAAAGCTGTGGAGGGGCTTTTAACAAGGGTATGTAGTGATAGGATGAGGCAGAGTGGCTGTAAATCAGAATGGAGAAGATTTAGATTAGATATTGGGAAGAAATTCTTCATGATGAGTATGGTGAGACACTCACAGCTTGCCCAGGGAAGCTGTTGCTGCCTCTTCCCTGGAGGTGTTCAAGGCCAGGTTGGATGGAGCTTTGAGCAACCTGATCCAGTGGGAAGTGTCCCTGCCCATGGCAGGGGCTTGGAACCAGATGACCTATAAGGTCTTTTCCAACCCAAACCATGCTATGATTCTATCATTTAGTAGGCACAGTGTTGTTGGGCTGAGAGTTGGACTTGATGATCTTAGAGGTCTTTTCTGACCTTAATCATTCTATGGTTCTGTACTTTTAACTGTGTGTGAAAAATACCATAATTTTTAAAGAGCGGTTTGCTTTCCTATGTGTCTAAACATGGGAGATGGATTGTTGAAAAGAAGATATACTTCCAGTGTAAGTCAGCCCATCTGTCTGACCCTGGAAGCATTCAGCATGAACTAGAGCAATACTAGATGGTAGTACAGGCATAAAGAGGCTCTGTAATAAGAGACAGAAAGGCTGAGGCTGTTGATCTCAACACAATCACAGACTGCATATAATTGGTCTAATTGCCCCTTGTAAAGAGGTCTTCTCCTTTATGTAGGAGAATCTTTGATGGTTTTCATGTTCTTCAAACTTTTCTCCCTAATCATGGCATCTGCTTGTCATTTCTCTTCTCATATTCCTTTGGGCTTTATTTGGTCTTTCCAAAATTCTAGTTCTTCCTTTTTTGTGACTCATTCCTGGGTTTCTTGATCTCTGAATCTAACACTTGATCTTAATTTTGGGAGGTTGTTTCTTCAAACTTCAAACCCTAGAAGAAGATGTGCGAATATAGCTGTGCTTTGTTGTGAAGTGTTCACGGGCCATCAAGGCTTAGCAATCCCCATGTATGTTCCACCTGTTTGGAGGCATTTTGTGACAAGGCAGCCTCATAAAATTGGTTAGAATATGTTAAATGGTACGTTTCATTCCTTAAGATACTTCAAAAAGCCTAGCTACAATGTAAATTTAAGTCATCATGCACAACTTCCTTTGTATGTTACCTTCCATTGTTTGCATAAAGTTGTTTATTCGTGTCTTCAAGCTGTATTTTCCCAATACATAAGCTTGTCTACTGCTTTATTTGTGTTCTAACTTGGGATTTTAGGAATTATTGAAGGCTATGTTGCAGAAAAAGCTGCATTGGAAGAGGCCTTGAATCTGAAGGAGGAGTCTGAACGTCGCCTTGTTGTGGAATTGGAGAATATGCGTGAACGCTTCCAAGAGCTAACCCAGGAGCAAGCGATTCTAGGTGAGAAGTGGGTATGACATTATTAGTGGGAAAAAAATTGTCTCTGGTCAGGGCACACTGCAATGTGTTTCAGTCTTTAAGACTAGTGAGAAGCTTGGTCTTGCACAGAGGTTAGCAAGGTCTTCTAAAAGCAGAAAATAAAATAGAGCAGCTGGTTCTTGGCTTATAAGAAGGTAGTGCTGTTAGTGAAGACTACTGGCATAGTCTTGTGCTTAGTTAGAAAAGGGAAGCTCTAAGAAAGTAAGAGCAATGTATTGGTTACAGGTAGTTAGTTGCAGTAGATAATTAGCACCAAGTTACCAACTGAAATGCTGGTTATTTGACATTGCAGTCAACAAGAAGCTGGAACTTCCAAGGCTCTTGACTGCTTCCAGGACAAAGGAAATAGCTTAGTAATGATGGATGAAATTAAATACTCTTGGATGATTATCTGATTATTATTGAATTATGAAAAAAATGGTGGTGATGATGTGTATTGAGTTTCATACCTAGGCTTTTCCCCTGCTCCCCAACCTTGTCCTAGCAAAATACAAACACATGGTCAGTAAAGGTGACCATGGAAAGATTTTAATGATCAGGCTAAAATCTCTAGATTTTTAAAGGAAGGTACATGGTTCTAAAAAGCTGAATGGGGTAGCATTTTGGGGGAGAATAAGGTGAGGCAAGTATCTTAAACTTTTTACAGAAGGATGACTCGCTGCAAGCTAAACACAGCTGCTGAAATACCAAATCAAACTTAGTTAAGTAGGTGCAGTCTAAGTTCTCCACTTCCCCACTCCCTCCGCTTCCCTAGAGTATGTGATATGATGCAGTCTGGTTACAGGTTGCTCGTGCAGGCAAGTGCTGTAGAATAAGGGGGAAACTCCAACATACTGGATGGAATCTAGTGACACTCAGTGAATGGAAGTTCGTGCTGTGACAACTCACTACACATTTTGACAGTGATTTAATAAGGGCCCTGAAGGATCTCAGTTTAGTATAGCTGGTTTATATGTAAGTTATTCTTTTTGATTCACAGAGGAAAATTCAGGGATGTTATATGACCTGCACTATGCAGAAACTCAAGACTAGCTTATGCATGTTCTTAATGATGAATCTATGAATCATTTAAATAGCATTATATAGCTTTGACTTTTTAAATTTATAACCTTAATTCCATTCTAATACTTCTACTGGAAATGTATTTCCAGTAAAAATTTATCATTTGGACTCTCTGCCTTTCCATTTCTGCTAATGCACATATTGTTCTACCCTCAGTTATGACAACATGATGCCACCTTCAGCTATGTTGCATAGATCTTTACTGCTTGAGCAGATTACCTAACAGGTAGTTGTACATGGAGCATGCTTGGGTCAGAAAGAAATGGTTCTCTGGTGATTTTTTCAGTTGTCAGTGGAGGAGGAATGTAAAGATTCTAGATTTTAGGTTATTGACCTAAATCCTCTAGGAAGGCTGTGTTTGACTGAACACAGTCTAAATGTTGGAATTACCTCTCCACTAACTGGGAGCTTCTGTTGTAGACTCCTGCCTGGCTTTCAGCCCTACTTGTATCATTCCTGTCCAACTCTAATTTGCCTCTTGCCTCTCCCTCACCCCCTCCTCTTCTCTTCAACTTGCTTTTCATATCTCTTCTGGCTCAATTGTACTGTTGTCCCGCTTGTGTTAGCTGCCATCCTTCTGTGTTTTTCCTTTTGGCTCTGCACTTGATCTTTCAGACATAGTGCAATCAAAATACTCATGTTGTACTTAAAGTCATTGAGTGGTTTCAGTTGTAAGGAAACTTTAAAGGTCAAACCCTCCTGCAATGAACAGGGACATCTTCAGTGAGAATAGAATAGAGTCTTTCAGTTGGAAGGTACCTACAACAATCAGATGATCTAACTGCCTGACCCATTCAGGGCTGGCCAAGTTAAATTGTTGGCACTGAGGGCATTGTCTAAATGCCTCTTGAACATTGACAGGCTTGGGTCATTGACTACCTCTCCAAGCAACCTGTTCTCAGCACTTCTCTCTCCTGTACAATGAGATTGTCCCTCAGCCTCCTTTTGTCCAAATAAGACAAACTCAGAGTCCTCAGCTGCTACTCACAGGACATGCCTTCCAGCAACTTGATCAGGTTGCTTAGAACTCCTTCCAACTTGACCTTGAATGTTTCCAGGGGTGGGGCATCTGGACAAACTGTTCCAGTGTTTCACCACCCTCACTGTAACAAATTTCATCCTTATATCTAGTCTGAATTTACCCTTTTTCAGTTTTAAACCATTACTCCTTGTCCTATTGCTACAGGCTCTTTTTAAAAGTATAGTACACATGTTAATATCAGAAGTTGGGTCTGTTTCTGACTTCTCATATGACATGTTAATAATATCTTACCATTACCTTAAGAGAAAATTAAGTAGTGGTCTCATGTGGCTAGTCCTTTCTTACAGAGTCTATGCTTGTTTGCCCCAATAAACAGAAGCAAAGGTGAAGGAAGACCTCTCTGCCTCAGGGGAAAGACATAAACAGGCAGAACATAAACAGATTCAGGGGCTGTAACTGAAACTGAAATGTGTTGTACTTGCTTTACAGCAGTGGTTACAGCCTTGAGTAATACTTCCCACCAGAAACACAAAATAAATTAATGATGTTAGTGAACTAAGATATGCCAGGGTGTCATGGAAAAATATGGCAGATTGGAGGCTAAGTCTGTGCTGGTGAGTCCTACTGGACTGAATCCTACTTTGAATCCTCTGTCTGGAGCTAAAAAGGGGTTTTGAGGTATTAATTATTCTATCTATGTCTGGGGAAAATTGCAAAAATATTATTGATTGTCTTGAGAAAACACAAATTTCTAGCCAGGAGCATTGTGGCAAACTTACATGGTTATGATGTAAAACTGATTCTAGAGTAGCTCTAGTCCAATTACAGACATGGTTCAATGTTTGTCATAGGGAGTATTGCATCATAATGAAGATGATGTGAATTTTTGTCAAATAAACAGGAGGCACTATATTACCTATAATTTTTTAGGGTTTTAGAAGATGGAATGGATCACAATGTTCTGTTCTGTTCTTGTCTTGTACATGTCTCTGTGTCTTGATTTCTAGGACGACCTGATGCTAATATAGCACAAAGAGAAGGTTTGGGTTTGTAATGAGTGTGGTTTTTTTCTAGTTTCTGTTACTGTTACATTTTGTTTTAACAAAGAGGAATAGTACTTTATAACTAGCACAAGAAATTACTGGGGTTATGGATATCCTAGCAAAAAAATTTACAAGTTCTGGGATGCATCAAAAAACAACTAAAACTAAAACTATTCAATTCACTGATCAATGTTTAAAGAAAAAAACTGGTTTTGCTGGGGATGGCGTAAGCTTGCTTACTCCACAGTAAGAGATACACAGTCAGCTGTTAAAATTATTAAATGAATTTAATTTTTATTTAAATAAAGTTAAATTAATCTAAAGCAAGGGGGAAATATTTGAGATGATGTAAAATGGAGACCTAAAAAAACCAGCAAAAACTGAAGGAGGTCTAAGGGAGGCTGGAGAATGGATAGGTGGATCAGAAAAAAGGAGAGAAGAATGGTAAGGAAAGCTGGTTATGGGAGGGACAGTGAGATAAAAAAAACAAGCAAGAAGGATCTTTAGAGTTTTCTGCTGCCTTTGGAAGCCTAATGCTGAAGTAAAATTTGTAGCTGCCAAATTGAAAAAGGCATCTTCCCTCCCCAACCCCCACGAACTAAAGTATGTGTACTTAACTCCTGATTTAGCAAACATTTAGATCTGATAAATTTATAGCTGCCATGTTTGTGTTTTGTGTTCTACTCCAGGTATAATTATCTTATCAAATTTTTAGATTAATTTTATTTATACAAACATTCGTATTTGTAGAGGTATTCTCTTGCACATTCCTCAAATGAATAGGAAAGAATGATTTGGGTAAATTCCACTTAGAGTTAAAGAGCTGCACTGGTCTCTCTTGCTCATTACTATATATTTATTCCTCTGTCCTTTCAGATCTCCTCAAACATTATGTTTATTTAATGTATTTTTGGTAGCCACTGTCCTGAAATATGCTGCTGCCCACTCAGTGAGGGAATGTCTAACCTAGCTGGTTAGTATGTGTTTGAGGATTGCTATTTGCTGCTGTCTTGCTCCTGCAAGGAGCTTGTTAGAACCTCAACAGCTGCATTTGATGCTAGTGCTGAGCCCTCAAAATCATCCCCTTTCCCCTGCCCCAGCCATCTGTAGTACTCTTCCTCTGGTTTGGTATTGTTTGTAGTGTGTGGAAAATATGACAAAATCATATTGTTTGGAGTTGGTTGACATAGCTTATTCTTTGAAAAGCTAATACCTCATCTCTTTTTTGATGTGCAGCACTAATATGAGTGGAATGGCCTTGCTAATGAAATGCGCTTAGAATGGAACTTAGTGTTTGCTAATTACGATCTTGGGCATGCAGAGGAGTGTGTCAGGACATTACCATAGTGAAACTGCATGAATTAGCTGAATTAGCTTTAATAGATAATAGGTTTGTCCCTACAAAGAAACAAATCTGCTATCTGATGGTCTGTTCATGCTGCTTGTAATTACGTTTATACACTGGAGGAACGTGTGCTTAAAAAAAAAAAATAAAAAAAAAAATTTAAAGAATCACTCAGATTGCTCTTCACTGAGATTTGCCAAAATTTGATACCTGCTTTCTATGGAACATTTTCAGTTCCATGTAAAATCTGTTAGCCTATTACTTTCAATTTGAGGAGATGACCAAGGCCATTTATTTCAGTCTTATCTGGTTGGTATTTTGTTCCTCAGAAAGCAGTAGTGTTCTTTTTGAAGCTGGAAAAAGCCAACTCGTTAATGACCATGTTTCTTAGGATATAGAAAGAAAAATTCTTGTGCTTCTTTTCACAAAAGTGTTGGTTCTTTTCTCTGCTTGTCAGTACCTTCATGCCCTTTCAGTGGGTACTTTGTATGCACTGCACTGTGCTCTCCTCCATGCACCAGGTATGAGCACTTACAGTGGAGTGCACTTTTATTTCCATCTCAGACCTGACAAAACACGGCACTTGGTAAAAGATATTCTCTGCTGTGCAGCAGAGGCTGGGATTCCTGATCCTGATGGAATTCAGATTGTTGTCGGCTTTTTTCTGAGCTGTGTGTTTTAGCCTTGAGTAACTTGCTGTGCTCTATCTCATGATGACAGGAGACTGTTGCAGCTCCAAGTGGGCTGTGAGAGAAATTGCTTTGGTGGAGGCTCTTCATTTACCTGCATGCATTCTGCCGGAGCCTGAGCTACATCCACAACTCCGTGAAGATTAGATTAAGAAGCATAGAGCTTAGTTCATGTGACTGTTTAGCACTGTGCTAAACAAGAGAGTGTGGCAGAGTGACTGCACGGTTGCTGTTAATATACATGCAGCTGAGCACCTGCTTTTGGTATTGGTGAGCTTGCAAAATGAGTGCTTGGAGTGAAATGTAATTGTAATGTAGTTGTACATTATCACTCAAATGCAGAAGTTACTTACCAGGACTAGGCCTTTTTTAGAGATGGAGTCTGTGAGTGTATCTCCAGCAGTTCCTTGCAGTCCTCTATTAATCTGTGACTCGTATTTATCAGCTAATAGCAAACTTAAAATGGCAAGAGAAGCCTGATGCCAATGTATCTGGCTGTGAGGGAGGGCAGGGCTCTTAACGTGTTGTCTGAATGGGTTTTTCCCCTTCATGTGATGTGTCATGGTCTCACATGGGCAGTGTATGTGTATGGTACACATCTTGAAGAATTCAAGGGACTGATAAGCAATTTTGTGTCCTTTTCAGTTGGTTTCAAAAGCTGCCACATGTCCTGAGCAAATCTGACAGTTAATGAATCTGGCACAGTTACATATCTGCTGAGTTTTCTTTTGTTCAAGTAACTTGTTAGTTTTATCTTGCATATTTTAATATTGTCTTAATGTAGAGAAAGTCTAGTTGCTGCAGTAAGAGACCTAGGTATCTAAACCAGGAAGTCACAGGGTTGCAGCAGACCTCTAGAGCTCATTTAGTCCACATTTTTGTGCCAAAGTATAATCTACTTCACTTGTTTCTCTTAGTCTAGCCTCTTTAATTTTCAGAGGCAGAGACTTCACAGTCCCAGCACAGTCCAGCACTTCATTATCCTTACTGCCATGACATTTTTTCAAGTGTTTTTTGTAAATGTTATTGCATCCTTCTAAGCTTTCACAAGTTCACCTTCTTGGGGATCAACATAGAATGGTTTTTGGTTTATTTTAAAGTGTCTAGAAATTTAATTAAATACCTGTGGTTAGTGAAGCACAAGAAAAGATTTTTGTAAATAGGCTGTGGTATCATTTTTGTTTTTGAATGTTTGTAACTGCAACTTAAAAGTTGCTAGGTCAGGAATCAAGTGAATTGAGTTGATGACACTTGGAAAATTGTCCTGTGCTGGGAGCTTGGCTGGATGCCTAGTTAAGGTCCTTGTTGGAATCACAGGCTTACCTTTTTGTCTATGACTGAAAACATTTAAGGTAAATAGCGGAACATTTGAAAAGTAATGCAATGAGCTCTTGCAGGACCTTGTTTTAAATACTAAAAAGTTGGACTTCTGTTTTTGTGTTCAGATTAATTTTAGCTGTATTCACATATTTTTTTTTCCTCTAAGTGCATTAACAGTGGAGTCTAAGTTTCAGTCTCCTAAACAACACATTCATTGTATCCAACTGATAGAAAAGTGGTTTCTTGGTATAATTTAGCTCTTGATAGCTTCCATGATCTTCAGCTACCTATGTTTTCAGAATTGGGTTTTTTTTTTTTTTTTGCATTTTTATAAGGTCAGTACGTACCATCTTTTTCCCAGGTATTTTTTCCCCTTCTAACCTCAGAACTGGACTGATTTTCTGTAAGTGATTTTTCTCTGAGTTTTAATTGCCACTTAGGTTCAGAGAAAAAGATTAATTTTGCTTTCTCACAGTGCTTAACTTCAGGGTAGGGCTGAAGAGATGGACTGGGTGTTAACTCAACAGTGTGGTCAGCAGCAGCAGTATCCAGCATTGCAGGAGGCAGAGGAGTAACTGAGAGGCTGACCTGAGACTGGGTGTTCAAGGTCTAAGGAGGATTTTGGCATGGCACTTTGGAAGAATTGAGAAATAAGTATTGGATAGCTTGATTGGGAAGAGATTTGAAGTAGGGTGGGAAGTGGGGGTGGGTGGAGTGTTGACAATTTAGGATAAAATAGTGATGGGTGGGACAGTTGGAAGGATGGATATGAAAGTGGGGCTTAAACTTAGGGATGGAACACATCTGGAATAGAGTGAATTTGGAGAACTGGAGCTCTGGTGTGGTTTGGAAAGGGCCTCTGGGAAGGAGGATGGAACCAAAGTTGAGAGGGCAACAACCTAAGGAAGGGACTTCAGAAGACTGAGTGATTTGGAGCTCTCTGGAATTGCAAGGTCTCAAGGAATGAAGGTGAAAGCTTTCTCCATGGCCAGAGTATCTCCAACCAGGATTTACTTTGCAATTGAGAACAGGTGATTGTGTCCTCTTTTACTACATCGTACGGTAGCCTTAAAGCAATGGGCAGTCAAGTATCACACTTTCTTTTGTGTCTCAGATGGACGATCTTAAACTTGATTTGATTTTTGTACCCTACATTGAAAGCTGTTGTTATGTTTTGATCCTATTCAGGTCTACTCAAGGAAGTAGAATTTTTAGCAAAGGAGAAATTAGAGCTTCAATGTCAGGCAGAAAAGGACCATTCCAACTTACGGTGTCAAATGAAAGTTTTGGAGGTGGAACTGGAAGAACAGCTGCATAGTAATCAAGACCTGGCTGCACAGTTACTGGAGGTTGCTGAATTAAAACAACAAATACAAGTTCTTGAAAAACAGCTTAAAAACCAGCGACAATTCATGGATGTAAGCAAGCTTGCTACCACATTTCCATGGTTTTGGAGGTGATAAATACTCTTTGTGATTGAGACTTGGAATATGGTTCCTGCTTTCTGATTTATTTGAAATTGAGACCTTGGTATTCTAGTCTTGTAAAAGGAAAAACTAAGATTGTTCTTAAATTCCTTTTCTGGTTCTTTTTCCTTTTTTATTAGTTGCTAATTGTAGTTTGTATGTACATTTGAATGAAAAAGGGCTTTTTTTGTCTTTCCCTGTAAATTTATCTCTGCTTTCAGGACTGTTAATAGATGTTAATTATTTTTTGAGTGAGCATAGCTTCTTCACCATGAAAAGAACCCAGAATTTTCTTGTATTCCATATTCTAATGATTTGAAAAGTTCCTTTAAAAGACTTTCACTATCTCTGGCTGGGTTTACAGGAACAAGCTATGGAAAGGGAACATGAACGTGATGATTTTCAGCAGGAAATTCAGAAACTTGAAGAACAGTTAAAACTTGCAGCAAAATCACAGATTTCAGGAGAGCCCAAAGAGTACAGGGTAAGTAAAATCACACTTAGTGGACAAAGGAGTTTGTTTACTGCAATTAAATACCAAACCCTGTATTGTCTTGAGGGACTGAGTCTTGAGAGACCTTTTATTAACTCTTATGTCACCCTGAGTGCAAATTTTCCCCCACATGATCAGACTACATTCAGGCAGTGAGGGTGTACTTTATTATATCTTGTGGACATGTAAAGAAATGTTGTATGTTCTTTACAGTAAAGTTTTGCAGCATATGAGACTGGTTTAAGTGAATGGAAGAAGATAACAATACAGATACACAGTTCTACATAGCACAGCTGAGGGATGACTTCTGGATTCCAAACATCTTCAATTTTTCCTGCTATACAAAGTGTCATAAGAGATGTTCTTTGTCTGCAAGCTTAAAGTTTCTAAATAAGCCCTTTTTTCACATGTTCATTTGTTTGATGCTTGGTTTCAAAGATTAACTTTTGCTTTTTCCTCTTGTTTTGTTTTTTTCTTTTTCATGTAAATGAACCTACAGAACTATGAATTGATTCTACAGGTATGGAAAACAGCATGAACATCTCTCTAACCTTTCTGCTCTTTTCCTTCCAATACCTTCTATGAATTAGATCTTCTATGGCTTTTCTTTCCTGTTCTTTCCTGTTCTTGATATGTCGAGTCTGCTTCAATTTGACTCGGAGATAAGTACACATATTTCAGGGAGGTGGAATTCTTGCAAGGAGCAAGGAACTGCCTTCAATTTAATTTCCTGTACATAAGTGCTTCATTCTCCTGACTTATTGTTCAGGTACATTACAGGCAGTTACTTACTGTAAAAGAGCTTTTTGTCTTGACAGGAAAACTTGAGATTTGTAGTATGAAACAAAGATGATGGAATTACAGTGGTAGACTGTGCCACAGCCTTCAGCTTTTGCTTGTGACCCTGCTCTTAAACTTCAATGTGTATACTACTTAATTTCATTTCCATCTATTAATTTACATACAGTTTATGAAATTATGCACTTCTTTGTGAGAGAAGCAAATCTTGTAGGAACAATTGAATCTTTGCTAGAGGAATCTTCCATGCTGGAGGGCAACTGATTGCCACTTGCCTTCTGTAACCTCTGGCAGGACTGCATTACACTTCTTAAGAAATAGAGTGATTATATATCATTCTGCATCAGTGTCAGCTTCTCATTTGCACGAGAATGCAGTTATCTGGCATTAAGATTTTCTGAGCACATCACACGCGCAGCCTGTGTATTACTTACACTGTGGCAAAGATAAGAAAAAGAATGGTGGAGATTTCTGTTTTGAAGGCCTCATGACCTGTTGGAGATCTATTTGTACCCAGGACATGTTCTTCTGTGGCAGTCTTGGGCATACAGAATCACAGAGGATATATATCAGGTTATTCAAAATATGTCAAACTGTTAAGACCACAGCTTGCTTGCTACTCAAGATGTTAGGCAGATGACAATAGGTTATCCTTTGCTAGTGTGCTTGTGGCTTTGTAAAGAGGAAGACCTGAAAAAAATTAAGACTAGCTGCAATAACTTTCCAGCCTCCATCAGAAAGTACCAGGGAAGGTAACTCAGCAAGTGATGTTTGTGGGTAGGGCAAGGTATGCATGCAATCTTTGCTAAAAAATAAAATTAAAAAAAAAAAGCCAGGATTTAGACAGTGCTTATACAGTGATTTGATGCTGCTGTAACATCAGTAATTGCTTAACTCAGTCTGAAACAATTTGGTTCACTTGAACTGATTTCTGCATGTAGGAGTTAAAACAAGTTCATACTTGCTCTCTCTGCTGCTCCCTAGGGTCAAGGCATATATGAGTGGGATTTTGTGAAAATAATGCTGACTGGTACTGTGAGCTGCATCTAGGAGTAAGCCAGGAAGTTGAAGGTTGTGATAAGGTTTCCTTAGCTACAGAATTACAGCACTGGCTTTCTAGCAACATGGCATTAAACACACTTGTGTGTAAAGTTTCACAGTGTCTAAGATTCTGATGATATATACCAAAATTTTATAGTATTGGGAAGTACTAAAGTTCTAAAAGATTGTTTGGTACTGAAAAGCTTTTCTGAAAGGCCCATGCTATGCTTAACAGTTGCTTAATTGCTGATGAGAAGAGAAGGGAGTAAGATATATACAGAATTCAGCAAATATATATATATGCCTACAAGCAGCTGAGAATATCATGTTAATCACTTGATATATTTAACTAGTCTGTAATGTTCTCCATGCTTATTAATTTGACCTAATTAGATGTATTCTTTTCTATTCTCCTGGAGGGTGTTCTTCTGCTTTAGTAGTATCTCTAGAATACTTTGAAGACATAAAATTCTATATTAATACAAAGAATTTTTAATGTATAGTATTGCAGTGAAATTTGCACAGTCAGACACTTACTGATGAACAGAGCACCTATTTTATAAAATGTCATCTTCCCTGCTCATTGGTATTGACCAAATTATTTCTCCTTCAGAAAGTTTCCTGTTAGTTTCCTATTGAAGCTTGCTTTCACAGTGCTTAATGACTTTTACTTCCAACACAGTATGTCTGTCACACTTGGTTCTCTTCTGCCTCTGTTACCCACCAAATCTCCTTGCCTTGCCTTCACGTTAATTACTGGGATGAAGGAGTTTTCCTTTAGTGATCTGTGTGCTTTGATCTCATTGAGAACAAGTGCAAAATTACTACCCTTTTCATATTGAAATTGAGTTGCATTTCCATATTTTTGGAAAAAGAGTACTTGTTTTATGTTGACTACTGATTTGCAGGCATTGAGTGTGTTACCGTGCATATTTATCTTTCAGTTCTTGGTATATTCCTTTAAACTGGATCTCTTTGAAGTAAAGCAAGAGGATTCTTAGGGTACATAAATACATCTAATTAATATCATTTTGTTTAGTTTTGTTTTAATCTTAAACAAACAAAACCCAACAGTTCCCTCCTCACACACAAGGCCCCTTTTGATGCCCACTGGGCCTTGAGAGTATGCCTTCATCCAGTACTTTGTGAGAAGACTGCCAGAATTAAAGAGGAGCAAGCAAATGTGTATTTAAGAGGTGCTGCATTTGGAAAACAAGTTTTCAGAAAGTTGCTTTTTCATCCTTTCTGTCCACATCCGCTTTTACTTTCTTCTGGGATTTTAACCCTAGTCTAGTCTGTAGTTATCTCCACCTGCTTTGCCATGAAATTACTCTTACTTCCAATTGGAAGTTTGTTATATTGCCTGAGTATCTGTATAATGTGATTTATTGTATAGGTAGAATCTTTACAAGCAGAAATGAAAGAGAAGATGGATGATTACAATAAGCTATTATTAGAAAAGGAACAGAAAGCCCAAGAAATTACAGCTCGTGATAAAGAGATAGAAAAACTGGTGGCACGGATACTAGAACTGGAGCACAGCAGTACTGAACTCTCAAAGACTGTACGCTGCTTGGAACAACAACTGCAAAAACTGAAGAAAGTGGAAACTGAATTAAAACAAGTAATTTTAAATACTTACTTAACTGGGAGTGGTCTTATGCAGATAGTATCTTCATGGGGGTTATCAATGACTGTGTTACAGTGTTGTTTGAGACTCAAACTGGTACCCAGTGGTGAGTTAAACTGTTGTGTAAATGGCAGGTATCACAGCCACAGTTCTAAACAAACTGGTTTTACGAACTCCAAGCCTACTTAGTGTAGAGACTGTTTTCTGACAGTTGTCATGTTTGCATGGACCAGAGCAGCTATTTTGCTTCTCTGGAAATTCGTGATAAGATAGCGTTAATGAAGGTTAAACATGGTGGGTCTTCAATAAATAACTGTGTTTAAAATCATACTATTTGAATGAGTAGCTCCTCTGGATATGTGTCTTTGGAGCCAAATGTGTTTGCCATAGTCTGAAATTTTTAGTGCTTTGTTACTACTGCAGATTTATTCACAGCTTAGAGCAAAGAATTACATTCCATGTAACAAAAGTATTTGTTTCCTACCAGATATCTGCATACCCTTTTCTACCTTTTTAAACTAAATGTTTCTGTATCCTCCCTGCGATTTTCCTTGGTTAAGTCTTATTAGAATGACTGTTGGGTTTGAAGAGTTGAGTAGCATAGTCTAAACTAAATGTATTAGTTTGCTCATTTGGTACATATTTGCTTCCATTATTTTTTATTTTTAAAATACTGAACAAAATACTTCTTTGTTTTAGCTTCAGTTAATGTGATATAGATTAGCCAGTCATAGTTTATTAGGTACTCTTATTCCCTTTTGACACTTGTGAGGTTGCACCTGGAGAATGGCTTGGTTTTAGAATCTCACGTACGAGACAGAATTTGGCATACTGAGGCAAGTCTAGCAAATGACCATCAAGACGGTCAGGATGCTAGAGCAAGTGACTTTTGAAGGCAAGATTATTGGTCAGGGTTTGTTTAGCTTTGTGGAGATCTTACTGTTGCCCGCAACCATGTAATAGGAGGTTATAGAGAAGATGGAGTAGGACTTGGAGGTACACGGTGATGAAAAGATAAGAAGATACAAGCGTAAACTGCAACAAGGGCTATTCCAGTTAAAGTGTAGAGGGAAATGGTCCTCCAGGGGGCAGACAGATATTGAAAAAGGGACTCAGAGTAGCAGTGGTGCATCTGTGACTTGGAGATGCTTGGAATTTGTGTGGCTGAAGCCCTGAGCAGAGCCAAATTGGTTCTGCTTTGAATCAGAAGTTATGAGGGAGCCCTGGAGACCCTTACTGGCTTAAGCTATTCTGTGATTTTATCCAAACATACAAAAGCTGTGCCTGTTACCTTTCTGTTGGCTTGCCTTGGAATTTGATGTTGACTCTGATATTGCTATTGACAAATAGCTCTTGTCTCTGAAATTTTAGCTTTCTGTTAAACAGGCTTTCTTTATCCATGCAAATCTAAAATATACTTTAACTGTCTCAGTGTTCCAGGAAATTGGTCTTTCTTAAAAATTTTACATAATCCAAATCTAGACTCTGTTTATTTGTTTTTCCAAGAAACTAATTTATCAGCCCTAAACAAGGTTATACTATTCAGTTTGCTAACTGTAGGCATTGTAATAGCTTGTCTTGAAGCAATTTCATGCAGTAAATAAGTGCCAACAGCGCCTTAAAAATGATTGCCTGTTGTGACCTTTTTTCTGTAAAAATACATGTGATGTGAGTGGCAGTTAAAGACTTTTACTGCTGCCTGAATGCTAACACACAAAACACAGAGATGTTGCAGGTAATGGAGACTAGCACTAATAAGAAATAGGACTGGAGAGAGTAATTTAGAATATGGAATGGTATCTTTTTGTGGAGAACATTGACTAAACTCATACGTAGCAGAATAAGTGCTGAACAGCAGAGGCAGTTCAGGTTTGTGCACATCTTTCCCTTATCATATTAAGTACAGATGTTATGATTGCTGTTAGAACAACTTCCAAGTGAAGCCTTCCTTCTTGGATTGACACAGCTCCTGAGAAGAACTGTGAGAGAAAGAAGACCAATAGAAAATTTTTAAAGTAAATAAATAAAACCGGCAGTTTGACAGACTACAAATGTGACAAACTTAATGCTGGTGCTTCACATTCTGACTTAAGATGATGTATCTGTAGTAGGTTTTGATCTACCCCAAACTCTCCGTATCTTAAATTAAATGAAATCTCCACCTCTTAAATTTAACTTGGCAAATATATGGTATCATAATATATTTAGAAATGACTACAAGAACAAGATGATTAGGTTCTTAAACATCTAAAGCACTGTGTAGTTGAGAAAGTATAACATTAATGAATGCTAAATTTTCAGAAATTGTTAAATGTGGTCAAGAAAAATAAAGGAGTAAAAGCTTAAGTGAGCTGAAAACACCCAATTGTTTTGAATTTCTGTTTCTCTAGTGACCATTTGGGTTATGCACTTTTCTTCTTATACAGGAGTTTGTCAGGTATGAAGAAGTATTTTGGCAAGGTTGCTCTGGTGAGGTAGAGGTGTATATTGACAACAATTCTAACATTAAAAAAATATGTATTTTGCAGGATAAAGAGGCTTTGCAACAGCAGCAGTACAATAACCTGATTCAGATCTCTGCCCTACAGTCTAAATTGGATGAAGCGAGACACAGGGTACCAGCAGATGGCAGTTCTGCCCCAGTACTGAAAGAGCAGTTACAGGCAGAGCAGGAAGCACTTCAAACGAAAGAGAGAGAGGTGGGAATTTTGGTAGTCCTGGTGTCTTCCGAGTCTTAATAATTGCAGAAACATTTTGTGCAAACCTGTTATTGGGAATTTTCTTGTTTTGCCATTTCCTGTCTGTCCATCTCCCCTCTCACTGGAAACTGTCTTGTGATGGTTATATCAGCTTTGAGACTGATTGATCAATACCTGTTGTAAAGTAATTTTCATTTCCTTCCAAAGCTGAAGTGGAGCCCAAGGTAGATATAGTTTTCTTTGACATTGACAATAAGCAATAATTCCTTTAAGAACAGAAAGGTCAATGCCCATAATGGCGTTATCTGACCTTCTCTACTTATGAACCAGAGAATGTTAGGAATGAGTTGTTGTACCATGCTAAGCTGGAACTCAATGCATTTGATCACACTATTTAGAACTTTTATTGGATTTACACACATGGATAACTCCCCACATGCTGCATATCTATGTCATATTATATAGTTATCGTAGTCTCTGTAATATACAACCTATGTGATCAGCCTGGTCTGGTGGGAGGTGTCCCTGCCCCTGGCAGGAACTGGATGATCTTTAAGGTCTCTTCCAATCCAAACCGTTCTACAATTCTGTGATTGTGTTACTGGAATTAGCACTGCAGTGCTAATTTCTGTCTCTTAAGAAGACAAGAATAGTGCTGCTTGAAATCAAATGCTAACATGTCTCCTATTATGTCAAATTGCATCAGCCTCAAGCCTTCATTGGTCAGAACATAGATTAACATACCTTTTATGAGGTATTTTTTTAAAGAAAATAGAAAACCACCTTTACAGTACTTTGGTTTCTTAGCTGAGGAGCTGGAATACTAGCTTCTTACTGTCTTTTTATGTCTCAAATATTTTATTAATGCAACTTGATTACAGAGAGTTTAATTCATAATTTGCTGAAGTTACTTGCTCTCACTGAATATAGCCACAAATGAAGTGTTATTTTTTCTGCTAAAAATAAAAGGACTCAATTCAAACAGCTATGCATTTTCTTCTTTTTTTTAGATTGCAATCTTGTTAGACCAACTAGAACAATATAAAGATAATTTGACCAGTAAAAATGAGGCAATATTGCAGCTGAACTTGCAGTTAGAAATGGAAAAAAACCTTAGCAGTTCGAGCATTAGCCAGCTTCGGCTACAGAATGCACACTTGAAGGTAGGTTTCCTTAGCTTTAGTGTGTGCCAGCTAAAACTCCAGACACCTCCTTTCTTGAGTGTTCTGGTCTTCATCTCCTGATGTTATAAACAGATACATAGTTTGTTCCTCTTGTCAAGAGAATATTGCATTATGATTACAAGGCTACTGCTGGTTACTGTAGAATGAAGAGCCCTTAATACTCCAGATATATGTTTATGGCAGTATTTTCTACAGTCTTTTGATTTAAATAAAAATCTGAGCTTTTTTCTAGCCCTGACAGATTACAAACTGCAATGCTGTCATTTTAGTAAGCAATACATTTTTCTGTTCATTTGTGACCACTACAGCCCTAGCAAATGTTACATGTTAGAAAACTGGTTGGTTGTCAGTCTGACAACTTGAGTGTTCATCTCTTACCTTGAAACGTTCTGAAATGTGGCAATCTAATCTGCTGGTACAAGTCTAAACAAAGTAGCTGTAACCATGTTATTGAGTTCTTTAACATTATAGTAAGGCGGAGAAAGTATTAATAAAATCCTTGGTTCTGTTTTGCCATTAGTTTGGGAGAAAAAGTAAGTTGTTTCTAATGAGATTGCTGTTTTTTTCTGATTAGGAGAATCTATCAAAACTTCAAGTGAAGCAAAATCAGGACCTGGGTATTACTGATTCCTCAGCTTTGTCATTCCCACAAGCACTACTTAAAGAAAAGAATCAAGAAATTGATGACTTGAATGAGCAGATGAAGAGACTCCAGCATGAGCTAAAGAATACCCTGGAGAAAAAAGTAAGAGTTCTTACTTTATATTCATTGCTTATTTTTGAGGGAAGGAAAGTACACAGAACTTTATTGTAGATTAAATCTATTGGATAATTCTCTTAGGAGAGTAGAGAGCATTCTGAGTTGCTACTTGCTGAAGTAAGCAATTCTTCCTATTACTAAATGTGTGAATTAATGCCTGTGTGATTCAGAAGAAAAATGTAATTTAAACTATGTGCAATAATAATTCTGCCTACATACAGTAATATTCAGACCTTATCCTTCTGTTCAGATAGTAGAAGACCAAAAATCTGAAATTGAAGAACTTAGAACACTTGTTGAGCATCTTCGCAGTGACCAGGAAAGGCTGCGTAAGGACAAAGATGAAGAGGTAGAACAACTCCATGGAGTAATTGAGAAGCTTCAAAAAGAGCTGGCACAATTTGGACCAGTATGTCATGAAATCAGTGAGAACCAAGATGATCTGTATCACCTTGCATTGGGAAAACCAGTGGAAAACCTTCAGAATGAGTTGAAGAGTGGACTGGTAGATTGTCAGGGTGATATTGATCCAACCAGAAGAAATGAATTACTGCTGTCTAAAGTGAGAGAACTTCAGGAGGAATTAGAACTAGTCTCAACTGCTAGAGATGCTCTGCAGCAGCACCTGGAAGAGAAGGAATTGCAATTTAAAAAAGAAGTGGAAATTTTGGAGAAAAAGTGCCAAAAATTACAAGAGTCATCAGAGCAACAGATTGCAGAGCTAACCTCTCTGAGAATACATGATAATGCACTTCAGGAAAAGTACAGCCTTTATAAAACACAACTTTCTCAGAGAGATATTGAAGCAAGGGTGACTACTTCTCACATTCAAGAACTTGAAGATGCTGTGAGAGAGAGGGAAGCAAATATTCTAGAGAAAGATATGCAAATAAAGGCAATGGCAGAACAAAGAGAAGCTCATGCAACCCAGTTGCAGTACTTAACGAAAAAGGCAACAGAGCTTCAAACCAAGTTGGAAAAGAGAGATACAAGTCATGCTCAAGATGTTTATAATCTTCAGTTAAAATTCTCTAGGCTTCAGTTACAGGTGCAGACACTGAATCAGAAAGAAGTAGCTTATCAGAGAGAAATCAATGAACTGCAAGGTAGCACTGCAAATCTAGAAGATCAAATCAAGATATATGTGAAAGAGCTTGAAGCCTTACGACTGGAAAGAGCTCAACTTATTTCACAGCTGGAGTTGTACAAGCCAAAGGAGCAATGTGATCATGAAGAGACTAACCTTCTCAAGCCATGCTGCCAAAGAGAGAGAAAATGTGAAGCTCTTAAAAGAGGAATGGAGGAAATGAAAGAACTGGAAGCAAATGTTGATCAGTCATTTGCAGTACTGACTTCCCCTACCAGTAAACTGGTACGAGATTTGTTTTTTAGTAGTAGTATTTGTTTTCTAAAATAATCTAATTTTATGTGTCATATAAAGCCCTACAGTTTATCCTTTTCAGTGCTCTGAAAAAGGGTGAAAATGAATACTGTTGCATAAAACCAGCTGTGGTGAGACAGTTGAAGGTGCTCTATCTTTGTGTAGTTTCTCCAACCAGCAGTGGCTACAGGTAAATCACAGAATCACGGAATCACAGAACAACCAGGTTGGAAGGGACCCACCGGATCCTCCAGTCCAACCATTCCTATCTAACACTAAACCAAGTCCCTCAATACCTCATCCACCCGTGCCTTAAACACCTCCAGGGAAGGTGAATCAACCACCTCCCTGGGCAGCCTATTCCAATGCCCAATGACCCTCTGCGTGAAAAACCTCCTCCTAATCTCCAGCCTAAATCTCCCCTGGAGGAGCTTGAGGCTATTCCCTCTCGTCCTGTCCCCTGTCACTTGGGAGAAGTGGCCAGCTCCCTCCTCTCCACAACCACCTTTCAGGTACTTGTAGAGAGTAATGAGGTCTCCTCTCAGCCTCCTCTTCTCCAGGCTAAACAACCCCAGCTCTCTCAGCCGCTCCTCATAGGGTCTGTTCTCCAGCCCCTTCACCAGCCTCTTTGCTCTTCTCTGGACTTGCTCCAGAGCCTCAACATCCTTCTTGTGCTGAGGGGCCCAGAACTGGACACAATATTCCAGGAGCGGCCTCACCAGTGCTGAATACAGAGGGAGAATCACCTCCCTGGACCTGCTGGTCACACAGTTTCTGATACAAGCCAGGATGCCATTGGCCTTCTTGGCCACCTGGGCACACTGCTGGCACATGTTCAGTTGGCTGTTGACCAACACCCCCAGGTCCCTCTCCTCCTGGCAGTTTTCCAGCCAGGCTTCTCCCAGTCTGTAGCTCTGCATAGGGTTGTTGTGCCCCAAGTGCAGGACCCGGCATTTGGCTGTGTTAAACCTCATGCCGTTGGACACTGCCCAGCGGTCCAACCTGTCCAGGTCCCTTTGCAAAGCCTCCCTGCCCTCCAGCAGATCAACACTTGCACACAGCTTAGTGTCATCTGCAAACTTGCTAAGGGTACCCTCAATGCCCTCATCCAGGTCATTGATGAAGACATTGAACAGGACTGGACCTAGCACTGAGCCCTGGGGGACACCACTTGTCACTGGCCTCCAGCTGGACTTAACACCATTTACCACCACTCTCTGGGCCCGGCCATCCAGCCAGTTTTCTACCCAGGAGAGTGTGCGCCTGTCCAGGCCAGAGGCTGACAGTTTCCGCAGCAGAATGCTGTGAGAAACTGTGTCAAAGGCTTTACTGAAGTCCAGGAAGACCACATCCACAGCCTTTCCTTCCTCCAGCAGCCGAGTGACTTTGTCATAGAAGGCAATCAGGTTGGTTTGGCAGGACCTGCCTCTGGTAAACCCATGTTGACTAGGCCTGATCACCCGGTTCTCTTGTATGTGCTTCATGATAGCACTCAAGATCACCTGTTCCATGACTTTCCCTGACACTGAGGTCAGACTGACTGGCCTGTAGTTCCCGGGATCCTCCCTGCAACCCTTCTTGTAAATGGGAACTACATCAGCCAGTCTCCAGTCCAGAGGTACCTCCCCAGTCTTCCAGGACTGCTGGAAGATGATGGAAAGGGGTTTGGCCAATACATCCACCAGCTCCCTCAAAACCCTAGGATGTATCCCATCTGGCCCCATGGACTTGTGGGTGTCCAGCTGGCCAAGCAGGGCTCTGACCACCTCCTCTTGGACCATGGGAGCCTCGTATTGCTCCTCTGTTTCCGGGGTATCTACACAGAGGGAACAGCTTTCTTTACAATTAAAGACTGAGGCAAAGAAGGCATTAAGTACCTCAGCCTCCCCTGTCACTGCTGTTCCCTCTGAGTCCAAAAGGGACTGTATGGTCTCCCTTGTCCTCCTTTTACTGTTAATATACTTATAAAAAGAAGGAAGGTCTAAGTACAGAGCAAGGATGTGTGGAAATCTAGTCCAGTCAGGTTTTTCTGAGCTGGATATGGGGTATGGATCTTATTATACGTGTTGGGTGTAGGTTTTGAGGTATTGGCAGTAGGATATTGTTAGACCCTATTTGAAGAAGATAAATAACTACCATAACCAAAAACTGTACCAGATTTACTGACTGGCGGAGCTTGAGGCCATTCCCTCTTGACCTGTCCCCTGCCACCTGGGAGAAGAGGCCAGCTCCCTCCTCTCTACAACTTCCGTTCAGGTAGTTGTAGAGAGCAGTAACATCTCCCCTCAGCCTCCTCTTCTCCAGGCTAAACAACCCCAGCTCTCTCAGGCGCTCCTCGTAAGAATTGTTCTCCAGGCCCCTTCACCAGCTTTGTTGCTCTTCTCTGGACTCACTCCAGAGCTTCAACATCATTCTTGTGGTGAGGGGCCCAGACCTGAACACAGGATTTGAGGTGCAGTCTCACCAGTGCTGAGTGCAGGGGGAGAATAACCTTCCTGGACCTGCTGGTCACACTGTTTCTAATCCAAGCCAGGATGCCACTGGCCTTCTTGGCCACGTGGGCCACTTCTGGCTCATGTTCAGTCGCTGTCAACCAACACCCCCAGGTCCTTCTCCTCCAGGCAGATTTCTAGACAGACTTCTCCTAGTCTGTAGCACTGCATAGGGTTGTTGTGCCCCAGGTGCAGGACCTGGTATTTGGCCTTGTTAAACCTTATGCCATTGGTCTCGGCCCAGCTCTTGTCTTTTTGACAAGAGCATTAAGGTCATAGGAGAAGAACAATTATTTCAAGAAGCCTTAGAAAGGGAATAAAGCTCTTTGGTATAGGAATGCAGGCTCCATGAGAGGCAAGGCAGGCAGGAATGTATCTGCATACTCCATAGCACAGTATATTCAGATGTCTCACATTTTGAGGGTGGAAGGCCTGGTCAGTGACCTCATGCTATGGGAAAGGTAGTGGAAAAGTTCTGTGACCGTTCAAATACCCAAGTCCTCAGGCTGGAAAACATATAGGTTTGTACAAGGATCACAAAAACTGTGGAAGATGGATACCTGCTATGCCTGTGTGCTACCTGTGCTTCCCTGTTGTCCCTCTGTCAGAGATGGTGGTTGGGTAGAAGGACTTTAGTCTGACCTAGTGTATTTATTTTTGCGGAGTCAGAGTATGAGAGAAATGGTCTGCAGTGTTGCCGATCAGCAAAGACTTCAGTTTGATGTTTGATGCTTGGAAAAGCATCCCTGTGGGAAGAGCATGCTAAAAAGCGCAAATATGGCTGTACCAGAATATAGGATATAGCATATTGATATGTATGGCTGCTGCGTGTCTTGCATGATGAGATGTGTGATTCCATGTTGTTTTTCCCTCCAGCAACTAGATGATAAGCAATTTTTCCTGGATTTAAATGGCAGGCATAGGAACTGTCCATAGACTTCTTTGCCAATTTTTTTCCCGGTGTCCTGGATCAGGCATTAAACTTTAAGATAGTTCAGGACATTTGTCCAGTTAGGAAACAGTGGAATAGCCTTTTTCCCTGATTGATGCAAAAGTCAGCTCTGCAGAAATACATTTGCTTATTGTACAGAATTATTTTTTCTCCTATTGATGATATGCTTTTTATCAAGCCTGGTTAGCTGGCATATAAAAATACTAAAGTATTGGATTATGCTTACATAAAACCTGGAATAATAATAGATATGACTATCAGATTTGTGAAGAATTTTTTAAATGCATGTTTTTCAGTTTGCAAAATCACATTTAAATTCCATTAAACAATTAATGCGTGTTATTTCATTGTAGAAAAAAGATGAAGTTATGTTTGAGTTGACGGCACATGATATAAATCCAAAAACTCAGATTGCACAATCGCAAGAAAATAACTTGACTCAGGATTTGGACGGGATCAACAACTCTGAAGAAGAGCAAAATTTGAAAAAGCATTATCAGCAAATGCTGAAAATTCATCAAACTCCCAATTCTCCAAGGCACAACTTGAATATAGACAAAGACACTTCGAAAGACTTACAGAACTTTATTGCAGGTATAGCTTCATGGGCCTCACCTGAGATTCTGAGAAAGCAAGATATGAGGATGGAACTTCAACCAGTGCTTCATCTGACGCCCTTTTCGGAAGTTGAAAGTGCAGATTTTGAAATTATGCACACCAGGTCATCCGCACAAGAAGAGAATTCTGTATTTCTGGGGTGTTCTAACCTGTATGAAAATGTCAGTGAGGAAGCAGCAGTCAGAGTAGAGAGCAAATCTCCAACTTTCTCTGAAAGTACATACTCTGATGACCAAGATATGGAGAAGAAGGTTTTGGTAAGTGATATTTCATATTTGGTTTAATTCTAATTAAATAAGACTGCTCAGCTCTGTCCCCCTCAGAACACTGATGGCTCCAAGTAGTAGGAACTTACCAAGATGAGTAGGTCCAACAGTGTTCTAGATGTACGATTGTTAGTTCCTCTCTTGCTGTAAGACAGTGGAACACATTTTGGCCTGCATTAAAACACTGTTTACCGCTGCTTGTAATAATTGAAAACAGTCTTTCAAAACTTAAAATTGATCTCTAAGCTGCTTACAACAGGCTTTGTGTCCTGCATGTCTGTACGCTGCTGTTGTAGTGTCGGTAAAAATATAGGTATTGCTCTTGTGCTCTCAAAGGATTTGTTGAGGGGATGGATTCTGCGCATCCTCATGGTTTTGCAGTTATGTTATGTGGAAGCAATGGATGTCTTTGTGATAATACTTCATGTTCAAGAAATTGAGCTAAAACCTGTAAAACTTTTTTACTACCACAATACCTAGTTTACTATGTCAGTCTTCTCTTACGAATACCTGTCATTGAGTGTTAGAAGAGATCATTTCAAAATTGGAGAATGGAGGGTTTTCTTTCAAATGGAAATATTTTATACATTTAAATAATTTACATAATTTCAAAGGAATATAAAATCCATCCTTCACAAAATTAAACTTTGGTTGTACATTTCTGTGCCTTGCCCTTGAAGGGCAGTTAATTATAAATACATGCCTGTTTCTTAAGACTATTGAAAAGGAGAAAGAATTGAGATGGAGTAGGTTCCAAAGAACACCAATGTTGCCTTCGTCATTGTATTTGCTGTCTCTAACACTGATCAAGTAGGCATTTGCTATTATAAAATCTACATTACTAACAAAGTTGTTATAAATGTAGAAAAATCTACAGCTGGATTCAGAAAACTAAATTTATGTGAAAATATATTTCCAAGCAGATGAGAGAAGCTGATAATCTAACTTTAACTCCTTCTGACTTGCAAGATGATGCAAGAATGAAAGCATCTGCCATAGATGCAATGAGCGATGGATATGACAGCAGTAAGTAACTCTGGTTGTGTATTCCTTTCATATTTTAACTTCAATATAAAAACACTACATTTCCTTTCTCCTGCTTCCTTTTACTATAGATCTTTTATTTGAAAGCTGACTTTCTTAGATGGTTCTTTTTTTAGAAAGAACTTTAGAAAGACTTGTATATTTGTGCTAGCGGACGCCTACCTTTACCTTTTCATCTTTACATGTTGGAAAGGAGACATGGATTTTAGTGAGTCATGGTTTAACTATAACACTTTCTCTGGTGCCAAAGGCAACTTACAAACCTTTTACTTGTTGAAGTTGGTTAAGATCTCAACCAACAGTCGACTAGCCTCAGCCAACACTGCATCCTAGCAGAAGAAATCATGGCCATTTTGCAAGTGATTATGCTGGTTTCATGTTTTTTTCATCTTTGTAATACTTGGGGTTGGGGGCCTGTCTCTTTCTTCAGATACCAGCTCAAATTTGGCAGTTAAACTAATGCAGGAGCTACAGATGTCAGACCACCTAGATGCTAGTTTCATGGCTTATCTTCAGTACCATGGAATTCTTCCAGATGCTATGGAATCTGTGAGAGAACAGGAGATACTTTCACCACAGCTGAAGGTAATACATGATTGATATAAGCATACCAGGAAATTGGAACCGAAACAGTGAAAATTTAATGCTAAATTTAAATATAGTTAACAGCTTACACTGTAAAGGTAGGAGCTCCATAATGATGTAAGCTTGACGTTGATTATGGTTCTTGAGTCACTTTTGCATCTTTCATGTGACAAAACTAATGAAGTTTTTCTGTATTGCACTTGCTAGAATTGAAAAAGTTTTACAAGGACAAGCTCTGGTGATGTTCCAGAATGTGGCAGTGCAGTGCTGGGGCTGGGGTGCTGGAGTGGGGAGGATCAGAATAGAGCTAGGAGCTCTTTAAGGACATCCTTCTTAAAGCTCCAGAGATTTTGATTCCCCAGTGTAAGAAATCAGGCAAAGAAGGCAGGAGACCAGCATGGCTGAGAAAGGACACCCTGGTCAAACAAAAGCATAAGAAGGAAGTGCACAGGCACTGAAATGAGGGATAAGTAACTGGAGAAGAATGTAGGTACACTGCCTGGATGTGTAGGAATGAGATCAGGAAAGATAACGCACGGTTGGAGGGGAATTTGGCAAGGAATGTGAGGAAGAATAGTAACAAGCGCTTTTGCAAGTACATTGGACAGAAAAGGAAGATTAAGAAAATGTGTGTGTACACACACACATGCACACACAGGTGATAAATAAGACAGGATAACCAACAAGACTGAGGTGCTCATTTGTCCAAGTTTTCACTGACCCATCACTCTTCTCACATCATAAGTCCCTGAGTATTAAGGCCAGGTCTAAGGGAATGAATTTCCTTACATTGTAAGAGAAGATCAGGTTCAAGACCACCTGAGGAACCAAGACACAATTCCACAGAACATGAAGAGATAAACCCTGCGGTCCTGAGGGAACTGTCAGATATAGTTGCTAAGCCACTCTCCATCATTTTTGAAAAGTCTTGGCAGTTGGATGAAGTTTCTATGACTGGAAAAATAGGGAAACATCACATCTATTTTTAAAAAGAGTAATAAAAAGGACCCTGAGAACTGCGAACCTTTCAGCCTCACCTCAGTGCCCAGTAAGATCATGAAACAGATCCTCCTGGAACTTACATTGATACATAGAATACAGGAAGGTGATTAGATACAGCCAGCATGGCTTCACCAAGGGCAAATTGAGCCTGACCAATTTGGTAGCTTTCTACAATGAAGTGACTGCATTGGTGGACAAGGTAAAAGCAAGTGTTGTCCTCTACCTGGCCTTCTGTAAGGCCTTTGATATGGTCCCTCACAATCATCTCCCCCTGAACTGGAAAGATATGGATTTGATGGATGAAGTGTTAGATGGATAAGGAGGCAGCTAGATGACCATATCCAACCAGTTGTTCTCAACAGCTCAATGTCCAAGTGGAAACCACTAATGAGTGATGTTCCTCAAGGGTCTGTAGTGGGACCGATACTATTTAATATCTTTATCAAGGACACAGACAGTGGGATTGAATGCACCCTTAGGAAGTCTGCAAATGACGCCAAGCTGAGTGGTGCACTCGACAGTCCTGAGGGATGTGATGCCATCCAGAGAGACCTGGACAGGCTGGAGAAGTGGGCCCATGGGAACCTCACGAGGTTCAACAAAACCACGTGCAGGGTCCTACACCTGGGACGAGGCAATCTGCAGTTTCAATACAGGCTGGGGGGTGAAGGGATTGAGAGCAGCCCTGTGGGGAGGGTCTTGGGTGTACTCGTGGGTGAAAAATTGGACCTGAGCCAGGAATGTGCGCATGCAGCCCAGAAGGCCAACAATGTCCTTGGCTACATCAAAAGAAGTGTTACACAGGTCTAGGGAGAGGATTCTCCCCCTCTACTCTGCTCTTGTGAGACTCCACCTAGAGCCCTGCATCCAGCTCTGGAGCCTTCAGCACAGGAAAGATGTCCAGTCCAGAGGAGGCCACAAAGATGATCTGAGGGCTGGAGCAGCTCTCCAATGGGGACAGGCTGAGAGAATTTAGGTTGTTCCGCCTGGAGAAGAGAAGCCTCTGGGGAAACCTTATATTAAATATATAAAAAAGGCTTGTAAAGAAGATGGAAGGGTTTTTTGACCAGGCCTGGTAGTGACAGCAGAAGGAAAGGAAGTAGATTTATACTGAAGTAAGAAAGAAATTCCTTATGATGAAGGTGGTTAGAGACTGGAACAGGCTGTCCAGAGGAGCTGTGGATGCTCCATCCCTGAAAGCGTTCACAGTTAGGTTGGGCAAAACTCTGAGACACCTGATCTAATGAAAAATGTCCCCAAGATCCCTTCCAACCTGAACCATTCTATGATTCTGTATCAAAAAAAAAGGTCTTCATGGAGGAAATGAATTTTATTTTATCTTAAGAAACAGATTTTTTTAATTCAGCTTTTTTTGTGGATCATCAATTTACTGACTCTGAGATCTGAGTATGTACTCCAGTACTGAGTGTTTAGTTTGAACATTTCAGGGAGCTCCTGTTGTTAATGATATGTTTTAATCATTTAAAATTGGCTAAATTATATATATATATAGTTTATGTACTGTAAATATGTAATAGAAAATGTATTATGTATTGTAAATATATGATATAAATAAAATAATATCATATGTAATGCCTACTATGATAACATTATGTATTGCAAATATATGAAATGTACATTACATATAATATATGTAACTACATATATAAATAAAATAATGAAATAATTATTATTTTGATTCCAGTGATTAGAAAAGCAAAACGTTAAGTTGTTCAAAAAAGTACAAAGAAATACTATGAAGAGTTAAAGAAAAGTAGTCTGCAGTGAGGAACAGCTCCACATTGAGACTGGGACATTTCTGTTGAGGTGTATGTAGAAAAGGACTTAAACTTCCAGTGACTTTACTTGAAAAGAGACCAGGAAACATCTGTGTATGATGTAATAGTTTGTGAACAGGGTATTTCTTTAAAAAGATTATTTTCTCTGACAATGTTAGAAGAAATTATTTCCACTTTGTAAATTAAGTGATCATTTTGGAAGGTGTTGTTTGTACATATCTACTAAAGGTTGTCTAAATACTTAATTCAATTTTTTCTGGCATCACTGGGGTTTAGTGACACGAGTTCAGTCTTGATAGAATTTAATTTATTTCCAGGAAAGTTAGCTAGACAGTTCAGAAACAACAAAGATCAAATACAGTCCTTTGGTGTAATTGCTTATTAGCATGTTGATGTACACACCAATAACATGTACTGGCCAAGGCTGCCATTGGTACTTTAATGTTACAAATCCAGTATTGAAGAGTAGAATGGCCACTGTATTCTTAAATATTGACCTCAGTTGTTAGGAGATAAAAATTCTCTGGTAGCTGTTGGCTCACTCTATCTATACATATGTGTGTGTGTGTTTATTCAGCTTGCCAAGTAGCAGGACAGACCGGCAGGCCCTTATCTGTATCACACCCTCAGACAGCCACCTTATTTTTGTTGTCTAGTGCTATCCCATCCTACTCTTACACTGCCAAAATGCTGAGGCCTGTTCCCTAATATTAGGCATTATCATTTTTTTCCTTCTCAGGCGGTGCTGAAGATGGTGTATGAGGAGAGCTGGAAAATATTGGCTTTGTCAGGACATCCCTTTGGTTTTAGAGAGCTGAAAAACGTTCATCAGAGCAGAGTGGCAATAGAGGGATGGCAGAAGGAGTGCTTTGCCTTGCTGGATGCTATACAGTCACTGAAAGATTATTTTAGCAAAGTGGCTGATAGAGGAGACAAGGTATGACAATGAAAATATCCTTTAAAGCAAGTTAAGCAGTTCATATTGAGAGAAATGTTTATTGTTATATAGTTATTATGTATGCTTGTATATCTATACACATGAGGAGTGAGACTCTTTGCTTTAAGATTTGAGCAGGTCTCCTCAGAAACCTTTGGCATGCTTAAATTAACAGATAGGTGTACTCTTACACAGTAATGTTATGAAAAACAGGGTTAGAGATTGGGAGAGATGCCTGTTTTAAAAACAAACACACACTGTTTTAACAGGAACATTCAGATATTGCTGCTGACTGGAGAGGAGAACTGCTGCAAGCAGTACAAAGCGTGCTTGAGAAGGAGAGAAATGTGTTGCAAATTGACTTGAATTCTCACTTCTCCAATCCTGGGTCTGGAGATGAAGGTTCATTAGTGGAAAAATTGGAGTATATTATGAAACAGCAAGTAAGAAAACATCTTGAAGTGTTTGTGCTCATAAGTCTCTTTTCGTTTCCCCTATATTTTTTTTAAGATTTTTATAGTTTCTTTACTTCTGTGGTTAAATCTTAACTTGTGCCTTAATCCAGATGGTATGTGATCAGCTGTGTTTTGTTATCATTTTTCTCAAACTTTGTATGTTGTGTTACAAAGCCTATTGATTATTTTACCTGTCATCCAATAAAAATAGTGACCTGGAGATTGTTACAATAAAAGGGAATTAAAAAAGGAAGGAGGGGAAGAATTCCATTTAGAGCTTCACAGGCTTCTCTTAGAAAGGGTATATATTGAGCTAACTCTGAATTTGTTTGATTTTTTTTTTTGCTGATAGTGTTTAGGTTTTAGGTTCAGACCAGATGCCTTGTTGTAACTATGATGTATAAACTCTAATTAGTAACTATTACTCTATTTGGAATCTAGTGAAGTGAGGGTTTTCTTTCTTTTAACTTTATGTTAGCATGAAACATGGACTTAGTCATTTGAAGTTACCTTAGTATAAAACTTGTACTGTGAGGGCTTCTATAGGGTTTATCTTTGTAGAAAATATGGGAGTAGCCTTGCAGACTGAATAGGGCTTGGTTTGGTTTATAGGAGGAACAGAGGCAGATGGTTGTAGAACACCTCTTCTCCTCAGACCGGAATAGCCTGCTCTCTGAAATACAGGACCTCCGAGCTCAGCTACGCATGACACATCTTCAGAACCAGGAGAAACTGCAGCAGTTACAGGAAACCCTTACCAATGTGGAAGATCATGGGAGCAAACAAGAGCACCATCTCCGAAGGAAAGGTAGCAATTGCCAAGCTGGTCTTCTATGTAATTTTTTTCCTTTTTTACCTAAAAGAAAAAAGGCAAAAAAAGATTCATTTGCAGAGAAGCAGATGGTGTACAATTCTTCAGTTTTACTAAGGCACTCAGGTTTCCTGAGTAGAAGGAGAAAGGAATTATTCTTTCTAATATTAGTAGTTAAAAAAAAACCAAACAACTCTCTGAAAGGCAAAGAGAAGCTTTAAAATAACCCAGAACAACAGAACTGAAAGACAATGTTTGGTTACGAAGCATACATGTGTTGAAAACACATCAAGGATAGCGAAAAACCCTTATTGGTTTATGTATATGTTTACCAGTATATGGATAGGTTTACTTAATGAGGTTTAAAATCTACTAATAACAGGTGACGTTATTGTATTATTATTGGTTACGTTACAGTATATTGAAGTAGCTTTCATAGTCTCACCCAGCTTTTATGTTGGTCTCACTTTGCCTGGTTCACTAGCAGCAGAGGTGTAGCATGTATGTGGATTTTTCTGCTGATTCATACCATGTTTGGAAAGAAATGAATTCTCCAGACAGGAACACTGTAATACATCTGGGGATTTTCCCCTTAATTTGAACCACTGTAACTGATAACATATTGTCAAGTTCTCTGCAATACAAATAACTGTTAACATCATCTTATTGTAGTTGAATTACTAGAATATAAGCTTCAGCAAGAAAAATCTGTCATAAGTGACTTGCACAGCACCCTGTCCGAGGAGCAGAAGAGAGCCTCTGAAACACATGATCTCTTGAATCAACAGAAAGTAGCCCTGAAATCAGAGCTTTATGAAAGTAAGCAAGAGAATGAAAGGCTACAGAAATCCCTAGAAGAACTTCAGAAGGAAGTGAAGCAGTTACGGTGAGAAATAGATTTATTCATTTATTTTATCAACAGATCTGAAGGGGCTGTATACTTACTGGATCTACAAATAGCTTACCACTTAGAAAACTGGTGATGAAAACTACCCTCTCGTTTTTCATGGTTATGTACAGTTTTCTTTACTAACTCCTTGAATTTATTTATTGTTCAATTCAGATTTGCATGTTCACCTTTCTTATTAGCCTTGATTGAGAAGATTGTGACAAGTGCATGTTGTGTGGGAGTACTGAAAGTGAACAGACTGGGTCCTTGTATCCCTGATGTACTCTACTGCTGCAGCTTTTGTTTTAGTCTTCTGGTTGTTACATCGTTTTGTCAGTCACCTTGTGTATGTACTCTGCACCCCTACTCCTTCCTTATTCCTAGTGTATGCCAATATTTCTCCTGCCTTGCAGGACAACAGTTTTCATAAAATTATAGAATAGTTTGGGCTGGAAGAGACATTAAAGTCCATCCGGTTTCAACCCCTCTGCCATGAGCAGGGACACCTCCCACTGGGTCAGGCTGCTCAAAGCCCCATCCAACCTGGCCGTGGACAACCTCAGGGCTGGGGAAGCCATAACTTCTCTGCGCAACCTGTGCCAGTGCCTCAGTACCTTCACAGTAAAAGATTTCATTCTGAATACCTCATCTAAGTCTCCTCTCTTTCAGCTTTTTTTATTCCCTGATAAAAAGCCCCTCTCCAACTTTCCTTTAGGCCTCATTTAAGTACTGGAGGGCTGCTATAAGGTCTCTGTGGAGACTTCTCTTTTCCAGGCTGAACAAGAGATGGCTCTGGTTTTGGTGTGCCAGAAAAAGAAAACTTCTCTAACTTTTAACTGTTTATAGATAGAGCAATCCTGGCCTTGTTTGTAGGAAGGTAAATGTTTGCAGATGGTAAACAGCCTTTTCTTACAAACTGACTCTCTTGAGAAAACAGAGGCCATCTTAAAGAAATAAGTCAATGGACCAACTCGCAAAAATGAGTAACTCGTAATGTTTTGCTTGCATTGCTGTTCTGTTCTGGACAAACATAGAGGTGTCATTTTCAACTTTGCAGTTTTGCATTGGAAAAAAAAGAAGAGGATTTGAGAGCTGCACTTGAAGACTTGCAGACTGAACGTCTGAAGGAAATGGAGCTACAAGCTTTATATGAGGAACAACAGCTTGAACATAAGAAAGCAGAAGATGAAAAGACAAAGGCCTTGGAGGTAATACCCTACATCTCAGTGCTTCAGTTAGATTAATGCACAAAGGGAGGTGAACTAACAGGCTATTTTTCCAGTTATTTCACATCCAGTGTCTTTTGTTTAATAACTGCTTAAAAAATCCTCAAAATCCCCAAACTTCTAATGAATGTGCATAGTGTTTATATTGTTTTCACAGAATTAGAGCTTTCAGTTATCATCCTTAATTGCATGTACAGAAATAAGCAAGAGTTGTATGTATGTATGTATTTATTTATTTATCCGTATCTTAGTGGTTTTGGAGACTTACGCTTTCATGTTCTTGTGGTTGGTTTTGTGCTGTCCCTTGCAGCACAGGAAGAACCAGATTCTATAATGGTGTAACTGCATGCTTTATTCCAGAATAAACATGCTAGAAGGATGTGGTGTGTATGATCAACTATGAAGAAAACCATCCAGTTATAAGTATGCTTGGCAGAGAGTAACTGGAGTCTTTCCAATATTACCTGTATTTTTTGAGTTTAACCAATGGGTTTATTTTTGTTTCCTTTCTTCTAAGTTGGATAGGAAACAAGTGAACAGCTTTCTTCGATACTGTGATAGCGATGACTCAGTTCTTGTCAAAGGCCTACAGTTACTGCAATAGGAAGAATCATTGAATCGCTGAGGTTGGAAAAGACCTCTAAGATCATCAAAGTCCAACCCTCAGCCCAACACTGCCGTGCCCACCAAACTGTGTCATTAAATGCCACCACCTCTACATGTTTTTTGAACATCTCCAGGGTTTGTGACTCCACCAATTCCCTGGACAGCCTCTGCCAGTGCCTCACCACTCTTACAGTGAAGAAGTTTTTTCTGATATCCAATCTAAACTTCCTCTGGGACAACGTGAGGCCAATTCCTTTTGTCTTGTCATTTGTTACCTGGGAGAGGAGACCAGCAACTGCCTTGCTACAACCTCCTTTCAGGTAGTTGCAGGCAGTGATACATTCTCCCATTAGCCTCTTTTTCTCCAGACTGAACAGCTCTAGGTTCCTCGTAACCGCTGTTCTTCAGACCCTTCCCCAGATATGTTCCCCTTCTCTGGATATGCTCCGGCACTTCAGTGTCTTTCTCATACTGAGGGGCCCAACATGGAACATAGGATTTGAGGTGTGGTCTCACCTGTGCCAAGTACAAGAGAACCATCCCTTTTCCTGGCCACACCAAGGCTGATGCAAGCCAGAATGCTGTTGGCCTTCTTGACCACCTGGGAGCACTACTGGCTCATGTTCAGCTGCTGTCAACCAGCACCGCCACGTTGTTTTCCACTGGACAGCTTTCCAGCTACTCTTCCCAAAGCCTGCAATATCCACAGCCTTTCTTTCATCCACTGGGTGGGTGGCAGGTCACCTGGTCACAGAAGGAGATCATAGTGGTTAAGCAGGACCTACCTTTCATGAACCCGTACTGGATGGGCCTGATCCCCTGGCTGACCTACACTTGCCTACTGAACACACTGAAGATGAATTGTTCCATAATCTTTCCTGGTACTGAGGTCAGACTGGCAGACCTGTAGTTCCTCAGTTCCTCCTTCTGGCCCTTCTTGTAGATGGACATCACATTGGCAAGCCTCCAGTCATCTGGGACCTCTCCTGTTGACCAGGACTGCTGAGACATGGAGAGTGGCTTGGCAAGCTCCCCTGCAAGTTCCCTCAGTACTCTTGGGTGGATTTCATCCAGTCCCATAATCTTGTGAGTGTCCAGGTGGCACAGCAAGTCATTGACTAATTCCTGCTAAATTATGGGGGTTACCCTGCTCTCTGTCCCCATCATCCAGCTCAGGGGTCTGGCGATCTGGGTGATAGTTGGTCTATTAATCATGACAGTTGGAAAATTAAATAAATTAAAATGATAGTTGGTCTATTAAAGGCTGAGATGAAGAAGTCATCAAGCACATCAGCCTTTTTGTCATCCTTGGTAGCAATGCTCCCCTCCATATCTAGTAAAGGATGGGTATTATCCTTGGTTCTGTTTTTGTTGTTGGTGATTTTGAAAAACATTTTTTTGTTATCTCTAACAACAGTGGCCAGATGGAGCTTGAGTTGGGCTTTTGCCTTTCTAATTTTCTCCCTGCCTGACCTATTGAGATCTTTATACTCTTTTTGAAAGAGTTGTCCACCCTTTCTTCCTGAATAAGAATTATCTTTTTCTTCTTGAGTTCCAACAAAAACTTCCTGTTTAACCTGCCCAGTTGCCTTCCCCACTGGTTCATCTTGCAGCACATGGAGACAGCCTGCTCCTGTGCCTTAAGATTTCCTTCTTGAAAAATGTCCAGCCTTCATGGACCCTTCTGCCCTTTGGGACTACTTTCTAAGGGGCTCTCAACCAGTGACATGAACAGGCCAAAGTCTGCCCTCTTCAAGCCCATGATAATGGTTTTGCTGACCCCACTCCTTACTTCATCAGGAATAAAAACCTCTATCATTTCCTGGTTACTAAGCCTAAGACAGTGTACAGCCACATCTTCCACCAGTCCTTCTCTGTAAATAGCAGGTCAAGTGAGACATGTCTCCTAGCAGTCTCACTTTACTGTGTTTAAAAAGTTATCTTCTACACATTCCAGGAACCTTCTAGACTGTTAGCTCTCTGCTTTGTTGCAGTTCCAGCAGATGTCCAGTAAGTTGAAATCCACCATGAGAACAAAGGGTAGTGATTGTGAGACTTTTGCCATCCACTTGCAGAATTCTTCGTCCTGGTCAGGTGTTCTGTAACAGACTCCCAGTAGCATATCTGTCTTGTTGGCCTTCTCACTTACCATCAGTCATTGAACTCCACACAATCAAACCCCTCCCTAACATACAGAGCCACAGCACCACCTCTCCTTCCTTGCCTGTCCCTTGTGAAGAGTTTGTAGCCATCTGTTGCAGCTCTCTGGTCATGGGAGTCATCCCACCATGTTTCTGTGCTGAGAACTGAGTCATAGCTCTCCTGCTGCACAGTGGCTTCCAGCTCCTACTACTGTGTGCATCAGTTAGGGGCCCTTGAGCTGGGCTATTGATTTTGCCCCCAATGCTGGCATGATACCGCTAGGCTCATCTCTAGTGAGTCTAGTTCTATCCCTTTTCCCCTTCAAACATAGTTCAAAGAATTAAAAAGATTTAATATGATCCTTTTCTTAAGTTTAAAATACTAAACAAAACTCTCAGAAAACTACCAAAGAATCCTAGTTAAATGTGCTAAGTGACTTCCTTGTAGTCTGGCCTCCCACATCATCTTTCTGGTAGATGTTTAGGTTTGTGGGTGGTTTTAAATTTTTTTTTTATTTTTGTTAGTACTTGCATGGTAGGATCGTGGTGACAACATCCTCCAACTTTTAAAAAGACTGCTCCTGCAGGGAAGGCAGGGGCTGCTTTAACTGAGACGAAGAGAAAAGTGCATTGCCACAAGGGTAATTGTGCAACAGATTAAAGAATTCAGAGTTGGCTTTCTGCAGCCTTGCAGTGCCAAATCATCCCTTGAAGCCCTACTATGGGAAACTGATGCCATGTAGCGTCCGATAGCGTCAGCTGGCTGAAGACCCCACTGCTAGGTGGCCAGCTCTGATGTTTTGCATGATGTGCTTGTAATCTTGCCCCTTCAGTCACTCTTCTTTCTTCTGAAGAGAAGCTGGCTCCCAAAATGGACTTAGGGATAGATTATTTTTTTCAGCTTGTACTCTGTGCTTTATACAGATGGGCTGTGAAATCCAGAGGTTTACATCTACTCTTACTGCCTAGATTTTTAGTTCTATTTAAGTCAACATGGATTATTTCTGCTTCAGTTATCATTTTTTAAGAGCATTGAGTGGTGCAAAGAATAGTCATTTCCTAATGAGAATCATACTAATTGAATCAAAAGTAACATACCAGAAACTACTTTTGTATGGTATTGTTATTTCATGTCACATTGCTAACGAGCAGGCTTTTGGCACTTTATTTTAAAACTACAAGTTTATCTTCTAATTACAGCTGTATAATACCAAAACTACTCCTAGTTCAGTTTGAATTTCTTCCTGGACAAGATAGGATGTTGAAGACTGCCAAATGCCAGTCTGCAGCACAGATGAGTGTTTATCTTGCACTACTAATATATGCTTCCTCACTTTGAACAGGAGCTGCAGGCTGCCTTGGAGCTGCAGTCCGTGCAGAATAGCCAGCTGGCTGTGTCCATAGAGTATGAGAAAGCGGTAAATGATAATCTCCGCAAGGAACTTCAGATCGAGCACTCCCGCTGTGAAGCGCTGTTGTCCCAGGAACAGGCCAAGCTGTTGGAGCTGCAGAGGAATTTGGATAATGAGAAGAGTCACTCATTGGAGCTTCTGAATTCATTGAATCATGAACGTGTTTTGACAGAACAGTTGAGTATGAGACTGAAAGAAGGTGTTTCCTGTCAGCACAGGGAGTCACTGCTGGAACAAGCTTTTGTTCGAGAGCTTCAAGCCCAACTGGAAGAAGAGAGGTCCCGAACTGTGGAGCTAGCTGCTGTTATTGAGAAAATGCACCAAAAGGCTATTCATTCCAAAAGGCAGCTAGAGGCTGAAGTGCAGATGCACTGTGAAGAAACCCAGAAGGAGAGAGAGGTCAGTGACAAATTACGAGCTACGCTGGAATGTCTTCAGGGTCAAAAGCGAGGGGTAATCCATTCCTTAGAGGCCCAGAATGAAAGAGAGGCAAAGTTGGAAGCTGACTGGGAAGAACTGAAGTTGATCTTCAATATGAAGGACCAAGATAAGAACAAGAAAGAGGAAAGAGAACAAAGACAGCAGCAACAAACAGATCTAGAGAAACATAAAGACTGGCAGAGAGATCATGAGAAAATGGTGAGAATGCCTTTGCACATCTTGCCTTATATTGAAATAGCCACAAACTGTGATTTAACCCCATGGATAGTGTTTTTTAATTGAAATGTTTCTTTCCCTTAAACAAGGCATTCTGAAAAATGCATTAGATGAGCTCTTTCCCTGTATTTCTCAATTGCAGCTGTGTTCAGGGCTTTGTCTTTACATTTATTGTTGACAGAAGTTGATCTTTACATCTTTGCCTATGCTGGGAATTGCTGATTGTTAATGACTGGAGAAGAATGTGACTTAAACACAAAACAAAACCTACCTAGGTTTCATGTCGTTGCCGTTATTCTGAGCTGGGCTTGTAATTATGTTTTGTAACAGTATTTATTTCACCGTTCTGGTTTCTCAGCTCCTTCACTTTCATTAGAGAAGGAGAGAGGCTTTGCATGCTCTCTGGAGACTTGTCAATCACTGCATCAGAGTCATTTACTGGCTTCTCTGTGGCCCTGGAAGGTAGTAGTGTAAGCCTTCCCGTCTGCAAGTTAAGGAACACGTGAATGGATATGCTAGTTAGGTGTGAAGCTTTTATTTATAGTCTCTGTGTGTGTGTGTGTATAAGAAAACCAACAAAACCACTTATATGTGTGTCTTTATATATCTGTGTGCATAAGATGTGATTAACTACTATTTATTCTGTTCAAATAGGAAAACTTGGAACAGCAACACCACAGGGATGAACAAAGAATTAAAGAGCTGCAGGAAATGCTGGCAACATTGCAAGAAAGGGAGATAAGTCTCCGTTGTCCAAACTGTCAGCAAGAACTGTTGGGTACCCTAAACAAAGATCTAAATGCCAAACAGACCATGACAAAAGAAACTGAAAAATCACATTTGCAACAGCAGCAACAACAGCTAGAGAAGATAAGACAGCGGTTGCTTTTTGTAGTTGTGCACCTGAATGAGTTCATATATAAAACTGTAGATAAGTGAGTAGTTGTTCATAAAATAGTAGTTTTCCTTCTGTCCTGCTTCTGAACTTGCATGGGTGTTGGCTGAGAGCTGAAGGGAATGAATGATGTATCTGCTTACGAGGCTTAACCTTGTGTGAAACCATCATTTTGTGGTGGCAGCAGGTACTGGTTATTGTCATCTCACTGTAGCCATTCCTAGTAGAAACTTGTATGTCTGCATCTGAACTATATCTATGAAGTGAGTCTGCTTGTAAAAACCACCCAAAAGACCCCACTACTGGAAAAAGTCTTCTGGCAGTTCAGCGAGAAGACGCTGCAGCAGTCTTATTAGAGAACAGTCAAAACACCAAGTTAATTAACTCATCTGCAAGTTAAGAATGAGCAACTTCATTGAGCGTGGCAGCGGTAGGAGTCAGGAATGAGTGGCCAAGTCACAGTAGTTTCTTACTGCTTTGGCAGCAGAGTGAAATACTAGTGATGTTTTACTGCAGCCTGAATTTGCACAATATTGTTTTAGACTGGTATAAAACTGAAAGACTTCTGAATAAACCCAACATGGCACCATTTAGAATTTCTACTCTTAAAAATTAACAAAGCTTACTAATTTCTGTGTGTATTCGTAGTATTTTGTATAATGAATAATGTGTAAGTATAGCCTCAAAACCTAAAGGTCATCCAGTGGGGAGAAGGAAGCAAATCTATGTTAACATTACTGCAAATCAACCTGATACTGAAAAAGTCTTTCTTTTTAACAGAACGGTTAACGATTGGGCTGTATCAAATGGTGAAGCTATAGCCTCCTTACTGCAAACATTAAAGGAACTAAAATCAGATTTATTGTCTCCTCCTGTATCTCAGGTAAGGAAAAGAGCATATATTTGTTGATTATCAGAAAGATGTTCTGCATTCTTGAGCTGCAATACAAATGTGCGTTGACTGATTTATTTATCTCACTCCCACCCCTTCCTGTTTTGGTAAAATTGTATTGGAGAAAAGATGTACACATGTACTCACTCTGCCATTATATTAACATATCTCAGTATCAGTCTGTTTTTTTGTTGTATTGCAGAACCTGCTTCTGATGGCATTTTTTTTCCTGGATATGTAATATATCCCAGGGATAATAGACCCTGGAATGTGATGCTGCTGCATCCAGAGAGAGTTGGGTTTTGGCAAATTATCAAGTAATTTTCAAAACCTACAATAGTCGTTTGTCACTTCAGGAGGGGTTGTTTTCACTTGTATTTTGCAGTACTGCAAATATTTCACACAAGCCTAGTGATTATGAAAGACTGAGCTCAGGTCTATTGATACAAAATACATAGCTTCTAAGTTCCATTTTATTGACCAGATAACTTTACCCTATCATTTGTATCTTTCTCTTGTAATAAAGAAAGAGATCTCCATTGCAGCCTTTTCAGCCAAAATTTGAGGGTTTAATGCTAGCTAGCAGTCTTGGCTCTGTTTGATTCAGCTTCTCTCTACTCCCTCCCTATCACTTGATAGCAAATCCCTAGAAATCAAACCTTTGAGAGAGAAAGTTCTGACTGGCTGGTACACAAAGAGGATTTTGTAACTTCTGTTCTCGTGTGCTGTGTAGTATGGCTCTGATGTATGACAAGTTGCCTAGGCTCATACATCAGATCAGTTCTTCCTGTGTCTAACTTCCCTTCTGTTGCCTGTGCAACAACTTAGCAACTTGGTGGTTGGCATCCCCTGCCTTCAGGAGGGGGATGTAACCTCTTCCAGAGTGGATGTTCATGGAGTTATTTTGGTTAAGCCTTCCTCTTGCAAAGCTTTAGAGCCCTCTGCTGTGGACACAATACTTGGAGAGCCTATGGGGGGACCAGATATCCTTATGGCTCTGTTTAAATCTGACTTAGCAGAACTCCCTTCAGAGCTGACCTGATTTTCAGGCTCAACTCCCTCCATGTTCTTACTTTATTGGAAAAGAAAAAAAACCCAACAACTTGTCTTGTTTGTTTTTCCTCTGCCATTAGGCCTTCAGCATTGGAAACTGTTGCAGACACTTCACAGCTTTTAGGTTTTCCAAGCTCTCCTCACCATCAGTTAGTAGACCTCATAACATTAAGCCAACGAATTCCATGCAGAATAGTAATCCCTTCTGTTGCTGGACCAGACTTTGCAATTGCCTCCTCCAGGGACTATGACCACAGTAAAATAGTTTTCTGACTTTTTTTTTTAACAAAATCTTTGTGAAGTGTGTTAAAGAACTATGCATTCCTATAGCTTAGAAAGCTACCTTGATGTCCTTTCTCATGTGAGCATGAATATCCCTCATCTGCCCTATTTTCAGGCTTTGATTTTTTTACACCTTTTGTTTCAGGCTGCTCCCTGAATTTCTCCTTCCTTTAAGGTACACATGCTCTAGAGGCTGAAGGAATTTACTACTGTTACCTTCTTGAGTTGTGATAAGTTGGGGACTCTTGGGAAGGAAACTGGCAAAATGCCAAAATGAAAAATCTCTGCCAAAAAGTATATGGAGTCCCCTGGTCAACCAAGTGGTGCAGTAGTAGTCAAGTGGATAGATGGATCATGTAGAACTCCTCAGATACTACAAACATCTGTTATGTCCTTCAAAAAAATTGAGCTTTTATAGATCTGTGAAATGCCTGGGACGGTGGGACCATAGTCCTTATTGGGCTGCTTGCCGAGGAGACCAATATAAAACAGCTTACCTCCACTTCTGTATGATACAATTTGGTTTTGTTTCCCATGTTTGAACTATGCTGTAATAATACCTGTCTGAAGTATATTTTATATCCAAAGTCCTTATCTCTGTATTTGTTCTCAAAATGCTTTTCCATATCATCTTTGTGTGTGACACGGCACCACTGTCATGCCAGTGAAAGCCACACGTAAAGAAATGCACACGCATTTATCTAACTTCAGTATAAAAACCTGAAATTACATAGAACAGTGGTGAATTAGATAATAAGTACAGGATGAGAGTTTAACTTCAACAGAAATAAATACCCAGTTTAAAAAAAATCCTGAAGGTAATGTTAGATTGTTGAAACATTTTTTAACTCTGAGAAGTGTTAAAAACCAGCTGAGAAGTGGGGAGCCTTTGCTTTCAGAAATTATAAAGTCAAAAGGGAGGGAGGTAATGTGCTAGAAAAGTATGGATACCATTGGAATCCCCATTTTTTGCTGCATGTATTGTAAGCAGTAAAAAAACTTAGATGGCTGTGGTTTATTGAACCTTATTATATATGATTTTTTATTTGAGAAGTTGTGCTGTTCGTAGAAGTCAAACTTAAATGGCCTACCTTAGTGTATTGAGGTATTCATGAAATTACTTCTGAAAAAGTTCAAACTTTGCTCTAAAATAAATCACTGAAAAATTCAGTCCAGTTGTGTTTGCTGGTTCCTTTAATGTACAGAATTTATTACAAGGGATAAAACATTAACCACCACAAAAAATATCCTTTGTTTCTCTGTGGTCTGCTGCATCATTTGTAAATGTAACTGTTGACCATTAAATTGACAGTCAATACAAAGAGGGTTATAAAAGCAGAACTTCCGCAAAGAATTGGACCTGGAGTTATGGGTCTAATTCCTACAAGAGATAACTTGCCACAAAACTGAATTTCTTGGACTTGAATGTTTTTCCAGAATTAACTTCTGTAGATGCTTCACAAAATCATTTTGTGCACACGTATACACAGTCAATCTCTGTGCTGCCTGGGGATGTAGAAGAAAGCCAGATGATTTGTTTCCCTTTCCAAGTATTTGGGAGACTATCTGTTATTAAAGGGAACAGGATTACTGTAAAGCTCATCAGACAGATCTGTAGAGAAGGGGTAGCTTGATTAACAATCAGTTTGTCACTCCTTTAAGAAGGGCTGCTTGCCTGTTTTGGTTTGCCACCCTTCCGTTTAACCCTTGAGTGCCATTGCTGAGTTTCAGTAGTTTTATGTTCGTGTTTGCCCATAAACTTAGATTGTTATTCAGTTTGAGATGTTTGGCTGTGGAAGTAATGTGCAAAAACCATTATGGCTCACTTCCTTTGGGTCCTCTGTTCAGATGAGATCCATGGATGATACTGACTCTGTTCAAGAACTGGAAAGGAATGCCTGGCAGCGAGAAAGAAATATTTTGCAGAATGCACTGCAACAAGCTGAAACCAAACTGGCTAAAGCAACTGTTGAAATTGAAAACAAGCCAGTGGTAGAAACTTCCAGTCCTAAGGTAAAATGATCATCATGACCAGCACCTGGGCTGTCTGGAGCTTGGTAAGCAAACAGTGCCATAGCCTTTAGCATGTCATTTAATCCTTTGGCACTTAGTTTGCTTTCACTCTCTTGCGTGTTGTACAGGTTTGCTGTGCGAGAACTGTTACACACTCAGGATCATAAAAACCTCTGCAAAGTTCAGTCCTTGGTAATGTTGTTCTTGGGCATCACCTAGGGGATTATTGTCACATGTAGAATAGGTAATCTAGTAATTAGAACAGATAATTTAGTAATTCTATTTTTTCCTAATAAATATGATAAAACTTGCTGTGGCAGAGGACATGTACATCTCTGATTGCTGAGGGCATAAATATCTGTCAGATTATAGCATTTAATTTATACTTACTGCTGTAATCTTATTCTGTTGCTAAATTGTTAATCTATAAAATCATATTTTAGTTTTATAAACTGCATATTAAATTAGGAACACTTTCCCCATAGTTAACTCATCAGAAAAGCTCCTAGTAACTTTCTTGATGTTAGACAGGAGCTTCTACAAAAAAACCCCAGCTTTTTGGAATCTCTTTCTACTCTTAAATGAGAGGAAAATTCCAGTTTCTTGTCAAAGCATGAAAATATCAAACATCCGCTATTTTTAATCCCTCCATCAATCTTAAATACTTTTTATTCCTCTGACACATTTGTCTGTAATCAGGTCAGATGGGCTAATGTTTATGTTATTTTGTTTGTTAAAGAGTTAAACTTAGAGTTTTGGTTAAACAATTTGCTTTGAAAATATTCAGGTGATCCATAGCATAGACACTCCAAAACTCTGGTGCTTTTTAGCTTTGTATGGAGTTGCTCCAGCTGCCTTTGTGTCTTACACACATGAATGTTCGACGTGAAGACAGCTTTTCTATGACTGGTTCTTTGCACATCAACCAGTAACCATACCAAAATTTTCTAGCCTAGACAACACTTCATAAATGTACAGAAATTCAGTACACTTGGTACAAACTACTATGTACATTGTCCAGACTACCAAAGCAATACCACTACTTTGCACCAAAACCAGTAAAGTCACAGAATCTGTTATACAAATACTTGCTCAAAATTTTATTTAGAAATAAATGTACACTGCTTCTATACTTTATAATTATTAAATAGCTTTCTACAGTTTTGTAAAGTGAAAGAGTTTTTAGATACCCATGCACAACCAAGTTATGGGAGATGTTACTGGAAAAAAGCTTTTTGGGCTTTCTGTAGCTAAACCTTGACAGATTGGATTCTTTTTTTCCTTTTTTTTTCTTTCTCCAGTTGCAGAGATTATATAGGAAGTACCTTAGGGCAGAGAGCTTTAGAAAGGCTCTAGTTTATCAGAAGAAATACCTCTTGCTGCTTCTCGGTGGATTTCAGGACTGTGAACAAGCAACACTCTCTCTAATAGCACGTATGGGAATCTACCCCTCACATGCAGACCTGCAGCTTTCTGGATCACATTCCCGCCCATTTACCAAGTTCAGATGCACGGTCAGGGTGATCATTGCAGTATCAAGGTAAAGCCAAAACACTCACTGTTTCTCATACATGGTGTTTTCTTGGAGATGTCTAAAATGGAGAGCTCCTGTGGTTGATCCTATGTTAATATTAAGCAAAAGATATCTTAAAAACTAATTCAAATGAGATTTGTTAGCTGCAACTTTGGCCAAACTGCTATTTCAGATTCAGCCTTGGGTTGATCTGAGTAGCATGCATGCTAAACTAAAGATTTGTTTAAAGCTGCTTCTATCTTGTGATACCCAGCTGGTATGTATATGAGAATTGGTGCACAGCCGTTACAAACTGATGTCCTTTTAGGTCTGACTCTTCTCTATGTGGACTCAGTAGATAGTCTAGCTTGTATCAGAATAGGATCCCAGCCGTTACAAACTGATGTCCTTTTAGGTCTGACTCTTCTCTATGTGGACTCAGTAGATAGTCTAGCTTGTATCAGAATAGGATCCTCTCGTCAGTGATGAGTTTCCTCTTTTAAATCCGGTAGCCTATGTTTCATTTGGTATGATTCTATTGTACTCTGTCCCTTACTATCAAATGTAATTTGTTAGCTGTTTTGAGCCACTATCAAAAATAATGAAAAAATATAGGTTTAAATATAATAGGTGGTTACTTCTTAGCAATTTTGTTGTCTAGTAAAACCAGTTACTAACAAGTTTCAGACTTTCAGAAGATGACACAATGTCTTGAGGCTGTTATCTTTGTTGTGGATTCGATAATAATAGAATCATAGAATAGTTTGAGTCAGAAAGGACATTAAAGATCACCCAGATACAAATCCACTGCCCTAGGCAGGGACACCTCTCACTGCTCAAAGCCTCATCCAACCTGGCCTTGAACACCTCCAGGGACGGGGCAGCCATGACTTCTCTGGGCAGCCTGTGCCACGGCCTCATCAGATGACAGCAGTATCAATAGATGTAGCAACAGTCACCTCCAAACTACTTCTGTGAGTCAGGAAGAGGTGCCACAGAACTCTCTGGAGATTAGGGATAGAGCAGAGAAGTAGTGGCAAAATGAGCAAGCCTTTCCAACAGTTAGAGGATCTCCAAGAGTTAAATGGGATAATCCTTCATTCTGAAGATTGAAGCTGAAGAATTCTTCCTCCATTCCTGGAAGGATTGTTAATTGTTTGATGCATTTCATGCTGACAAGGAGTTAAATATTAAAAAGAAGTGTATTTTTTCCTTGTTTTTACCAATTGTACAAAATTATTTTGTTACTAAGGTTAAAGTTTTTGGTGAAGAAGTGGAATAAAGTTGGCAGAAAGAGCGCACAGACCGAAACCACTTCTCACAATATGGGAGGTAATACAGGTAGGTGTTTTGGACAAGTACATTGTTTTAATCATAATTAATCATAATTTTTTATTAGTGATGTGTTTCATTTAAAAAAACAAACAAAAAACACCCATAGAAGTGGTAAAACGTGTTTATGTGTTAACACAAATGTGTTTATCTATTTCCTGAATGCAGTGATAATGAGTTTACAAGGACATTGTGAGAAGTTAAAATTGAAAATGTAGAGAAGAGTTCCTTCTTCTTGTTTTATTGCACCTCCTCAGGCTGTGAAACCAACTCCTGTTTTCATAAAACTCATCAGAGAATTATGTTTGACACAGTTTGAAGCTACCTGCAATGGAAATTAGTGCCTCGATTTTTTAGTAAGACATGGACAAATAATGCTGTAATGGTATTAAAATGGGTACATGCAAGTGTCAAAATAAGTATTAGAAGTGGTATACTTGCTAGTGTTACAAAAGGTGAAAAAGGGGGTTTAGCTGGTTCAGAGGTTCAGAAGAGACTTAATCTGATGGCAGATATCCCCTAAGAATTAAAATTTCTTGAAATAAAGAAGAATTAAAATTTCTTGAAGTAAATATTTTGCTCATGTCAACCACTGAAGTGTTTCCTGTGCAGCTGTAGCAATAGCTGGTGGAAATGCAAGTCTGGAGGATGAAACAGTGCAAGTTCTCCATTTACAGGAAGTAATTGTTCAAGATGAAAATTTCAAACTTCTGTTAATTTTGATTGAAACAAACAAACTAAAAAATGCAGTTGGCTCTAAAAAGTGTATTTTAGCAGCATTTGAAACCAAACACAACTGTACTCTGCTGTAATTCTTGTGGTGTTTACTGGTTATGTTTATGATTAGCCTGTTTTGAATGGTTCCCAGTGCCTTTTTTTTAACTGCTTCATGTTTAACACAGCCTGTGCTGCTAGAACAGAAATTCTGAAAGAGCATCAGCTCCCAGCTGTTCATCTTAGCTCTTCCCCAACCCGGGACACCGGGCTGTGCCACAGAACCAACTCTCCAAGACTTGTGAGCCAGTCCCCCAGCTCCTCTCACCGCTCACACCACAGGTCAGTCTGCAATCTCTGCCTCCGTTAATCACCCTGATGGACAGTCTTTCATAAAAATGTAACCACTTATTGGAGGAAGAGGAACAAGAATTGGAATTAGCCTGCCTTGAGGACTAATTCTTACTGTCTTTGCTGTCCAAGTTGGAGATTAATTTATGGGCATCCTGTGGAAGTGGCTCCCCTGCCACAAGTATAAGCGTTAGCTGCCTTCAGGCTCTGGGCACACACACAGAATGGGAGGTGGAGAACTTGCAGGGTGTGTGCTGTCTCACGTTTTCATGAATTATGGCCATTTCTGCACAGAAATTCAACCCCAGCTACCTGTTACTGTGTTGGATGTTGCAGATGACATTCTGTACAGTGCGGCTTATGCAGTGCCTGAGCTGTAAGCTCCGTTCTTGAGCTGGAAGAAGGTGGCCTTCAGTCATTACTGACTTTGTACTCCCAGGTTCTCCTGGGACCTAGAGGCGTTGTGTAGTCCATTACTGGGTGTAGTATCTCCTCTCTCAAGCCACTTCTTGTTTGTGGCTTCTTCCTTAAAGTAGGGATTTGCCAGAGTTGATGTGGAAGGTAGCTGTTCTCAGCTTGGGATGTCCTGTTTGTTTCTTAACCTCATTGATAAATTAGCAACTTTAACCAGCAAGCAAGACTTTTCTTCATAAAGAAAGAGTAGCAAGGAAGTAGCTGTTGTGATCTAGAGGTACGCAAAGACAGCAGATGCACCAAATTATTTTATGGTTTTTTACATTGCTGTCAGATTTGGGGGACAGGAAAGTGCTTGTCATGAGGGACAGGTAATATTCTGGTTTGAATAGAATTTAGCAAAACATTTCGGAGAGTTGGAGACCTGCAAGCATTTACCAAAAGACTTAATTCTACCCCATTTCTCTGTCAGGGCATGTATATGGGTCTGACAGCCAGAAACAGTAGCTGGCAGCCTACCTATCACGAAAAGACATGTATTGTGTGGAACAAGGATACTGATAATATCAAGCCCTGACTGATACTCCATGTGACTGGGTTAGTGGTAGCTCTAGTCTAATATGGCTCCGAGATAGGTTAAATTATGCCTATTACAGTTTTCATTTCCTGGCAAGTCTATGCAGAAGGAAGGGATGGAGAGGAACTACCTTCCACTAATCAAAAGGTGCAGGGGGAGGAATAATCTTAACTCCACATAAAAGTGTGTTGGCACAGTGTGACCCCTGCAATATATATTGCCGCTAGTATTTGAAATTTGTTGTTCATGTCTAGAAAAGGAACAGTGTCCCACCAATGGGTCCCATTTTGCAACCTTGACCTTCAAGATAGCATTTTATTTGCCTGAAGAGGAGAGTGTGTGCCTGGGTGCAGCATCCTTTTCTTCAGTCCTTCTCTGCAGAAGTGGGTCTTTTCTCATTTGGACTTCTGGATTGGCTTCTGACTGCAGCTTTTGTACCTGAGGGACTTAGTGTTGTGGATCAGGAGAGAGAGATTCATAGGTAGTCCCTGCAAACAAGGTTGCCCTGTCTATATTGTCTTATATGTAGCTTGGTGGTGGTTCTTATTATTGTTCTAGTTTTTGTGCAGTGTTACTGCCTGTATGGATGTACATATAATACAGTTATTTGAGAGTACAGCATGACAAAAAGAAAATAATTTGTTTCCAATTTAAGAGTGCATCCATCCACAAGTTCATCTTCAGAAAAGTCACTTGTGCCTACTCAGGATCCTGAACGATCACTAACAGAATACATCCATCGCTTAGAGATTATCCAGCAAAGACTAGGGGGTGTGCAGCCAGGTAAGAACCACTTTGTTATCTCTCAGAACTGCCAACAGTCTGGCCTGCTTTTTGCAAGGTTCTTCATACATATTGTCTATAACAGTTAAAGCATGTAAAAAGCATCATTTTATTGAAAAAATATTAATATTGGGAGGGAAATTAAGTAAGCCTCTGAAATGAAACCTTTTTGTGAGTGATATCTAAAACTAGTCAAAGTGTGGCATTTCTCAAATTAAGTTCTTGGTGAAATTCCTCATGAAATTCATAGATGACGCTGAATAAGTTCATGTGATTTTCCTCACCCTGTAATCAAGTCTAAGTAAGCAAGTGTTGCACTTTAAATGAAGTTATGTATAGAGTTAATTTGCTTTAAAGTCGGGCAACCATTGTAATAGCTGAACAGGGCTTTCACTGCAGCACAAACTATAGATATTACCCTCATTTATAGCTTCCTTATATTCCGTAGCAGATTAAAACAAAATTGGGGGCTGGTAAAAACAATCGTCTAGTTCTAAAACTAATTGAAGAGCACACAAAGGATTGTAGTAGCACTTATCTTTGCTATTTAAAACATTTGCACCTAATTTCTAGATTGAATTTACTTATTTTAATCTTCTAGTTACTCTCTCCTGTTATATCTTAGTTGTATCACAAAAATTCCTTGTCCTAAGGAAGAACTTAGAAACTGTCATCATGTCATCCTCTAATAATCTCCTCTCAAGATATGATTAGATGTGTTTTTCAGTGTTTTGTTATTTTTGAGACTCCCAACTAAACTTTCTTCAGTGTTAGAGTATCTCTGGATTGTGAACAACAGCTGGATCTCAGGCTGCAGTGGCATTTGTGCTAGTCCAAATACAAAGATAACTTGTGCCTTGTTTATACAGGTAACCATCATGTTGCAGGAGCAGTCTCTGGCTACCCGCCTTTCTCGCTGTAGGGCAGCAACGTAAATTAAACAGCAGTGTAATAATGGCAGTATCCATGCACACAGAGCCTGCCCCCACAGCCCATGCCATGGCTGTGCCAGGGAAAGCCTGACTGCTCTTGCTGGTCACAGCAGGTGACTAGGGGAAAGCATCCTTGCTAACTCACATCCCTGATAGAGATGGGATTGTGGTGACCACAGTCCACATTGGAGTAGATCATGTATGTTCATCCCACGCCCTGGGAGAAGCACAAGGCTCCAGCACTGCTGCCTGTGTGGAGGCTCCTGGGGAGCCTGCTGACAGCTGTTCCTCCAGGGTCATAAGAACACCTTCCCCAAACCTTGCTGCACCCATACAGGTTTATGCTGCTAGTTTTCTGGTCTGAGGTAAGATGGGCCACCAACTCAGATAATGCCATTTGTTATCATCCAGCCTTTACCCTTTTCATCTGCTATTGCTGTTTCCATGTTAGTTCTGGCTGCTCGTTCCCATAGCCTCATGATGCTACTTTTGATCTCCAATTGCTTCCTTCCACCAACCACCACCCTTGGCTACCCATCATTTCAGCTAAAAGCTGGAAACACGACCAGGTAGATACTTGGCTGCAGTACTGTGGCAGGGCCATGTGGATTCCTTCACACATTGCACATACACATCTTGCCCGTTTCTTCCACTAAACATAACTGTTGTCAGATGCTATATCCCAGGCAGACTTGCCTCCTGTAACTGTCCTCAGCCTTTGCCCAAAGATGTGTCAGTCTATATTGGTGGTGCCAAGGTGAGAAAAATATTGAATGTATCCGGAGAGTCTCCGACAGCCACCACTACTCATACTGCTGGACACTCCTCCAGTCTTCAGCAGCAGCAGATCATCTCTGTGGCAACTTTCACAGGAGAAGGGCTGGGAATTCAATCACTGATCCCAGCATTAAAGAGTGACTCTTGGCTCTGCAGTCATTGCAGATGCTCACTCAAACAGCATCAACTGTGCTGGCTTCTTGGCAGCACCAGGTCTGAATATTTATCTGTGTTGTAGAGATGCCGTATTGTTCAGTTTTCCCACAATTTATAAAAGGCATTTTTGTGACTGCTGACTTTACTGCTTTTGGAAAAGTGATGATTCTTAATTTAATTTCTGAGACAATTTTTTTATTATTACATGTTGCACTCCTAACATATTTTTAGTGTTAACTTTGAAAAATTAAATTTGAAAATTACACATTTCTCTAGAAAGAGAGTAATTCTGGCTTTGTCGTCATTCCACAGGAGCCTAGATAACTGGATAGCAGCTCTGGGGAAAGTAAAAAACATCGCCTGTTCTTTTGGATTTCTGAGTTGATAGAATTAAAAAAAAAATAGACTTTTTTAAAAAAGGCTACCTTTGCTTACAAATGCTAATCTTGCTGTAAAGTCAGCAGATACAGTGACATTCCATAGCAACTCTTCCATATGGGCATTTTGACATTATTATAAGGAAGAGTTTACCTGGAACCCTTAATACCATGGCTTTTTAGGGCTTGGGGGCTTTTTTCCCCAAATACTGCAATTGTTTATGGCAGGTACAGATGAATAAACAAATTTCAGAATTGAAGTCTGACAACACTTCTTAGAAATGATGGTATTTTACTTTATGCTAAGAGTGGAATGAGTATTCCACAACTGGGACAGCATTAATAGCAGTGGAAAGTGCGTATCACTTGTGCAATTTTCACATTCCCAGGGTGCTGATGTCAGGAATTACTGATTGATGTTGCAACCTTTAGAACAGTTCTGTGAGCAAAATGGTTTCCCAGCTTCTAATGAACTTTAAGGTGACAAGACCTTGTCCAGGAATAGAACGCATATTGAATCATGCAAGAGCAGCAGAGGTGGACTGAGTGGCCCTGTTGCCATGTGTAAAGTAGGCCTGCGATTGAGCACAGGTCTCAATGTGTGAACATTCGCTTTGGCAGGCATGTGAGCTTTCAAATCTTGTTTGGCATTGTTCCTAGGTGGCTCATGAAAATGGTAATTGCTTTCAGTGTGGCTCATATGAAGCACATTGAGGAAATAACATGCTGCTAACTACACCCTCTTGCTTCATAACACAAACAGTTTTCTAATATTCCATTTGGTTTATTTGAATTCAGGACAAGTTCCAGGTCCACCTTGGCAGAAGAACATGAAAAAGTGATGAGAATACTTCTGAAATCTGTATAGTTAACCTCCTTGAGTTATTCCTTCCATCTGAGGTAGTCCATACTGAATGGAAGCACTTGCAATCCCATATGAAACTGAATAAAGGGCAGTGCTTTTGCATCAGATTTTTATATGACTCTTTTAACTATAATTTAGTACTTTAAGAGGAAATTTTCACTAAAAACAATGTTCTACTTTCTCACGTGAAACTACTGCTAAGCTAAGAGCTGAAGTGTGCCTGCATCACCACATTGTAAGTTGCAAAGAGTCTCTTTGGTGTTTATTTTTCTATAGTGTATAGCTGGATTCCTTGTAAAAAAAAAAAGTTATTAAAATGGCATTTTATTAGTGAATTCTTGCATTGTGTGGTTATTTGTTTCCACCTTACCTGTTTGCTTTTTTTTCTGTTCCCAAAATTGTTTGAGTTTTAATATTTCTGTAGGATCATTCTGACTAACAGAACAGGTAAAATACTCTCCCAAATAACAGATGCATGTAGCCTTCTGTGAATTTAGGGTTTGCTCTTCTGGTTTTACAATAAAAAAGTCCTCCCTCCCTCAATTTTTCTCATCACATGCCATTAGGGTGTCAGGCATTCCTTGAGCTCTTCTGAGCTATGCGTGCATGATACATTTAGTCTGACTAAATTAATGAAATATAATTTATATGTGCCTTCTTGGGAAGTCAAATGTGTGTGAAAATCCTTCATTGTGACCGTGAACTTGACTTGGTATCAGAGCTCTCCTTCCAGTTTCCATTAGGGTTCCCCCGGGGGAGAGGGAAGAACAGAGCTTTGGCAGAAGATTGTATCTCCATACAGCAGAGGATGTCTGTCCTCTCTGCACTGCAGTGGTGTTGTGTTTGGTGTGTTCCCTCCATTCTACTCGAAGTGATAGCTTGGGTGGGTTTCTTCTCTCACTGCCCTGTCACAACCAGCTATGGGGTGCTGATGGTTACATTAAAGATAGCGGATGCTGGTGCACATACAAGCAAAACCTTGCTGGAACTAGTGTACTAGAAGGGCGCTAATCCTCTCCTGAGAGACTTTGAAGTACTTTGGAAACAGCTGAACCCAACTTTAATTTTCCTAATCAAAAAAGCTCAGAACTTTTGTTTATATTTATGCATTTTGGGCAAAACTAACCAAACAAAACCACTGAACTGTACCTCCTAATGAAAGTGAAAATCCTGATTGCAAGTACTGGCTCTGCCCAAGCACCTGGTGCTGTAGCTACCTCTTCGGGGACAGTTCCAAGTGCATATTCAATTGCTGGTCAGAGAAGAGGTGTTCTGGTGGTGCACCCCCTTCTACTGATCACAATTCAAGTGCAAGACTGAGATTCCACATACAATGAATAAGACCGTTCTGTGATGTTTCCCTGTGGTATTTGTTATGGTATTTTACAGAAGCCATGTGTTTCTTGGGATAACCTAAGACTAATTCTTCTCTTTCTTTTTCTTTAAAAACGTACAGGCAGAATTGTAATATCATGACTACATTAATACTCTAAGAATGCCAAATCTCTACCTTTGAAGCATGCATTGTATTTAACTCTGGGGTATCAGAAAAATCTGTTCTGGAGGCAAATTATTCTACTGCAGCCTATTAAAAAAATCTATCTCTGCGGGGCATTTGACAGTTGGGATATTAGCATTTGTCCGAGATTGATGGGCATAGTAAACTACTTTTGTCTAACAATGGTCTTGGCAAGCCCTTGTTTATCTGTCAGGTAGATCACTCTTTGGTTCTCTAAAAAATATATGTAGTGTATATATGTATGTACGCAGAGGAGCCTGGCCTCCAGGAAGCAAGGCAGGAGAAGAGGACCTGTTTGTGCTGATGGCCACAGGTGGGGATGAGCAATGCCAAGAGCTTCTGTGCTGTGTGAAGGAAACACTGGAGAGTTTCTACCAACCTGAGGTGAAGGAAGAGTCTCTGCCAGAGGTGCAGGGATGACCCTGCTGCTCATGGCTCTGCAGCAGCTGGTTTTGTCTCAGGGTGACAGGAGCCTGGCTTGGTGAAGCTCTGTACCTGGCATCTGTATTTTTATACAGTGGTGGGAGCATCCAGGTCTGCATTCCTGACTCCCACCAGACTCAGAGCCACCGCCAGCAGGTTGGACACTGTGCAGTTCAGGCTCAGGAGACTGCAAAGCCCTCCCTGGGCAGCCCTGTAGCTCTGGTAATAGGCAGTCCTACTGCACCTGCTCTCATCCTGGCCACCCTTTGGGGAACTTTCTGTTGGGTTCCTTTGACACTTGCCGCTCTACCCATTCCAAAAGCAAATATGGTTTTGGGAGCTGGGACCCATGTAATGCTTTGCAGGCTGCAGGTGGGCCAGCCCCTGAAGAACTGCTGGATACATCCCAGGTGGCATCCTTCTGCAGGGAACTGGTAACTTACTGCCTGATAGGTGTTGGTAAGGCCTTTCCAAATGCCTGCTCTTTTTCTCAGTGAACTGCTGCTGTGTCACTGTGCTAATCATTTACAATTTTGAGAATGTTTATTGGGCAAAGCCCTCTTACTTGAGAAAAATATACTAGGTGACCTGTGAGGATGTGAAGGGTACCACCATGCGTGGGAGGATCCCAACTGTGCCACTGCAAGCACTGATTCAGACTCTGCATCCACAGTCCCTGGTACCAGGAACTGCCCTACACAGGGGTCAGGGCAGTGTGTGCCTGTGACCCAGCCCATAAAATGTTATCTTGGCACACACGCAGATTATATGAGAACCTATTCCCTGATTTAGCATAAAAAATTATTTGGCATAGACAAACAGTACCTGATTTGGTAAAAAAAGCTTGCCCAAAGTAACCAAACTTGTCCAGAGTTCCAAACCAATGTGAACTTAAGTTTATACTGGATCGGTGACTGTATTGGATTTCTGTTCAAAATCTGATTCTAGGAGTATTTAACGCTGGATGTGGCTTTTGGTCAAGCTGCACACTGAATAGTGTTGCTGTCTTTTTGTTTGGAATAGTGTTAAGTTGATTTTCCATTATAAATAGTACATTTCTAGACCAGAGTTCAAAACTGCCACTAAATCAAGTCTGTAATTTCACACTCACACGTGAACTGCACTTTTCAGTTTGACTTGGTAAATGGGAGCACTATGAGACCTTAGGGCCTGTACTGACAGTGGGCTCGTAAGTAGTACAAGTCTAAATTAAGGCTAGTTTAAAGACCTTGCACTTTCAGGTGGACAATAAAAAAACCCTTTTAAAGGCTAAAAGGTACATTTTCCGTGTGGGTATTTAGTTTCCTGGCATGCCCTGGTGTTCATTGGCTGTCATATCACAAGGATCACTTCTGTTTGAAGTGAGCTTGGCTTTGCGTTCCCATCTTTTTAGATCAGTTTGTAATCTAATTTAACGTTACAAAGATTCACTGCTCTAAGGTCAGTCACCGACGAGGTGGAAAAAATTCCACATCGTGTTAGTGTGTACGCAAAATCCCTAAGAGCAAACACTTCTTTCCCTCAGCACTCGGTGCATTTCAGGACTGCGCAGGGAAAGAAGAGAGAAGGCAGGAGCGGAAGGAAAGGGACGGTCAAGCAGGGATCAGTTGTAAGTAACAGGAACGGGAAGCGGCTGATCCCAGAAGTCATTTTGCGTGAAAGGACCGTGAGCAGAGACTCATCCCCTACTGCACTGACGCCAACGCCCCTGTAACTGCTGGCGGGGCTCTCCCCAGGGAGAGCTCTTTCTGAATCAAGTCGTTGTCAGCAGAAATTCTTTTCCCTACTTCCCAGCTCCAGGAACGCTCCCGCTGCCGGGGAAACCGCTTTCGCAGTCAATACCCCTACGGGGTGCCGGGCTCGCCTTCGTGGGGGCCGTAGAGGGGTGCCTGCGGGACACAAAGACCGGACCGGGGGCGGGACGGTGGACGGGGCCGTAAGCGGCTACGGTCGAGGTGAGGGGGGGCGTGCGGCGTGGTCATAATGGGCGTGGTCTCTGGCGCGAGGCGGGGCTGGAACGCGGGTGGTCGAAGGTGGCAGCGAACGAAGTGGGCGTGGCCGTGTCTGGGGCGCGGGGGAGGTGCCTCTTTCCGGCGCGCCTCGCCCCGCCCTTCCCTGTCCTTCCCGCCGCGGAGCGGCCTGGGAGCGCCCTGCTCCTCCCCTGGCGCGGGGCGCGCGCCCGTGGCTGCGGCAAGGCAGGCGCGTCCTGCCCCGCCCCGCGCGCGCGGACCCCGGCGGCTCGGCTGGGCGCTCGGCGCGCGCCATGGCGGCGGAGCGCGCGGGCTGCGCGGCGGAGGCGGTGCAGGCGGTGCCGCTGCCGCCCGAGGTGCGCGAGAGCCTGGCGGAGCTGGAGCTGGAGCTGTCGGAGGGTGAGCGGGGCGCGGCAGCCGCGCGGCACTCCCGGTCGGCCTCGGCCGGCGCCGGGCCGGAAGCCCCGGAAATCGGGCTTCTTCAAAACGCGCGGTGTCGGTAAACTCGAAGCACCTTTGGGTTTTCCCGCGGTTCCCGGGGCGGAGGGCGGCGCCGGCCCCGCGGGTTCCCCTCGGCCCGCCGGTCCCTCGCACCCGAAAGGTGCGGTTCGCGTCGGGAGTGGTACTGCGAGTCCCTGCGGGGGTTTCCCGGGCAGGACGGGAGCTACTTTGGCCCCGCCTGACGCGAGTCCTGCTTCGGGAAGCGACCGGCGGGCCGGCTTCTCCTCGCCTCCGGCGTGGAACCTCCCGTGCGGGAGCGGGGGAAAAGAACGGGCCGGGTAACGCTCTGTCCGATGCGGGCCTGTCTCCGCACTCTGCCGGAGCGGTGGGAGCAGAGCCTGGCGCGTTCCGGTGCTCGTGCTGCTCTGACTCGCGAGCTGCAGCGGGTGCCACATGCTCTCGGTGCTGGCGTCGGCTGATCGGCCAGGATATCCTGGCGTTGGCTCCTCCTTTGTGCAAGTCCTGACTGTGTTTAACTGCGAGAATCTTTCTTTATCTGTGGGTCTGCAGGGTGTTGTATCCGTGAAGAACCTGATGATTGTGAACTGTCTCGGTGTGGGGCATCATAGAATCACCAGGTTGGAAAAGACCCGCCAGATCATTGAGTCCAACCATTCCTATCAACCACTAAACCATGCCCCTCAGTGGCTCGTCCACCCGCACTTTAAACACCTCCAGGGAAGGTGACTCAACCCCCTCCCTGGGCAGCCTGTCCCAATGCCCAATGACCCTTTCTGTGAAAATTTTTTTGCTGATGTCCAGCCTGAACCTCCCCTGGTGGAGCTTGAGGCCATTCCTGGACCGCTGGGCAATGTCCAACGGCATGAGGTTTAACACGGCCAAATGCTGGGTCCTGCACTTGGGGCACAACAACCCTGTGCAGAGCTACAGACTGGGAGAAGCCTGGCTGGAAAACTGCCAGGAGGAGAGGGACCTGGGGGTGTTGGTCGACAGCCGACTGAACATGAGGCAGCAGTGTGCCCAGGTGGCCAAGAAGGCCAAGGGCATCCTGGCTTGTATCAGAAATGGTGTGACCAGCAGGTCCAGGGAGGTGATTCTCCCTCTGTATTCAGCACTGGTGAGGCCGCTCCTTGAATATTGTGTCCAGTTCTGGGCCCCTCAACACAAGAAGGATGTTGAGGCTCTGGAGCAAGTCCAGAGAAGAGCAAAGAGGCTGGTGAAGGGGCTGGAGAACAGACCCTATGAGGAGCGGCTGAGAGAGCTGGGGTTGTTTAGCCTGGAGAAGAGGAGGCTGAGAGGAGACCTCATTACTCTCTACAAGTACCTGAAAGGTGGTTGTGGAGAGGAGGGAGCTGGCCACTTCTCCCAGGTGACAGGGGACAGGACGAGAGGGAATGGCCTCAAGCTCTGCCAGGGGAGATTTAGGCTGGAGATTAGGAGGAGGTTTTTCATGCAGAGGGTCATTGGGCATTGGAACAGGCTGCCCAGGGAGGTGGTTGATTCACCTTCCCTGGAGGTGTTTAAGACACGGGTGGATGAGGTCTTGAGGGACTGGGTTTAGTGTTAGATAGGAATGGTTGGACTAGAAGATCCGATGGGTCCCTTCCAACCTGGTTGTTCTGTGATTCTGTTCTGTGATTCCCTCTTGACCTGTCCCCTGTCACTTGGGAGAAGAGGCCAGCTCCCTCGTCTCCACAACCTCCTTTCAGGTAGTTGTAGAGGACAATGAGCTCTCCCCTCAGTCTTCTCTTTGATACTGAAATAGATATGCTCAAACTTCGATACTGAAATAGATATAGCTCAAACTTCTTGACCCTTCTAAAGAGTTGATTTATGATCTTAGGTACGATCTTTGATCTGAGATGTGATTCCTTTTCTGTGTTGCTTAAACAGCTTGAAAGTGTTTGTGGGCAGGTAATGTGTTACGTGTTCACATTCTGCAGTCACTTGATTTTTGTATTTGGTGCTTTTAAGGGACCCCCCCATTGTTAATATTATTCAGAACTTGCTTTACTTGAAGGAGAAGGAGGAATAGTGATCGAGGATTAGATACTTGCATTTGAATCTATCTGAAGTGGATACAAGTAAACTGATACCCGGAGAGATTTTCAGTTACTTCTCATTTTATTTGAGCACAGTCCAACCCATAATGGAAAGTAAGTGCTGACAATAACTTCCTCAAGCTTTCAACAGCCTTTTGCTCTTCTGTACAGTGTTTTTCTGCACTTTTTGTGTGGATGTTGTAGCTCACCTCAGCCTTACTGAAGTGTACGTTGTTGATTGAAGTGTTGCCTGTGATGTGTTGGGGCAGGAAAAACATATGTTCTCTTTGATGACATTATTTTCACATATAAATTAATCAGGAAGATAATGAAATGCTTCCTTTGGTCATGCCCCAGGCTGTCATAGTGAAAGCTGGGAAACGTGGTTGCATTTAGATTCAGAGAAAAATGAAGACAAAGTATACTGCTACTTTCTAAGGACAATACAAAGCCCAAATAAAGTCTTCAGTTGGAAGAATTTTGGATGGGGAGGGAACTCAACTGTTGCTGCAGTTCTGATCATGTGTTATGTGACAGATTGTTCCACTTTTACAGGGTCTAGATTGACAATTATTGGTATTCTTACGTACTAGGAGAATAGTAGGTTAAAAAAAAATAAAACAGCAGGTTAAAAAAAAAAAAACGACAAACCAAAACCAAACTGGAACAGTGCAGCTATGTTCCTTTGCTAGATCAACGTGGCAGTTTTTAGCTGAAGAAAAATAGCTGGTCTTTCAGTGGAAAGTAAAAGATCTGCCACAACCTTTTTGAGTGATAAGGACACTTTGGAGGTGGTGATTGGCCGCTGAACTGAATTTAAGTTCATTGATCTGTAGCCTGAGCTTTCTTACTTTAGGACTGTAAGATACTCAAACTTTCTGATGTAATGGAAAGACACAGAGTTCCCTAATCAGCCTGGCAGGATCTTCTGTAAAAGCATTAAAGTGATGCTGTGGAAGTCCAATACTTTATTTACTTATTAGTCAGTGCAAAATGTTTTTTTTTATTTCTGTGCCCTGGAAGAGAACTAGAGTTATAGCCCACTTCTCCATTTGAAAAACAATCCAAATTGCAGTAGAAATTTTGTAGGAAAAAATTTCTTTTTGAAAGCCCTACCTGTTTTATGATAGTGTATCATATACCTGTGTGTATTATTGTGTGAATAAATGTGCACTGTTTTTATAAATGTACACTGTTTTTCATTAAGATGTGATAATTTTGAAGAGCAGGTCTTATTTAGACATAAACGTTACTTTTATAATTTGTCTATTCATTAAATTCATATTTTATTTGAAAACTATGCCTTTAGACAACTTTTCACTGTTCTCTTGTGTAAAGGGCTTCCCAATTTTATAGTTTTCAGAGCTTTCCCACTATTTCTGCTACAACTTTTCCATCATGCCTAGCTATAATTTGCTGGCTTATGAAATGAGATTCATATTTCAGGTAAGAGAGGGATGGCATGAAAGCCTTCCTCTGGCATACGTAAATCTTGACATTTAAATACCTTTTTGTGAAGAGAACTTGGCACTACAGTTCTACCATTTATTTCAGCAACTTCACCTGTAGTCTCCTGAGCCTAGGGGACGTGGAATTTGGTCATTTTTTGCTTCTTCTCAGTCATCTTTGCAGATGCCCTTAAAGATAAAATGGTATTCTATGTCCATATGGCATTGAGGACCATCTCTACTGGTATTACCTTTTGTGGCTTTGTCTTCTGTAGTTATAATGGCTGTGCCCACAGCTAACAGCTCAGGGTCTTAAAGGAACATTTGACTACACTTATTTCATTTCTAGAAATTTGTTTGTATCCTTGCTATCTCATTCTGGTGTGACTGAACTGTTTAGGTGCATAACACAGAGTTTTCATACAGTAAATGTTACACAAAAGCTGAAGAAAGAAAACCATGGATTTGCAGACTTGCATGTGGCTGTTTGACCAGCATTTGAATGCTGCTTTTTTAATTATTATTATTGTTTGAATTTCTGATCAGCTTTAAATGTAAAAGTATAGATTTGTGGGTTTTTTTCTGTTTCGTAGGAATTTGTAGGTCAGGTTTATTTTGGAACCTAGTTGAAACTCCTAACAGATCTTACCTACTGTACAGATTTGGACTAGAAAAAATATCTTCAGCCCCTATTTCATTACCTCACTGGTTGTCAGATGGGAAATGCTTTTCTTGATGGTTTCTGTCAAATAGGCTGCGGTGTTAGTCCTCAGATAGAAATCATAGAATCATAGAACAACCAGGTTGGAAGGGACCCATCGGATCTTCTAGTCCAACCATTCCTATCTAACACTAAACCAAGTCCCTCAAGATCTCATCCACCTGTACCTTAAACACCTCCAGGGAAGGTGACTCAACCCCCTCCCTGGGCAGCCTATTCCAATGCCCAATGACCCTTTCTGTGAAGAACTTCCTCCTAGTATCTAGCCTAAATCTCCCCTGGTGGAGCTTGAGGCCATTCCCTCTTGTCCTGTCCCCTGGCACTTTGGAGAAGAGGCCAGCTCCCTCCTCTCTACAACCTCCTTTCAGGTAGTTGTAGAGAGCAATGAGGTCTCCTCTCAGCCTCCTCTTCTCCAGGCTAAACAACACCAGCTCTCTCAGCCGCTCCTCATAGGGTCTGTTCTCCAGCCCCTTCACCATCTTCATTGCTCTTCTCTGGACTTGCTCCAGAGCCTCAACATCCTTCTTGTGGTGAGGGGCCCAGAACTAGACACAATATTCAAGGAGCGGCCTCACCAGTGCTGAATACAGAGGGAGAATCACCTCCCTGGACCTGCTGGTCACACCATTTCTGATACAAGCCAGGATGCCCTTGGCCTTCTTGGCCACCTGGGCACACTGCTGGCTCATGTTCAGTCGGCTGTCGACCAACACCCCCAGGTCCCTCTCCTCCTGGCAGTTTTCCAGCCAGGCTTCTCCCAGTCTGTAGCTCTGCTTAGGGTTGTTGTACCCCACGGCATTTGGCCGTGTTAAACCTCATGCCGTTGGACACTGCCCAGTGGTCCAGCCTGTTTAGGTCCCTTTGCAGAGCCTCCCTATCCTCCAGCAGATTGACACTTCCACACAGCTTTGTGTCATCTGCGAACTTGCTAAGGGTACCCTCAATGCCCTCATCCAGGTCATTGATGAAGACATTGAACAAGACTGGACCTAGCACTGAGCCCTGGGGGACACCACTTGTCACTGGCCTCCAGCTGGACTTAACACCATTTACTACCACTCTCTGGGCCCGGCCATCCAGCCAGTTTTCTACCCAGGAGAGTGTGCGTCTGTCCCGTATTGTCCAATGTATTGTCATGTAGTTTACTGTCTTAATTAAAATCCAATTTTGCTGTTTATTTGTGGTCATTTTAATACTTGGAAATATATATAATGTGAGGCTGTCAGTGATAAACAGCAGTTGGAACTAGGGAGGCGGATGTGTGGTAAGTGGATGGTAGCCCGTGAAACTTGACCTGCAGCGTCTTTGTTGCATAATTTCTGGGCATCTCCAACGGAAACTATTAATTGTGTGATAGTACATGGGGTTTGCCAAATGCCCATGGGGACTGAGTAAGTCTACACAGCTTGTTCTCGCATGTTACACCCATCACTGGTCTTGGGAATCAACTGACTGTCCTTCAGGCTAATTCATATCCTTAAATCTACTTTGTGACTGAAATTGTCACACAATGTTCAAAGGGAAGTGTGTTTCTGATCTACTTATTAATTTGTTTATTTATTTATTCATTATGAAACAGTCTTGTGGCAAGGAGTGGTTACCACTGCAAACTTCGTGGTTGCTGTATTCAAGAGATCCTTTAAATCTGATCATGTAAGGTAGCTGAAGAAGGGCTTTGAGGGCTTGTTGTTAGTGACTATCAATTGATGGAAAAGGGCTAGATTTTTCTCTGCCAGCCCTGTCTGGAAGTCAGGTACTATTGTAGTCTTTATGAATACTGGTTGCTTTAGTGCTGTATTGTGTATGCATGAAAAAGTGGTTGCCAACTCAAAGCTGCCTTATATCAGCACAAGCATGTTTGAATCCTTTCATCAAAATATGCCTGTCCCTAAGCTGATTTTGGTTTGAACAGATTTTGATTCTACAACTGCACCATGATGTAGCTAACTGTACCTTCCTGAAGTATTCAGAGAATTCAGGAAGAGGATGGAGTTTTCATAACAGGTGAAGAATTTCAATCGTTGCTGTTTGAAATAGACACAATGAAGACATACATGGATTTCCAATATACTTACAGCCATCTTTGAGGGTATCTTCTAGGAAGTTAAAGCTGGTACTTTCTCATTGGTAGACCTTTGCTCCAAAATCATCTTCTTTTTTATACCCAAGCAGATATCTTGCCTGCTGTGAAAGGCTGGTGAAGGGACTAAAGGAGTTGCTGCCCCAACCTTTTCATTCTGCTGGTGGCTTCAGTGGGTATGGAGTCACTTGCAGCTGTTCACAGGCTGGCAGTGTTCTGCCTCACCCCATTGGTAGGTCGACTAGGTCATTAAAGAACAGGTATGATCGGACATCAGCTTTCTGCAGATGTGTTCTGGTTGTTTTTAAAAGACCTTTCCCCTCCAAGTAAAACTTTCTGATTTTGGTAGAAAACACAGATTAACTTGTGTAATAAGATGACATTTGGAATGAAGTTTTATTTTTTTCCTTGCTGTTTATGACAACTTTAATGAAACTATTGATATTAAACTCTAAAAAGGAAATTGCATCCTTACTTGTTTTAGTGGCAGGTAGGAATGGTTGGACTCAATCCAAGAAGTCTTTTCCAACCTGACGATTCTATGATTCTATGGTCCAGAGAGGCATTTTTGTTTAGCAAGTGCAATCAGAATCTTTGTAGCCTGACTCAGGCAGACTGAATTTCCTTTGAAGGCTACATGTCTGTTGAAACAGACAGTCCATCTGGGTGGTTTGTAGGTAGACAACTGCTGTGTGGGATGCTTCCATCCATTGTGTTCCTTCTGGCCTCAGCACGTTTTGAAGACTCTTCAAGCACTAAGCCTTGCCCCCTAACCATGAAGTAGTCTGCTTGGTAGAGCTCCACTAGCGGGAACTTCTTGTTCAGTGTTCCTCCTGGGCACCAGCAAGAGAGATGTATAAAATTCTGCCTTTTCTAGTATTTGCTATTTATAGACACTAAAAATATACTAATAACTTACAATATAATATTATTGTAGTAGATGCAAATAATCTTTTATTCTGGCTTTTTATTATAGTTCATTGTGACTCAATTTTTTTGTGTTTTTCCTTTTTCCCAGTTTTCTTCTTTCTTTCATTTCTGCTTATCCCTTTTTTCCTAGAGTCTATTTCAAAGTAAACAGCTACTTCAGAAGAAAATTAGAAATGTAACATTTCTTTATTTATCCTTAAAATGATATTCTACACTACTGCAGAAACTACCGATTACACTTAAGAGGCTCATGATGATGTCTGAAGACTGTGCACTTGCATTGAGCAGTATCAGTTCTAGATCCTTTCTTTCTTCTAGAAAAGAGAATGATATTGGGATTTTGCTTCTTTGTTTTCTGCTCTATTATTTTTGTGTAGTGGTTTTCCGATGAAGTTTGGGGGTATCCTTCCACTCCTCTAAGAGGTCATTCTTTCCATTTCCCATCTTGTACTTGTTCTTTACAGTAAGGACCTTTTGTTTGCCTTGCTTCTCCTTTGCTGTGAAGGAGACCCCCCAAGGGTCCTCTGTCCATCCCTGAGCTCTAGGTACAGTGCTCCTTCACCAGACTGAACCAAAGTTTGTCCTGGATCCAGCTTGTAATGAAATGTCCTGGACGATTGTAGCAGCATTTTGTCCTTCTAGAACTTGAAATATAAAACCTTCTCTTCTGCTGCAAAAATCATTGTGTCCCACAGATCTGTGATTACTCAGATAGAAGGAAATACAAGTCACTCAATAATTTATCAGATGGAGTTTGAAAAAGCAATTTACATACAGAGAACTGTAATGGTAGATGGTTCAGTGATAACTAGAGGGCTTTCAGCTCCATCCTGCCATGAAGAGGTTTCTTCAGGGCAGTTTGGGTCCTGTACCTTTTTTGGAGGTGAGAAAAGCTGAGGGTTTGAGTTCTGTTGTTTTCCTGTTATAACAAGTCAGGTAGGTAGGAGGAGACCAGCAATGAAAAGTGCATGCCCTGTGGAGGATGGTACTACAACTGTGAGACTCAAAAGAGAAGTCCTGTGGAACAGTATAAAGATTCTGGGTGAGCAACTTCTCTGTGCAGAGCAGATTCAGCTCACGGATTCTGAGTGGCAAGTTTCCCTCTCAACCAGGCATTATGTTCATGCTGACTGACACATTCCCCTCTGACAGCCTGTCCTGCTTTGAACGCACTGCTGAGTCCATCCCATGGCTGTAGTGGTGTGTGCTATGCATGAGCCACACCATGCTATGTGCTTCTGCTGATTACTATCTGCTGTCCCAGGGTGGACTCTCATCCTGGAACTTTGTAATTATGATCCAAGGTAACAAAGCAAGGGAGATTTCAAGTTGACTGTCACGCTGTATCCTGTGATAACTGTAGTTTTTTTACTGTTGGTCTTCAATCTGGCCTCCTATTAGCAGAAACGGTCTGCAAGCTATAATAAAATAAGGAGAAGCAGCTGAGGGGTAAAAGAACATGCTACTGTATTTTGTTATCTTCAAGATCATTTTGTTTCCTGGTATCAATCCTGAATTCTGTAGAAGTACCACAGTACGAAATCTCTGCCTTATGTTATAAAGAACTGTTAAGAAAATGCATGAATTTGTTGTGGCAAAGAAAGTGTGTCAGACATCATGTCATTAAAGCACACTGGGAGGCATGGTTAGGAGAAGGTATTTGGGATCAATGTGGAAAAAATTTTGTTTACAATTGCATGTTATTTAACAAAAGTATTTAGTTTTCTCATTACAAATGTTTGTATAATTTATATTTGGTGGGAATTACTTCGATTTTCGAAGAGTATTCACTATTTCCAGAGGTAGGAGCTCAGTAAATATTTTTCCCTTCATTTTTTTTTTCTCCCAGAAACAGTATTTGAACAAAGCGAGTATTTAGGTTTAGGCACCCTTGTTTAATTTTTTTATATATATACTTATTTAGTTATATAAAGTTTATATATGTAAACTTTTGCCACAGCAAGCTGGGACATTTAACTTTGAGATAAGTCTGAGTTGCAAAATCATGGCCAGATGTGATGAGGTAGCTTATAAGCCAGATAGCTTACCGGCTGGTTTGGGACAGTGGAGGCAGAAGAGCAGAATGCCTGGTGAAAATGAGTAACTTGTGGGTGATAGTAAGAAATAAATGAAGTCTTGAACTTTTAAAATGAAAACTATATAAACAAGATTTGACAAATTCAGTGCCTGAGTATAGGTACTTAACACGACTGCTGCGTTGCTGATCCTTCTCCCCTGGCAGAACCAGTGTTATCTGGGATGCATCCAGAGGAGGGGGGAAAAAAAATTAAAAGTCATTTTAAATATGCAAAACATATGCATAGCTAATAGCTGACAGCTTGTTCCTGTGATTTTTGTGTCTTCTATGCCCTACTGTAGTTCATTGCATCTTGGCAGCAAACTTTTGCTTCGGGATTGCTTTTACTGTTTATTTTGGTTATTTCCTTCTATGAACAGGCCACTTTGGTTACTGATGTGCTACAGAACAGATTTTATTGGCTGTGGAAAGAGCTTGGTCTTGGTTTTATCCAACTCTGTCCTAAGTCTTCAACACTAGTGATAACTGAGGAGTTTTTTGTTGGCTTTATCTTTCTTTAATGGATATTTGTGAGTAGTGAAGTAAACCAGTAGAAACTTTATGCTTAACTTTGATCTATACTCTGCAGTGCTTCAATCAGGCTTGCTTTGTTGGTGCAGTTTGAGAAGCCTCATAAACTCAAGGCTTTGAATAGTGGAAATCAAAGATTGTCAGTGAAGTGAATGGTGTCTCTTGTAGTGTGATTCAATGTATGAAGCCCAGTAGCCATTTCTTTGTCCTGTTGGCAGTGGTTATGTGCTGCAGTGAAAAGTGTGATAGCAGGATAAGCTCTTTGGCATAAGGGAGTGAAATGGCAGCTGTCTTACAACTTTGAAAGACACTTTCCTTAAGAGCACACACACCTGATGGGTATTCTCTGAACCATTAATTCTTTTCATTTCTGTCCCCCAGTGCTTTTTTTGTTACTGGCTGTTATACACTGAGCGCATCACCAGTGATCACAATAAAAATGATGTTGGCTGAATCATAAGAAGAGGTGGCCTTGCTGTGTTAAAACAAACAATGTTTTGACAGTGCAAAATAAAGTGGGATTATGAATTGGTATAAGATAATTCCCTGTGGTGACTGGAGGGTACTGCTCTATAAATTGATGACTCATGCAGAATTGATGTTGCCAAAATCATGTTCATCATATGAAATATGTTCTCAGTGCTCTTTTATAAGGGAAATTCTGAACCTCAAAACTTGAGGACTTATTTCGCGGTTGTTTTCACTCAATATCCTATTTGGTAGAATGACTGCAGTAAAATTGTTAGCTGATGCTGTATAAAGACCATTGCATAGTTTTGTGATACAAGGAAAATACGACTGTCCACTGCAAAATACTGGTGTTGTGTTTAATTGGTTCAGGTTAATTTAGAGATTTTTCTGTAAGCAGAATACTTTTACATTGTGACCGGAGAGGTACCCCTACACCTTGCCAACAAACTGATTCTGTTGACAATACTACTTTCAGATGATAAACCACATGATAAAATAGTAGCTTTTGCAGGTTTATAGATTTGTAGATGTTTTTAATAGCAGTGAAGTAATGTGCATTTAATGGGAATGAAGCCTTTCAGTGTTTAGTAGTATTATGCCAGTGGATTGTATTTTAAGACTGAGGAAGCTTATGTTTAAAAGAAATCTAATTACCAATAGTATAGGAATTGATGTTGCTACATAAAGACTCAGGTTTGGGACTCGTTTTTATATATGTGATGTGATTCCAAACATATCCAACTATTCTTAAATTGTTACTGAATTGCTAGTTTATTCAGTCTACACTTGAAGGGCATGAGCATTTAAGTAATAATAAAGATATCTGTTGGTATTTTGAATAGAGTAAATGTGTGAAGAAATCAAATTGGGCTGTTCTTGAGAAAACCAGAAGGCACCATTATTCCAGTTATTTTTTAATTTGAATCGTAATAGACTCACAGAATGTTATGGATTGGAAGGGATCTTTAAAGCTCATCCAGTCCAGCTCCCTTGCAGTGAGTAGGGCCATCTTCAACTCAGTCAGGTTGCTTAGAGCCCCATTCACCTGCCCTTGAATGTTTCCAGGGACTGGGCTTCTACCACCTCTCTGCACAAAATTCCAGTGTTTCAATGCTCTCGGTGTAACAGACTTCTTCCTGGATACTTTCCAAATAGTATTGCTCTTTTCTTCAGTGTCTCAGTACTTGCTCAGCATAAATTCTTTTTGCCCTGTATATGGCACTTTAACTCTTGTCTACTACTTCCATTTTCTGTGACATGGATAAAAAACGACTAACGTGCTCTTCCTTTCTGACTCAGGATGATAGGATGAGTGGACATCAGCTTAAAACAAGTGACAAGCAGAGGATTTTCTAATGCTAGCTAAGAAGTTTTTATTTTACCTCCTTCTCCCAGGATCAGTTCCAAATAAGCTTTCCTTTTTTTGATTCTTGAAAAATGCTTCTTATCTTATACTAAATACTTGCAAAGTCTTAGGCAAGAGGGGACTTCCAAGAGTGTGTTCCCAGATGGACCTCAATGATGCTTTTTGCACTGTAGGAAGTTTGCAAAATGCAGTCCTCTGCTGTCCAAAGAAGATGGGAGCCTGACAAACAAGGAAGCCCTTCGCACTGGATGGTTGCTGCTTCACAAGCAGCCAGGAAAGCAGTGTGGGATGTTTCTATTTATGCATTCACTTGAAGAAGCAGTGGTGCTTCTACCAGGAGAACATTTACTTACCTGCGTTCAAAAAGGATGCTGAAGAAAGCTCTTATTAGTTCCTAACCTTCCTTAGATACCAATTAGCAAAAGCTGACTCACTGAAATTCTCTTAGTTTTTTCAAGGATGTTTTTTATGTCAGGGCTTTCATGTGACACATGTTGGAGTATCTGGAATACAAGTGAATTTGTTATAGGATGTTCTCAGCAGCAGTAAAAATAAAATCTGTCACTTGACAGAAGAATGTTATGTTGATATCTTTAACCTTTTTTTTGGTGTTTCCAGTAGATTTTATTGGATCTTGAAGACCTGTTAGTAATGTTACTGCTAATGTCTCCAGCTACTGCAATAAAGAACTTCACTGGTAGCTTTTATAGTGCATTATGTTCTTGCTTACCACAAAGAAGCAACAGGGGCTTAAGGAAAGTCTCCATGCAGAATATGAACTTTGAAATTACTTTTTTTTTTTTCCCCTAACTGCAGTGACTTGTATAATTTCTTGTGTAATATGGGGAAGTTCCACTGGACTGGAGGCTGACTGATGTTGTGCCCATCTACAAGAAGGGCTGCAGGGAGGATCCGAGGAACTACAGGCCAGTCAGTCTGACCTCAGTGCCAGGGAAAGTCATGGAACAGGTAATCTTGAGTGCTGTCATGAATCACATGCAAGAGAACTGGGGGATCAGGCCCAGTCAACATGGGTTCACAAAAGGCAGGTCCTGCCAAACTAACTTGATCGCCTTCTATGACAAAGTGACTCGGCTGCTGGATGAGGGAAAGGCTGTGGATGTGGTCTTCCTGGACTTCAGCCTTTGACACAGTTTCTCTCACAGCATTCTGCTATGGAAACTGTCAGCCTCTGGCCTGGACAGGTGCACACTCTCCTGGGTGGAAAACTGGTTGGATGGCCAGGCCCAGAGAGTGGTAGTAAATGGTGTTAAATCCAGCTGGAGGCCAGTGACAAGTGATGTCTCCAGGGCTCAGTGCTGTGTCCAACCCTGTTCAATGTCTTTATCAATGACCTGGATGAAGGCATTGAGTGCACCCTTAGCAAGTTTGCAGATGACACAAAGCTGGGTGGAAGTGTCCATCTGCTTGAGGGTAGGGAGGCTCTGCAAAGGGATCTGAACAGGCTGGGCCGCTAGGCTGAGTCAAATGGCGTGAGGTTTAACACGGCCAAATGCCGGGTCCTGCACTTGGGGCACAACAACCCTATGCAGAGCTACAGACTGGGAGAAGTCTGTCTAGAAAGCTACCTGGAGGAGAAGGACCTGGGGGTGTTGGTCAACAGCCGACTGAACATGAGCCAGTAGTGTGCCCAGGTGGCCACAAAGGCCAATGGCATCCTGGCTTGTATCAGAAATGGTGTGACCAGCAGGTCCAGGGAGGTTATTCTTCCTCTGTACTTGTCAGTGGTGAGACCACAACTCAAATACTGTGTTCGGTTCTGTGTCCCTCACCACAAGAAGGATGTTGAGGCTCTGGAGTGAGTCTAGAGAAGAGCAGTGAAGATGGTGAAGGGGCTGGAGAACAGGCCTTATGAGGAGTGGCTGAGAGAGCTGGGATTGTTTAACCTGGAGAAGAGGAGGCTAAGGGGAGATCTTACTGCTCTCTACAGCTACTTAGATGGAGGTTGTAGAGAGGAGGGAGCTGGCCTCTTCTCCCAAGTGATAGGGGACAGGATGAGAGGGAATGGTCTTAAGCTCTGCCAGGGGAGATTTGGGCTAGACATCAGGAGGAAGTTTTTCACAGAAAGGGTCATTGGGCATTGGAACAGGCTGCCCAGGGAGGGGGTTGATTCACCTTCCCTGGAGGGGTTTAAGGCATGTGTGGATGAGGTGCTGAGGGGCATGGTTTAGTGTTTGATAGGAATGGTTGGACTCGGTGATCCGCTGGGTCTCTTCCAACCTGGTGATTCTGTAATTCTATGATTCAGGGCTGTTGCTGATGGCTGACGTGAAGAATCAGAATTTCTTTATTTAGGTCTCTATTCTGGGAGGAGTGTTAAAATAATGCTGCTTTTTAGACTATCGGAGAAAGGGTTCCTCTGCAACTGTAAAAGCTTTAGAATTTTAAATTCTTTAAATATCTTTCATAATTTGAGAACTCAAATTACTTTAAAATATATTAGTAAATTTGTTTAGCTGTTGAGGCAACACTTGAGTGTATAATAAAAATAATAAAAATATAAATAATAAAAATAATAATAATAAAAATGTAAGAACTTTTGAAATTATTACCAGCTTGTGTCCATTTTTGTGTGTTTTAAACCCATGGATTACAGGCTAAGTGGTATACACTGAAGAAACTAACAAGTAAGAAAGATAATTATGGAAAACAATGCCATTGTTTCTGAGAGAAGCTAAAACAGCATCTCATTTCTGAAGCACAAGAGGATTTAGCTATGAAACTGTAGGGAATATTGGTTTATTGGCGTTCATTTGTTTTCATATTGCACACATACTAAGAAAACACATGCAAAAGTCAGAAAAGCTTCACAGTTTGGGGACATAGGAAAGTTCAAAACTGTATAATTGTGGCTGAAAAATGGGGCTGTTAATAGTGGTATACCAAGACAATTTTCTTGCAAAATAGTTTTATTTCCAAAAGAAAAATCTTGTACAAATGTGTGTATGTCATAGTATAAAGATTGCACTAAATAGATTTTTCAGGAGTAAAAATCTAAATACTGCCTAACATTCTCTATGAGAAAATTGTGTTGCGCTGCTTTCCAGATTTATCTGAGTTTGCAAAGCTAATGGATAATGGGAAAACTTATGGGAACTCAAGACATAGGATTTTAAAGCTCTCTTACCTGACTGTCAAAGGGTCTAAATTTTCCAGGAGTAAAAAGCAAAAAATGATCTCATAAAGTAATAGAAGTCATGGTAGAAAAGTAGATAGTAGCTTGGTGGAATTTTTTTCCTCCTACTGAGATTGGAGAGAGAAGACTGGGGAGCTTGAAAAACTTAGTCAGGTTAGATGAATGGGCAAGGCAGATGAAGCTTAGCATTTGTACAGATCATATCAGCAACTTTTAGATATTAGATGAATGGATTAAAAATTCCACAGCTGTTTATATTGTATAGTAAGGCCATTAATAGTGTCCTCTCATAATCAGTCAAAATGAAGAGGCTGGTAATAACTGTTCAAATCCTTAACTCGAAGATTATCTGTTTTTTTTTTTCTGTAAGCAGTGTAAGCACTTCTTTATTCCAAACTAAAATAATGTAGGGCCCTGAAGCATTTATCTATTGTGAACAGAAATGTCTTTGTCTTATAAATGTTCAATCTTTTTGAATAATTAGTTTAAGCATAATTTGGAGTGTCAATTTCAAAATGCTAGTGCATTTTACTTGTTATCTTAGACATCTTTAATGTATTGATGGTAACTGAAATAGTCACCATAGTAATAAGTGTGAGAGAGTGAGTGAAAAGCAACTAATCAGTAGATAGCTTTATTCTGCACATACCTAGAAACTATTTGAATACAGGTTATACAAGATTAAACCAGATCCAGGTGAGATACCAGCTTCTGTGCAAGCAGTGCCTTCTCTTCTTTAAAAAAAAAAAAAATTAAAAAACCCCCTGTGGTCCTGCTTTCTGTATTGCATCTAGTCCCAAGCATTCAACAGGTTATTGCTGCTTCATCAGTTTCTGAACACCAACAATAGGTACTGCTGGGGATCTTGGTAGGACTTCTGAAATAAATACATGCTCAGATTAATCTGAACTTTGGACAAGGTGGCTTTTCATACCATAGCATATCTGAATGAGACCATTTTGAATATAAACAAATACAGATTTTTTGTTTTGAGATTAAAAATTACGAACACATGGTGCCAGTCTAGTAACTTCCTCACAAGTACCCCCAGTCTGTACCCCTGACCATGGCCTTCCTGTTCATGTTCTTTTATATTCTGAAGCCTGTGCTATCTTGGCAAACAAATTAAAAAAACAAAACACAATGTCTCTTCAGTGCACTAGATGAGTCAAAGGTCTTGATGAAAAATAAATTTAGCCATGTAGACTTTCCCAGTACTTGCGTGCAAGAGGCTACATTGGATTGAATGGACGAGCTTAAATCTGATGTTTTTGCACTTCCATATTTGCTTTAATATTTGTCTGAACTTGCATTTTGGGCAGTCAGGCTTTGTATGTTAGTGGTGAGTAGCGTTGCATACAGTGGATTGTTTTTGTCTTCACTGTTACGGAGTCAAATATGTGAACTTTAGAAAGTTCATAGATGAGTACTGTTTTAAAGGAATTGCTTGCAATCACTTAATAGTGATCACTGTTAAGGAGCTATTGGGAAAAGTTGGTAGTAGTAGAAAAGCTTGAGAAAAATGTATCTGCTATTAAGCTGAAGAATTCTGGTATTTCACCAGTGGCTGAGGACAGTGTTGTTCCTTGCTGCTTGGTATATCCGTTTGTTCTTTGGGCAGCAGGATGCTACCCTCTATGCTACTTATGGGACTCAACCGATCTTTTGATAAGCCAGTTCAGACTATTCAGTTAAAAGAAAAGTGATTTTCCCCACCCATCTCATTTTGTGCCCATAAAGTTTTTTTCCTGGGTTAATCTCACTCAGGTTTTGGAGGAGTCTGAGTGCTAGAGCTGGTGCAAAATTGTGGCAGAAGCAGTTGTTCTAAGCACACTGATGGGGAGCAGGTCTGTCTCTTCCAGCTGCAATCCTGCCTTGTGCAGCCGCACCCTTTGCCTGCTTGCCAAGGTGAAAAATAGTTTTGTGCCGCACCCCTCCTCAGCCACCCTCTTAATGAACTGAAAAAATCCTCAGCACATTTAAATGTCCTTTCAATAACACTTGCATTAATAACAGTGCGAAACCTGCACACCAGATCTGACACTAGCTCTAGATAGAACTGTACAATGTAGACATGGGCAAGGTGCAAAACAAGATTAAGAGAGCATATGTATGACAGAAGAAAAAGGGAAAACCTCTCCAATGAGTTGCCTAGCTTTGACACGCATGAGCGTCCCTGTACAGTTATATTTTCTGTGTACTTTATTGATATTCCCTTACGGTTTAACCCCCATCACAGTCCACTCATAAGAGGATGTGTCATGTTTCGTTTCATTTATAATCTCAGAGTGCAAAGGAAAAGTGATAATTCAACAAGTCAAGGGAGTTTTCCTAAGGCCTGCATCTGTGATTCATATAGTCAAGCTCTGAGGCTTAGCATCTGGTGAGTAAATGTTGAGGCAGAAGTCGATCCTTTGACTGACCCTTACAACCCCAGCTGGCAGCTAAGCACCATCCAACCACTTGCTCACTCACCCTGCAGTGGGGTGCTGGAGAGAACAGGAAGAGTGAAAGTGAGAAGACTCGTTGGGTTGAGGTAAAGACAATAGGACAACAATAGAAGAGAGAGGGAGGATAGTAATAACATAGTATACAAAGTAATGTACAATGAATGGCTTATCACTTGGCTGCTGATACCCAGCCTTGGTCCCAAACAGTAACCCCTGGCCCTTGACCAACTTCCTGTTTATATATTGGGCATAATGTTATGTGATATGGAATATCCCTTTGGTCAGCTGCTTGGCTATGCTCCCACCCAGCTTCTTGCACACAACCTCACTAGCAGAGCCTGGGAAGCTGAAAAAGTCACAGAATCATAGAATAACCAAGTTGGAAGAGACCCAGCAGATCATCGAGTCCAACCATTCCTATCAAACACTAAACCATGCCCCTTAGCACCTCGTCCACCCATGCATTAAACACCTCCAGGAAAGGTGACTCAGCCACCTCCCTGGGCAGCCTGTTCCTGTCCTTGACTTCTTAGCAGTGTCCAAAAACTCAGTGTAAATCAGTGACCAGGTTTCAAATGTGAAAAGAGAACTGGCTCTTTGTTAACCAAACAGAAAACTTAACTGGCACAAAATGAATGGGTCTGGCTGTTTAATAGCTTACTAGCTATTGACTAAGTGTACTTTGTGATCGCAGGAGACCTATGGCTGCCGTATGGGAGAGTGTGATAGTTGGGGGTTACAAGCAGAGCTATGTCTTTCAGAAGTAATATGTTAAATTAGCCAAAGTGTGTTGCACAACCAGGCTTAGAGAAATTAATCTGCTTTTTTAATCCTGTTTTTTTCAATTGTATTTCCCTTAGTATCCTTTGGCCTTGGCCTGTGACCTTACATATCTACTATGCTTGTTCTCTGTTACTTACCTGCTGACTTTGAAGATCTTCAACTGCCTGTTGCTGCTGTTGAAACTACAAGTGTTATCTTGAGAGAAGGTCTGCAATCTTTTGAGATTGGTTTCTGTAATGCAGCCATTGTGTTGGTCTCCTGCTGATAAACAGTGAGTGAAAGCTATTCTTTTTGTGACCTGAAGCTAGACTTTCTCTGTATGAAGCTTCTGTTGGTGGGTTGGTAGGAAGAAAGCATCATGGCTGGGATATGCAAGATCTGACAACACAGAGAACTTTCAAAGCAGTCATTGTTTTCTCCAGTCCAGTTTGGGGAGAACTGTTTCCCAAACTCAAGAAAATAAGAAAATGGCCACCAAGGAACCAGAACCTTAATTGGGCAGGTACTATCTAGAGCAATTTTATTTTGCATGGATAGATGCTTGTGGGGTAATATTGCTAGGAACACTAAAATAATGGATGAGAAGGTATTCTCTGTGTTTTAAAATGTTGTCATCCTCAGGTTCAGAGCACACAAACATCAAATACGCATCAAAAGGTGACCTATCAAGGCTGAAGGAATAACTACATTGAGGGCAAATGAATCTCCAGAAATTTTGGGGCATAGTTGTATTGAAAACCCATATCACAGAATCACAAGTTGGAAAAGACCCCCAGGGTCATCAAGTCCAACCATTCCTATCAACCACTAAACCATGCCCCTCAGTGGCTCGTCCACCCGCACTTTAAACACCTCCAGGGAAGGTGACTCAACCCCCTCCCTGGGCAGCCTGTCCCAATGCCCAATGACCCTTTCTGTGAAAAACTTCCTCCTAATCTCTAGCCCAAATCTCCCCTGGTGGAGCTTGAGGCCATTCCCTCTTGTCCTGTCCCCTATCACTTGGGAGAAGAGGCCAGCTCCCTCCTCTCCACAACCTCCATCTAAGTAGTTGTAGAGAGCAATAAGATCTCCCCTTAGCCTCCTCTTCTCCAGGCTAAACAACTCCAGCTCTGTCAGCTGTTCCTCATAAGGCCTGTTCTCCAGCCCCTTCATCAGCTTTGTTGCTCTTCTCTGGACTCACTCCAGAACCTCAACATCCTTCTTGTGGTGAGGGACCCAGAACTGAACACAATTTGAGTTGTGGTCTCACCACTGACAAGTACAGAGGGAGAATAACCTCCATGGACCATTATATATCTCAAATAATTTAGGAAAGGCAGAACTACCTAAAGAAATTCCCTGTTGGGCATAACGTATGGACAGATGATGCTCTATGCCTTTTTTGAGTTATAACTGAGAATGTTAAGCCTTATCCACTGGAGTGAGAAAATGTTAAATCAGCAGCTGAGGGCAGTTTGTGTGCAAGAGCCCTTGAAAAAGGAGGTAAGAGATTAGTGGAGAAGGTCTTTGACCTGTTGGTGTCCCTTATTTCCAAAGGAATTGTCCAGAAGATGGAGCCAGGCAGTTCAGAGTGGTATTGAAGGAGGAATGAGAGGCAGTAGACTTAAAATGAAGCAGGAGACATCTGTCGTGATATAAGTAGAAGAATTAGGATTGGCCTTTTCACTGTGAGGATGATTAGAATTTCTAAAGAGGCTGTGCAGCCTCTGTTCTGGTTTTCAAGATCCAACTGAGTAAACACCTGAGAAACCAAATTTGATCTCTTAATTTTCTTGCTTTTAGCCAGAGGTCAGACGAGAGATCTCATGAGGTCCCTTTCAGCCTGAATTACCCTCTGATTCTGTGTTTATTTTTCAGTAGTGCTAGAAGGAGTGGGAAGAGAGGAATTAATTCATGAAGGCTTAGCTCAGGAGATAAAGAGAAGAGACTTAGGATAACTTACAAAGAACCCTCAATAGCTTTAGAAGAACCATTAAATGGGTAAATTGGAAGGAACTAGGAAGCATGGGGTAACACAGGCAGTTAGCAGATGATAAATGAGCATATCCTATGATAAGATGGATAGGGAAGACGTGAGAATCTGGCTTGTCTGTATGGACCAAATAGTGAATAGCAACCATAGGGAAGTTCCTGAAAAAAAATAGACATATTGGAGTTATTCATGTGTCAGTAAGAACCTAGGATGCTTAGAAGTCAGTGAATTTTTTAAAAAAGGAACTTAATGAGGCAGCCTTAACAATTGTATTATGATTACCTTGTGGATAGTAGCATTTTTAATAGGTTTCCCAGGTTTGGCCCAAATATAGACACTTAATTCATTTAGCAACTGAATACTTCTCCGATTCCAGTGGGAAAAATAAATAGCTGAGTAGCTTGGTGAGGAGATTTGAAGGCAGTACCATTAAATATCAGAATAAAAGGTTGCAGGGCAGAATCCATATGCTGTATTCTGGGAAGCAGCAGTTGTAAAGAATAGGAAGAAGTGATGGATAATCAGTTGCTGCAGGTTCTCTGTAGGGTCTTGTGGAATGTAACAGTAGTTCTTCAGTTCGAGACATGCCAGAACATTAGCCAAGCATGAGCTTGGCCAGGGTAATGCTATAGTAGTCAGTTTAGGTACTGCCTAACTGCTGTCCAGACAGGGAGCTTGGAACAAGATGGATGTCCACCTAACTTTAGATGGAATCAAACAGGTTCCACTTAATTTTCATAGAATCATAGAATTGGAAGGGACCTTAAAGATCATCTAGTTCCACCCTCCCTGCCATGGACAGAGAACTCCCACTAGATAAGGCTCCTCAAGCCTTCCACCTGCTCTTGAACAGCTTCAGGGATGGGGCATCCACACCTTCCCTGGGCAGCTTGTGCCACTGACTCACCACTCTCATTGTGAAGAAATTCTTCCTTATGTCTAGTCTAAATCTACCCCTCTCCAGTTTATAGCCGTTGCCTGTAATCCTATCACTACAAGCCTTTGTAAACGATCCCTCCCCTGCTTTCTTGTAGGCACCTTTCGGGTACTGGAAGGTTGCTATAAGATCTTCTCAGAGCCTTCTCTTCTCCAGGCTGAAGGAAGTCCAACTCTCTCAGCCTATCCTTGTATGGGAGGTGTTCCAGCCCTCTGAACATCCTTATAGCCCTTCTCTGAACTCATTCCAACAGTTCCATATAGTTCTTTTGTTGCGGATTCCAGAACTAGACACAATACTCCAGAGGAGATCTCACAAGAGAAGAACAGAGGGGCAGAATCACCTCCCTCAACCTGCTGGTCTTTTGATGCAGCCCAAGGTATGGTTAGTCTTCTGGGCTGTGAGCGCACATTGCTGGCTCATGTCAAACTTCTTATCGACCAGCACCCCCAAGTCCTTCTCTGCAAGTCCACTCTCAATCACATCATCCCCCATCCTATATTGAAATCAGAGATTGCCCCGAGCCAGGTGTAGGACCTTGCACTTGGCCTTGTTAAACTTCGTGAAGTTCACATAGACCTAATTCTCCAGCCTGTCCAGGGCCCTCTGGATGACACCTCATCCTTCCAGTGTGGCAACTGTACCACTCATCTTGGTGTAATCTGCAAACTTTCTGAGGGTGCACTCAGTCTCTCTGTCAGTATCATTGATGAAGATATTAAACAGGACCGGACCCAGTACGGACCCCTGGGGGACACTATTAGTCATAGATCTCCATCTGGACTTTGAAACATTAACCACTACTCTGAATGCAACCATCCAGTCAGTTTCTTATCCACTGAACTGTCCACCCATCAAATCCATATCTCTACAATTTAGAGAGAAGGATGTTGTAGGGAACCATGTCAAAGGCTTTACATGAGTCCAGCTAGATCACATCTGTTGGTTTACCCGTGTCCACTGCTGTGGTTACCCCATCATAGAAAGCCACTAATTCTGTGTCAATGGCAGTGCTGAAGAAATGCTTATAAGAGAGTAGGGGTGGGAGATGCAAGGAGCTGAATATTCTGCAGGAGTTTTCTCAGTGTACAGCTACTGAAAGTTTGGGAACCATTGGCCAAGATGGATCCTGTTCATGCTGCATGCATTGCTGTATTATTGAATAGATTATAACTGTTTTACGTAGTGGTGTTGTGCATGTCTGTTGCTGGGAACCTCTTTGCTCTTGCTGCCTGTAAGCTGGCAAAGATGGAGGGGACTTGAAGAAATGGGAGAGTATGCTAAGGAACTGGGCCTGGTAGTTCTGAATTAACTCAGTGTATGCAGGAAGCAAGTTAAGGCTTACATGAAAAACAATCACAGAAGGAAACAGTAGGAAGCAGTGGTTGGAAACAACCGTAAATGGGAAGTAAGCACGCAGTTTTTACTGGTAGGAAATATTGAAACAACATTTCTGGTATTAGAGTATTTGATGTCAAGGTGATGTATACTTGGAAAGATGCTGTTTAAGTGCTGAAGGATGCCTGCATTAAGGAGAATATGTGATTAGGTAAAAAACTTATGTTGATCAATATTGAGAACCTGGATAAGGCCCATGTGTCAATAATAAGAAGTAATGTATCTGGTTTTGCCTAGGGACCGGGAGACAGTGTTGTAAGTGTAGGAGTGTGTTCTTGTCTTAATGGTCAAATCCCTCATTTTAGGGTAGTTCTTACTTAACTGAAGTTCGATACAAGTTGATTTTGTTAATCTTTTGAAGTATCAAGGTGTGAAAGCAGGTCACTAGTCATAGCTCCAGCACAACTTTGGTGGGTTGGCCTGAGTTAGTAACTCTTGAACAGCAAACACAAGATTACAGCAGAATAACATTTTTGGTCAATGAAATCGAATTGAACTTTGGGGTTTTTCTATGTTCCTAGGTTAGTCTTTTAACTGCCATTCACATTCTAAGTAAGTGTGGGCTGAGTCTGTTCTACTAAGTTGAGCAGGTATATGAATGTGCGACTACATAGAGAAAAATAATTCTTTGCTAGAATCCATGTGAAGTCAATAACTTCTTCCTAGAAGGAGCAAGATTTTCAAAATTTGCACTGAGAAAAATTTTCAAGGCAGTGCTGCTGATACAGTTCTTGATGACAGTCACTTATGTGTATCAGGGGTTTTGTGTAGTGTAGGAGTAACAGAGAAAGTAAAGAAGAAAACTGTTAGGTGGCATTAGATAGACTAGAATTTGTAAACAAAAGTAACTGAGCCAGTTTATTGTGTTTTTTTCCCCTAAGGTTTGATTTCCTGGCTGACTAATTGAGTTGCTAGTCTGTTGCTTGCTCTTCCTATGTTATTTTTAATTTTGCAATTTAATGTGCTTGATCTAAAAGGGGATTAGATTCCACTGAACACATTTCTCTAATAAAGAAATAGCTCAAAACAAAGAAAAAATACAGAATGGTTCGCATGAATGAGACTTCGCGCACCATTTTAATAGCAAATGTTTGCTCAGGCATAGTCAAGTGGTTGATGGGGCTGATGAGGTAAATTTTCTAAGACTTGATGTTCTTTGCCATGTTCTAAAGTCTATGCATTAGTATATCTGAATTACAAAATAAAGGTAAAAAAACTTTCAATTTTAATAATACAAAAACTGGGCTATATACCTTGTTAAATAATAATGTTACCAGAATTGTTAAAATAAAAATCAGTTATGTACTGGAATAAAAACCAGATGAAATTGGCTGACCTTCCTTTCATATTACATTTATAAAATTATCAAGTAAGTGTTATGTTTTGGTGAGTCTTAAATAAGGAAGTATGTCTTTGCTCAATAACTAAGATGGAATTTAGCAGCGAAGCCCATGGCAGTGGTTCAAAATATGTTGGAGTACAATGATGACCAAAAAAGCTGGTTGGGCCAACTTACTCCAGCAAAGTCCTTGGTTCTGTCTGTAGAGGATTGCTGATCCATTGTGCTTGCTCCTTGGTTGCCTGTAAGGGAACTGAAAGTAAATTTGGCAGGTACAAGTTCATTTCAATAGGTGGTTTGTCCAGTGTGCTACAGCAATGGTGCAGTCCTGCGCAATGGCTTATCCACAGAGGTAGTTTCTTAAATTATTCCAGGAATGAAGCACATGGACTTCTGAAAAGACAAGACAAAAGGGTGGATGTAGGTGAGAAACTTTTCTGATATAAAGGAACCAAATAATGTTTTATTCTAAACCTTTTTTTCTCATTTTGAATATTCAGTTTTCCATACAAAAGAACACTAGAAAGGGCAATTTGGCAACATATATATTTTGGTAATCTTAAATGGGTTTAATAAACTCAGCAGTGCTATTTTTCCTGCCTTGTCTATGGTGACACTCAATGGAGAGATTTATTGCAGTGATGTCTCTAGATTCCCTTTTACAAGTCTCTCTGGACTTCCTTTAAATCATTGGTAACTAAGGGTATTTTATTTTATTTTATTTTATTTTATTTTATTTTATTTTATTTTATTTTATTTTATTTTATTATTTTTCAGATGCATTGCAGCCTTTTATTATTGGTATCGCCACACATAAGACCCTGGAAGCATGTTTTGTTTGTTACTGGACCTGTTTCACTTTTTTTCCCTAACATACTTTGTCTTTTTTACTTAATGTAATAAAAACTTTGTGTCGCTACTTTGGTTTTAACAAACCTTGCTTTATGGAAAATACTGCTAATTAGCCACTGCTTCTGCAGCGGCATGGGGCAGTGCACTATGTTCAGCCTCAGATGGACTGCTAGATGTAGGCTTGAGCATCTGAACCTGCAAACGCTGAACTTGGCTTTCCTTTAGCTCTAACAAGGTAAGTGAAGAGAAAATGGAGCTGACCGGAATGGCAGCGTTTTGTTCTTGCTGTTCATGGGCAGCTCCAGTTCATTGCAAAATAGATGGCTGCATTTTTCTAAGGGGTATTAGTCAAGTTAAGGATATGAAAACATTCAGAAAGAAATCTTCCTTTTGAGGAACTAATTTTACTGTTAGTAGCAAACTGACGGCTCCTGTCTGAGGATTAAGTAGAAATGGCTGAGCCGAGTGGAGGGGAGGCGTGCAGGAGTGATGCAGTCTGCTTGTCCATAACCAGCACCCTTGGGGGCCTCAGGTGGGTGGGATGGGCTTGGTTCTTGATAACAGCTACTTTCACAGACAGTTGGTGTGAGATGATTTAATTTTTGTGAGCACTCAGTTGCTGACTTTGAACAGATACATGGCACATACTGTTTGATAAGCTTGACTGTAAAGCACTGCTTCCTTGTGTGAGTAATCAAGAAAGGCCTTTACAACCCCTCTTCTTTCACTTTTCAAGTAATGAATTCAGGAAAATACTTTGTTTGCTCATAATTTATAGACTCCAAGGCTCACCTGGACACTTAATAAGTAGTGTTGCAACTAGAAATAACTAAGTGTAGCCTTCACAGGGACCCATACTGGGGCTTCCCAGGCTTGTAAGCACTTAGGTTTTCTGGTGGTAATAGGGATTGATGTTTCTTTTCTCCTGCCATGTGGGGTTATTTGTGTGCACCAGCTGGCTTGCTTTTCTACATGCTTCTGTGAACAATTCAGCTGGTTTAATTTTTTTTTTCAGTGTAATTTATCATGTTGTAGTGCAGCAGATGATCCAATGTAAAGTCTTTTAGTGAGGGATAATTTCCTAGAAAAATTATATTGCATTATTTTATTTTGTACCTTTACCTTGGATACAGATGAAGATTTTTCTTTAAATTTATACTACCTTTTTATTTAAAAAAGTCAAAGTGGCTGCATTCATGTTAAAACTTGGCCCAGTACCTACCCCCATGCTGCTGCAGTTATTTCAAGATCAACTTTAAGTCTCTTTTGACCTTACCTCTAAAACCATGGCTTGACCATACATATGTGAGTGTGGTGATAATGTATTAGGGAACTAGTTAGACCTGAAACCAAGACCTAGAAATCCATTGAAAAAGTTTCAAAATTTACAAATTAAAATAACTTGAGTTGTATATGGTCTAGCTATTGCAGGTTTTGTGAATTCTCTTTGTATATTTTGAATATACTCTGTGAGTTTTGAAAATTGTGCTGTGCTGAATTATTTTCAGTTTGATGGTGGGTTTTAGAAAGACCTTTATGGTCTAAATAATGAGTTGGATCTTCCTGTACTCGTAAGTTTCTCAATAAGGCTGCTTCCATCTTTAAATTCGTGCCTAAACAGCATCTTTGCTGTGATCTGTTGGGCTTTGTGGTTGCTACCAAAGTATGAGCATGAGCTTTTTGCTGCTCATAAATATGAAATGCTCAGTTCCTTCTAAAACACCTGCATCTGATGGTGTTACTTCTTGACTGCTAGTGGAGAGAAAAAAAATAAATCAATATCATCGAAAAAGTACATCATAAAAATAAAGCTACGTAAAAGGTGCGGAAGGGTCATAGTCTGAAATATCTTAATCTTGCTCACTTGTACTTTATGTAATGAGTGTGTGGAGGATGGGAAAGGAAAATACTGTCTTCTTGAATCAGAAAGGGAGTTAAAACAACAGATTTGAACAGTATTAAATGATGCATATACCCTCTTATATTTTTGCACCCACATTCCTCAAGGCAAGGGATGACTTCTTGTTATAAGGCATTTATTACCAAGTTAAATGTGAATTTTGTTTTGTTATTAACTGAATTATGGAGAAAATTTATCTAGCCATTATTCTTCTCTTTGAAGCATTAGTGGAGAAGAGTGTGTATTAAATCTATTTTAAAAAGTACTACAGAAAGTTTTTCTTTCTGGTCTCCCATTTCTGTACCTGATTGTTTCTAGATTTGCTTCTTTGGGGGCAATTTTCAGGGAGTCTTCCATGGTAACCACAGAACAGAGTTTGGTCTGAAACCATTACAGGATGTTAGGGCAGCAGAAATTGTCAATGCAAGCAAATGAAGGGAAGAGAAATGTCTTTGTACCTAGCAGCAAAAAGCGTCTTCCTCTTCCTCCTCACTGCATGCTTTAGGGTAAAGCGATTGATTCTCACAGTTATTTCTGGCCTAATTAATTATAATGGTTGATTACTACATGCCAGGCATAATTACTCTAATTCTGTAGTGCATCCCTAACGCATCTAGAAATGACAAGCAAAAAGTCTGAATATTTTAATCTCTGCAGTGCATGGAGATTTTGGTTATTTTGAAATACCATTTTCTTGGTAGTGTTTAAAAGGGAATACATTGTATGCACACAACATCCTTTCAAAAGCTTTTCATCTCTGTTATTTTACCAAAATAATTTCCAACTGTGTCAGAAAATTTTTTTTAGCTTGAATTTTAAAATGAACCATTCATTGATCTGCCCAACTACTCCTAGTCCCTTCATTTAACCTCTTTTGTTGGCTTTTGTGAGAAGCAGACGGTACATTCACAATGTATCAGATGATTTCCACTGCTTGCCCACGTCCATATAGCTTTCCTCAGCTTGTTAATGGGGAAAAAAGGCATGTTAAAGGGGATTTGTTATTTTCCATAATAAAGAGATATGAAAACTGTATCTGGTTTGATGAATTGTGTTCATAATCTCTAGGTGAAGATTCTGATCAACTTTACAGAACGTATCAACTGAGTGTTTCAAAAACTGTTTTCTTACTTAAAAATACCTGATGTTGTGAAGCTGCAGGGATATTACATTTTGAAGTTTGTATCCGCCATGGAAATACAGACTGTAATTTAACATGAGGTTAACGAAAGTGGTTCATCATTTGTCCTTCTAGTGCAGTAGTTCCCAAGAGTATGTTCCACTGAAAGGAAATATTTCAACTTATATAAAATAGGGCAATTTTTTAAATAACTGTTAGAGGAGGGAGCTAGCTGAAACTGGTACACTTACAGATGTATGTATAGCAGGCATCTGTCAACCTGTTTCTGCATTCTACTGAGAACTCTAATGGGACAGAAGTAGTGATAGAGTTTGAGGTTTTTCTTTTCTCCCTGTGGAGTGAGCTTAAGGATTTACAAAGCTGTATAAGAACAATTTATTAATTGGACTGAGTCTGGAAACTTGCCAGGTTGCTTTTGTGATCCAATTATTTAACCTTCTTTTGCCCTCTCTAGTGCTGACTCCTGGCAGATGAAGCAAATAGTGGCTTAAAGCCAGACAGTTTGATGTTTAAAAAGGAGTATTCAATGTACATGCCCAGTTTACAAGTGTGGCTTTATGTAGAATAGAATAAAGTGGAATGTGTAGACTTTTCTCATTCTTAGTATACTGTATGCTTCATTCACCTTACCTTTTTTTGTTTGGTTTGTAAAATGTAAGTGGTGTATAAATTTGTCAGAATAGTGTGTTCCAATTCTAACATTTAGCATTTCTTTGCCAATAGCAAAACTCCTGATGGCTAGATCAGACTAAATGTAGGCCAAGATAAAGGACGTTAGCAATTAGTGTTTTTGTAAAATAGATAGTCCAGATATATAATTGTACACAAAGTGGAAAACTTAGTCTTCTACTAGGATATTGATGAAATTACTTCCCTTTCTGTCAGTAAGATACATGCAATAAGCTAGTCAATATTTGTGTAGTTTCTAGAACTTGACGTTTCAGTGATGTTGTTGCATATGCAAACATTTAATGAAATGCATTTAAGTGGTTATGTATCTCCATGTTACCATATGTACATGCAGACAAGGTTTGTACTTTCAAAACTTTAATTTTGTCAAAGGGATAAAAGTCCTGCTGCAAATTGGGAATTTGCACAAATTTTCAGTTTAGTTGTGTGAAACTTCTAATAGTAAGGTGTTTTGATGCTCTCAGAATGTTTAAAATAGGATATTTGAAATATTATTTATTAAAGGTTATGTCATCATGTCACCATACAGAATGGTCGCATATCACTTCTATTTTTAAAACATTTGTATAATTTGAAAGACTTTTCAAGGTCGCATTTCACTTAGCTCATCATTTGCAAACTAAATTAAAGCATTAGTCAATAGCCCTTACTTCAGGGAATAGCAGTGATTCAGAATAAAGAACTGGTGTTTGAATACATTGCAAACTTCGAGATGTAAGGAAGTGTTCTTTTCTGGACAGTAAAGATAAACCTTCATCCACTCCTTATGCAGGTATTCTATACTTTTCAGAAGGCAGTGTGAACATATGCTTAGTAGCTGTGGCTGAAATACTGTGCTACAGATGAAGTCTTGGAGTTAAGGTGTCTTGTATGGAGGAGAAAAGAAATCAGAACTTATCACTAGGAATTGCATGTCTGAATGGACTTCACGGTACATGACAAATTCTTTGTAGCCATGCTTGCAAAGCATGAGTTTTATGGAGGAACAATCAATTGGAAACAGTTGCTGTTACCACTCTTGATGAAAAAGAAAAAGCCAAACTTGAACCCCCAGACCTCTGAGTCTGGCAGTATGTTTGTCTGTGTACAGTCACTTACTTCAGTATAAAGTTCAGTAATGATGGAAATAGAGCTTGTAATAAAAGTTTCAAAAAGAATCAAAGGTTAAGATTGAAACAGGAAAAATGAGAATAACTAAAAATGTAGAACCAAGAATACTTAATAACTATTTACAGACAGGTGAGATGTTCTGCTAGTTTACCGGTACACTGTTGATTAATAATTCAGCTACTAGAGAAAGAATCCAGTTGTAAATGTCTGTTTTGCCAAGGAAAAAATGGTGGTTCTTCAGCTGGCAGAAAAAGTAGATGAAAACTTATGTTGGTTTACAGGAGAGCTGTGTTAATGAGGACCCAGTCTGGAACTAGTTTGTTTAGAAAGTGCAGCAATTTCCAGGTAGGGGTAAGTGATAGTTTTGGAAGAATTTTTCTTTTTTGCTTAAAACACTGATTAACCTACCAGAGACCATATATCGGGGATGGCAGCAAGTGTTGGCTTCTGCATAGCTTGGAGGTTCAATCCCTTTCTTTTATTACAAGTAAAGATTTTCATCCTCTAGTTCCTTTATAACCTGTTGATCAGTTTGACTTTCGCCTGATCTGTACAGAAATGTGTGGTATCTGGGAGATGAATGTTTAGTAGGTAACCAAAGCCTGTAATAGGCACTAGTGGTAGGTTTAGGATAGTGTTCAGATTTAAATGGTGATTAAAACTTGAGAGACACTTAGAATGATTGTGAACTGTTACTCAGCAGAATCTGTTGCTTCTGTATGCAGCCGAGCTTGAAGGTTGTCAGTGCTTATATGGAGAAAATATGTCCCTAAACCACTTCCAGTTTTCTTAAAAATATTTCATTTCTGCAAATTTTTTCTAAAGCTTCCCCCTTACTTTTCAGCCCTGAGCAATGTCCAACTATCAGAATATACATTCATGAAACATGTCTGCAGCCTTGGAAGGGAACGTCTTTCCAAATGTTTGCTAGATCAAGCCTTTATGTGTATTTAAAACAGCGAGTATAGATGGTATGATGTTCTTCTGGAAAAGTCCACAAAACTTTATGTATATATTAACATTCTGGTGTGGAGGACTTCTGTTTTGTTTTTTCTGTTCTTGTTTTGGTTTGTTTTCCAGGCCAGTAATACCCCAGTCAACTTTGTTGGTTCTGCCCTATAACCCCAGTGAGGACTGTGACCTCCAAATGTCTCTTGCTTTCCTTCCGTTGCTGGATAGTGTGCAATCCTTGCTTACAGGGCAAGTGCTCATGAGTTCATAATCTTATAACTCTGGGCTCAGTCCTCTCATCCACAGATTTAGCAATCCCAGAGTGAAGGCTTAGCAGGACATTTCTTCTTCACTGCTGTTGGTGCAGAGACCTTAGCTATATGGGGACTTGTCCGTCAGCCACTGCAATAGTGCTGCTTTCACCTTCATCGGGAGAAGATGCTGCACTTATAAACACCCTCATAATATTTTATTTTGAGACTTTAATTGAAATTAATCAGTGACTTTTGTGGGCTTTTTCATTACTTGGTCTTTATTTTGGTATCAGGTGTTAGCAGGAGAACAGCTGTTTGATTTAGGTGCTAACCTTGCGTTTTCACTAGTTTTTGAGTGCCACAGCCCTGAAGCTGCCCTGTGCTGTACAGCCCTGCCCACAGAGTTTGTTCAGCATCTGGGGAGCTGCTACTCCTCTTCCGCACAGCCCTCTTCATGATTACAAGTTTAGGCATAAATACATCCACCTCACTGTATTTCAACACCGCACCCTATTCTTTTTTAGGGTATCAGCAACCAGTATATGACATAGTGTGGAGTTCAAAAGCTGGCTAATGAGGGATGTGTGACATTACTTGAGATCAATATATCACTGAGTATCAATATATGACTTGGTATCATATATGACCGAGAACATAGATCTGACTTATAATAATGACTCAGTATTAGTTTCAGGAATTACAGTTGGCTACTGCTGTGCATTTCCTCCTTGATTAACAGCTTTATCCTGCATTTTCAGTCTTTTACGTGTTGATTACAATTAGCAAGGGTTTTCTGAAACATACTGATCTACTGTAAATGCATCTTGCTGAAAAAGGCACAGGTGATGAACTTAAGCTTTTAATGACTCTTCAGTGTGTGGACATGAAGTTACAAAGCAACTGGAACAGCACTGGGTATACTACGCCCTGTATGTTCAATATGCAGAAGAGGAGAGACTGCTGCAGTTGTGGGTGCCTTTTTCTGGTGGTGATCAGGGAAATAATCTCTGTTAGACACACTGTATTTATTTATGGACAAAATAGTTCACGTATGCCCAGATGCTGGTTGAAAATAAAAACACACAACCTTTTTCTATGCATTTCTATTTCGAACAGTGGGTAGAACTACCATAAAATACTTGTGATTACAAAATCAGGACTTTGCAGTTTGAGGACTTTACTGGTGAGGGGGCTGGAGAACAAGTCTTATGAGGAGCAGCTGAGAGTGCTGCGGTTGTTTAGCCTGGAGAAGAGGAGGCTGAGGGGGGAGACCTCATTGCTCTCTACAACTATTCAGATGGGGGTTGTGGAGAGGAGGGAGCTGGCCTCTTCTCCCAAGTGACAGCAGACAGGACAAGAAGGAATGGCCTCAAGCTCTGCCAGGGGAGGTTCAGGCTGAACATTAGGAAAAAAATTTTCACTGAAAAGGTCACTGGGCACTGGAACAGGCTGCCCAGGGCGGTGGTTGATTCACATTCCCTGGAGGTTTTTAAGGTGGACAAGGCACTGAGGGGCGTGGTTTAGTGTTTGATAGGAATGGTTAGACTCGATGATCTGGTGGGTCTCTTCCAACCTGGTGGTTCTATGATTATGATTCTATGATTTTACACTGCCATGAGACATGGCAGCTGTACCTACACAGTTAGGCATATGAAGCTTGGATGTGAAAGGCTAGCTGAAATGTTTGAAGCCAGCAAGGTGATTGCTAATGGAAATTAGTTCATAGAAACCCAATAAAATGCAGGTAATTTTTACTTAGTTTATTTGGCATTAAGATTCTGTTAGCTCTAATGCTAACATTGTGGAATAAGAACATGCCTGGGTAGATTTGCAATAACTGCATGTCAGATTCTTTGTGCACTAATTAAATAAACTATTTTTATAGATAATTTTAAGAAATGCCTGTGCTTTCATCTCTGTTTAGACTAATTCTCTCGAAACCTCTTATATATTTTACAATTTGTCAGATATTCCAGGCAGAAAACTAACAGCTCGACCCAGTGTCTAGCTTTATCCAGGCCTCCCAGCTGGTTTGCTGAGTCTGAGGAACCTCATTTTGCTTTTGTGTAAACTAATAACTAAGGAGAAAGTGAGACTGAGGGACAGCAGCTGTGGCCTCTCTGTACCAGATGTGGCTAAGAGCTCTTTTTGGAAGAGGTGAAGTATCACCAAGAACCCCAAATGATAGGTTAATGCCCTTGAGGCTTTGAGGGTGAGGGGGTGGAAAGCAATTGTCAGAGGATTCCCTCCCAAGCTCTGCAGAAGAGAACAAAGAACAGTTTCACTCAGCAGCCAGTGGGGCTACAAGAGGTGACAGAAATGCTTTTGACTTTGGGATTTTCTTAACCCGATTCAAGGAAAATTCTTCAAGTTACCACTCCTTTTTAGCCAGTAAAATCAAAGAATTACCAAATGTACTGAGAAGTCAAAGCTGGAGATATCCTGGTTTAGATGAGATTCTTTTCAACCCCACCTTTTGATCTGCTGCTTCCATGGCATACCTCTTGAGCTGGGTGGTACCTGGCAAGGCAGCTGATCTGCATGGAGATTGGATTTAAGGATTGCTTGAATCATTTATGAAACTCTGAAAACTACTGTCCTCGCTGACACGAGGTATGGTGGATTCTTATTACATAAAGCATTTGTCTCTTGAAGAATTTGCTGAGATTGCTTTAGTCTTCCAAATTATGGGTGTTTTAAGATAAATTGTTCTTCCTGCTGGTGCTTCTTGTCAACTGTTTTTCCTCCACAACTGAAAACCTAAATCCATTCAAGCATCAAACATGTTAAGACAGAAAAAAATTCAGATTTGATAGAATGCAGATGGCCGAAGGTAGTTGATTTTGCTTAATTTGTGTATATGTAATTCTTTATTTTATCTCCATAGTTTGCTTTGATTGTTTTGTTTTTTTCACCGTTATGTTGCTGGAAGAAAACGTTTCATGCAAAAATGTAAAATTTTACTTTTGCATACTAATTAAAGTCAAGACAATTATCTGCCTAAATTTCTAAAATTCACCTTTTACTTGAGTATATTTTCAAAAATGTCATCTGATATTTTTAGTATTTTTAATCTTGTTATATTTCATGCTATTGTGATTCATTTGGCAATTATGGAGGGATAGAAGTCTATCTTCTTAGTGGAACTGCATAGTATCTCACTGTTTTAAAGCAAGTGTGAGGTGTGGGAGGTGAGAGTAGTTCTAAGTTATTCGAGATAGTTGATTTCCTGTCTGTGCTTAGAGCTAAAAAATGGACAAAGCCCATAAAATTTTGGTGGGGTTTGGGTTTTTTTTAATGTTCATACTAAGCTTGCTGCTGGTTTTGCACCTTGTTCTGTTGGTAGAATTATTAAAGCACAAATTTTGAAATATTTTAAAAACCTCTTGCGATTTTCTACAGAAATTTTCCTTCTGTTCTAGCTTGCGTGAAAACACATCACTTTAACAGTGGAGTCTGCATCTAGGTTTAAAATAGGCTAGCAGATTACAGCTGTGAATAAAAACCAGGGCTAGAAGATTGTCACTTCCTAGAATTTAAAAGCAGAGACAAATGTGCTGCACAGTATAGAATAGACAGCATAGTCTAGAATCCGAAAGGCAGTTCAGATTGTACTAGAGGACATGCCCTGGTATATTGAGTATTTCTGATGCCCTAGAAGGGTGCAGAGCCAGTCTTGTTGGCTTTGTTGGCTCCTGCTATGCTGCAGAACTTATTTGCTGCATTCTGTGTTATAGTAAATACATCTTGAACCAGGTTCAGCACAGGTGCTGGAGACAAAACTGCTATTCCTCTGTTATATACCTCCAAGACAACCATGTTTGTATGTGCACAGATTGGACTGCATAGGTGGTATGTATATGGCTATGAATTTCTGACATGTCCAGGTCTTTCTTGCTAATGGGACTGATTTAGAGTGAGCAGGTGTAATTGTAAGTATGATGAAAATGAGAAGGCTTATTTAAAAACTGTTCAAAACAATATGAATTTATTTCTTCATTTCTCTAGGGGACATCACTCAGAAAGGATATGAAAAGAAAAGAGCAAAGTTGTTGGCACGATACATACCACTAATTCAAGGTAAGAGACCACATATAAGTTACACCTTTTGTGTCACATCTGTGAAAATATGTAATAGAAAAGTTCTCACCAAACAGAACAGATGAATTAGTGGTGCTTGGTTGACATGGCATCTAACCAGCAGCAGAAGATGGCTATTGCAGAGAACTGCAGAACAAGAGAAAAGTCTGAATATTTTTTTTACTATTCTGTGTGAAATGTTGAAATGTAATGTCAGCAAATATCAGTTTAACAGCTGCAGCCAAGACTTTAAGATAATTTTAAAAATGAGTGAAGTTATTCCTGAAAGCAAGAATGCTGGCTTCATTAGATGAAAAAACTCACTAGTCATCAATTTTGTTCTTTAGTGTGCAGTTTTGAACATGCCCACTTCCCACTCCCGGTTTCTTTAAAATACTGACTTTTTATTATAAACTATTACTTCTTAAGCTGTTTATTATGAGAATTTAGCTTCAGTTGCCAAAACCTGAAGACCAAACTTTATTTATTTTTATAGTATGACATTTGGAACACTGGAGTTTTAAGCTGTTGTACTGCCATTGAACTTTGGTATTGTATAATAACCCTAGGACAATTCTTCCATAAATTGAGAGATTCTGGTTGAAGTAAGGGGAACTGAGAAATCAACTGAGATGAGCAGAACCAATGATGAGACATTCTAGACAGATGAGAGTAAAAGTGTTATAGTATTCTTTTGCAATATCAGTTACACTTTCAGATCAGAGAACAGAAGGATTAATGCTGTGATGTTGGTCCTGTTCTGGTTCTTCTGTTTACAGAAATTATTTATTTGAAGGAGGAGTGGGTGTCTCCAGTAAGTTTTGTGCTAAGCTAGATGAGATTTTATTTTGCTTTTGGAATCTTGTTTCATTGTGGGGTTTCTTAGCACAGATTTGTTGTTGTGTTTAGTTTTTTTGGGAGCTGTACTTTTTTCTTTAGCAAATTTATAATACTGTAGACAACACGGGACCTAGCTCATCTTTATCTTGATCTTTATCGTGATCTTGAGTGCTGTCATGAAGCACTTACAAGAGAACCGGGTGATCAGGCCCAGTCAACATGGGTTTACCAGAGGCAGGTCCTGCCAAACCAACCTGATCGCCTTCTATGACAAAGTCACTCGGCTGCTGGATGAAGGAAAGGCTGTGGATGTGGTCTTTCTGGACTTCAGTAAAGCCTTTGACACAGTTTCTCACAGCATTCTGCTACGGAAACTGTCAGCCTCTGGCCTGGACAGACGCACACTCTCCTGGGTAGAAAACTGGCTGGATGACTGGGCCCAGAGAGTGGTGGTAAATGGTGTTAAGTCCAGCTGGAGGCCAGTGACAAGTGGTGTCCCCCAGGGCTCAGTGCTAGGTCCAGTCCTGTTCAATGTCTTCATCAATGACCTGGATGAGGGCATTGAGGGTACCCTTAGCAAGTTTGCAGATGACACAAAGCTGTGTGCAAGTGTCGATCTGCTGGAGGGTAGGGAGGCTTTGCAGGGGGACCTGGACAGGTTGGACCGCTGGGCAATGTCCAACGGCATGAGGTTTAACACGGCCAAATGCCGGGTCCTGCACTTGGGGCACAACAACCCTATGCAGAGCTACAGACTGGGAGAAGCCTGGCTGGAAAACTGCCAGGAGGAGAGGGACCTGGGGGTGTTGGTTGACAGCCAACTGAACATGAGGCAGCAGTATGCCCAGGTGGCCAAGAAGGCCAATGGCATCCTGGCTTGTATCAGAAACTGTGTGACCAGCAGGTCCAGGGAGGTGATTCTCCCTCTGTATTCAGCACTGGTGAGGCCGCTCCTTGAATATTGTGTCCAGTTCTGGGCCCCTCACCACAAGAAGGGTGTTGAGGCTCTGGAGCAAGTCCAGAGAAGAGCAACGAGGCTGGTGAAGGGGCTGGAGAACAGAACCTATGAGGAGCGGCTGAGAGAGCTGGGGGTGTTTAGCCTGGAGAAGAGGAGTCTGAGAGGAGACCTCATTGCTCTCTACAAGTACCTGAAAGGTGGTTGTGGAGAGGAGGGAGCTGGCCTCTTCTCCCAAGTGACAGGGGACAGGACGAGAGGGAATGGCCTCAAGCTCTGCCAGGGTAGATTTAGGCTGGAGATTAGGAGGAGGTTTTTCACGCAGAGGGTCATTGGGCATTGGAATAGGCTGCCCAGGGAGGTGGTTGAGTCACCTTCCCTGGAGGTGTTTAAGGCACGGGTGGATGAGGTCTTGAGGGACTGGGTTTAGTGTTAGATAGGAATGGTTGGACTAGAAGATCTGATGGGTCCCTTCCAACCTGGTTGTTCTGTGATTCTGTGATTTATAAAATTGCTCATTTCTTGAGTAGAAGCAGTTTGGATTTTTTGTAATAAAAATTGCAGTCAATAGCAAGTCTCACTTGTCTGTTCAAAACACCCTGTTCTCCAGCTCAGCTTAGTTAAAGATATTGAGATCAGGTTAAGTATGGATTTTGGCTGCAGATTAACAATTACAAGAAATGTTCTATCAGTGAACTGTGTCTATTCAAAAGTCATGTCTTTGGATTTCTATGTCTTTTTTTATTTGCACGAATTACTCGAGTTCTAACCTCTCAAGCGTAGCTTAGTGTACAGCTCTTTGTCTTCCATACTTCTTTTGATACAGACTGCAAAGCTAGGATGCAGTGTAAAGCACCTTTGTTCCCCTTTTCTGCATGAATACTGCTGACTCCATGTCATAACGAAAGGAGAACTAGGAAGACCATACAGTCCCTTTTGGACACAGAGGGAACAACAGTGACAGGGGATGAGGAGAAGGCTGAGGTACTTAATGCCTTCTTTGCTTCAGTCTTTAATTGTAAAGGAGGCTGTTCCCTCTGTGTAGAAATCCCGGAACTAGAGGAGCAATACAAGGCTCCCATGGTCCAAGAGGAGGTGGTCAGAGCCTTGCTTACCCAACTGGACACCCACAAGTCTATGGGGCCAGACAGGATACTGCCTAGGGTACTGAGGGACCTGGCGGATGTATTGGCCAAACCCCTTTCTATCATCTTTCAGTAGTCGTGGAAGACTGGGGAGGTACCACTGGACTGGAGGCTGGCTAATGTAGTGCCCATCTACAAGAAGGGTCGCAGGAAGGATCCAGGGAACTACAGGCCAGTCAGTCTGACCTCAGTGTCAGGGAAAGTCATGGAACAGGTGATCTTGAGTGCTATCATGAAGCACTTACAAGAGAACCGGGTGATCAGGCCCAGTCAACATGGGTTCACAAAAGGCAGGTCTTGCTAAAGCAACCTGATCGCCTTCTATGTCAAAGTGACTCGGCTGCTGGACGAGGGAAAGACTATGGATGTGGTCTTCCTGGACTTCAGTAAAGCCTTTGACACAGTTTCTCACAGCATTCTGCTACGGAAAAAACTGGTTGGATGGCCAGGCCCAGAGAGTGGTGGTAAATGGTGTTAAGTCCAGCTGGAGGCCAGTGACAAGTGGGGTTCCCCAGGGCTCAGTGCTGTGTCCAGCCCTGTTCAATGTCTTCGTTAATGACCTGGTTGAATGGCGTCAAGCTCTGCCAGGGGAGATTTGGGCTAGAGATTAGGAGGAAGTTTTTCACAGAAAGGGTCATTGGGCATTGGAATAGGCTGCCCAGGGAGGTGGTTGATTCACCTTCCCTGGAGGTGTTTAAAGGCACGGGTAGATGAGGTCCTGAGAGACATGGTTTAGTGTTTGATAGGAGTGGTTGGACTCGATGATCCGATGGGTCTCTTCCAACCTGGTTGTTCTATGATTCTATAATAGTCTAACTCTTGGGGTCTGAGAAGTAAAACTGACGCCTCTGCAGGGCTTCCAGGTGTGTTAGTCTGATTAAATTCAGTTGACAGCTCTAGAAGCCTGCTGTGATACCTATACCATTTCCAGAGGTGTTTTGTAGTGTCCTATTTAGCTAATCTGCTCTTTTAAGCATTCATTCAACTGGGACTGTGTCTGAGACTACAGAATTGACTTGTTCAATGACTTTGGAAGAAAATTTTAAAAAAGAGTAAGAAAAATAAGTTAATTGCACTTCTTTAGAATTGTTTTCACTGAAGTTTCTCTTTCAAACTTGACATGTTAAGGAGGGTTTCATTCAGGTGAATTGACTTCATATAACATAGGTTCACACCTTTACATCCTGGACAATAATTGTAAGAAAGCATATCTTAAGGAGATAGCAGTGCAATTCACTGGTCTACTAGTTTGTCTGTGTTCTGATACTAGGCTCAACTGAGAATCCTAGGTCCCATTAGGTTTCCAGCTGCTTAAAATTTTCTCCTTGTTCATCCGTGTTTTCCCTTATAACGTTACAGAGTGGTTGAATATTTGACATTTGTTCTAGTTGCTTAATACGATTTTTTTTCTAAGAAATATTGAATTATATGTCTACCACTTCCGCCTAGCTTTGCATTAAGAGAACAGGAATCAAGCTTTAGTATGCTAAAAAGAGAGTGAGTGAGCTGTGTGCCTCTGAGCACTAAGAATGGTATTTCAGCAGAAGGACAAAGCTTGCTTAAAGCCCTAAGCTAACTGCTTATTTCAGTTCCTGACCTGTTCCGTTAACCCAGTTCTAGTGTGGAATTTTGTTAATTGATAAAGCTTCATCATGGCTCAGATTTATGTGTGGGAGACCCAGTGGCTTTCAGCCTGCAATAATTTTCTAGCATTAACAATTTGATCACACTTTTTTTAAAAAAGAAATTACTCTGTGGCATTTCTGATAATATTTTCTAAGTTTTTCCCATTACCCATCAAGCTTTTGCAGACTGATGGATGTCAGTATTTTAGATTTGAAAAGTTTTTAGTCTGTGATTTGGCCATCTACAGGACCCACAACTTGTCTTTCTAAAGCTGATTTGGTCATGTTTTCCGAATATAATCATTGTTGTCTTTTCTTTGTTCGTCTATGAGGTAAAGACAGCTGACAAGTTATTTTTATCTCATTTTCTTCAGAACCTAATTGAATTTTGTAAAATCTAAGGCATCAGTACCTAGCTCTACTTATTCTGTTAGGAAACTTAACTAGTATAATTCTAGTTAGTATTGTATACTATATTCTGTAGTATAATTCTACTGATTTGCAAGGTTTTTAACAAAAACGTAGGGTAGGCAGTAAAAGTACTGGGAGTACTGAGTAAGAAATAGGATTCCTAGTAAGAGTCAGGAGAGTGGAGAAAGGATTAGTGGGAAAATTGCTTGAAACAAAAGGTTTTGATTACTGTAAGGTTATGAAATACAAAATTATTAGAGAGCTCAAGATAGGATTGCATGTTGATGTGTACTGTCCTGATGGAGTGCAAATACTGTACTCCCTTTTCCCTTTTCTACTTATGTTTCCTTATATTTTTCCAATTCATTCTCATTTTCCTCTTGAGCTTCAGGAAACCTTTGATGGTTAAAAGAACTGTTTCTTTCTAGAATCGTTTTATACTCCCACATGTGGGATATAACTTGGAATGAGAAACAATACCAAGGACAGTGACAACTCCAAAAGCCTTCTTATTAGCACTCTCAGTGCTGTGCTTGGGAAAGCAGGCAACTTCTACCTGTAAAGCTGTGTTTGCCATTTGAGCATTAAAAAAAATCATATCTGGAAGTGGAATGCTGTGAACTGATTGTTGAATATAACAAATAAAATTTCTTCTCAGCACTCAAATATGATATGCTGGTAAGTTCTACATGAATTCTGCTGATAGTGCAGACACATGAAACCATTTCAAAGCTATTTTAAACAAAAACGAAGCTGAAATACAAGCCTTAAATGTTCTGACAGCAGCCAATCTGTCACTTGAAGGTAGCATGCATTCTTTTTGTTAAACAGCAGTTAGTATGGAACCATCTTTTGTTATGGTGATTGCTGAGCAGGAAATTACCAGCTGTTTCTTTAAAAAAACTAACATTTTCTGTAGTTTTAAAAGCTTGGCCAGTGTAGCTCTTTTATATATAAAATAATAGCAATATAGTGCTATATATTTAGGTTTTTACGTACCTGTGTTTTGCTTGTTTTCTTCCTAGATCTCAAGCATTTTAGGAGTCTAGATTTTCGTGCTCTGATTATGCTTTCAGTTGAGCAAATACAATGCTAACACTTGAGACCAGCTGTTACTGTGTAAATTTGTTGTCAAATGCCAGTGGAATCAGACCAGTGCCTTGAGCACCTGTATTCATTCTATTGATGCACACCTTCCGTGCTGGTACTGGATTTGTTGATTGACCACTGTGCTCATTCATAAGCTTGGGAATCTGTAAGACAGATTGATATAGATAGATAAATTTGTTCTGTATCAGCTCCATCACTGTAATTAGCCACAGCACAGTTCCTGTTAGCTTTCTTATGCGAGGCTGTTCTGGTAGATGTTAGACAGAAATTAGGCAAAAGAAGAAACAATCAGTGCCAAATTACAATTTAGTATTTTGCCTCTGCTACCTTTGCTTGTGTCTTCAGTTTCACATGAAAGTTCCAAATAGCTGTCTCAGTTTTGGCAAATAAATTGTTAGGATTGTTGCTTTTGTGGAGTTGTCATAAGAGAAAATAGGAGTGGTACTACTGCCACTGCTGCTGATCTGTTAGTAACAATATAACAAATATAAAGAAAACAATAATGAAGAGTTATGTAAATATACTACCCAGACATGCTTCTGCTTTATAAACGTGAATAACCACACATTTGTCATTTTCCTCAAAGTGCTGTTACTTACAGGACACGGTGCATTTGTCAGCTCTAGCTACTAGTCTGGGTTAGTGGTGGTTTTCAGAAACTTTGCCCGAGTGAAATCTGGCATTTTTATAAAGGGCAGGAAGAATAAGACTGGGAACTGCCAATATGTCAGCCTCACCTCTGTGCCTGGGAAGAGCATGGAACAGATCCTCCTTGAAGCTATGCTAAAGCACATGGAGGACAGGGAGGTGTATTGAGACAACCATCATGGCTTCACCAAGGGTGAGTCCTGCTTGACTAACCTAGTGGCTTTCTATGATGGGGTAACCGCAGCAGTGAACACATGAAAGGCAATGGATGTGATCTATCTGGACTTCTGTAAAGCCTTTGATGTGGTTCCCCACAACATCCGTCTCTCTAAATTGGAGAGATATGGATTTGGTGGATGGATAAGGAATTAGTTGGGAGTCGTATTCAGACACTAGTGGTCAACGACTCAAAGTCTAGATGGAGATCCATGACAAGTCGTGTCCCTCAGGGGTCTGTAATGGGACCAGTGCTATTTAATGTCTTCATCAGTGATACAGACATGGAGATGAAGTACACCCTCAGCAAGTTTGCAGATGACACCAAGCTGAGTGGTGCATGTTGGAAGGATGATATGTCATCTAGAGGGATCTGAACAGGCTGGAGTATTGGACCTCTGTGAACCTCATGAGGTCCAACAAGACCAAGTGCAAGGTCCTACACCTGGGTCGAGGTTTCAAAGTATGTGGTTTCAAAACAGGATGAGGCACAGTGTGATTGAGAGCTGCCCTGCAGAGAAAGGCTTGAGGGTGCTTATTGTTGAGAAGCTCAACATGAGTTGTCAATGCGTACTTGTAGCCCAGAAGGCCAATCATATCCTGGGCTGCATTAAAAGAAGTGTGGCCAGCAGGCCAAGGGAGGGGATTCTGCTCCTCTGCTCCTCTCTCGTGAGACCCCCACCTGGAGTACTGTGTCCAGTTCTGATATCCCCAGCATAAAGAGGATATAGAACTGTTGGAATTGGTTCAGATGACAGCTGTGAAGACAGTCCAAGGGTTGGAGCACCTCTGCTGTGAGGACAGGCAGAGAGTGTTGGGCTTGTTCAGCCTGGAGAAGAGTTCAACCTCCTTGGTACCTGAAAGGGTCCTACAAAAAAGCTGGGGAGGTACCTTTTATAAGGTCATGTAGTGATAGGACAAGGGGATTGGCTTTAAATTGGAAGGGAGAAGATTTAGGTTAGACATTGGGAAGAAATTCTTTATGATGAGGGTGGTGAGGCACTGGTACAGATTTCTCAGGGAAGCTGTGGCTGCCCCCTTCCTGGACAGCTCAAGACCAGTTTGGATGGGTCCTTGAGTAGTATGATGTGGTGGAAGGTGTCCCTGCCCATGGCAGGGGAGTTGGAACTGGATGATCTTTAAGGTCCCTTCCAACCCAAACAATTCTATGATTCTGTGATAAAGCAAAACCAACAAAACCCAAGGTCTTAAGACCAAACTCCTTGTAGTAGTGTTAAAAAAATTAAAAATAAACTTTTGCCATGTGAAGCTTCTCATCTCTTTTCTTGAGAGCTAACATCTTACTAACAGCTTACTGTCTTGGAATGTTTGTGTGATGGGTTACTCTGGTGTACTTTTTCATAGAGTAATAGTGTATCTACTGAAAATAATCCCAAAATTTATTGTCATAACAAAATATTCTTCCTAATACTCAAGATTAAAGTTAAAAAACCCAAAACCCTCCAATCTTCTGTATGGCAGCAAATCACAGGTTATTTTAGTGAGTTAAAAGTGATGGTAAATATCACATTTTCTAATATCAAGGTACCTTAGCATATAACCTTTTTTTTTAATACAGCAAAACCTTGCCTCCGAGCATTGTGTGATCCACTGATTATTCAATGGTATCAATTAGACTGGGTTTTCATAGTGCTTTGATCTGAGATAAATTAATACCTGCGGAGATATCTTTCACTTCTGTTACTAATGCTGGCAAGTTTAAGTTGGAGAATAATTATGATGAAATAGTCCTAAATGAAGCAAGGTGATCTTATTTTTTTTTATTAAAACACATAGTTTTCAGATTTTTTTTTAAATAAGGACAAGTTATTTCTGCTTGTTCTTTCATGGCTCTCGAAGGAGCTCTTTGAGGCCTTAGCCAGCAACGCTATTCAGTCAGTGTCCTTCACTCACTTGTATGTTCTTAAGAGACAATATTTTCTACTGCATTGGTATCTTTACCAGTGAGGGCTTTATAAAGGTGGTTTGAAATTTTAAAGCATCCTGAGCGTCATTAGTGGCAGTATTGCTTGCGAGCTATATAATAGATGAAGGTTGTGATATCAGGGGTTTTGTAAGCAGAGAAATGTTCTACTTGGTAGTATGTCCAGTAAAAGTCAAGTACCTAGAGATGCATGTGAATTGTATGAAATTGTATCTGAAATCAAGGGCTTTTTTCTCCTCTTGTCAACTGTGTCCCAGCTGTTACTGGTTCTGATAAAAGGTAGTGTATTTCTACGTAAGCATTGATGCGATTTGATTTGCAGTTTTCTTGATTCCAGATGTCCTCCCTTTATTTGGGTCATTTAACCCCCAAAATATTAAAAAGCGTGTAATGTGTTACTACTTTTTCTCATGCTATTATTCTTGAAAGCAAATGAACTTACTTTGGCTTCAAGGCATAGTCAAAAGGAAGGAGGCAGGGGTTCATGTGCAAGCAGATCAGGGGAAGAGTTTATTCATCAATGTAAACAAGGTTACATAAGCTGGATGGCTGCTTCAGAGAATCGTATTACAAAATTCTTCAAAATATTTGCAGAATGGTGTGGTAACGGCAAATATGAATTAGTTTAGCAACTGAGAAGTTTGACAAAAGGCAAACCACCAGATAACAGTACCAGCAAACTTATCTAGTTCATTTCAGGTTTCTAATTTTACTTAAGCTTAGTGTTAGGGACCATCCGGTGACCAGTTCCTTGAATACTGTGTGAGGAACAAAAGTAACCATAAGGTCCTCACTCCTTTCCATTTGATATCTTGAGCTGGGTAGGAGATTGCTGTTGGATATTAGCTGTATGACTTCTGCAAAAGAAGGGAAAACCAAAACATTCTGGAGGGAGCAAAAAGAGGCAGAGGTAACAGGGACACTCACTGAAATAGAAAAGATGACAGCATTCTGAAAGAAAATAATATTTTGCTTGAGTGAAAGGGAATGAGACATCCAAAAACCTTATCTCTTAAACAGAAGACAAGATTGTCACCTAATTTGTGAGGTGAAGCTAGAGGAGAGCATCTGCCATTGAGTGTTAATTTTGCTTCCTTATATTTGTAGGTGCTCTGTTGCTTTCTATGCCATTACCAATTCTTCCTAAAGCTTATTGGATTCAGTTACCTAGATCAACCTTTTCTCATTGTTTTCTCAGGCACATGTTTTCTCCATGAAATTGTAAAATCATAACCATAGAATCATAGAGTTGCAATGGAGGATCCGGGAATCAGGCCTGTCAGTCTGACCTCAGTGCCTGTAGAAGTCATGGAACAGGTGATCTCTAGTGCTATCATGAAGCGAGTGATCAGGCCCAGTCAACATGGGTTCACAAAAGGCAGGTCTTGCCAAAGCAACCTGATCACCTTCTATGACAAAGTGACTCGGCTGCTGGACGAGGGAAAGGCTGTGGATGTGGTCTTCCTGGACTTCAATAAAACCTTTGACACAGTTTCTCACAGCATTCTACTACGGAAACTGTCAGCCTCTGGCTTGGACAGGTGCACACTCTCCTGGGTAGAAAACTGGTTGGATGGCCAGGCCCAGAGGGTGGTGGGAAATGGTGTTAAGTCCAGCTGGAGGCCAGTGACAAGTGGTGTCCCCCAGGGCTCAGTGCTGTGTCCAACCCTGTTCAATGTCTTCGTCAATGACCTGGATGAAGCATTGAGGGTACCCTTAGCAAGTTTGCAGATGACACAAAGCTGGGTGGAAGTGTCAATCTGCTGGAGGGTAGGGAGGCTCTGCAAAGGGACCTAAACAGGCCGGACCACTGGGCTGAGACCAATGGCATGAGATTTAACACGGCCAAATGCCAGGTCCTGCACTTGGGGCACAACAACCCTATGCAGAGCTACAGACTGGGAGAAGTCTGTCTGGAAAACTGCCAGGAGGAGAGGGACCTGGGGGTGTTGGTTGACAGTGACTGAACATGAGCCAGCAGTGTGCCCAGGTTGCCAAGAAGGCCAATGGCATCCTTGCTTGTATCAGAAACGGTGTGACCAGCAGGTCCAGGGAGGTGGTTCTCCTTCTGTACTCGGCACTGGTGAGGCCGCCTCTTGAATCCTGTGTTCAGTTCTGGGCCCCTCAGCACAAGAAGGATGTTGAGGCTCTGGAGCGAGTCCAGAGAAGAGCAACGAGGCTGGTGAAGGGTCTAAAGAACAGACCTTATGAGGAGTGGCTGAGAGAGCTGGGGTTGTTTAGCCTGGAGAAGAGGAGTCTGAGAGGAGACCTCATTGCTCTCTACAACTACCTGAAGGGAGGTTGTAGAGAGGAGGGAGCCGACCTCTTCTCCCAAGTGCCAGGGGACAGGACAAGAGGGAATGGCCTCAAGCTCTGCCAGGGGAGATTTAGGCTAGAGATTAGGAGGAAGTTTTTCACAGAAAGGGTCATTGGGCATTGGAATAGGCTGCCCAGGGAGGTGGTTGATTCACCTTCCCTGGAGGTGCTTGAGGCACGGGTAGACGATGTCCTGAGGGACATGGTTTAATATTTGATAGGAATGCTTGGACTCGATGATCCGGTGGGTCTCTTCCAACCATTCTATGATTCTATGAGTCACCCGGTTGGAAGAGACTCACTGGATCATCAAGTCCAACCATTCCCACCAATCTCTAAACCATGCCCCTCAGCACCTCGTCCACCCACATCTTAAACATCTCCAGGGAATGCGAGTCAACCACCTCCCTGGGCAGACCGTTCCATTGCCTAATGACCCGTTCAGTGAAGATTGTTTTCCTTATGTCGAGCCTGAACATCTCCTGGCAGAGCTTGAGACCATTCCTCTTGTCCTGTCTGCTGTCACTTGGGAGAAGAGGCCAGCTCCCTCCTCTCCACAAACTCCCTTCAGGTAGTTGTAGAGGACAATAAGGTCTCCCCTCAGCCTCCTCTTCTTGGGTTAAAAGGAACCTTAAAGATCATTCGAACTCCAGCCCCCCTGCTATGGGCAGGGACACCTCCCACTAAATCAGGCTTCCTAAGACCCCATCCAACCTGGCCTTGAACATTTCCAGGGATGGGGCATCCACAACTTCCCCGGGTAACCTGTGCCAGTGCCTCATCAAGCTCATTGTTAAGAAATTTGTCCTTATGTCTTGTCTAAATCTACCCCTCTCCAGTTTATAGCCATTGTCTGTAATCCTATCACTACAAGCCTTTGTAAACAGTTCCTCTCTTGCTTTCTTGTAGGTGCCCTTCAGGTACTGGAAGGTTGCTATAAGTTCTCCTCGAGTGTTTATCTTCCCTTTGTAGTGAGGTGATTCCACTGCAATTCAAATTATTTTCTTTTGTTCTTTTGTCCCCATTTTCCTTAACATTCCTGCTACAGCAGAAAGTTTTCAAACTTTCATTTTTAAGGCAAATGATGATGGAACCTCCTCTAGTTTTGATTGAAACCGGCACATCCCATTTCTCTTACATGTTCATTGTTTTATTTTATGTAACTTACTTGAAGAACATTACTGCTGATTCTGTAGGAGCCCAGTTAGAGCATCAGACAGTCAAATAGTACTTAAGGTAACTTGACAATGTATCCTAGTGTGAGTGATCATTTTGTCTATTGGCCATATGAAGTCTGGAAAATAAGAACATGCTTCTTACACTGTGATACTTTTGATTACTTGATAAATAAGTGCATATTCTGATATTTGTGCTGAATAGAAAGGTGTGTTAGAGTAGGATTAAGGCATAGTCTGCTAGCTGATTTGAGTTTCTCTAGTGTCTGAGAAATGTTCCTGCTGGTAATAAGAATATACATGCTCTTTCTATTCCTTCTGAGAGGTGATCTTTTGTAATTTCTTACATGGGTGATTTATGGGGGAAAAATACATTTACCTTTGTTGATGCTACTGAATTAAAACTCTATATTACATGTAGAATGGCTATGATCAAAGTACATCCAAATTTTAATAGGCTAATTTGGTTAGATGTTAGTACAATTTGTTTAAATGAAATATATAAAAATGTAATGTGATCATGTGGTCTATTTGAGAACACTGTTTATAGCTAGACTGCAGTTTCTGAAAATATCAAGAGATTGCTATTCCTGTGCCTTTTAATTAAATCGAGTTGGAGTTCTTTTCAGTATTGTACCTTTATGATCAAATTTTGTTGTACATTATTTTGGAAACTTGAATATGGAGACTGTGCTGTTAAATTGACTGGTTTTGTTGAGATTTTTTTGTGATAAGTAAATTCTTATTGAAAAGTCAGAACCATCTCACAGCAATCTAACTATCTGTCTAGATACAACAAATATTTTTGAGATTGCTGACAAAGGAAGAAACAAAATCTTTGAAATTTCATTCTGTGAAATAATAATAAAAAATAATTCCTTAAGCAGGTGGTTCTCAAGTAATCTAAACTTAAGTAGTTAGGTCCAAGCCATTAATCTTCTCTATGGTTCATTTGGTAATCGGTTGATGGTTACCACCTAAGTAATGGAAAAGGCTATCTAGAACTTAATAATCATACTGTTAAGGACAATATGTTCTATATGTACCTTTGATGCTATAGAATATTTGATTAAAGGTTTACAAGGTTCGTGAACTACACATCTTGGTGTAACCCTGGCACAATCAAGAGTAAATGATGAAGTTGAATACTAAACTCAAAGGATTTCATTGTGTAGAGGGTATTAAGGTAAATAGTTTTAAAAAATTATAAAAACTGTATTTGTGTGATCTAAGAATTTTATCTGGAAATTATCTGTTTCCTAGAAATAGTGGACTTGGGTGTAGGATTTGTAGGTTTTGCTCTCCTTGGACATGTTTTGTAGATGGCAGCCCTTGATGCACCATTGTGCTTATGAAGTGTTGCTGCTGCTCTTCGAGGCATGTCTTTTTTACAATGCCTTGTATTTTTCTCAGAGCAACAATGTAAGACCTCTGTTCCTGTCAGGAACCCAAAATGTTATGTCCCATCATCTTTCATATAGTGCTTTCTTCTTTTCTAATTAGCATTCTTAAATAAGCATTTTCTGTACTGGTTCAGCTAACATAACTGAGTTTACATTAAGTGATATGGCCAACAACATCACCTTGAGTGCCAGTAGCAAAGCAAGAGAGTATTTTAATGGGAGTCTTCCAAGATCCAGGGTGTGTATTGTCCCATTATTCTATGCTGGAGCCAGGTGCTGAACACCTATACCTATCCCTGCTCCTTGCATACATTAATAAATGGCTGAAAAACCTACCAAGGAAGACCTTACATATTCCTATAGGCTCCCCCATCTCTTAACTAGGAAATTCCTCAAGCTCCCTCTCCTTGAGGGCAGACAAAGGGAACTAAGAAATACTGCAGTCCTTGGTGAAAAACTCCCTCATTTTAGTAGGGGCCCTTCATGAGTGTGGCTAGTAAACAGGCTGCAAGGAGAAACCTGGGCAGAAGGTCTGTAGGGCTTGAATCTCTGAGAGGGAGGGTTGGAGAGGCAGACTGAAGAGCCAGCGGCAGAGGGGAGGGTGTGTACTGCAGGCTGGCTGGCCGGCCATAGTCTTTGCACAGGGCAAGGTGCCAGTTGCAGAGGAGACTGCAGAGGTGGACTAGAGCAGGACTGGACCGAAACGTTGTCCCGGAGCCAGAGCAGGAGTTTCCCACACTTATTTTCTGCTTTGTCATACCTTTTCCTTTCTTTTAATGCTCTGAACCTGGTCAGCATCTGCTGGTTTTTTCTTATTTCTTCATCCAGTTCAACTGCTGCAGAAAGGTTTAATAGTGTACAAAGACCCTCAAATTTCCTCTTGGGCCTCCCTGTTCCTCTCTTCTCTGCAAAGATCTTCAGTATGACATGTCATCTTCTGCAGACTGTGAATGTTCAGAAGCATGATATATAACTGAGTAGCAGTGGGAGTAGAACTGAGATGATGGAACTGTTGCTGTGCTATTTTAACTCCTTTAGTTTTACTTTTCAATGTACCATTAAAACTTAAAAGAGAATACTTTGGAAAGGTGCTGCTGGTAAACTGATAAAATTTATCTCATATAAATTAACCTAATTTAGAACTGAAATTACTTTATCTGAATTTCTATTACGAAAGTTGAATTATAAGACCAGTCTTTTTACAAAGTTAATTAGATTTTAATAGCTGTTTCAAATAAGGATTTGATGAGACATTGATGAGTCTTTAAAAACCGTTGAGTTTACCTGGGGATGTTGGTTGACAGCTGACTGAAAATGAGCCAGCAGTGTGCCCAGGTGGCCACCTGGCCATAAAGGGAGTTTGTGGAGGAGTGACAGGGGACAGGACAAGAGGGAATGGCCTCAAGCTCCGCCAGGGGAGATTCAGGCTTGACATCAGGAAAAAGTTTTTCACAGAAAGGGTCATTGGGTGCTGGACCAGGCTATCCAGGGTGGTGGTTCAGTCACCTTCCCTGGAGGTGTTTAAAGGTCGGGTGGGTGAGGTACTGAGGGGGCATGGTTTAGTGATTGATAGGAATGGTTGGACCTGATGATCCAGTGGGTCTTTTCCAACCTAGTGATTCTGAGTTTGATGTTAAGACATCACATCTTATGCAGATGAAATGGTAAGAGGCAGTAGGGCAACTTTTCTGCATATGGGTTGCCATGGGGAGTCATTTACCAATGAAGGTTGTTCTTTTGCTAAGTATGTTTTTGAAATTTTTATCTCTACCTATTGGATGCCAGATGTGTTTGGCTAAGCATCCTCCCTAGCAAAGAGTCTTCACTGTACTGTCAAGTGTTTAGTGCTCTTACAGTAAAATAATTTTTGCTTGCTTAAATCAAGATTGCTAGAAATGTCAGTATTGGTGTTGATTCTGCAGGTAGTGGGTGGGAAAATGCAGTTATAAATCAAATATTAGCTTTAATTTTATCCTGTATGATCAAATTATTCAGTTATTGGAAAAAACCAACCTTTTGAGATGACATTTCATTCTTGCTAGCTTTGGGTAAGTTGAGGATGAGCAAAATACAGTGAAAGTGGATCAAGCCTCTCTAGTAAATACTGCTAAAAATATCTATTTAATTTTAGCAAAAGTGATGTTTTTCAGACTCATCCTTGGTAATTTTTTCACTATGATATGAAACCTCCATTGTGAAAGGGAAAAGAGATTTAACCTGAAGAAACACAGTTGTGGTTTCCCAACAGTACCACTGATTTTGTGCCCCATTCTCATTTAAAGAGAACGTAAATGGGAATAGATTAGATTCCTAAATTTTATTCAAATTAGCTGTCTTGCTTTTAGAATAGAAAGAAATTGTGTGGGAATAGTTCAAGCTTTAAGGCTCATCTTGTCTCTTCAGGATCCTCAAGTCCAATGCTTAATTGTAACCACAGCTGCAGCATTTCTCTTTATGACCAGCAGTGAACTGGGAGAGGGTTGGTTTTCCTCTCCACATGGTTCTGGCATGCAGAACGCTTAATAAGAAATGGTTGTAATCTCCTGCAAGAAGCAAAAGGGTTTTTTGTTATTCAGAAGTGTTTCTCATCATCTGTATAAAATGCTTATCAGGTCAAGCTAGGTTTTTGTTTGAATAATTCAAAATGCAGTTGGATGGTGGGTTCTTATGGCTTCAATTGAACTTTTAAGTAAGTATCAACGGCAGTAGAAGAATGTAGACACGGAAAGCTGATTTTATTTGTGAGCCTGAATTTGTACTGAAATAAAACTGTATTTCAGGTGTGGATCCATCCCTGCAAGCAGAGAACAGAGCTCCAGGTTCTTCGCAAGCTGCCGCTGCTGTATCTAAACAGCAAAAATCCCGTTCTGCTAACTCAAGGGATGAGCGATTCCGATCCGGTAAGGAAAATAAATGTAGCTAAATATGAGGTACCTTAAGAGGCAAAGTGTACCATTAAGGTAGTAGCTACACCTGAAGAAAAAGTTGGAAATGCTTTAGAAGAAAGGAAGAGGGAATGAAAATTTTTGAGATCACTTTTTCAATTTCCATACATGAGTCATTTTGTTGGACTCCTGATTGGAGGAAATGCTAAGAGGGAAAGAAATTGCAGACATGCTGATTAGGTTTTCAGTCTCTAGAGTGGTTATTTAAACATTTAGAAGACTACAGTGTGTGGGTTGTGGGGATTTTTTTGCTTGAATGGTTGTACTATTTTGTAAAAGGAAGGTCGTATGATTATCATATTTACTGTAGCTCACTCTAAAATATTTCCTGTTTTAAAGCAGTGCACAAAAAGGGGAAATATCTCAATGGATATTCTACTGAATTTTAAATGGACACAGTGTGACAAATGTATTTTGGAAACTTTTGTGAAAATAACAATATCCTCATCACATCCTGTTTCCATTGTTACTTTTCAGGTGGTTGAAATACACTGTTTCCCTGTGAAATTCCATGTCACAATAGTGAGAAAATGCAGGTGTTTGTAAGCTTTTGTCTTCTAAATAACTTTGGACTTCTTTGTTTTGTTTGTTTTCCAGGGTAATTATTTCTTGGATTTGGGGATGAAAAGTGCAAGTAGTGACATGAACTGTGCATCCTTAATATGTTGTTGGTCTCACATCGCCTGGCTTTGCAACTGCTTGGGCATAAGGGTTATTGAGTCATATTTGGATTGCTGACATTTAAAACCTGGCTCCAGAAAAGGAGTTGATATGCCTATATGGGTTTCTTATGAATAATTGAAGAATAAATGAGACTTCTTAAATAGTCCAGGGATATATTAGGGATTTCCAAGAATGATATATTTATTCAGCTACACAAAAAAGAAACTTCTGAATGTCAGAGAAGATTACATAGTATCAAAACTATCTGACATTTTTAAGAGCATGTATGAATTAGTAATTTAAATTTATTTTTGCATTTCAAATATATCATCAATATAATTCTACCATCAAATATATACTCAGATCCCCCCAGATTTAGTGGTTGATTTACAGCAATGATTTCCAAGTTCCTTTGTGACTGAGTAGAGTCCAAATAAGTTACAAGCAGTGATAGTAATTCGTATAAAGTAGCATTTGATATTGCTAAACTACAAAATCTGCATTAAGAGCACAACTGCAACAGGGAATGTTTGGGAACCATTACTGGAGAAGAACTAGGAGTGTTTTGAACAATATGATGTAAAGAAAGACAATTTCCCTGTTTCAGAGCCTTAGATGTCCCATTTAATTTGCACTAAGGATACTTGAAAAAAGCAAATGAACAAAACAAGATACAAGTAAGCAACCTTGCAATTTTACTGGCATTATTTGGGGGAATTTTAGCCAAGGCATCCCTAGTCTTTCAGCATAGGACATGTAGAAGTGGGTGGATATCAACATGTCCAGCTAGCATACTTGCCTATGAACAGATGTGGCTTTTAAATGTTAGTTTAACTATCTGTGCTAGTTATCAGTGTTTTCTCTTTTTCTGGAGTTTAGCTATGGCTGTGTCAATTGATAGAAGTCTTTGAATTTGCTTTCACTGATTCTGAATTACTGCTAACAGTCTGGTCAGTCTAGAGCTTAACCAGTATTTCTACATCTCAATATGAGTATTTCTGAGTGACCCTAAGTGGACAGTTATTCAAGATAGATCTGGTTGTGTAGGGGTTTTCTTGTACTTATCACTGGCCAGTGCCAAAGCCCTAGGTGGTACTTGATGTGGACTGCCAAATCCTTCTGTGGTCTCCCATCACTCCTCCACTAACTCATGGTTCATTGAAAATTCTTGTCTAGAACACGTTACTCAATTTGAAACTTTAAACTCTTGGGGAAAAAATTCTTAAGTTGTAACACATGTCATTGGATTCATTTTACACACTAGTGGAGCATAACAAATCTTAGTGTGCTCAAGTGGTATCAAAACCAAATAGTGATGGTTTTGCTTGACTTGATTTAGGTTAAACTCATGGCTAGGCAATGCAGTGTAGATATTGCTTTCAGATGCCAGTACCTTCTCCCCTTTTTCCTCTCCAATTTTTAGAAAATATGTCTTCAGATTTGTTGCATCAGTAGATCTCTTCATCTCACTGAAGAGAGAGACTGAAGTTAAAAAGAAAGATGTTTGCTGTGCTTGTTTTTGCTCTTTGAAACTATTACTACTGTGATTCTAATAGATGTTGTATCATCTAGTTGGTTTGAGTCTGGAAATGCCTCACCCTGGTTTTGATGCTTTTTTTCATGGCAATTCATGCTGTGAGATTTATGTATATGTAGGACATGAATAGAAATGTTGACAAATCATCTAAAAACCCACTAGTTAGTGCCGGGTAGGTTTGCTTTGTTCCTCTCAATACTTCTGTGTTAAAATTGTCCCGATCGCCTTCTATGACAAAGTGACTCGGCTGCTGGATGAGGGAAAGACTGTGGATGTGGTCTTTCTAGACTTCAGTAAAGCCTTTGACACAGTTTCTCCCAGCATTCTGCTACGGAAACTGTCAGCCTGTGGCCTGGACAGACGCACACTCTCCTGGGTAGAAAACTGGCTGGATGGCCGGGCCCAGAGAGTGGTGGTAAATGGTGTTAAGTCCAGCTGGAGGCCAGTGACAAGTGGTGTCCCCCAGGGCTCAGTGCTGTGTCCAACCCTGTTCAATGTCTTCATCAATGACCTAGATGAGGGCATCGAGTGCACCCTTAGCAAGTTTGCAGATGACACAAAGCTGTGTGCAAGTGTCGATCTGCTGGAGGATAGAGAGGCTCTGCAAAGGGACCTAAACAGGCTGGACCGCTGGGCTGAGACCAATGGCATGAGGTTTAACAGGGCCAAATGCCCGGTCCTGCACTTGGGGCACAACAACCCTATGCAGAGCTACAGACTGGGAGAAGCCTGGCTGGAAAACTGCCAGGAGGAGAGGGACCTGGGGGTGTTGGTCAACAGCCGACTGAACATGAGCCAGCAGTGTGCCCAGGTGACCAAGAAGGCCAATGGCATCCTTGCTTGTATCAGAAACTGTGTGACCAGCAGGTCCAGGGAGGTGATTCTCCCTCTGTATTCAGCACTGGTGAGGCCGCTCCTTGAATATTGTGTCTAGTTCTGTGTCCCTCAGCACAAGAAGGATGTTGAGGCTCTGGAGCAAGTCCAGAGAAGAGCAACGAAGCTGGTGAAGGGGCTGGAGAACAGACCCTATGAGGAGCGGCTGAGAGAGCTGGGGTTGTTTAGCCTGGAGAAGAGGAGTCTGAGAGGAGACCTCATTGCTCTCTACAAGTACCTGAAAGGTGGTTGTGGAGAGGAGGGAGCTGGCCTCTTCTTCCAAGTGCCAGGGGACAGGACAAGAGGGAATGGCCTCAAGCTCTGCCAGGGGAAATTTAGGCTAGAGATTAGGAGGAAGTTCTTCACAGAAAGGGTCATTGGACATTGGGACAGGCCGCCCAGGGAGGTGGTTGATTCACCTTCCCTGGAGGTGTTTAAGGCACGGGTGGATGAGGTCTTGAGAGACATGGTTTAGTGTTAGATAGGAATGGTTGGACTAGAAGATCCGATGGGTCCCTTCCAACCTGGTTGTTCTATGATTCTATGATTCAGAAAACAATATCAATTTATCTGAGAAATTCTGGCTATGCTAAGTGAATTTTCTACCTAAAGAAAAGATGTCCACTTCCACCAGCAGCTTGAAATATTGTTGCCTCTTAAAATTTCCCTGTATATTGACACACATTACCTGTTGTGATACGTAGACAACATTAGGCTATAATTCTGGATACTATTGCTGCTTCTGTGAATTGCATATATTATTTATTCTTTAGACTTTCAGGGAGAGCAGAGAGTATGTTGTTTCTTTTATGTATTTCCTTCCAGCCTTTATTTCTTTTTTTCCTTTCTTTGTATCTCATCTGCTGTGTCCGTTTGAAGAGTGGCTGATGAGAGTGGAATGTAACTTTTCACGGAACAAGATCTCTTTCTGGAACAATTATGGTTATTTTAGTGGCTTGGAGGACACTGAGTGACAAGCGTGTTGCTATTGCTGCTGGCTTTTCTTTCAGGAAAGGCATGCAGCTTTTGGTGCAGGCACTATGCCTTCTCCTTTTTTGTGTTCCACTGCTGCCTGGTTTTGGATAAGAGCACAAACAAGTTACCTGGTATCTGTATAAATTTTCCCAGCAGCTATGCTTTCTACTCTTGTACTTTTTTCTGGTTACAGTTCTTCAGCCTGTTGGATCTACAGCTCTAATATTTAGCCTTTTCTACTGACTTGCCTGGAGCAGGACCGAGTGCTGTGATGGGGAACTGCTCTAACTGAGGACCAAGACTGCTTAGCAGGCAGGGGCAAAACCTGTACACCAGTGTGCAACATAAAACATACAGCAGTGCTCTTTCATTCCATGTGATAGAGCTTGAACCCACACTAATCCTCTGGAAGGCTCTCCAGCCTTCCTGGAGTCTTACTAGTTTTTTATTTTTACATTTTTGTGTTTGTTTAAATGTCAGTCCTTGTCAGAGGGATTCAATCATATGGGAAAGTGGTTTGCAGCATCTACTTATAGAGAGAGACAGAACTGTTTACTTTAGCTGCTGGAGATCTGTGAGCTGGAGGGAAACTGGACAACCTACAGATGTAATTTTTTCTTCAAACTGTAGCAATTCTTCCTCTTCTGCTGAAAGGATCAGAGGCTGATAAAAAGTAGAGGCTACAAATGGGAAAGAAAAATTGATTTTTAATAGCTGGGGGTTTAGGATGTATGAGTTTAGGTGATTTGTAGCCTACAAACTATTTCTTATTTTTCCTCTCATCCTTTAAGGAAATACAGAAAGAAAGAAAGAAAATGAGAATAGGTATGTAAAATGGGAGAGGCAATTATGTGGTTTGCTACAACAGAAGAAGGAAAAAGTGTTTTGAATCAATAATAAATTGTTGATTGTTTGCAGCTTAATAAAGTGCAGAGACAGCTATTTTTTCAACACTTTCTTTGCTTTTGGATGGCAACATATGGGTTTTTCTCCTCTTCTAGATATGTGTAATCTTCATCTTAGTAAGATGCTGGGCTTGCTGTTCATCTCTGTGTTCACTCTTGAACATTTGTGTTCCCTAGTCACAGAAATATGACCTATTACAGGTCATATTTGATCTTATTTTAGTTAGTATTTAATGAACTGAAGTCCACAGTTCTCACATGCTAATTCAGTTTCACAGTAAATTTTTAAGAACTTGTTAATAGACAATGGTAAATAGCGCTTTTGCAATTCCAATATCCAATTAGTAATTAATGAATTTTTGTACACTAAAAGTTCTCTCTTAAAAATTATTTAATTTCTTTTACTTTTTTTTTTTTTTTTTTTTGACGAAGTCTGTTCCATTTTGTACATGATGTAAAAAAGGTCTTAAAGGAAGTGTGGAATAGGAACAAAGCATTCCAAGGAAATGAAACCAATTACTTACTTGACTAAGAGGATGGTCCTGCTTAATTGTTAATCAAGAACAAGATATTGAAAGGAAAATTTCAAGCTGGAAATAGAACTTGATGAGTACAGAAGGAACTAATAAGTTAGATCTGTGCTATAAAAACAAAACATGAAACAATAAAAATTTATCCTGACCATATTCTGGTTGGATTTTTATCTTTCAGTTTGGTGTTTGCTGGGTTTTGAGGTGGGAGTAGAAGGGCTAGACAAGGAGGTGGTGCTTTTTTTTGCCCTCTGGAAACAGAATGAAAAATAGTTCCCATGCTTGCTACCACAAATCTGTGTGATGTTATGACCTGTCCCACTCTACTTTTTTAAAATGCCTCAGTGCACCTTGCCTCAAGCTTGTGCTTTCCATTCCCTAACTACACAACTAGTAAGAATGTTTTTACTTCATCTGCAACATTTTTTAATGACTTAATTTATATGCAACCTATAAATGTTGTGTGTTATTTTTCTTCTGTGGAAGACCTTTTCTGGAAGTAAAAGCATATCTTATGTTCTTTCTACCAGATGTAATGTAAAATAAAAATATCTTCTGCCTTTATATATAAATATATGCATGCTTGAATTGAATGTATCCAATATTTACAACCTTCTTTTAAAAAACACACAAGCTTGGTTTTAACTGGAAGTTCTGGTGTGGAAATGTGTCCTGCAGAACTGCATTTTGCCCCTAACTTTTAAGGCTGAAATAATAACCTTTAGTTTAAGTGATATTCTCAAGTCTCTGAATAACAATGATGTCCTTATTGCATCTACGTAGCACAACAGAAGTGTATTGAGTTCTGCTTAAACTTTCTGGAGTTCTGTGAAATTAAGAGGTTTGCTTCTGGGTATCCATGAGAATAAACTTCAGCAGTGGACTCTTACAAGGTGCTGAAAAAAAGCCCAAACTTAATGTAGAGAGAAATCAAGACTTGACAAAAACCAGTAGCCCATATGTGGGGGAGGGAGGCAGGGAGACCGGGGGAGAGAGGAATGAAATTCTAATTGATGAAACATCTGCTAACTCGTTGGTGTGAATGACATTAGCAAAAATCTAACATAGTGCTTAGTAATTTTTTTTCGCTTTGTAACAGCGAAACCCTTAAATCTTATGGGTTGTTTAGACAGAAAGTTCTTATTTGAGACAAGCATCTTCTTAGTCATTTCCCAAGTCTTCTAAGAACACATGGGTGGTATAGCAGGTTTTTATATATAGAGATGTTTTAAATATACCACTGAACAGATTATATCTGGGGAGCTGCAGACTTGAAAAGTGCTGTTGTCACTGCAAAGAACTTGGTAGTGTCTAGGACCATATGCACTGGACTAATTTTGATTTTTCTGATCCATTTGACCAGCCTGTAGGGAATAGTTGGACCTATGATTAAGTAAAGCAACTCCTGATCTTGGGTGAAGAGTGGATTGAGGTTTTTTTCTGGCATTTCTCTTAAAGGCATTGTGCTGTTCCACCACTAGGGTTTTACCTTGCTTCTCTCATGGTGTCTCTTTGAATTCAGGTATTGCAGTAAATGATTCTGTGTAGTTAAGCACCAAAATTTGTGTGCCTGAGTACGTGGGGTGAATATGCTTTGGAGCAGGTGGAAGTTTACATGTGGAAATAAAGTAGTTTTCATCTACCATGGGAAGAGATGTCTGGTTAAGCTATGGTGATTTTTGTTTGATTGACTTAAGAATAGAAATTCTGAAAGAAAGTCATTTCCCAGCACCTACTATTAGAGTTGAGAAAATATAACTAGAGAAATACATCACATGGAGCTTTCTGTGGTGAGGCCATGCAGTTGAGTTCATGGGTGGCACTGGTGATCTGTGTTTGAAACAGAGAGTTGAATAGTTGTCCCTCAAATGTCAGGTGTTTCTCCAGAGAGTGGGACACGGCTGCCTTTGGGACACACTCTGTGCCAAGACTGCCTATAGGTTTGTATCGACATGCTGTGCTTTGCTGTTTCATAGCCTTTCATTCTCTAGGATGCTCAAAAATCTCTTATGATTTAAAATACATACTGATTAGTTTTCCCCTGAGCTACCTCTTGCTTTGTGAAAGTTAACTGGAACTGATCAATATATTTAAAATAGATTAGGAAGACCCTTGTGCTGTGCATGACCAAAGCTGTCTCAGGGCTAGTAGCAGAAATGGTATTATAAAAAAAAGAGTGCTGTAAAACATGAGTCTTTACCTGTATATCTGTAGTCTTCATCAAAGTTAGTCCCTGTAGGTATAGGGCAGAGAAATTAGTTCTTTTTTTTTATGTATTTATGTGTAATTTTTTTAAGAGCAAGTGTCACCTGAGTTTCATGCCTAGGAGTCTGTCAATTTGTTACATATTTGCAGAATATATCTTTTTTTTTTCCCTCCAAATTGAACATTTTCAGTCTGTAATTTTTGTGTAGCAGCTTCTATGTGTAAGTAATGTGGTAAGAAAAATGCATCATCACAGTACTTGCTTTTGGGCTGTTTGTTACTACTTGTAAATGTATTCCTGTTGTACTTTTTTTCATGAGTTTGAATCTTCGATCATAAGTAGAAGTGTATTTTTGGTCTGCCTCATTTCTCCTTGACATCTGTTCACTTCTCATGGTTTTTCTTTCTGCATAAGTTTTAGCTCTTGGCACCTTTGAAATACATATGTCAAAGAAAAAAATCTGCTTAAAGCAATTTAGAATTATGTGGATACATTAAATTTTATCTGCAGTATGGTCTTGATTGAGCACTGAATTTGTCTTTAATCTCACTTTTGGCTTAAAAATAAGAAAAGTTAAAATATACTCTGTGAGTATATTTGAATTATTTTTGCTTCAGGAAAGTGACAACGGTTTGTGTCTCCTCCCTAATTCTTCATATACATCAACTTTTCTTTCTGTTCTTTTTCTTACTTGCATTGTTTTAGAGAGCTTCATGTATACAGTTTTTGCGTTTTCTCCCATTGTGGATTTTGAAGGATGAGTTGTCCAATGCTGTTCCTGGTTTACAGTATCTGCATAGAAATTTCAACAACAAAAAAAAAAACTTTAGCTCAAAACTAATGTGCTAGTTACTCTGTAAGTTCAGTATTGGTTTTCAGGGTGTTCTTTCTAAAGGATACTTGCAAAGCCTTTTCAGGCTGATTTAATGAGAAAAATATGTCACCTTGTCCCTGCATATATCCTTCCTTATCTTTTGAAAGCAATATTTCTGAGCTGAATTTGAGTAGGAGGCAGGTATACACCCTTGAAGGAAAAACAGTTGATAGCCTTGTCACAGCTTCAGAACTGAAAACTCTGTTACTGTAGTTTAGCTTTGCATCTTTTTGCTCTCCAAGGAGGGTGAGAACCTGCTCCTCTCTGCAAGCAACCAACTGGGCTAAACAAGACTAAAGCCATAAGGGCCATCACATGTGATTCAGCCTTTGGATATGAGCTGTAAAAGATGGCATTGATGCCTTCTTTATTTTTAAAAAGAAATAACTTTTAAATTTTATTTCTTAACCTTTCTGTTTTGTTTTGTTTTGATATAGATGTCCACACTGAAGCAGTGCAAGCAGCACTTGCAAAATACAAAGAGAGAAAAATGCCCATGCCTTCAAAAAGACGGTCTGTTCTTATGCACTCTTCAGTAGAAACGTACACACCTCCAGGTATCTATTGAGTTCACGTACATAAATGTTGCCGGGTGAATATGATAGCAAAATAGAAAGAACAAATGCTTGTTATGCTAAGTTATAACTATGTTGCAATAAGTTGCTTCTGTATTCATGGCTATATTTCCTGATGATCACGTATTGGTTGGATTTGTTCATTGATGTCTTTCCTCAAGTTTTTTCATGTATCACCTAGAGATACTGTAGCTGCTGAGCTTACACTTGAAAGCAATAATAGAATGAACATTTGCCCTTTTTGCAGTAAGTATGTTCCCTTACCTCGCTTGGTAGGAGATGATCTTGGCAAGCATGTCAGAGCTTTAAATACTTCATTTCACATTGCATAAGGTTCTTTTTTTAAGAGTTGAAGAAAATGCCAGAACATTAAGTTGCTGCATTAGCTTGCGGAACACTCATCAGATGATTTCAACTGTGAGCAATGTAAAGCATTCAGATAATCATATGCTATAATTGCTCACATTGTTTATGTCAGAATGTTTTCTTCAAATTTTTTTTAGGGGAGGAGAGGAGCAAGCAATCTTCCCATTGTCTCACAATGAATTCTACTGAGATTAAGAAAACGTTTAACCAGATAACATGTTGTGCAAGCAAGTCAAGTGTTTTTGGGCCCGGGTCTTGTATACAAAGAAGAGGAATTTCCCTAAGCTCTTACATTGTGAATCACATGCTCGTATTTTTTTCTAATGGGGCCTGGGAATAGAAACACACTGACCTGTAGTGCCCTTCTCCACGAATTCTATTTGTTATCACCCTGCTATAAAAGAGCAGATCTGATGTGCTGCTCTCTTACTTCCTGGGCTATATTTCTTCTTTCTGTTCTTCCCATGTAAAAGAAATTCCACTTTTCTTTGGTAGTCATACACTTCTGTATATTGTGCGTTTGTGGGTTCTCTGGTCTTTAATGAGTTAATAATTAATACACTTCTGTAGTCTTATATATTGATGCCTGTAAGATATATTAAGGTATCATGCATTTTGTTTAGCTTATTCTTCTAGTGCTCATTTACTTAGAAGCCCAGGAGGGGCTGCTGTTGCAGCAGGGTGGCTTTCACACTCTTGAGTTTTCTTGCATACCTGTTGGTTTTGTATGTGAAAGTTGTCATGAATTGCATGAAGTGTATTTCTGGAGTTAAGTATAGTATAGCAACCCTCTGTATAGAGAGGCTTTGGGAGAGAGGCCCTGAGGTTTCTGGTTATAGCTCTTCGATATTTCTTCTTGCTCTCTAAAGTAAACTGTGAGAGTCAGTGGTGATAAAGTCAGTGGTGCATTTAATATAGCATCGCTCTGTCCTCCTTTCTCATTCCCGTCTTCTGACAAATCACTATGTGCTTGCCATGAGGTTTATCATGGCAAGAAAAGAATGTGCTGCTGCTCTGCTTGAGATCTGGTGTGCAAAAAAATGGCTGGTATCCCGAAGCTCTGCTGAGAGCAGAGGACAGCTAGGGTCTCCTGTCTCCCTTCGCATTTAAAACTAGAAGGAACCTCCTTGCAGGTTTTTTGAGCGAACCAAAATACCTTTCTCCATTGAATACTTCTGGGACAGATTTGAAGCAATATTCCTGTGGTTACTGATGTGCCCTCTCTTAATGAGATCAGGGCTCTACCTGGTGCCCTGAAGGAGCAAGGTTGTTGGGGCTTGAGAGTCTCTCTAACACAAAAAATTTGGGTGCAGGATGTTAACCATTCCATTATGTGATAAAAGCTGGTCTACACACTTCAGCAGGAGCACAGGGAGAGGGACTGGGGGATTCCGAATCACACCCTGCCCCAGCAGCACTCAGCCATGTCCTGGGAGCCATCAGCCAATCATGGACCTACCTCCACATCCCAGCAGAGCAGAAGGAGGAACAACAGGCAGAAACCAATGCTAAGGACTCAGAAGAAGGGTCACCCATCCAGGCCTCTCCCCATCCTGTCCCTGGAGACCCTCAGCTTTCCTGTCTAGGCATGAAACCAGCTAGCACTAGAGCACCTTCTGCTAATGTAGGCTGCTATGGAGGAGTGTTGGATGCATTATAGGATGCAAAGCAAAAGTATTTGTGGACTGCATAAGACTTGTTATGGGCTATTTAGGTGAGGAGCCACAGATGGGGTAAAGGGCTGATTTGGTGATATGGGGAGGAACAAGCATGGGGAAAATAGCAGAGTAAGAATATGGAAAGGGTCCTGTTTAAATAACACACTTGCCTGGCCATGCCTCACACCTGACCCTGCAACCTGTCCACTCCTCCTGTTATGCTCAATTTCCAGCACCACTCCTGGGTGAAGGACTCTATTGATGTGCGTTAGGGCTAAGTCTGTCAGTCTATACAAGGAAATGGAGTGGGACTGCACACTCAGGCTTGTGTATCCAGCTACCAGCAACTGGAGAGACTGGAATCTAGGAAGAGCCATTCAGCAGTGTGAGCATCCAAGCCCTGCTGCTGGAGGGATCCCTGTTGTACAGGCATATGCATGTATGACCACCATCTTGCTCAGTTGGAAATGGGAGCAGGACGAGGCCCTGGGATCTACTCATGTTTGTGTGAGTGGTTTTGTGTGTTTCTGCTGTTGTGGAGCGTCATCTTCCAACATGCATACCCAAGTGGTTAGCAGAGGAGACAAGTATAATTGTGCTGGATTTTAGCAGGATACAGAAACCTCCTAAACTAATATCTTCTGGGGGAAAAAAAAAGAAAAAGAGTTAAATGTCACTGGGATCTACCCTGCTGTTTCTAAGAGAAGGTGACTTGTTATGAGATCTCTTTATCTCTCTAGGAGAATAGGCCACTGGATTAATTATGTATCGTGGGAGATCAGGTCACTCAAAAATAATCTGAGGGCTTGCTTCAGCTGTATCGATTCACAGAAGCAGTTGCATTTTGTGGGCCTGCCTTTATTTTCAAAGTTAACTCAGCAAGAAATGTCTGGAGTTACAACTGAGTAGCACTGAAGCACGTAGTTTTGTTGCTTTGAGCCATTAAAGCACTACCCTAAAATCCTTATATTGGCAGAAGTTGATGCAGTTAAAAGAAGGCTTTCTTAATAAATGAAATTTTATTACAGTTAGCATTGGTCACTAGGAAGGAAGCACTGGTTCCTAGTCACAGTGTTAAATTCAAACTCAGCTTCTGACTGGTGATAATGGCATTGCTTTCATCAGTCATCCTTCCAAAAAAATGTTATGTGCTTTTGGTTTCGTCCTGTTGTGTCTCTTACTCTTCCCAGACAGATCAGAACTTCAGCTGTAGTCTTGATGCAAATTTGGCCCAAAGGGTGGCAGTTTCTGTGGCTACCTTAGGTCATCTCCCAGCCAGAAAGAGCTGCAGGGCAAGTACATAGCATTCTGCTCACAGGCACACTGAGACCCACTGATTAACTCCTGCCACAGGCCTAGTTACTGGTATTAATTACCTTCCTACTCTTCTGTTGTAATTGCGTTTCAATATTAGAATGTTGTGGAACCTTCATTTTTATACAAGATTAATATTTTACATTTAAAGTGTTTTTTTCCCCCTTCCACTTATGTAAGACATCTGAAAGCTTAGAAATTTTAGAAAGACTTCATTCAACTTGTATCTGGACAAGGGGATACTATTAATAGTATGTATTCTTTGAGAAACTTTTTTTTTCTGTAGCTTCATTTCATATTCTTAAGTGATAGTAGATCACAAAGAGGATGGGGGAGAGGGCTGAAATCTGAATGGTTTTAATCTTACCTTGTTCCATATTCCCGGAATTCTTTATTCTTGCATTCTGCCAAAAAGAAAGGGAGGGTGGTAAGCACTTCGGTGCTGGTTTGGCTCCTCTTCAGGAGCAGATGGTGTCAGCAGCCAAAAACTACAACCGTGGCAGTAGACCAGAAATATAGGTGAACCCAGGAGAGGTGATCCACTACAGCTGTATCTTCTCAGAGATCAGTTGTTTGTAGATTTTTTGTTCAAAATTGTCATGTTTAATTAGGGATGATCAAGTAATGAGAGATCTGCAATTTAAGCTTTGAAAACGCCATTGAGTTAAATGGGCTTCTTATGAAATACATTTCCCATTTTTGTGGTTTTAGCCTGTTGAAGAACAGTTATTCTGAAGCTACTGGAAATGCATATATTCTTGAAAAGCAGAAAATTATACACCTGGTAACTGAAATTTGTGACTGAAGATGAGGAAAATATTTTTAAAGGCTTCAACAAAGTTTATATGGAATTGTTTATGGCTGAACAGTGTTCAGAGGATTTAAAAAAATGGCCAAAATTAAGGTTGCAGAATTTCTGATGTAACCCAGGATTTCTGTATCACCCAGGATTTCCATGTCTGGAAGGGACTCTAGTATAGTAACGGACATACTGTCTTTTTCAGAAGCTGTTTTTCAGCTGACGTCCTAATTGGTCTGACCACTATATGTGACTTAAAACTGCTCTTCAGAAACTGACTTGATGTGAACTTTATCAGCATGTGGGTGGGTAATGCATTGTTTTATCTGAGGGAGGAGCATGTGAACGATGAAGTTCTTCAAATACAACAGTCTCTTTAAGAAGGCAAGATTATTTTTTTTTTCTGTAAAAAAGTTTTTCATTCAAAATCTACAGTGATGTACAAGGTTTGACACAAAACCTCTCAAGACTAACCCTTATAGCTTGGGAACCTTGGGAGCAGAGAGGCAAAGAGGTGATTATAGAACATGTTCTGACCTGTCACAGTGAGACAAGACTTGCTTCACTCAATACAAGTGATTGTCTCTTCAAATAGAAGTGTCCTCCCTTGGTTAGAAAGCATTGGTGTGTAAGAGTGAACAGGGAGTTAACACTGTTTCTTGTGAAATTGCAGAAATCCACAACAAACTTTTCAGTTGTTGACTGAGACTTGCAGTGAAGAGTGCATGTCTTGTGTACATGCTTTTGAAAGACAAACGATTTTTGGAAGGCAGAGAAAGTGTGAAAGGCAAGGATCACCCAGTTGCCCAAACACAGCAGTTACTAATGCCAACATTTAAAAAGTGAGAGATGTAATTTGAAAAGACAGAAGGTTGAGTGTTTGAACAGTATCTGAGAAAGTTCGCTGCCCACTGTTTCTGCCTCTTCCCAAAGTTAAAGTTGATGCTCAAAGGAACCCATTTTTTGTTAGTTGAATATGTGAAAACAAATATGATGGATATCCTCAACAGCCTTTCAGAAAGTGATCTGCAGAATTACTTTGAACATTGACAGCATCATATGCAGCTGTGTGTGACCTTGGAAGGGAGTTATTTTGAAGGTGATAGTAATTGATTTTCTTGATTAGTTAAATAAAAAATTACCAGCACAGTTTTGGTGGGTTTTGTTTGACCTTGTATTTTCTTGCAATTAGAAAGACTCTTTTAATTGTTATTAAATGAGTATTAAATGTGGAAGATTGAGTGCCAAAAGAGAGTTTCTGGGAAGTTGTGGATAACTGAACACTAATTAAAATATGAGCTCTCTGTCAGACTTCTAACAGCCACAATTATGCATTTAAAAAGCAAAAGTTGCTTTATTATGCATTTCTATGTAGTGCTAGGCAATATTAGTTTATATTGTTAAAATACACACTTTAATTTGGTTATTGTTAGATTAATGAAATAACTCTTTCATTGAATCTCATATCTTTGTGCTTTTTTTTTAGTAATTAGTTCTCAAAAAAATTACCAAAAGAATCAAAAAACTGAAATATTTCTCCCCCAAAATAGAAAGAAAATACCCAACAAAAAATGTAATGGAATTGAGTCAGGTGGTTTGAGATTCCGTTTACCTGTTCAGAACATATATTCTTTCATTGGTACTAGGATGGCATGCTCACTGAGAATGGCAAGTGAATGTACTAGGTAACTTTGGTAGAAGCTTTTTTTGAGTCTTAACGTCACTCCAGATACAGGAGTCACATGAAACTTTGCTTCAAGTGTGTTCCAGCTGTGATGTGTAAAGGTGGTTAACCTAAAAAATGGCAATGAGCAGAATTTGTGCATGTGAATATGCCATTTGCTTAATACATGCATCTTGTGTAGCACACGAGAATGTTATGTGAAGAACATGAAAAAACTTCATGTTCCCATCTGTTGGGTCATTCCCACATTACGTGCCTGTCATCATTATTTTAATCACAGACACATCGTCAGCATCAGAAGATGAGGGCTCGTTACGTCGGCAAGGGCGGATCACCTCCACTCCGTTCCAGAGTCATTCCAACGTAGAACCCTGGCTTAACCGGGTTATTCAGGGCTCCTCCACCTCATCCTCTGCATCCTCCACCTCATCTCATCCAGGAGGGAAACCTGCTGCTGCTTCCAGTACTGCTACTGCCACCGCTGCTGCCACTGTGCTTGCAGATCTCATGGCACACACCCAGCTAGGTCAGTAAATAACTACCTGTGTGGTTGAAATAAAATAAAATTAAATATCCCAAAGCAGGGCTAAACATGAAAGTGTTCACCAGAAGATATTTGTAAATAGCTTTAAAATGTACAATCCACAGACCGGGTATGTATGATAAGTACATATTTCATTTAAACCAAACCAGTTGTTCATGAGATCTGAACATACATTCTTCTTGGTAAAATGCTTGATTTATCGAGAAACTAAGGTTCAGTTTTACTGGTTTCAAAAGCAGAAATTCAGAGGGATCAAATGTTTGGTGCATGCTTTCCAATCTGCATGTATTTACCCTAGATGGTATCAGGTTATGGGTTTCAAAGGTGGCTCAGTTGGTAAATAGCCTAAAGTCTACAAAAACATCCAGAATCTTTTAGAAGCATATGAAAACAAAAGTACTAAGACAGACAGATTGAAGCTCACATGTACTGTTTTTTTCTTTAATTAAAATTTAAGCCATGAATAGTCCATTATTGTGAAACTATAGAGTGAAAACAGAGAAGCACTTGTAAGACAAAATGCAAATGTGAGTTTTGTCTGAATCTGAAGGTCCATAACCTCAGGTTACTTATTTTTGTCCTAAAATGCAGGGTGCTAGTCATGTGGGTTTGGAAGATTTGGGAGGGAGGGAGGGAGGGAGGGAGGGAGGGAGGAAAACAGTCTCTTCCATCACAGAAATAATTTTTACAATGTTTTTGTACATTGTAGTGAAGATCAATAGTGGATTTATATGCATGCAACATGTCCACACTAATGTTGAATGATGTGAAAGGACCTAGAATAGAAAAAACCCTTTGCATTTGAAATATTTTTTTCCCCAAAGTAATTAAGAAAAATGAAATTTAGAATGTTATTTGTATTTCACCTATGGGAAACAGCATGAAGTTCTTGTGCTACTAGTAATATGCAAGATGCATCACATGTATAATTTGTAGACATTTCAGGTTTTGACAGTTTAGAGCTCTACTTCTTTGACTTTTTCTTTATCTGTGTCTGAATGCCTGTGTACACTGCTGTTTTTTTCTGTTTCATTGCAGAGAACAGGTTAGGTCAGATGAAGAAAACACATTGATATGCTGTAGATTTCAATTTACTATACACGCTGCTGTTTACTTAGAGATGTCAATTAATGTGATAATTTAAGGCATGGATAAATTTTTGCAAATATGCGTTCATTTAACTGATATCTAGCTGTTGCCTTCAAATCCTGTCCTCTTCTCCCATGTGGCAGGGGACAGGACAAGAGGGAATGGCCTCAAGCTCTGCCAGGGGAGGTTCAGGCTCGACATAAGGAAAAAATTCTTCACTGAAAGGGTCATTAGGCACTGGAACAGGCTGCCCAGGAAGGTGGTTGACTCGCCTTCCCTGGAGGTGTTTAAAGTGTGGGTGGATGAGGTACTGAAGGGCATGGTTTAGGCATTGGTAGGAATGGTTGGACTCAATGATCCAGTGGGTCCCTTCCAAGCTGGTGATTCTATGTATCCTTTAGACATCTCTCCTTAGATGGTACAAACAGTTCACAGTTCACTTAAGTGTAAGGCAGCTGTTCATTGAGAGGGTTGATTGTACATTCTTTGCTGGTTTACCCTTAGCTATGGGCTAAGGGCTGTGGGCTTCAAAACGGGGACAAAGTTTTACTTTTTCAGATTGGTAAAGCACATTATGAAACAGAGAAGAACTATGAACAAGCTAGACGCTCTCTGAAAGAGGATCATCTGCATCTTATATGTGGCTTAGGTGCTGACAGAAACAGATTGACTCATTATGCCATGATTGACATCCGAGTTTTCACAGTGCAGGCAGGTTTCTGCAAATGGAGCCGAGATGGAGTGAGGTAGTATCTTGCTTTGTGTTCTGGAAGGCTTTTTAGATGTCACAGAGTCTGGGATGGGTTATGTTTGTCTTTCCTACTTGCTTTTTCTCCCTCTTTTCTTGCATGGCAGTCTCTTTGTGTTGGAAACTAAGTATGGAGAGGAATTCTGATACCTAACCTTTTACAAGGGAAAATATTTTCCACGAGGACTGCTTAGAACTGTTGCCTGAGGAAGCTATTTCATGATGGAGTGTTGATTTCTGTTTTGTGACTTACGAAGTTATGGGCAGCATTTGAGTTTGTTCATTTTTCTGCGCTTCATCAGTACTTCGTCCACAAGCACAGTTAGAAAGATTTACCTCTTTGGTTAACTTCTGTGGTTTTATTGCTAGTGATTTTTTCCCTAAATATACCAATCTTATTGCCTTTAAAGAATTTTGAATTTTCATCTTCCTGTTTCCAGGCTTATTTATAGTGAGAAATTTGCATGAGGTGTTTTTGTACTTGGTGGGTGTAAATTAGATAGAATATGCCTACACCTTGCTTCGAGGGCATTCTGGATTTCACATTATGGCTATAGGAATCATGTTTAACTGCTTAAAATTAACAAATAAACTTGGAAGGTTAGCTGTAATTTTAAGTGTGCTTTTTGGAATTCTTAATGTAGCCATAAAAAAAAAATTGCAAAATATCCAAAACGTAATACAACATCATGTTATACCTGATATCTCAGGTCACATAAATATATATCACAACTAGCTTCTTAAGACCTATCCATCAGGAGTATTTAATCATCAAAATTGTATGAAAAATCAAGGCCTTATTAACAGTTCAAAGTCCATCATTTAAGTAGGTAAATGTTGGACTGCATGCAGTGGTGTAGTTAGACATTTCATTAAAGGGAAATAAATATGCAATTACATTCTCCAGAGAGGAAGCTCAGGGATCATTCAGAGCTGATCTGCAAAAATATTCAGAAAGGTAACATTTCTAGTGCCTTTGACAAAAAATTAAGCATCCTTTTGCATGGGTGGAGAATAAACTTCCTCATTTCTGAAGTCCTTGCTGTATTCCATCAGTTCTCATTTCTAGCTTGGTAACATTATGCATGTCCAGTAACAATTCAGTAGTGACATTCTCCATGTTAGAATAATTGATCAACATGTTCATCTGTAGTTGTCCTTGCTTACAAGAATATAAAAACTTGCTCAGTTCTTACATTGAAAACTTTTTTTTGTTTTTGACAGATATTAATATACTTTCACAAAGTATCTCTTTGATTTGTCCTAAAACATAGAAGAGTTTAATGTATTGGTTAATGTGCTGACATCAACAATATAAAAAGCATCTTGCATATTTTAAATACTATGTCATATTAAATATTCTGTATTTTGACCATATACTGAATAGCTATTCACAATTTTGATATGTTGGAGAATTTAAATTTAGCAGAGTGTTCTCTTGCACACTATCTTCTCTAGCATACATGTTGAGTTATGAGATCATACTAAATTCACAAGCAATAGACTACAGTGTTGAATTACAAAGTTATGAGATCTAATGAAATGAGATAGAAATATGCATATTTCTATTAAACTCTTTTTCTTTCATGTATGAAAGCAAGGACATCTACATGTTGTTTTGAGGGCTTTTTTCCTCCTAGTGTAATATTTTCTTTAAAATTAGTAAGGCTAGCAGCATGTCTAGTTTTTTTCAAGGTCATCGTCACAGCTGTGTAGTATTTTCCAACTTCAGTCTTCTAGAATGGCAGTCACAGAGAGAATAGAATATCATTATAGTGGACTCACTAGCTATTTATTGAAAGACTTGAAGGTATAATACAATACCATTTCTTAAGGCGAAGCAGGGTCGTTAAGAGTAAGTCTTTTGAACTCCTTTGGTTCTGTAAGCAGATTTTCAGGAGTTGTAAGAGTGAAGTGTGCTATAAATAGTTTCAAAGAGTTTATTTAAGACAAAATACAAGAATGAAGTAGTAGCTTGTGGATCCTGTTTTGTGTTCTGGATGGGTTGATGTGCTCTTTTTTGGTTTATTCTTTCAATACAATTTAATAAGCTTCTAGTTGTCCGTTTTGCTTGAATGCTTTCCTAGAGACAAAACAGCCATCTCTAGGTCTAACCCTGTTAGATGGGGACTTTTCTAAAGTGTTTGACTCTTTGCCCTGAGAGACTTTACTTCCTTAGAGACTACTTTCTCTCTGATGCCTAGGTTTTAATTTTCTGTTGTCTTTCTTGGGCCACTGCTCTCCTTTGCATTTATCCCTGTCTTCTAATCAATTATGGAAAGGTCTAATACCAATTAACTTTATTCCGGAAATAAAAGTCTATTCAGACTTTTTTTTTTTTTCCAAGAATTCACCACTTGTCTTTCTCTGATTTCTACAGTACCTCTAGATGATACAGAGTAGTTAAAGGATTCTCATGGGCATGTATTAATAAGATGCTTAAATAATTAATTAGGCTAACATGATTTTTATGTAAACATAAATCCTGAAAACTGAACTTACTCCTTCTACATGCATAGAAAGAATTTTGCCTTCTCAAGGCAGATTTGGAAGGGGAGTCAGTTCTCAACTGTAGGTGAGATGAAGGAGCTGTGGACAACAGAGAAGATGTTCGTAAGGACCCCTGCCATTTCCCTTCTATCATGAGGCACATAGGTTTGCATGAAAATAGGTTCAAAGATGCTTGTAAGATACATGAATGCTGTAGATCAGGACCTCCACATATAGTTACTTTTGTGGATTTTTTTTTTTAGTAGGGAATGATTGTTAATGGAATTTTTATTTCACTTCTGAGTGTTCTCATTTTTTGTGTAATGTCTTTGAGCTGTTCCCAAGTACACAGCTCTTCCGCTAATGTTCCCAAATAGCTGCTTCCTTAAGTTATTTTCTGTGCATCTAATTGCGGAGCTTTTGCATTTCAAATATCTGCCTCATGCATGTGGGCAGAAGATGGTTTTTTCTCATCAGGCATGTACATGATAAATCCACTTGATATTTCAACTTCCGTACTTAATGCACAACTTCTGACCCATATGTGCAGCAAGTCTCTTAGTGTGACAGCCTCTCTTATCCTCTCTCTTGATCATTATATTTGCACTTATGTGTACATCACTTTGAGTGTACATTTTGAGTCACCTTAATGTTTAGTGGTGACAACTTCATCTATAGGAAAGCCATTTGGGGGCCTTTCACTGATGAAACCACACTGCAGATACACCTGTAACAGTAGTTCTTGATGATTTGTTCAAACTGAGTAAGTGGAAACTTTAGATATTCATAATTACTGCAGGGTTTGTCGGCTTACGAGTATGGACTCGTGGGCTAATACTGCAGTATGGGAAGCAGGTGTCCTTTTCTGTGATTAATTTGTGTGCTCTATGAAGCCTGTGTTTTGGGAATTTGGCAAAACCAAGGAATAACAAGCAATCAAAAAGTGTATAGAACACAGACGGTGTGTTTCAATTTTCTCTGAATACATGTGCTTTCTGTACTGTAACATGGTTATACAGATCAGTTTTGTGCATAGTTGTCACTTTTTCTTGTTCTAACTTGGGTACTTATCCAGCTCTTCTCATTGATAAATGCCCCAGTGAAGAGTATACTGTGTCTGTAGCACAACATAAACAGGAAACTTGTACCTGTGATACTGTTGCAAGACTATTAAAATCACTTGTTAAGAAAAGCTACTGTAGGAAAATCATGGCTGTCTTACAAACAGCGGGTGACAGTTTTTTAAGTTAGTAGTAACTTTCCTTGATGGAGTCTCATCTGTCCATGTTTGTCTTCTAGATGTGTTCAGACTTAAGTGTTCTATCTTTTCCTCTTGAATCTTAATCTGTATTTCTTAATAAAAGTCTTCCCCTTGCAGCTGCCAGATTATAGATAAGTCCTTCCTATTTTCCTGGGGCAAACCTTTAAACCTTATGCTTTCATCCCTTTCTCTTCCTATAGGACTTAGAATCGTCATTCCAATTTTGTGGTGAGACTTTGGGTGCCTGTATTTCTTCTGAGACCTGTGGACAGGTTTTCTTTGCAGGCTTGTTTGGTTTACTCAGAATGAGTCTGCTTACTTTCACCTCAAAGTGATGGAGTTACCTACCACTCTCTTTATTAGTCCGAATTTGTTTGGATACATTTGAAAGCAGGATTAGCTTTTCTCCACCCTTGAGAAAGACAGTCTTTCAGGATTCCACCTGTATCTAGAAGATTTCACTTATAGTTTGATTAGAGAAATAGGAGGTTTTAAAAAAGCAAGAATGCTGTGAGAAGCAGCCTTGGGTGCATTGATTCTGAAGATGACTGATGAGCTCCCATGTCTACCGTTTCTACAGATAACCACTCTGCACCTCCAGATGTAACCACTGGGCTGGTGGAACATTTACATCATGAGCGTCTGCAGGTAGCATTGGTACGAGGAGTTCCCAGAGGCTACAACAGCAGCATTTTGGAAACTGCAGATGGTGATTGTATTACAAGCCTCCTACCTTTCAATCTATGTCCCTCTTTCTGAATAAGAATGCATAACAGAGCTTGGCACCCATCATGTGTAATGTGTCTGCCCCATCCAAAACTTTTCAGTGGTATGATAGATCTAATAGTCCACCACAGGAGAGGGAACTATACTGCATTTCTCATGTTCTGTTGATGGGAGCCATGTCCCCATTTTTGTGTATTTCTGTAGTAAAAGGCAATGAATGCCCTCTAGTCTCACATTTTAATTTCAGATTGCCTCAGAGATTTAAATTTCAGTAAATATTAGTAAGCATATACATATCTGTTTCAGTTAAGAGAAATATCACGTATACAAATGAAAATAAGAATTCAATGTAGTTTTGTCCTATGATTATTTTTTGCTAGCCCTATAAAATATTGAAGGATTTGCTTACTTTTTCCATGGTTTCTCAGACTTTGAGAACAGAATTGATATGAAGCAAACACCTAGACTTCTGAAGAAAAGAATGTTCTTCAGTTTTACATTGGAGTTTTGTGAAGGAGTCAGCAGTTTGAAATGCTAAGTTAAAGTATAAGAAAGTATATTCATCAACCAGATAGCTAGGGAACTGCATTGTTTTAAAACAAATAAACCCGTTGTTGAAAGTGTTACCAATTAAAGCTGCTTTTTTCCACACAAGCCATTCATCTTAATGATGCTTCTGCCTGAAAGTTGTGCTGAGCTTAGATTGTCAGCAATGTCAGCATATGTTTTAAGTATGTGTTTATTAATATATGGTGACTAATAAATACTTTCTCTTTGGCAGGTGTACCAGTGAATAGCAGAGTGTCCTCTAAAATCCAGCAGCTTCTAAATACGTTGAAAAGACCAAAGCGCCCACCTTTGAAAGAGTTTTTTGTTGATGATTTTGAAGAACTGCTAGAAGGTTAATTCTTTTTCAAATACATTTTTCACTCTGTGTAAGCAGTTCACAAAAGAACTGATATGCCTTGGCAAGTGTTTAATTTTTCTCTTCAGTAGAAAACAAATAATGGTGGAGTTGTTTCATTGGAGAGAGAAAGGTCATATGCTATCACAAGTGTAACATAACCTTCAGCTCTCCTACTTGCTGTACTTGTTCTCTGCCTTCCTCCCTCACTTCTGAAACTCTCCTGATTCAGCCCATTTTCACTGAAGTCACAGAATAACATGATTAGAAGGGATTTCTGGAAGTCATGTAGTCCAGCTACCCTGCTAATGCTGGCACAGCATCACTTGCATAAAAGGATACTTCTCAACCTCGCTGGGCCCCCTATTCCAGTGTTCTGTCACCCTCACTGTAAAGGAGTTTTTCTTAACAGTGAGATGAAATTTGGTATGTTCCAGTTTGTGCCCAGTGCCCTATGTCCTGATACTGGACACCATTGAGATGAGTCTGACCCCATCTTATTGACACCTGCCCCTTAGATATTAATAAGGTCCCCTCAGTCTTCTCCAGGCTAAACATATCGGTCCCCTTATCTTTGTGGCTCTCCACTGGATTATCTCCAGTAGTTCTTTGCCCTTCCTGAACTGTGGAGCCAGAGCTGGACACAGGACTCCAGGTGTGGCCTCATTAGGGCAGAGTAGATGGGGAGGAGAAACTCTCTCACCCTGCTGGCCACACTCTTCTTGATGCACTCCAGAATACTATTGGCCATCTTGTCCATGAGGGCCCATTGCTGGCTTGTGGGACCTTATTGTCCACCAGATTCTGTACTGGTGCAGGGTGGTGTTCTTCCTGAGGTGCAGAATCCTACACTTGCCTTTGTAGAACTTTATTAGGTGCCTCTTCACCCAACTTTTCAACCTACCCAGGTGTTGGAGCAGAGAGGGAAGCAAGATGTGCAATCAATATGATTGATAAGCAAGCTCCAATTTATTAGCAAGTTCGGTCAGATTATATAGTTTTCAGAACAAAGGAAAGGTATTTACTTAACATCAGACTTCTAATTGGCTACTTGCTCAAAGGTTGCTGTTCACATAGCTGTGGAAAGTTTTTACACCCCCCCCAGGGCCTTTCCCAGGGGAACCGACCCTCACTTCTCAGGCTCGGTATCTCCTGCGTTGCAACCTGTTCTGTGCTTCAAGGGCACCTTGTTTTTTGTGATGTTACTCGTGGGGAGATACAAGGTTGCTAGACAGGGGAGTCTTTGATTAGCTATCCCAGGGAGTTATGGCCTTGTGAAAGCAACCATTCCTTCACACCCAGGTGTCACTGAATGGCAGCACAGCCTTCCGCTATATGAGCCATTCCTCCCAGTTTTGTGTCAACAAATGTGCTGAGGGTGCACTCAGTCCCCTCATCCAGGTCATATTTTGAACAAGACTGGGCCCAGTACTGGCCCTTGGCGAGCACAGGTGGCTACAGGCTTTCAACCAGACTCTGTGCTGCTGATGCCAACCCTCCAAGCTCTGCCATCCAGCAAGTTTTCAGTCCACCTCACTGTTCACTCATCTGACCCATACTTCCTAAGCTAACCTATGAGGATGATGTGGGAGACGGTATCAAAAGCCTTGCTAAAGTGAAAATAGACAGCATCCACCAATATGGATGAGTATGATGAGCTACTGAATACTAAAGATGGCGATTTACAGATACTTGAAAAAATTCTATTCACATATTTGTCAAGAACTTCATCTGGAAATCGTAATGTTTGGTGATGGTCCTGCTATGATTTTTTGCCCCATTGTCATCAGTGAATTTATATAGAGGGCATTCTTTGGTCGGGGCAAAGCCTAAGTGCAGTGGACCTCTTGAAGCCTCTGTTCAGCCTCCTGTCCAAAGCAGGTCTGACCAGATTAGACTGCTCAGGGCTGCATCCAGTCCAGTTCTGAGCACCTTCAAAGAAGGAGATTCCATGGACATTACCTGCTGATATTCAGCTCTTTGTCTACAAGCACCCCCACATTCTACTCTGAAAAGTTGCTTTGTAGCTGGTCAGTGCCCAAGTATAGTTAGATGAAAAAAATTACTAGCTGATAACTGGAATTTGGAACTGGAATGATAATACCGTTTATGCACATGTTAATATAATCTTCTTGAAGTCCAGAAACTTTCATTGTTTTACAGGTTCAGAGGAATTAAACACTGTGCTGTGCAATATGTCTTGACTGTGCACTAAATGAAAGGATAGTGCTTGTACATGCTGTGCAGATATTACTTAACTAAAACCCAGTATTTTCTCTGTTTGGATGGGTCTGGGCAGAAAGAAAATCATCTCTAACAAATGCAGGCATGGCTTAGCAATATATAGCTGCCTTTAAAATCAGCTTTATCAGCTAATTTTGAAGAATTATTTTTGTTCTGTTCTTAGTCTTTTTTTGAGCAGCTGCTACTAGATTCCCTGTACTATTTGTCTGATACTTTAAGATACATGTGGTACAGTTGACACCCTTGGGGGAAGGAGTGCAATCCAGAGGAACCTTAAAAAGCATTAGAGGTGGGCCTGTGAGAATCTCATAAAACTCAACAAGGCTGTGTGCAAGGTCTTACACCTGGCTTGGGGCAATCCCAAGCACAGTTACAGACTGGGCAGAATGAATTGAGAGCAGCCCTGACAAGGAGGACTTTAGAGTGTTGGTGGATGAGGAGCTCAACTTGAGCTGACAATGTGTGCTTGCAAGTGCCTACAGGAAAGTGGGAGAAGGTGTCTTTATCAAGGAGTGCAGGGATAGGATGAGGGGTAATGGTTTTAAGGTGGAACATGGGAGATTTAGATTAGATACAAGGAAGACATTTTTTTCCTGTGAGGGTGGTGAGGCACTGGCACAGTTTGGCCAGAGAAGTCAGGGGTGCCACATCCCTGGAGGAAATGGAGGATCTTTAGGATCCCTTCCAACCCAAACTACTCTAAGATTCTGATTCTATGATTGTGATTCTCTAGGCTGTCAATGAATATTTTTAAGGCAAACTGTCACTGAGGTGCATGTATGTCATTGTGAAGAGCAGAGCACCTCACTTTGAACTGTTCAATTTAGTTATTGCATATATCCAACTATAATTCTGTTTTGTTAACCAAGATCAAGATACTTCACTTTCTTGAGGAGCAGGATTTTAACAGCAGGCCACTGAGAGCAAATGACATACAAACCCTGCAGTGAGAGAGATGATCCCAAAGCCCATACCAGGAGCATAGATTTTTATTATTAGAGAAGCATAGTGTCATTCTTCATCACCTCTTGAGAATTTGGTGCAGCAAAAATAAATGTCCAATTGTCATTGAAGCCATTCTTTCTAATAATGACGCTTGACTTGGTGTGAGGCTTCATTTAAATAGATGTGTAGAACAAACAGCAGAAAATGTCATCTTTCCAAAGTGGAGAGAGTGATGTATGGATTCAAATTCCTGTGAACTGGTCATTTGAATAATACTGATTCAGAACTCCAAAGTCATGGTGATTAATTTTTGTGAAGCCAACAAATTATTAGCATGGTATCATCATAAAGTAGAGGAGAAGTAATGATAGTTGTGAGGAAGGTGGGAAAATTTCATAGAATAGTCTATTTAAAGTATGACTAACATACTTTTGTAAGGATTGACATTTGCCATTTTGATGTGCTCTGGTTTTAGTGCAACAGCCCGACCCAAATCAGCCAAAGCCTGAAGGAAATCAAATGAATGTAGTTAAAGGTGAACCCTTAGGTGTGGTGACCAACTGGCCGCCTTCCCTGCTGGCTGCCCTGCAGCGCTGGGGAACCACCCAGCCAAAAGCTGCTTGCCTGACAGCATTGGATACAACTGGGAAAGCTATTTATACACTTACTTACGGTATGTATTGGTGATAACTGTAAGAATTAGACTTTCATTTTGGAAGAAACACTTAACTAAGTTAAGTGATGGACTGACTGTGCTCATGATAGATACTTTGAGGTTACTGTTAACATGCAAATTAGGAATTTGTTGCAGATGAAAAACAGTTTAAAGAAAGCTAGGGAAAATGTATCTGGTATTAATTCTCTACAAGTGATTTTTTTATAGATTTTAAAGAAGTGGGTCTTAAAAAGGCACTAAAGATAGCCTCTCTGTAAAATAGGAAGAAGAAACAGGTGACTGAATATACACTCTTCAGATTTTCAGGGTAGACCTTAAATTTTAACATGTTTTCACATATCCTTATAGGGAAGACTTTTACTTCAGGAGCATATTAAGGATGTTATTATGGCAAGTGAATCTTGGCTGTATCAGTAAATTAGAAGTATTATAATAATTGCATTTTATGGAGCATAATTGTGTCCCTTTGGATAGTTAACTGCTACATTTCATTGTACAGTATGTTCGAGTGTTAAAATTTCTTGTTTACATTCTTACAGATGAAGTCTACTTAAACTAAAAGTAACTGAGTAGTAGCTGGGTTAGTTTCACTACTTTGCAGTGGAGCTTTGAGAATGGTTGAGAATATCATGTTTAGTTTTACATTTAAAATAAAAGAAAAATGAACAAGAAGCCAAGCTCTAAATTGTACTTGAACTCTGCCAAGTGCACTGATGTGTTTGAGTTCTCTGTAACTTTTTTAATATCAAAGGAAATTACACCAAACATCACCTGTTGAATTGAAGAAATTTGAGACTGATGAACACAAAATAACTGATGGTTGCTGCGAAGGATTGAATATGGATGTCAGTCCATGATAAAGACCCTACACCAGAAAGCTGAGTTCCAGATGTGTGCTGTTTGCCACAGCATATTTCTTTGGCGAATTCTTGCTTTAATTTTCCATTTACAGTGGAATGGTATTGGTGTTGCTCAGACCTATTGTTTTTATTTATCTATTTGAATAACTCGGGATAATTTTTCGTTCTGAATTATTGAGCGTGTGAGATCACTACTGAGCACTGAACTGGCATTTCATAGCGCCAGATACTACGGCATTTATTCCTACCTGTGGTTCTTAGATTTCAGATAATATTTATCCAATTTAGAATTTTTCTTTTTATCCCAAGCAATTGGCTGTCTCTGAGAGCCCATAGGGAAGAGTCTTGTTAAGTGCCTTTTGGAAATGCAGTTAGCCTATATCAGCCAGCTTCGTGTGGGTGCACACATGAACTGAAATGCTGGAAGAACTCGGTATATGTTTATGGTGGGATTGTATTTACAAATGCGTTGTTTTTTTCTCAGTTACTTGTTCATGTGCCTGTTGACCCTGTTGTAATACTACCACCTTGCTCGGTGCATATATAAGGCACCGAGATTTGCCCATTGAACATTAAAATTTTCGTCTCTTTTCTTAAAATTTCTCTTTTTCTTTAGGGAAACTGTGGAGTCGAAGTTTAAAGCTAGCATATACCCTGCTAAATAAGCTAACCACTAAGAATGAACCACTGCTGAAGCCTGGAGACCGGGTAGGCTTCTGTTTGAAATAATCTCTGTGGATAAAACAGGCAGTGAGGAACAACTTTAGCTAAAGAAAACCTTGTAAAACTGTGACTTGTAATACTATATTATCACATTTACTATTTATGTTCCTAGTTTAAGTATGAATCTGAACATTGTTGTGAAGAACTCCTCCACCAATTAAAAATCAGCCCTCGCCCCCTCAAATGATGACTAAACCCATCATTTGTTATTTTCATGTATTTTTTAGGTAGCTCTTGTATTTCCTAATAGCGATCCAGTTATGTTTATGGTGGCCTTTTATGGATGTCTCCTCGCAGAACTTATTCCTGTCCCAATAGAAGTTCCACTAACAAGAAAGGTAGGCAAATACATTGAACATTTTTATGACTTCATACATAAAGTGAGAGGGGACCCCTCATAAGCCTCCATTTCTGAAAGCAATATGGTGCATCAGATAAACTAGCCAGTGTATGATATATGTTTGGGAAGTGTTTAGTACTTAGTTAGGGAAGGGTAAAATAGAATGAAGCTAGTATGTTAACTGCTTTAGGATATATAACTGCAGAAATTATTTTAATTCATTAAATTTTAAAAGTTGTGTGAAAGTATTTCTTAAAATATAACACAGAAATGCTGTCTTCAGCTCTCGTGCTGATTAATGAGAGCACAGGCAGGTGTTGACACCATGGTTACTGGAAATATCAAGACAATCCCACACACACTGAGATTATTAGGGGAGGTGTGAAATAAGAGCAGAAAAGCTACAGGCTCTGCTCTTCAGGACTCAGAAACAGCATCATACCAGCTCTCTGTTGTACCAGAACTTACAAAATGTCCCTGTTCGGTTGAATAGGGATGTACAACCACTACTTTTGACACTACTTTGCTACCATTGCTCGCCCGATCTACTGCCAAATGTAACTTAGTTGACACTAAGCAAAACTAAGCTTTTTGAGCATAGACTTCAGTATTTTGTCTTCCATAAAAGATTGTACAGGCAGGTAATTTTTTTTTTCCTGTGATATGGATTGGCTTAATATTTTCTAAACATGGAAAAGTTACAGTGAACTATATAAAAGCCTCATTATTTGTAAGTTTACTATAACATGTTTTTTCTGTAGGATGCTGGCAGCCAGCAGATTGGATTTCTTTTGGGCAGCTGTGGAGTAACACTAGCTTTAACCACTGATGCCTGTCAAAAAGGCCTTCCTAAAGCTCAGACTGGTGAGGTAGTTACATTTAAAGGTATGTCTTTAAGCTACTCATTTCTTTATAGGATAAAGAATGGTTATATCCACTGCTACTATTAAATAACAGTTTTTGACTTTGCTTGCATGCTTCTAGCTTACATAGAAAGAAGAACTGCCTTTCCTGTCAAGACAGTACTTAGTGCTGCTTCTTCCTGTCAGGGGGGGTGATACAACAGCTTTTGCTTTTCTCTTGTTTTCTCTGAATAGCGGGGAAGAAACTTGATTTTTGGAACTGTAATGACAATAATGTTTCTTTTCCTTTGAAGGCTGGCCTCATCTCATTTGGTTTGTGATTGATGGGAAGCATCTTGCAAAACCAGCTAAGGACTGGCATCCTCAAGTACGGGATGCCAGTGCTGAGATTGCTTATATTGAGGTGATCCAGTATTATATGCCTGACTTATATCTATCATAGTTTATGACACAGCACGTTTTCTTCCTTTAATCCCTTGATGCAATAAAAGAGATTACTGTAGTATTTTAAAGTGTGGAATGTTTCCCTTGAAGTTGTCAGGCAAACTCATTTGAGTAGTTGTGCTGAATGAGATAAAAGATTGGGGATAACTGGCATTTTTGGATCTCTGGAACAATTTCTTTAATTGGGGTGGAGAAACAGTCAGATTTCATATGATATTAGTGTATTTTCTGAACATAAATACATCTTTTATGGTAGCCTTTTTATTTAAAAAAAAATACTACTGTAAATTTTCTAGATTTTGTTGTTAAACTAATACTTGTATAAATTTTGTCTTTTGCAGTACAAAACAAGTAAAGAGGGCAGCACAGTGGGCATCACTGTATCTCATGCTTCCATGCTAGCACATTGTCATGCATTAACTCAGGCATGTGGTTACTCAGAAGGTAAGTTAGATAGGTAGAACTTTAAAGTGATACTGATATCTTTTAATAGTCAGACAATTTATGTTGCAAAATCTTGTTTACTGTTTAAAAAGAATTTAATTGCAAAGAGAAAGACAAACTTCCTCATTTATAAACAATGTGATACATGAAGGAAAGTCAGAAGCCACTTGTGAAATCTTAGTTAACGTGCATTAGAATTTTTTAACCTAAGATCTGTATTGATTTTATTGAAGCATTTTGATTTTTCAGTCAGTGGTAAGAGCTATACTGATTTTTCATCCTCTTGAAAAGAGCTTTGCTACCAGTGTCTTTTGCCCTCTCTAATGACTTTTGAATGCTGGATGCTGCCAGCTCTAGATGTAGCTGATCTAACCGAGCAAACTAGTGTGACACTTCACCTCTGCAAGACAGGCTTAATCAAGAAAGTTTGAGACTTAATCATTTTAAAAAGCACCACAACTTGGTTGGCCCTACTGTTATTGCACCTTTGATGGCCCTGCCTGCCTAGATCACAAAGTGCAAATCATCTGGCTTAATTACTTAAACTAGATCTGTGAATCTAGATAGTGCATCTGAGGGCATAAGCAAATTGATGACAGTTGCTAGCTGTCCTCTCTTGCACTGGGCAATTGGTTTATACAAGTAGTGCTTTGAAGACCACACAAATAGTATGTTAGAGTAAAAGAGGTTTTCATGGTCAGGTATTGACTTGTTAGTTATCATCAAAGAGGACTCTTTCCCATTTTCATTTTAAGATACTTCATCACAGCTGCCAACTCCAAGAGCTGTGCTGGGAGCGGGGCAGGTGCACCTAGCTTGAAGTTTAGAGGATTGTACAATGATTGCTTAATCCTGCAAAGATGATGGCAGCCAGTCTCCCAATGAATAACCAAGAACTGCACCTGGTTTTGCCAATGTGCATAGAGTTAATCCCTGCTACCATTAACCACAACCTTTTCCCTTGCAATCTGTTTGCTGGATCTCACACTTTGACTAGTTCTTATGCCATAATAGGGCAGTGTGTGCTAAAGGGACTTGGGACATGCAGACTTTGAGAATGGTTGAGATTGGAAAGGGACAGTGGAAGTCATCTGGTTCAGGCTCAAGTAGGGCAACTAGAGCCAGTTACCCACAGCAACTTTTCAGTATCTACCAGCATTTCAGTATCTACCAGTTATCAACAGCAGCTTTGCAGTATCTGCCTCAACCTTCCTGGGCAGCTTGTGCCAGTGCATGGTCACACCTGCATTCAGTGTTTCCAGTTGCTTCAGTCACCAGTCATCCTTGTGACCCATCTCTAAACTCATTTCACTACCTCCATCTGTCTCTTGTACTGGGAAGCCCAGAAGCGGACACAGCACTCCAGGTTGTGGCCTCAACAGTGCTGAGCAGAGGGGAAAAACTGCCTGCACTGACTGGCTGACAACACTTCGCCTACCACAGCTCACCACACCATTAGCCTTCTTTGCTGCAAAAGAACATTGCTGGCACATCTTCAACCTGGTGGCTGCCATGAAACCAGAGCTCTTTCTGCAAAGCTGCTCTCCAGGCAGTTGGCTCCCAGCACGTCCTGCTGCACAGGGTTATGCCTCCCCAGAGGCCAGGAGTTTGCAGTTTGACTTGTTGAACTTGACGAGGTTCTGTCAGAACCTCAGCCTGGCAAGGTCCCTCTGGATGGCACCATAACCCAATGGTGTTCTCAGATGTTTCTCGCAGCTTTGTATCCCCTGCAGATTTGTTGAGGATGCACTCTGCTCCATCATCCAGACCATTAATGAAGATGCTGAACAGAATGGGAGCCAGTACAGAACCCTGGCCTACACAACCAGTTACTGGCCTCCAACTAAACTGTGTGCCACCAGTCACCACCCTCTGGGCCTGGCTGTTCAGCCACTTTTCTGTCTGCCTTCCTGTCTGCTCATCTAGCCCATACTTTATCAGCTTCTCTGTGAGGATCATATCAAGTGAATAAGATCCTGTGAAACTGCTGGCTGCTTTCTCCAGCAAGTCCAGTTATATGCAGGTCGCTTTTCTTGAAGGCTGAAAATAATTGCAATATGGATGATTTTAGTTTTCTTTATTGAGGTTCATATGTGGCACTACGCACACATGAATCAGAGCAACTGGTGTTCTCAGCCACCCAGAGAATGAATAAATATGTGACCGATTTACTGAAGTATTTTTTCTATTGGCAAATAGCTATCTACATTCTGAATACTTGAAAAGAATCATGCATACCCCAAAACCAAATTCTTTTGCATGAAGCTATCCTACATCAATGATAAGCAAGTTTCAGCTAATCAGTGTGATATCTCTCAGGTTAAATCTTTGAATATATTTTTTAAATCATGTTTCTCAGAGAAAACACTGAAGAAAATTTAGTACAGCCTTGGTAATGCTCACTAAATTTAATTCCTTCAAATATACTTGAACTTTTTCCGTTCAACTGTAAAAGTCTGCATCAAAACTAAGTTTTCCCTGTACATGGTTCATTGGCAAATTTGACAAACACATGGAAGTGATATTATAATGAAAACAGGGTTTTAAATACCTTGTAATAATCTAGTCTATAATAATAATTTAAAGATTATTGGTTTAAGTAAAATAAGACAATCAACCTGTTATAGACAAAAAGACATGGCAACATAGCTTTGATTTCTTAGTGGTGTTGGAAGTTTCAGGTTACTTTAGCAAATATTTTGAGTTTCTAAATATTCTTATTCATATTTTTCTGAAGTATGGTAGTTTTTTCTTCACTTTCAGCTGAAACACTAACAAATGTCTTGGATTTCAAGAGAGATGCTGGACTTTGGCATGGAGTATTAACAGTGAGTATTTGAAAAAAAAAATTGCAGCAAGTTGCAATACTCTTAGGGTAGAGTATTGGTTTCAGAATGAGGTCAAACTCTCTAAAACTATCTATATATCTGTATTTATATTTTTCAAAAGAAAGTGTTACTTTTTCAGTGACTGCACAAGCCTAGCTTGTGTTTTTATGTAATTTTCACTAGCAGTTAAATGTAAGAGTTGTGCTGTACCCATGATGATTTTTTATTAAGTGTTGTTGCATGCTGTGTGTTCTTTGAGCCACTTGGAAGTTTATTTTTTAATATTTTTCTCTTAGAGTGTTATGAACAGGATGCATGTCATTAGTATTCCTTATGCATTAATGAAGGTTAATCCACTTTCCTGGATACAGAAAGTCTGTTCATACAAAGGTAACCTTAAAATACTTTTACTTAACCCATCTCTTTTTGGATTATTTTTTTAAAAATTAAATTAATTTGTTTCTATAAAATGTCTACTCTAGCTGTCATGTCTGCACTGCTGTTTTATACAGCTGACTTTCTTTGCCCCAGCTTTAACAATTGGGTGCTCCATTTCAGTGTTGTATGTATGGATAGATTCATTGATGAGTGCTGTTGATGGCTTCTTCTGATAGACCTTTAAAGAAACTGTTTCTCATCTTAGCATTTGAATTTGTAGTAAATTTGATTAAATTCTGTAATCAAGTCCACCCGGAGACATTGAGTATACACATCAACCTAGGTAAATATTTGGCATTTGTATTTGTTTTCTGTTTGTAATTTTTTTCATAATATAGTTTTATAGTTTTACTTTATTTTGTTCTGCACGTGCACTAAATTGATCTTTTTATTTTCAGCCCGTGTAGCAGTAGTAAAATCACGTGATATGCACTGGTCACTTTTGGCTCAAAGGGATCAGAGAGATGTCAGTCTGAGCTCTCTGCGAATGCTGATAGTGGCAGATGGAGCTAATCCATGTGAGTATGGCTGCATTTTCTGAGAGTCACTCTGAAGTGAACTGAAGCACACTGTAAATCAGTGAACTCTGAGTCTGCACTGTAGGAGCTCAGCAGCACTGGCCATAGTTTGTCTACTGCAATACAGAGACAGCACCAGTATTTCTTTGCCAAGGACATGGAGCGAAACTTTCCTGGAAAACCTTCTGAAGGATTTATTCTTTAGATAAAGAGTAGTTGATAATGTAATTTGACAGTAGCTTTCAAAATTTCAAGTAAATCATGCCAGTTTCAAAGTATTTGCTCATGTATTGCATGAGATATAAAATCTTTGAGCTGCAGTCTGTCTGATTCTGTACAGGTCACTAAGGCTTGTCTCAGCCATGTGCAAGGACATAATAATGGGAACAGTCACAGCCTTAACTCAAACCATGACAACTGTTAACTAGAGTATGCAGTAGGTTCTTGCCTTTTTCTGTGAATCATGTGGTGGTTTACAACAAACTCAGAAAGGAGCTGGAAGGGGGTTTTTCTGACTAGGCCAAAGTATGCCTTAGTTGCTTAATTTTGTTGTTCTTGTACACCAGAAAATCAGTAGTATTTCACATTCCTTGGAGTTGCGTGATGACAGGTCATCAACTCGTGATGATGGAAGATGAAATCTGAAGTTGTCTCACTAACATTGTATTTGTTGTGATTTCTGTTTCAGATCTGATGCTTAGAAAGACAGTTCATGCTCTAGTAATATACTACTTTTACACTGATGATGCCACTGCGTTTTCATTGCTGCTAGCACTTCTTGCTACATTTAGCTGTGTAAATTCACTTCTTTAACTTCGGCTTTTCATAAGTGCCATACTCGTCTATAAATTGATGTGAATTTATACCTAGGATGTAGTATAATCAGTGAAATTTCCTGGTCTACATTATGTGCTGTGATTCCACAATTGTAAAATATAAAGCTGTAAGTGATGAGGTAACCTGTTGCATTTTGGGCTGACTGATAAAGGGGCAGAGTTCTGAACTGAAGTGAAGATGTTTCAGAAGCATTTGATGTTAATTTCTAAATGCTTTGGTTCTGTGACCTACAAGGAAACACTCATGTAGATGCTATATGAGAAGCTGATAGATGATTACTCTCAGTGAGGAAGTACTCTGATCACTGAAGGTCTTTCATGGTATTAAGTGTTGTGGAGTCCTGTCAGAGAGAGTACGCAGCTGTGAATTTCATTCAGTTAATTAATTGTTAACCAATGGGAGTTTTTCTTCCAAATCTGACATCTAATAATATGCTGGAATGTCTTTTAGACAGTTTGAAAGTATGTTGGATTTGTGCACAGATGCAACCAAGTTTGTATAACTTAGCTGAGAGTAAGCATGAACTTTGAAATCCAGCAGCTAAAGATTTCCTGCCCTTGACAAAATGTTTCCAATTGTGCGATTGTTCTTTTTAGGGTCAATATCTTCCTGTGATGCATTCTTGAATGTATTTCAATCCAGAGGTTTGAGACCAGAAGTAATCTGTCCCTGTGCTAGTTCTTCAGAGGCACTAACTGTTGCTATTCGCAGGTAATTCTTTTTTTCTGAGAAGTGAAGTGAAACATTTCTTAACTATTGAATTATATCTGGTGTTAAAACAGTAGTCAGAAGAGACAATTACATGCATAAGGATGCTCAGAGACTTAGACAGAGGAAGTCTGATGCTCACAGCTATCTCATTCTCTAAAGGATGGATGGGTGATTTTGTTTGCTTGCTTTAAGTGGTTTAATATTTTCTAGAAGTACTCAGCCATAAGATGATTATTATTTATCTTTTTGTGGGGGAGAGAGAGGTCTCATCCTCACTGATGTTCCTGGAGAAGCTTTATAAAATGCCCCTTAATATCAAGATTGATACTTAATCTTCAAGTAATTGTTTATGTGCTCATAAACGGGGGGCTAAAGAAGTGGAAAATATTCGTAACTAGTCTGAAAAATCCCATTGGATTTCTGGAGATAGCAAGGGATGCTCTGAAAAAAAGGAAATACTTTCATCTTCTCAATTATTTCTCTTTACCTTAACAATGCTGAGACTTGGACACTGTTTTTGATGATCATGTTGTCATTGTGCTCTTGATTGTCTCTGATTTGACTGTTTTTCAGACCTCCAGAATTGGGTGGGCCTCCTCCAGGAAAAGCAGTGTTATCTATGAATTGTCTGAGTTTCGGTGTGATAAGAGTGGATACAGAAGAGAAGTTGTCAGTGTTAACTGTGCAGGATGTTGGTCAGATTATGCCTGGAGGTAGGAAAGCATTTCTGTAGGTTTAAGCATATTCTACATCAGTTATCTTTACTACTTTACTTGTGCTGATGGAATAAAGAAGAATGCTGCATGATAAATATCTTCAAGGTAAACCTTAGGTTTTGACGAATTACCTAAACATGTGATGCTTAAGTACAGTCTCAATTAGGTTAGTCCGTGTTTGCAGCAGAAAATAATCAACAATAAATTTGAATGGCCATGGATTTTGATATGGGCAGATACTTTTTGCTGGTCTGCAGAGTTGTGCTATTTTTCACTTATTAGCGTTGGTGCTGACTGACATACAGGTATGCATTAACAAATACAGCAGAACAGAGCAAAATGTAAAGCGTAGCAAGAAATACTATGCTTCATCCAGGAGTAATAGTCCACATACATCAGCATACTTCACTTGGAAGGCACAAGCAGCGATCATCAAGTCCAACTGTCTGACAAGTTCAGGGCTGACCAAGTTAAATAATGTTGCTAAGGGTATGGTCCAAATGCCTCTTAAATGCTGATAGGCTTGGGGCGTCGACCACTTCTCCCAGGTAGCCTTTTCTAGGGTTTGACCACTCTCTCAATAACAAATGTTTCCTCATGTAAAGTTGGATGAGCAGACAGGAAGGCAGACAGAAAAGTGGCTGAACAGCCAGGCCCAGAGGGTGGTGACTGGTGGCACACAGTTTAGTTGGAGGCCAGTAACTGGTTGTGTAGGCCAGGGTTCTGTACTGGCTCCCATTCTGTTCAGCATCTTCATTAATGGTCTGGATGATGGAGCAGAGTGCATCCTCAACAAATCTGCAGGGGATACAAAGCTGCGAGAAACATCTGAGAACACCATTGGGTTATGGTGCCATCCAGAGGGACCTTGCCAGGCTGAGGTTCTGACAGAACCTCGTCAAGTTCAACAAGTCAAACTGCAAACTCCTGGCCTCTGGGGAGGCATAACCCTGTGCAGCAGGACGTGCTGGGAGCCAACTGCCTGGAGAGCAGCTTTGCAGAAAGAGCTCTGGTTTCATGGCAGCCACCAGGTTGAAGATGTGCCAGCAATGTTCTTTTGCAGCAAAGAAGGCTAATGGTGTGGTGAGCTGTGGTAGGCGAAGTGTTGTCAGCCAGTCAGTGCAGGCAGTTTTTCCCCTCTGCTCAGCACTGTTGAGGCCACAACCTGGAGTGCTGTGTCCGCTTCTGGGCTTCCCAGTACAAGAGACAGATGGGGCCACCAAAGTGTATTCAGTGAAGGATTACTAAGGCTCTAGAGCATTTCAGCAGCAAGGAGAAGTTGAGAAAGCTGTGACTGTTCTAGAAAAAGAGTAGGGGCAAGATGGAGGAGGGGATGGATCTCATCAATTGTTTACCAGTATCAGAAAGGAGGTAATAGAGAAGACTGAGTCAGACTTTCAGTGGTGTCCAGTGACAGAACAGGAGCTAATATACATAAGCGGAAACACATGAGCTTCCCTCTGAACAGAGGGAAAAGCTTTATTCACTGATACAGTGACTGAACTCTGGGATGGGTTGCTCAGAGACGTTGTAGAGTGTCTCTATTCTTGGAGAGCTGTCTGGACATGTTCTGGATCAACTGGCTCTAGATAGCCCTGCTTGAGCTAAGGGATTGGACTGGGTGATTTACAAAGGTCCCTTCCAGCCTCAACCATTCTGTGACTCTCAGGCTCTTAACCCATGTAACAGACACTCCTACTTGAGGGGATGCAATACTAGACCTCATGGTCACCAATGCAAGTGAGCTCACCAGTGAGGTCAAGGCTGGAGGCAGTCTGGGCTGCAGTGATCACGTATTGGTGGAGTTAAAGGTTCTGAGGGATATGGGACAAGCGAGGAGTATAGTCAGGACCCTAAATTTTAGGAAAGCAAACTTCAAGCTCTTTAAGGAGTTAGTCAGTAGGATCCCCTGGGACATGGTCCGCAGGGAGAAGAGAGCAGAACAGAACTGGCAAATATTTAAGGATGCTTTCTGTAAAGTGCAAGAGAACTGAGTCCCCATATGTACGAAATCATGCAGGGAAGGGAAGAAACAAGACTTGCGGATCAAACTGAAAAGCAAGAGGGAACTTCACAGGCAGTGGAAGCAGGGACAGGGTACCTGGGAAGTATATGGGGACACTGTCCAGTTTTGTAGGGATGGGGTCAGGAAGACCAAGACACAGCTGGAGCTGAACTTGGCAAGGGAAGAAAAGAATAGCAAGAAGGGCTTCTACAGGTCTGTCAACCAGAAAAAGAAGGTTAAACAAAGCGTACTTCCACTGATGAACGAAAATGGTGACCTCGTATCAGCTGACGAGGAGAAGGCTGAGGTTCTCAAGAAATTTTTTGCCTCAGCCTTCACTGACAACCACTCTCCTCACCCCTCCTGGGTCAGTGGGCAACAAGATGGGGACCAAGGGAGTAAACCCCCTCTCAATGTAGGGGAAGACCAGGTTCGTGACCACCTCAGGAACCTGAAAGTTTATGAGTCTATGGAACCTGATGAGATTCATCCCAGGGTCTTGAGGGAATGTGCATGTGTCGTTGCCAAGCCACTCTCCATGATATTTGAAAAGTCATGGCAGTGAGGAGAAGTCCTGGTGACTGGAAATTCAACATTATGCCCATTTCTAAAAAGGGTAGAAGAGGTGCCCCTGGGAACTACAAACCTGTCAACCTCACCTCTGCCTGGGAAGATCATGGAACAGATCCTCCTAGAGCTATGCTAAAGCACATGGAGGACAGGGAGATGATCAGAGATAGCAAACATGGCTTCACCAAGAGCAAGTCCTGCCTGACCAACCTAGTAGCTTTCCTTGACAAGGGCGACCACATCAGTAGACACAGGAAAGCCAAAGGATGTGATCTGTCTGGACTTCTGTAAAGCCTTTGACATGGTCCCCCACAACACCCTTCTTTCTAAATTGCAGAGATGTGGATTTGATGGACTGTTTGGTGGATAAGAAACTGGTTGGAGGTTCTTATTCAGAGAGTAGTGGTCAATGCCTCAAAGTCCAGATGGAGATCCGTGACAAGTGGTGTCTCTCCGGGGTCCATACTGGGACCAGTGCTGTTTAATATTTTTGTCAGTGATATAAACAGTGAGATCAAGTGCACCCTCAGAAAGTTTGCAGGTGAGACAAAGCTGGGTGGTGCAGTTGTCAAACCAGAAGGATGGGACATCATCCAGAGGGATGGAGAAGTGGGCCCATGTGAACCTCATGAGATTCAACAAGGCCAAGTGCAAGGTCCTACACCTGGGTCAGGACAATATGTGTTTTCAATACAGGGTCGGGGACAATGTGATTGAGAGCAGCCTCATGTAGAAGGACTTGGGAGTGCTGGTTAACGAGAAGCTTGACGTGAACCAGCAATGTGTGCTCACAGCCCAGAAGACTAACCATATTCTGGGCTGCACCAGAAGAAACATGACCAGCAGGTCAAGGGATGTGATTCTCCCCCTCTAGTCTACTGTCATGAGAGATCCCACATGAAGTACTGTGTTCAGTTCTGGAATCCTCAACATAAGAACGGTATGGAGCTTTTGGAATGGGTTCAGAGGAGGGCTAGGAAGATGTTATGAGTGATGGAGCACCTCAGCTATGAGGACAGGCTGAGACTGTTGGGGTTGATTAGCCTGGAGAAGAGAGGAGACCTTGTAGTGGCCATGCAGGTGTTTCAAGAAAGCTGGGGAGGGGATTTTTACAAAGGTATGTAGTGATACGACAAGCAGGAGCGACTTTAAATTGGAAGGGGGAACATTTAGATTGGACATTAGGAAGAAATTCTTCACGGTATGGATGGTGAGGCAGTGGCATAGATTTCCCAGGGAAGTTGGGGCTGCCCCCTCCATAAAAGTGTTCAAGGCCGTGTTGGATGAGGCCTTGAGCAGCCAGATTCAGTGGGAGGTGTCCTTGCCCATGGCAAGGGGTTGGAACTGGATGATCTTCAAGGTCCCTCCCAACCCAAATGATTCAATAATAACTCTGGATATCTCAGCAAACTGGTCAGCCCTGGTTTAGCCTCAGTTTCTTAATGACATCTGTATGCCACTGTGCTTCCTAAAATAGGTTGATATGGGTAATGTTTCCCGGCTCATAAAGTGGATTGAAGCAAAGAAACTATCTCTTCTATATTGTTCTCTTTTGAGGCTAGGTTGCCAAGTCATGCATTATGTGGGGAGGAAAGCATCCTAAAGAAGATTAATAACGTTAGGGTACCAGACTGTTAACAATGTTTGAGAGCTGTATCCTGAAAGACCACTTAGTGCCCTCTACTCCAGAAGTGAACACTGCAGCATTTAGGTTGGTAGCCTGTTTGGGAATACCACTAGCATCAGACCCTATCCTAACCTGCTCTGGGTGTGCTTAGAGATGATAAGATACAGATTTTTTGAAGTTTGCCTTTCCTATTCAGGTTTACTCTCTAGTGACCAAAGAACCTCATTTGGTTCTTGAGAACCCTTGACAGCTGTGTCTTTGCTATTGGTCCCCTTATAAATATCATGCCTTGCTGAGCTGTAGTTCCAAAGCCGCCTTCTACAAGAGCTGTTATATTCAAGATAAAGATGAAAGCCATCTTGTTCTATTTCAGCAACCACATCATCTCTGTACATCAAAGCCCTTGTTATGAGTAATAGGAAGCAGACACCTTTCTAGTCTGCTGATAAAAAATTCAGCAAGTGGCACTTCTATTGTTCATTTTCCTCCTTTCTCCCAGAAGCACTTTGCAAGCATTGAGGCTGGCAATTCAGTCATTCTTACTGAACTTAAATTCACATTTAGAGTTTCCTTCTGCTACCAATAAAAGACTGAGCAGAAGCTCTGCGCTTCATACCAAAATAAAGGGAAGCGACCCCTTCTTCTGAGGATTATGTCTGACCTGTTTATTTTGACTGCAGAAAACTGAGCATCTCTATTATGGCCTTATAGGTGGGTAGGTAAGATATTCAAAACTTTCTCCTAGGAGCAAGGGCTTTGTGGCCAGCAGGAGGGTTTTAATACATTTCTAGGTATGTGTGTAGAGCTGTACACATTCTGCAGATCCTGTTAGAGTTCAGTGTACCAGACACCCTCAGTGAAAAGTCCTTGTGTCCTCATTGCTCTGGTGGTTACCATTATATCACCATGTCCCTTTTCTGCTTTTGATCCTTGAGCATACTATAGTGTCATGGATCTGAGTCAAGAGAGGTGGACCAGGTAATTTACAGCAAAATAACTACTGCTTTGACTTAACTCTTGAGGAAGTAAGGTTGTAAAGGCAGGCCAGTGTGAATACAACCATTGAGGATAGTGCTTCTGCATTGTTGTATGGCCTTAATATGAAAACATGAGTACAGTAAAAAGAGTATGGTGACCTAACTTGACTTAATGGCTCTGGAACTTTTATCATCTCAGTGTTCAAATCCAGGGTATAAAACTTGTCTGTAAAGGCCTTGAAGACAGTAAACTATGACTGACATCTGCATCTCAACAGAATGGTTATTTTTCCACTTCAGCTAGAATAGAGATGGCATTGACTAATGCTGCTATCTGGTTCAGCAGTTCATGCTACTGGTGTCCCCTTGAAACTCCACAGTCTTCTGCTTAGATTATAGGTTAGTCACTTAGTCACATGAACATGGAGGGAACAAGTTTGCACACTCTTCAGGTAGTCATGGATCCTTTGGTGAATCAACTGAGGTTGAACTTGATGTTGGTCCAGTTTTTGAGAGTTCAAAAAAGTGGTATTTGACCCAGGATCTATTAGAATCTTCCTTTGGATCAATTTGTTGTCTGGAGATCCTCCTGGCTTTGTTGTAGGCTTGCTCTCTGGGCAGGATATTCTTGACTGTGTTAAGGCATAAAGCAACGTGAAGTTGTGTTGCACCTTAAGCTACTTGTCGTATTCAGCCACTACACTTGGTTAATCTTCAGTAGTGCATTTGCGCAGTGGCTTGTTCAAGTCTGCCTTATGATCTTGGAAGTATTACCTGCATGTTTGTGGGTAAGTAATTTCACCTTCCTCTTCTGTGTAAGTCATTTACGAAAAACATGTCCCTGACCTTGTAAATGCCTAGCTGGGTAGTGAGAGAGATCTTTAGCATAACTCCTTCTCCTTGTCAAGTGCCTTGGAGTACTGTAAGGCAAATCTAATGGACCCTTTGGGTTTAGGATGCCATTAATAGGCAGTTGACAACACTACCATGACTTTCTACATTAGTAAAAAACTGAGAGTGACTTGTCTGATTGTGTGAGGGGAAAATAGTTAAGTGTGTATCTATTTAGTGCCATCAAGCAATATGACCTGTAATTGATACCTGTTGCTGTTTTAAAACATAGTAGCAGGTGGCAAAACTACTCGTGGGTTAAGCAGAAGTTGGGTGACATAATAAATTAACTGTCTTAAAACTCTGACCAGCATTGGGTTGTTAGTGTCTAGACCAGATTAGCTTCAATTTGACAAAATGATGAAAGTTCCAAATCTGAAGCAGAAACTTCTCTGTACATGTTAAGTGAGAACATGTGTGGTAGAGTGCTTTCTAGGGGATAATGCAGTGACTTTGTGCCCTGTGACTGTCTCTTAAAAAGATAATCTTAAGAGCTCCCAGAGTGGGAAGAAAGTTAAAAAAAAGTAAAAAAAATAGCAGTTATTTATAGATGTGTGCTTCCTGGAAAGGAATTAATGACTTAAGGAAATTAATTATTTTTTTCAAAAGAGTCTGCATGTACTTTCTAACAGTGAATAAATTTGTGCCTTACCTTGTAAGATTTATGATTTTTTCTGTTTAGTGTTTATGGAGGATGTGGTCTGTCCATTCTCGCTTACTGTTTGGCATACAGGAGAGAACATACCACCATTTTATTTCCTATTAGTTACCTTTTTGAGTTGCTCTGCTGATTGATGAGTCTTGCTCTTTGTCTAGTTTCGGTTTTGGTTTTTTCCCTTTCCTTAGATTGCTGTGCTTTTACCAAAGGCCTGATTTGAGGCAGATGCCATCCTGAAGGCTTTGTTGCATCTTGTGATCCCCATTGAATACATTTAAGATCTTGGAAGTGACTACATGCCCTAGTCTTTCTTACAACATAGGAGCTAACATTTCTGAATTTTACTTGGTCAAACATGCTGTGAAAGTAGTCTCCTAGCCAAGAAATAGTAGTCATGCTGAGGCTTGTTCAGTCAAGCCAAATTGTTTTGATCTTATTACCCTTGCAAGATTCCTGGCGTACTTTATTCAACTGATTAAAAGGCTGAATAAAGTGTCCACTTTCATCCTTCTTTTCTTCAGGCCTTGCTATTTGTACTGAGATACTGAGCCTGCCTGCTCAGGGCATCTTATTCAGCAGACCTCTCAGCACCAGGATTATATCTTGTGTCACTGCTGTTTAACCCATAGGCCACTCTTGATGCCACGTTCTCTTCAGTTACTTTGGCTGTTGTCATTATCTGCTGAGCCACCAGGGAAGTGCAAGCATCTACGAAGAAATCTTCCCATCAAAGACCACATGGAAAATCTTACAAGAAAATCTAGTATGCATTCCCCTGGAACTTTCTCTGCAGCTCCTGAAGGGATGATGTTTTGCCTCACCTGCTGACAATCTTGGGCTATTTTGCATAGTTTCTGTCTGGTACTGACATTGCAAAGAAGCAATATTTGGCTTATAACAATCTTTAGTTCATTTTTTCAAATTGGGCTAGTAAAGTTGGCAGGGAGAATAACAGACCTCTCCTCTTCCACCTGTGTTGTGCCTCCAGCTTTCCTATTAACTGGAATGCTATTGCTGTGTCATTTAGGAAGCTTATTATACCTTATGCTTGCATCTGGATATGTATGCTTGGGGTATTCAAATGAGTTTGACTCCCCTCTGCTTCTGGACTAAATGTTTCCATTCTTTTACAGGGGTCCTTTTCACATTGTTTCTTTGACAGGAGAGTAACAGTATCTAATTCAGAAGATGTATATTCCTGTAGCTTCATCCTACAAAGCCTGGTTCATAGAAATAATGACATGACAGCTAGTTCCGTACAATCAAGCAGGAAACTTTGGGTTGGTGAGAGATCTTGGGCTTCTGCAAGATGAGCTTATGCCTGTACCGTTTCAAGTTCTGAATTGTAAATATTTTCTGTACCTTTCCCAGAAATTCAAAGAATGGTTCAAATTTCTCAAATAGTAGGATGCTTACTTTGTCTCCAGTCTGTTAATGTCTTGGATGTTATTGTTTCCTCTGGCCATGTCTCATCAAGCATTTACCTAGGTTCTGGTACTGACCATGATGCATCTTCACTGCAGTAGAATCCAGTTCCTTTATCTCAGTGTGTGGTTTGTGAAAAGAGTTGATACAGAAAAACATGATGAATCTTTCAGTCTTATGTCTTAAGTTTGTGAACGTGAGATATTAGTACCTTCATTCCCACTCAGTCCATAAAATTTATCGTAGTAACCAGTTCTCTGTGTTCCACTTGGCTTCAGTCTATCACATGATGGCACAACTGCAATCTACCACTGCGGAACAACTTCTCTTGGAGATCTCTGGCAACATGTACACTCATGATGAGTTGTTTTTTCCCAGTTTATATGTTGTGCTCTGGAATCTTGTGTAGACCACCTTTAGAGTCTAGGTTCTTGTTCATAGTTATCTAGGAAATTGGCTAACTTCATGCTTGTTGTCCTTCCCAGAAGAGCAGGAAAAGATTCCTTGAACTGGACATCCCCACATGTTGTTTTCTTCAAAGACTAGGTTTCTCTGGAAACCTTGCAAATAATTTCCACCGTGGTGGTGGAGGTATTTTATTCTAGCCTTTTTGTATTTTTCCTAAGGCTTCATGCTTCTAGAACAGAAGTTACAACTAAAGGCTGTCATGCAAGGAGAGCCCTCTTGCTTTTTTTCTAATTGACCCAGGCTTTTTAGGAAGAATTGATTGCTGCAAGAAGATCCTGGAATTCAACTACTGGCACACAATAATAATCCAAATGGATTTCATTTGCATACACGCCTGTCATGAAACTGTGAAGGTGGAACAAGAGAGCACTTTGTAATACTCATCGAGCACCTTTGGTAGTAGCCTTCTGCTGTGCAGGCCTCTGACCTTCCTTTTGCATTCATTGTGATGGTCTTGAAACATCCAAACCCAAATCCAGTCTTTGGTAGGGCATCAGTGTGGTTATATGTTTGCACAGTAGGATTCTCATCCTCAGCCAGAAATCTCATGGCAGAGCTAACTGCTGAGAGTCACCACCTATAAGAATGTACATGTGGACTTCTTTAAAGAAATACAGCTTTCTTACTAGTAATCAATGTTCTTTGTGATGTGTAGTCCACATGTACATTCCTGTCCCATCTGCTTTTCCCTTCTCTTTAATTCTCTTTCAGATGCATGCTGTTGAGAGAGACTGAAATGGTGGTACTCTCTTGTATGTCACATATGAAACAGGAAAAGGCGGAGAAGCAAGAGTACAGGCTGTACAGATACTGTAAAAGGAAAGCCTTGCAGTATCACATAGCAGAGCAGAACTATGCCTGCTGTTAGAATGTACACGTAGACTACCTGTATCATACATTGGTTACTGGTAAGTATTTTTTTGTTTTTTACTTGTTCAGGGTGGTAGGATTGCCCTTGGGTTTCACAGATGGAGCATCGTTTGGGGACTGTAGGCTAATCTCTTGTTTTTTCCACATTTCTGAATGAGTTGAGGACTGTAGCATTTGTGTATGTCTGCAAATGGTTGTGCTCCTCTCTGGTTATTAAGTGTTAATAACTTCATCTTTACTTAAGTGTTACATACAGGGCTCTGAGATTAACTCAAGTGATTTCCTATGATAGTAAATTATTTATTCAATTTGACATTAAGTTTTAAACAGCCTTTATTGTCCTCCTAAGCTGCAGAATGCATTTTTACATAATTCCCACTATATAATTTAATTCCAGCCTTCTAGTTCATAACTGTCATTTTCAGCAGCTGAAACTGCTTTTATAATTTAGACTTGGACGTGTACCAGAATTTGAGTGCTGTCTCCTTATTAGGTCACCAAAGTTGGTCATTGTGTGGTTTGAAACACTATTTCTGATACCTCTGAGGTCTCATGGTTGTTTTCTTTAATATAATATGGATGACCACCGAATACTCTGATAATCTGAGGTGGAAGTGGAAGTAGTGAGGAAAGAAAGAACATTAATTTATGGCATAGTCTGTGTTATTTTCAATAGTCTGTTTATATTGTATTGAGCCAGATTGCTGTTTTGATTTCTTGAGTAATCTTGAGTCAACTGTTAAGTGAAACTTCCTTGCTCCATAGTGCCTTCTCCCTCAATGTAATGTTTCCTTTCTCTTTGGGGTGAGGAAAGGTCAAATCCAGGCTGCTTAAGCAAGGAATCTACTTAGCCAGAGTAACCTCTGAGAAAACAATGGCTTCAGAAGTAAAACGCAACCAGTGGCCAGAGCAAAGCTCAGTGCAGTATTTGGTTTACAAGTGGGTATACCCTTGATTAAAAATAAGAAAATGTAATTCTAGGAAGAATTCTGAGATTTCAAGAGAAAATTGCTAAGGATGATAGCAGTGAGAGCTTTATGAAATGCAATCTTTTTAATGATTCTTCTTCTGCTGCCTTAGGGTCCTGTCTAAGGACATTGCTAGGAAGCTTCATAGCCAGATACAGCCCTTCAACTATTACCCATTGCTGCTCTTACATGTGAGGAGTGATGAAACTACAGTGCGTAGTCCAAGGGCACTCAGAAGAGTCTTCAGGGTCTTGGGACTGCTACCAAGGGCTTCTTTGATAATGAGATGGCTTACACAGCACCAGTCTTGCTGGCATTTGATGGGGTTCACCTTTCTCAAAGAGGGAAGAGGATCTTCTCTCAGGAGCCTGCAGGGCTCATTGACAGGGCGTAAAACTAGACTGGAAGAGGGGTTGATGAATAATATCGGGGTTGCCCATGACAAGTGGAGGGATGCCACAACAAGGATAAAGAGATGTGGGTGCTAGCAAGGGCCCTCAGCCTGTATCTGTAGGACATGCTGGCTACACTGAAGCACAGCTGAAGTTCTACAGAGATGAACTAGGGGCTCCTGAGGTAATAGAAACCAAGAGTGAAACACCTCAAAGGAATCAAGGGCTGTTCCTCTAAGAAGGTGACAGCCCTGCTGAAGTGCCCCTGCCACAATGCACGCAGCATGGGTAACAAACAGAAGGAGCTGGAAACCACTGTGCAGCAGGGAAACTGAAAGTTGTCATCATGGGAATGTGGTAGGATGACTCACTCAACTGGAGTGCTGCAATGGATGGCTACAAACTCTTCATAAGGGACAGGCAAGAAAGAGAGGTGGTGGGGTAGCTGTGTGTGTTAGGGAGTGTCTAGAGCTTAATGATGATAGTAAGGCTGACTATTTATGGGTGAGAATCAGGAGGAATGCCAACAAGACAGGTATCATGGTGGGAGTCTGTTGCAGACCAGGATGAAGAAGCAAACAGAATATTCTATAAACAGCTGGCAGAAACCTCACTATCGCTAGTCCTTGTCCTCATGGGAGACTTCAATCTGCCAGTATCTGCTGGAAATATAATACAGCAGAGAGGAAACAGTCTGGGAGGTTCCTGGAGTGTGTGGAGGAAAACTTCCTGACACAGGAACCCTTTGCAGTGCTACAGGCTTGGGGAAGAGTGGCTGGAAAGCTGCCTAGCAGAAAAGGACATGAGAGTGTTGGCTGACAGCAGCTGAATGTGAGCCAGCAGTGTGCCCAAGTGGACAAAAAGGCCAACAACATCCTGGCTTGTATTGGAAATGTTGTGATCATCAAGAGCAGTGGAGCTGTCATCTCTGTACTTGGCACTGGTGAAGCCACACCTCAGATCCTGTGCTCAGCTTTGGGTCCCTCACAACAGGAAGGATGTTTGGGTGCTGGAGCATGTCCAGAAAAGGGGAGCAAGGCTGCTGAAGGGTCTGGAGCACAGGAGTTATGGTGAGCCTGGAGGACCTGGAGCTGTTTAGTCTGGAAGAGGCTGAGGGGAAACCTCAATGCCCTCTACTGCTCCCTGAAAGGAGTTTGTAGTGAGGTAGGTGTTGGTGTTTTCTCCCAAGTAACAAGGGATAGGACAGGAGGAAATGGCCTCAAGTTGTGCTGGGGAGATTTAGACTGGGTATTAGAAAATATTACTTCACCAAAGGGGCTGTCAAGCACTGGAACAGGCTGCCCAGAGAAGTGGTAGAGTAGCCATCCCTATAGGGATTTAAAAGATGTGTGGATGTGGTGCTTGGGGATACAATGTAGTGGTGGAGTTGGCAGTGTTGGGTTTACAAATGGACTTGATGATCTTTTCCAACCTAAATGATTCTGGGTTTTTGTGATTCTGTCATCAAACTGAAGATAGAGATAATACGTAGTCATGGGAGTAACTTCTGTTGCTCCAAATAATAGTTGTCTGACTGGCCTTCTTTAAAAGATGGGACATATTGCAATAAAAATCATTGACCTGACAGTGAGACAGTAGAATAGCCTAATTTTCTCTCCATTCCTAATGTGTTTCTCATATAACTGAAGAGATGAATACCAAAGTATGTAGTGAATAAAAGGAATGGTATGTCTGCATATATTCTTTTTTTCCATCTTTATTCTCATATATGTTTGCACTTGATCAAACTATCTGCCTTCATCTTGAAAATTAATTGCTATGATTTTAGATTCAGTTGCAGCTGATATGTAAGCTGTGAAGCACTGTAAGAAAAAAAAAATCTGCATTTGCAAACTTGCATCTTTAATCTTGGAGAACACGTGACACAGGCTTCAAAAATAATTAGAGCTCTCCTGTGTACTGCAGTTTTGCTATGGCTGATAGATAATTAATATTAAAGTAATATTTAAAAGTTTATATGCCTGTCAGTGGCAATTCAACTTCTGTGTCAGCTGCTGAAACATACCAGTGCTGTGATTTTGTGCTCCTCCTCTCCCTACAGCTAATGTGTGTGTTGTGAAGGTGGATGGGACTCCTTACCTATGTAAAGTCGATGAGGTTGGAGAAATATGTGTGAATTCAGGTGCAACTGGGATGGCATATTTTGGCCTCCTTGGAATCACCAAGAATGTGTTTGAGGTTTGTATTTCTCTTTATATTACAGAGTTGTTACATTTCTAGTATTTCTTCCTGCAAATAAGTTTATTTGTTCCTTAAACTTCCATTTATGTTTTATTAGGAACAGACCTGGCCAAATGCACTTTGCTTCATTCTCTATCAGATCTCAAAATTCCGTCTCTTAAGAAAAAATACAAAGTACCATCAGTTAATCAGCTGCCTCTGTATTCAGCAATCCAGTGTAGTCTGTGTTTGCGTTTAGATTTATCTTAGGTCTATACTAACACAGGTGTCTTACTTAAAATTACCTGAAGACATTTCAAGTTTATTGGTGCACAGCTTGGGACATAAATTTAAAAGTTTGTCTAATATTTGTAATAGTCTTCATACAATTGAAATGTGTTTGTTAAGATACAACTGGAACAACTTCCTTTGTGTTTTGTAACTTTTCAAAATGAACTTTGGTTTTACTTGCTGTAATGCTTAGAACACTTCAACTTGCTGTTGGATATGTGAAATGATGTTCCTAGGTATATGGAGGACAACGCAGTAAGGTTGACAGCATAATAGTTACAAGTCTTGTAGTTTGTCAAAGCAAAGCAAAAGTGATCTTTCTGCACAGAATTTTTGCTCACAGCAGTACCTCAATTCCGTGTTTTCCCATTTCTGGAAAGAAAGAAATTAAAATCCTTCAAGAGTCACACACAGAGTGTGTTCCACTGGGCAGAACTTTAAAGACTTGGCTAAAGTGTCGAGTTCTACCAGAGAGATGAAAGAAATCCTGATCATAGTCTCTTCTTTTTGAAAAAAGCTCTTTCTGTCAGCTTACCAAGCCTCAATGGTTTAAGCATTTTAACTTTCAGCTGTGTCCTTGGCTACTGAGAGAGCCAGTGAGAAAGACAGTGTAATGAGAGAGTTGGGAGGTGGAGGGAAGACCAGAAAATCAGCTGAGCAGACAAGAGGAACTTGCTGGTTAGCTTAATGCTTTTGCTGTGGGTTGCCGTTGTAGGCAGTCCCATAATTGCAGCAAACAACTTTCTCAAAGTTCTGATAACATAGCATTTGTTACAATTTAAGTGATATGCCCGACCACATATTTCATCAGGAATGTTAGTAGTAGCAACAGGAAGTCTTTCTGATTAAGTACTATGTGAATGCGTACTGTAAAACTTGATTTAAAAATTGGTGTGAACTCTTGTTATGAGGCTTAGTAGCTGAGAAGAAGATGAGAAAGAAGGCTACCGCAAAGTAAAGAATTGATCTTCATTAATCAGAAAACTTGTTTGTACTTGACACAATAATAACTTGTCATCAGGTGATTTTTCAGCTGAGTGTAGGGCTGCAGTGAAACAGGGAAAGCATTTTTATTTCACTTTTCTTACCAATCCTGTGAATGTCTGAACATTTACATGTTCTTTCAGGCTATTCCAGTGACAGCATCCGGCGTCCCCGTTTCAGACCAACCCTTTACAAGAACAGGATTGCTTGGCTTTGTGGGTCCTGTAAGTGTGAATGAGCTATATGGAGCCCTGCTTGGTCCTAACTCCTAAGAGATGCTACCAATACAGCAGAATTCTGTGTCAGGGCAGTGACCTTGCACAGATCTTGACAGTATTGTTGGCTTAAGTCAGGCATGTATCACTGTCAGTCTGGAGGTTTTTACCTTGTATTTCTAATCCTGTCTTCTTTTCAGGACTATTTGGTGTTTGTGGTAGGAAAATTGGATGGCCTAATGACAGTTAGTGGCCGTAGGCACAATGCAGATGATGTGGTAGCCACCGCATTGGCAGTGGAACCCATGAAGTTTGTCTATCGGGGAAGGTGAGTAATATTACAAACTTCACCACTACTGACTGGACTTTTTTAACCTGCACATTATCAGCTAGTAAGGTAGTATATACAGGAGCTCTGCGTGTGAATTTTTAGATATATATTTTGTAGGAAAGATGGTACTGGGTAGTGATGCACCAGATAAGAACTTGTTTGTCCCTTCTAACTTGGAAGGCAAATACAGAATCACAGAATCACAGAACAACCAGGTTGGAAGGGACCCATCGGATCTACTAGTCCAACCATTCCTATCTAACACTAAACCAAGTCCCTCAATACCTCATCCACCCGTGCCTTAAACACCTCCAGGGAAGGTGAATCAACCACCTCCCTGGGCAGCCTATTCCAATGCCCAATGACCCTCTGCGTGAAAAACCTCCTCCTAATCTCCAGCCTAAATCTACCCTGGCGGAGCTTGAGGCTATTCCCTCTCGTCCTGTCCCCTGTCACTTGGGAGAAGTGGCCAGCTCCCTCCTCTCCACAACCTCCTTTCAGGTACTTGTAGAGAGTAATGAGGTCTCCTCTCAGCCTCCTCTTCTTCAGGCTAAACACCCCCAGCTCTCTCAGCCGCTCCTCATAGGGTCTGTTCTCCAGCCCCTTCACCAGCCTCGTGGCTCTTCTCTAGACTTGCTCCAGAACCTCAACATCCTTCTTGTGGTGAGGGGCCCAGAACTGGACACAGTATTCAAGGAGCGGCCTCACCAGTGCTGAATACAGAGGGAGAATCACCTCCCTGGCCCTGCTGGTCACACAGTTTCTGATCCAAGCCAGGATGCCATTGGCCTTCTTGGCCACCTGGGCACACTGCTGGCTCATGGTCAGTCGGCTGTCGACCAACACCCCCAGGTCCCTCTCCTCCTGGCAGTTTTCCAGCCAGGCTTCTCCCAGTCTGTAGTTCTGCATAGGGTTGTTGTGCCCCAAGTGCAGGACCCGGCATTTGGCCGTGTTAAACCTCATGCCGTTGGACACTGCCCAGCAGTCCAGCCTGTTTAGGTCCCTTTGCAGAGCCTCCCTACCCTCCAGCAGATCGACACTTGCACACAGCTTTGTGTCATCTGCAAACTTGCTAAGGGTACCCTCAATGCCCTCATCCAGGTCATTGATGAAGACATCGAACAGGACTGGACCTAGCACTGAGCCCTGGGGAACACCACTTGTCGCTGGCCTCCAGCTGGACTTAACACCATTTACCACCGCTCTCTGGGCCCGGCCATCCAGCCAGTTTTCTACCCAGGAGAGTGTGCGCCTGTCCAGGCCAGAGGCTGACAGTTTCTGTAGCAGAATGCTGGGAGAAACTGTGTCAAAGGCTTTACTGAAGTCCGGAAAGACCACATCCACAGCCTTGCCCTCATCCAGCAGCCGAGTGACTTTGTCATAGAAGGCGATCAGGTTGGTTTGGCAGGACCTGCCTCTGGTAAACCCATGTTGACTGGGCCTGATCACCCAGTTCTCTTGCATGTGCTTCATGATAGCACTCAAGATCACCTGTTCCATGACTTTCCCTGGCACTGAGGTCAGGCTGACTGGCCTGTAGTTCCGCGGATCCTCCCTGCTACCCTTCTTGTAAATGGGAACTACATCAGCCAGCCTCCAGTTCAGGGGTACCTCCCCAGTCTTCCAGGACTGCTGGAAGATGATGGAAAGGGGTTTGGCCAATACATCCGCCAGCTCCTTCAATACCCTAGGATGTATCCCATCTGGCCCCATGGACTTGTGGGTGTCCAGTTGGCCAAGCAGGGCTCTGACCACCTCCTCTTGGACTATGGGAGCCTCGTATTGCTCCTCTGTTTCCAGGAAACTGACAACTTGCTTTGTGCATAATAGATTAAAAATGACTTTCACATATTATAAACAGATTTTTAGGTATCTGTTTAAAACTTCTTTCACAGCTTCTCTTAAGACATGTATGCTAAATGTAAAGCACAAATCTCCTTTGTCCACCTGCGCCTTTCAAGCAGAGTGACCTAGGGAAGAACTTTGCAGCATGTTCTAAAGAACAAACTAGGAGTATTGAGGCTGATGAAGGGCCTTCAAAGATGGTGTGTGTTGCACCACCAACCTTATTGCTCTTTACCAGTCAGTAGCTCATGTCCAGATGGAGATCAGCAATGCGCGGTGTTCCTCAGGGGCCCCATACTGGGACCAGTACTGTTTAATATCTTCATCAATGACATTGACAATGGGGTCAAATGCTCCCTCAGCAAGTTTGCAGATCAAGCCGAGTGGCTTGGTTGAGACACCTGAGGGATGGCGTGCAATCCAGAGGGACTGGTACAAGCTTGAGAAGTGGGTTCGTGTGAACCTCATGAGGTCCAACAAGGCCAAATGCAAGGTCCTGCACCTGGGTCAGGGCAACCCCTGGTATTGATACAGGCTGAGGCATGAAGAGCAGCCCTGTCGAGGAGGACTTGAGGGTACTGGTGGGTGAAAAGCTGGACATGAGTCAGCAGCATGTAATCACCCCATAGAAGACGAAATATATACTGGGCTGCATCAAAAGAAGCTTGGCAACAAGTCAAGGGAGGTGATTCTCTCCCCTCTACTCCTCTCTGGTGAGATCCCACCTGGAATACTTTTCCAGTCCTGGGGTCTCCAGCACAAGACAGACAGAGATCTGTTGAAAGGGGTCCAGAGGAGACAACAAAAATTATCAGAAGACTGAAGCACCTCATAACATGAGGAAAGCTGAGAGTGCAGTTCAGCTTGGAGCAGAAAAGGCTCTGAGCAGACCTTATTGCAACCTTTCAGTACTGAAAGGGCAGGGGTAGAAGAATAATGGAAAAGAAGGTTTTAGAAGAAGCTTTTGTGATAGGACAAGAGGTAATGGTTGTAATGTAAAAGAGAGGAGATTTTGGGGAGGGGGGGGGGGGGGGGATGGTATTTGTTATAAGAGTAGTGAAACACCTGGAACAGGTTGTCCAGAGTGGCAGTAAATGCCCCATCCCTGGAAACATTCGAGGTCAGATTGGACGGGACTCTGAGCAACCTGATAGGGTTGAGGATGTCCCTGTTCATTCTCTGGGGGTTGGACTGGGCAGGCTTTAAAGGTTTCTTCCAACCCAAAGCATTCTGTGATTCTACAAAATCAGAGCTTTCCTTATTTTTGCATCACTTCTGCAATTCATATCATAAAAATAATGGTATATACCTGGTTGAGACATTATTAATATTTTATCCTAGAAGATGCCTAAAATTAACTTAATTCACAAAAGGGAATAAGTATTTTCTAGTGCAAGCATTGATAGACATATTGGTCAGTAATTTGGCATAGTTACCATTCAAGGAGGGACATTGTATGTAAGTACAGGAAGTTTAGCATAAACAGTGTGCTATAGGCAAGGTTTGTACAGTTCCTGCACATGTGGAACCTGCCTGTCTTAAACGAATGCTACATTGATGATTGAAAACTCACTTAAACCCCAACAGAAATAAATTATAATAATAAATCTACATTTGTTCTGAACTTGTCTGTAATTTTGTGATGATCTGGCATGAATAATGCTTGTGTGTGTTGAAACAGTACCATTAAAGTTTGCAAACATTCCCATAGTATAATAAACCATGCTATGTTCATCATATGTTGCATTCTATCATACTTCTGTCCTTTGCGTTTTAGGATAGCAGTGTTTTCTGTGACCGTTTTGCGTGATGATCGAATAGTACTTGTGGCAGAGCAGCGTCCTGATGCATCAGAGGAGGATAGTTTTCAGTGGATGAGCAGGGTTCTACAGGTAGTCAGTTTGTCCTTTCTCTCTTTCCAGGTGAATAAAGCTGATGTATGAAATGAGACTCGTAGAGTATATTTTTTTCTGTAAGAAAAAACTAGCAATATAACTACAGATAGCTGTAACAAGCTGACATCTGAATACATTTCAGGATTGATAGTTAACAGAATTCGGTAAAAAAATAAGGGTTTTTTTGTAATTTTTATACCACCAGGATTCTTAAAGTCCTAAGTATGATAGTTGGTAGTTTTTGTTTTAATTATACATATCTGCTGTTTTCATACTGGCTGTGAGACTTACGTTTGAGAATGTTGAAGTGTATACTCAGTGCTAAACATTAAGACAGACCCTGAAACCTTTTCACGTCCCTAACACCTATTCTAGATGCAAGAATTAACTTTTTTTTTTTTCCCTTGATTACTTTATTGTGTTCCCATGGTGGGCAAGGAGGGAGGGGAATTCTGGTAGATTTGTATTTGAGGATTTTGGAATGGATTGATCAAGTCTGAGGAAGTAAAAAGTGAGAGTGCAATTGTGGAAGATGACTGTGGTGAAGGAACAACTGAAAGGGAGACAAGAGAGAACAAATTAAAGGAAGGTGCCTCCTTAAGAGTAGGGCAATTATGTGATAACAGTTTCTGTCTAATTTCAGCATTGTAATCTTTTTGGAGGGAATAACTGGTAATAGGCAGGCTGTTTTTCATAGCAGAAAATATTTTTTGCCTCTTTTTGGAAGTATCATGGCTAAAACAGTCATTTAAGTTTAGGCAGCAAGGTGTTTCCCTCTCTATTTTTGTGGTTTTATGTTCTACTGTGCTTTTATGTTTGTGCCATACATGCTAAATTTGCTGTGATATGATTTTGGCTTTTTAAAATCTCTTCACTTTTTGCCCACTTTTAAGAGACTTCCCTAATCCCTGGCGTGCAGGTGTCATCCCCTTGATAGAGTGTACAACCAAAGTCATGGGTCTGCTCCTGCTCCCATTGAAGTCACGGCACAACTTCTGTGAGTTCAGTGAGTGCAGAACTGGACCCTTTATTTGCAAATTACAGTGCAAGTAAAAATTTTATTTTTATTAAATGACTTGAATTCAAATTCTTGCTTTAGCTACATCCCAGCTGATAAGTTGAATATTTTTTTTCTTTCTGTGAAGGCAATTGATAGCATTCACCAAGTGGGTGTCTACTGTCTTGCTTTGGTGCCAGCCAACACTTTGCCAAAGGCTCCCCTAGGAGGAATTCATATTTCAGAAACCAAGCAGCGCTTTTTAGAGGGTGCTCTGCACCCTTGTAATGTCTTGATGTGTCCACATACTTGTGTTACTAACCTTCCTAAACCTCGACAGAAACAACCAGGTGAGTAAACCAGAGTGTGTTCCTTAGTTTTGCGTGTCAGTCTTTGAGGACATGCATGGAATGTGATCCAGGGGCAACGTCACAGCTCAGGGCAGTGCATGTTGGATGGCTTTAAGCTGCTTAATTTGGCAGAGCTAGTGGTGATGTCAGAGCAACCTAGAGCTCAGCATTTATGGTTTGCACTGAATCCCAGGTAAATGTGAAGACGTACAACATATACCATATGCTTCTGTAGCTACATTATAAATTGTTTGTGTACTGTCCGTCTTGCAAAAGCTGGTCCTCAGACGTGCTGTAACTTATGTAATAAAACTGAAGTACAGAGAGACCTTGATTTGCTTAATGGGTAGTAGACTGACTTTTAATGTACTGATAATGGACTAATATTCGGTGTGTCATATTATTTTCTCTTTTTGCCTGCAATTTAATTATTTTTCACTTTTCATCTTTTCAGATGTGTTACATATACATTTATAGTAATCTGAAGGCTGAATTATAGATTATTACATGTTCCTTACATTATTTTTCCTCATTATGCACTGTTTTTCAAAATGCAGATGTTGGTCCTGCTTCAATGATAGTAGGAAACCTTGTTGCTGGAAAGAGAATTGCACAGGCCTCAGGGAGAAATGTTGCCCAGTTGGAGGATAATGACCAGGCAAGAAAGGTAACACTGGCGTCCTGGAATTATTAAATGTTTTAACTAGCTTACTCAGAATGAGAGAAAGACCAGTTACGGTATTCTGATGAAACTAAGTGTATTGCATTTTCAGTGAATCTTGAGTGTCTCCTTTTTTCCTGTTTCAGTTCCTGTACTTAGCAGATGTTCTTCAATGGCGAGCTCAGACAACTCCAGAACATCCTCTCTTCCTTCTGTTGAATTCCAAGGTGAGATGCACTTTAGATCATACTTGGAGACTGAGATCAGTAAAAGATTGTGTGGATTCTAAGAAGATTCTAGCTAGAAGTCTTTTGCTTCAGGTTACGTGGGATGTCATTAATTTGAAGCAAGTTAGCAAGCAGCATAATTTTCCTTTATCTGGAATTTCAGTATATTCTGCTTAGCTTAAAACATTGCAGTAATTACATTTCCTGCAAGAACATAACTTTTGTCATATGAATAGAAGCCATGATTCAGTCTTCCTCCCTGAGCACAAACGTAAACTGGAAGTCTAAGCTGAAGGATTTCTCTATTTGCCTATGTAGGGAGAAACCTTAAGACAGTTTTGGAGTCATATTTTCCAGGACTGTACACCCGTCAGGAAATGCTGATGCACCTTGTCCTTGTCTAGGATCTGCTGCTAAAAAGGATGTTACTTAGTTACTAAAACATGAACAAATATATGGTTCAGTTTTGGAATATAGGCTCTATGTACTTAATGATTCTATACACTTATTTTATTCAAGGGCTGTCTGAAACTTTATGGGCCCCTCACCACAAGAAGGATGTTGAGGCTCTGGAGTGGGTCCAGAGAAGAGCAACAAAGCTGGTGAAGGGGCTGGAGAATAGGCCTGATGAGGAACGGCTGAGAGAGCTGGGGTTGTTTAGCCTGGAGAAGAGGAGGCTGAGGGGAGACCTCATTGCTCTCTACAGCTACCTGAAGAGAGGTTGTAGAGAGGAGGGAGCCGACCTCTTCTCCCAAGTGCCAGGGGACAGGACAAGAGGGAATGGCCTCAAGCTCCGTCACGGCAGATTTAGGCTAGAGAGTAGGAGGAAGTTTTTCACAGAAAGGGTCATTGGGCATTGGAATAGGCTGCCCAGGGAGGTGGTTGATTCACCTTCCCTGGAGGTGTTTAAGGCACGGGTAGATGAGGTCCTGAGGGACATAGTTTAGTGTTTGATAGGAATGGTTGGACTTGATGATCCAGTGGGTCTCTTCCAACCTAATGATTCTATGATTCTGTGACAAATTACATAGTAACAGTTGTGTTTTACAGTAAATATATAATTTTTGCTGTCATGTGACTCAGTAGTTTTGCACCATTCAGGTGCCCTGGTTACCTTCATAAAGGGTTGTAAGGAAACGTGAACTTTTTTATAGTCCTCAGAATTTCAACCTTCCTGGGCTCGAGAAGCACTTCTGCTGGGCATATTTCAGAAAACTAAACTATTTTCAATTCTTCTATGGCTCTTCTTAGATAGGAATGGTTGGACTAGAAGATCCGATGGGTCCCTTCCAACCTAGTTGTTCTGTGATTCTGTGATTCTGGCACTTTTTTTTATTCCCCTCCTTTCTTTCTAGAAAGCAAAGTTGGTCTCGTGGATTCAATTTATGTTTGAGCCTGTGTTCAGGAGCTACCTTTCCAGTGACAATAGCAGCCTGGTGACAGATGTGATCTAGCCTGTGCTGTGGTCTACCACAGACATGTGAGATAGGCAAGCAGTCTTTGTGAAGTGAAGCGTTTGCCTTTGGTCTGTCATTCAGACAGGCAAAATGGTTTAGGACATTGTTCAAAGTTCTGACTTTTCTCATGAGTTTCTGACTTTTTTCTTCTGCTTTAGCAGAAGAAACTGCTTCAGTATGGTTATGTTAAAAGCCACAGAACTGGCTTATACTTCTCTCAGAGTAAAAAGAGCCTTTTAAGGGAAGTTTTCTACTCTGAAAAAGCCCCTTTCTGGGTCACTTGGTTCAGGCAACTTTTATCCTTCACTAGGAGACACTGCAAAAAGGAAATACAAAACTTGTACAAAGAAATTATCTGTAGGCCCACACATGCCTTAAATAACTGGGGACTAACAAGCTACAGTGCCAAGCATAAGTGTGTTCACAGTTCTCCATGAGAAACCTTAAGTTTTACACATTTTCAAGTCAATATTTTTCTCCCAACTCCTTTAGCTACTCCTCTTCCAATATCAACAAAAAACTGTATTTAATGTTCTTATTTTATGTGGCTTCTAGGCTTTAACAACAGTTTCCTTACTAAAACTGAGGAGAATGCCAGTGCCAATCTGCATGAAAGTAGGCCTTGGATCAGAGCACTGTGCAGTTGGTCTAAGGATTACATGTGGCAGCTCATCTTGGACTTGAAACTGAGTACTTGTGTAGCAGACATTTACTGTGATAATCCTTATCAGCACAGCAGTACTTGATTCAGTCTCTGACTCTGTTTCCCTCTAAGATGGTTGTCCCACCTTTTTTCTTGAATCATGTTGTAATCTTGAAAAAATGGACACAAACTAACCTCAAAGGCTTAACAGTAGAGTATTGCTTCCTAGGCTGGATAGCAAAAAGATGATTTCTGTCTTCACATCAAAAAACAAACTAAGCCTTTTGGAATCCTGCCAAGGTCTGTTTGGGTCTGTTGAATTCATAGGACAACATGCTCTGTGATTTAAACTTTATTTCATGAGCTTATTGAGAAATATAATTAAAAAAAAGCATGACAATCAGGGCTCAATCCCTTTTTTCCCAGGGGAAATTAATATGATAGACCAGTCTATCACATTAATTCACTTATTTGCCATTCAAGTCATAAGAGTTCATGTTTTATACCCCATAACTCTTAATGTCCTGCACCTATGAGCAAAAGAAAAGAATTGGTTACGTAGTCAACAGTGAGAAGGCTCAGTCTCCCTCCTCCATCATGGTGCGTCATCTGTCCAGGCACCAGAGAAATTAGGATCTGCAAACACTGTGACCCAGAGCAATTCTGGCATGGAGCAGAATTTCCTTGCACTGCACTTGCCTTGCAGTTCCCCACCTGTGAAGTAATTAACCACTTACATGAGCCAGCACAAGGCAGTCAGGGTTTTTTACAGCTGGAAGGAATCTACCTCTTACCTAGTCCACACCAATTTCCCTCTTCTCCCCTGAGGTCCATGAGATTTTAAACCCCTTCAAGTGATGGATTCCCAGGTAGTTTCATGAGGAGGACTAGACAGAGCTTCCAGTCCCAACACAGCTCTCTCTCCATCAGCCTGTCTCACTGGCTCCCCCAAACCAGGAAGCAGGAAAGCTTCAGCAGTCTGGCTGCTGTTGCATCTGCTTCAAAAGCTTTTTGGTTAAACAGATGTTTATACCCTCCAGCTTGGAGGTTTGATCTATACCATTTCCATAAATTAGTGGATTCTGAGGCAACTGCCATGCAAAAGTTAATGGCTGCTAGAGACAGCAATCTCCGGGTGATGGTAAATGCATCATTACCTTTCAGCTCTTCCTGATGACCTCTCCTGCCTACCTGGTGTATCATTTTGACCTAATGGCACACCTCCCAGCATATATCCAGTCTTGACATGAGCTGGCTAAGCCAAAATCGTAAACTGGAGTTGAGTGAACAGTCACAAATTCCCATGACTTTGTGACTGCCTGCATTGTGGTTGGAAAAACACTTTCCACAAGACAGATAATAGATTCAGCGAAGCTGAAGTGACAGTGCATACCAACCACGGCTCAGGTTACATCTCTGACTCATTAGAAGAGTGTCTGTATGAAGGAAATCATCAGAATTCCCACTGCATGCTGATTACAAAAGCATCTAGAATTTTGGCTGTGCATGGAAGAGTAAAGCTGCTGCAGTGTTTCACTTGCTGCTAAAACAATTGTGTTACTACTGTGTTTTCTCCCTTGGACTGCAAAATTTCAAATATTTCTAAGGTATTCTTTTTGTGGTACTGAGCACATTTAGAAGCTGCTTCACTGATGTTAAAACTAACATGTATAAAATTCTCTAGCTTTCTAAAAGTTCATGGCACAGGCAGCCTTATTTCTGAAACACTGAGATAGTTTTTTAAAATGTTTGCTGTACTGTTAAAATAAGGAAAATGTCATATTGTATTTACAGCATGTACTTTATTCAGTGTCAGACTGTCCTCCACGAAGTTTTCTCATGTCGCTTCTGTTTTGCGCAGGGCACTGTAGCTAGCACTGCATCATGCATACAGTTGCACAAGAGAGCAGAGAGAGTGGCAGTCACGCTGATGGAGAAAGGTCGACTGAACGCTGGTGACCACGTGGCCCTGGTTTATCCTCCAGGTAAGGCAGTACAGGCAGCAAAAAATCAGTGTTAGGTATCAGAACATTCAAATATCCACACAGTGGTGTGTGGCAGTGACTTAGTGTTTCAGTGAAGACTTCCTTTTTGTCATTTTGTTAAGTTGCTTCTCCAAGGTAATTTGCCAAACATTTCACCTCACTGCACCAAATGTCTGGGCAGTTATTCAAGAGTATTTGATTTAAACCACGTGAAAGTTTCTTCATTTTTAGCCTCAGAGAATGCAATAAAACTGAGTATGTATTTGTTGAAAGCTAGGTGGGAATGTCAGTGTATGAACACCCTTTCTTTCCTGAATGGCTGTCTCTAAAAGTGCAATCTGAACCCCAGACTTGCATTACTGTCACGAATTTTAAGTGTACCTCAGGATAAAAGTACTTATAAAAGTAGGATGACAGCATATTTCAGAGTGATAATTATGAAAAACCAGATGTCTGCTTGCTAAAAAAACCTGAATCACCATCTTCATAACCTACAATACCTTGTTTTGTTATTCCTGTTATGTTATATGACCTGTGCATGAAAACACATCCTTACAGATGTAAAGTTCATAGGGTTGCATTAACTTTTGCTAATTCTCAAATGCAAAATATTTAAACCTTGTAGAATTTGGCATGCCTAAGAAGAGCTTCTTGGTGTAAAGAGACCTTTGTGACAAATCCTTATGAGTCGCTAATAGTGTGTATTTAAATTTTCACTGAAAATGTGTGCATTTTAATTTTGATAGGAGTGTTTGGCCTTTTGTTCTGATAAAAGTGGCTCTGGCTTTAATTTCACAAATATCCTTTACAGGAGTAGACTTGATAGCAACTTTCTACGGCTGCTTATATGCTGGCTGTATACCCATCACTGTTCGTCCACCTCATCCACAGAATCTTGCTACCACTCTGCCCACCGTCAAAATGATTGTAGAGGTACGTATTAGACATTGCTCTTGTAATGTCTTTGGTGGGTGTAGGATGGTTTATGCAGCCCGATAAAATGCTTTGCCACAGTCAATGTAAAATAAGCTAGGAAAAAAATGTATGCTGAGGCTGAGTCAATAAATACTTTTTTTCAGAAATTCATTTAATCTGTTCTTTCTCATCTTGTGATTTGTTTTTCTTTGTTTCTAGTGTTTTTCTTCATCTGTTCGGCTTACTGGTTATTTCATCTAGATATATTTAAAATTACTTGAGCATTCATTCACTTGATTTACAAGTGTTTTTAATGCTGTCTTTTACAGGTCAGCAAGTCTGCATGTATACTGACCACACAAGCAATAATGAAACTGCTGAAGTCCAAGGAAGCTGCAGCAGCTGTAGATATTAAAACGTGGCCCACTATTTTGGATACAGGTACAGAATGTTTGCCCACTAACCAAAATGTAAATAGTTTGGAGACTGATCTGTTTATTTTGTCATACTGTAACTGCATAATTGAATGTATCTGTCTTGCATTGCATTGAAATACCTGTCCAGAAACTACAGAAAGCATCTAGTATTAATGCTGTAAAGATACATATTTGTCTTGTGCTCTTTTTTCTAAATAATAATATGGTACTCTTCTCTTTTTTTATATTTTTAATAGATGACATGCCTAAAAAGAAGCTGGCTAGTATTTTCAGACCTTCATCTCCAGATATGCTGGCATACTTGGACTTCAGTGTGTCTACTACTGGTATATTAGCAGGAGTAAAGGTAAAGCAACAAGAGAGAGACAATTATGTGTTTTCTTATATATAGTCATATCCTGTATTCATTCCTCCTGCTATAGAAGAAATTAAAAAAAAGTAAGTTGGCCATCTTAGTCTTGAGGAAGATTATTTTTAAGTTTGCATGACATCAAAATGTCTTGGTGCTCTTGTTGGAAACATTCAATCTTACTGGCTCTATGTGAGGAATTACTGAGGAGTCTAAATAGAGAGTGTTTGTCACAAACTTCATGAATGTTTTCTTTTGGAATTTGTGATAGAGATGTCAGACTTCATTTGGCATCATTTGATATCACAACAGTTGTCATTTTCCAATAACATGAAAAGCACCTGTGAAATTTTTGGCTCGTATAACTTTCCTGTTTTGAAGGTCCTTAAAAAACTCCAAATCACTACCTGTTGCTACATCTTCTACAAACTTTTCTATCAATTTTTCCATGTGGTACCTTTCTTTAAAAATTGTCCCTGAGAGCGCCAATTTTCATCTTACAGATGTCACATGCAGCTACAAGTGCCTTATGTCGCTCTATAAAGCTACAGTGTGAGCTGTATCCTTCTCGTCAGATTGCCATCTGCCTTGACCCTTACTGTGGCTTGGGATTTGCACTGTGGTGCTTATGCAGGTATGTTGTTTGAGTCGTAGGCTTTCTCATGTGTTCCCAGTCTTCTCTGCAGTCCAAGGAAACAGTAGTAGGTGAAACTGTTAGAAAAACACAAATTAACCTTTTTATACATATTCCATAAAGTACTGTTTGTGGTAGCAAAATTCATTGTTAGTTATGTGATTACCTTGGACTTTCCAAGTGGAATTAATTAGCTACCAAATCCAAGAATCACAAAGTTGGAAAAGACCCACTGGATCATCGAGTCCAACCATTCCTATCGATCACTAAACCATGCCCCTCAGTACATCGTCCACCCGTCTTCTAAATACCTCCAGGGAAAGTGACTCAACCACCGCCCTGGGCAGCCTGTTCCAGTGCTGCCCAGTGACCCTTTCCGTGAAAATTTTTTTCCTTATGTTAAGACTGAACCTCACCTGGCGGAACTTGAGGTCATTCCCTCATGTCCTATCCCCTGTCACTTGGGAGAAGCGGCCAGCTCCCTGCTCTCCACAACCTCCTTTCAGGTAGTTATAGAGAGTAATGAGGTCTTCCCTCAGCTCCCTCTTCTCCAGACTAAACAACCCAAGCTCTCTCAGCCGCTCCTTGTAAGACTTGTTCTCAAGCCCCTTAACCAGCTTCATTGCTCTTCTCTGGACTCACTCCAGAGCCTCAATATCCTTCTTGTGGTGAGGGGCACATAACTGAACACAGGATTCAAGGAGCAGTCTCACCAGTGCAGAGTACAGAGGGAGAATAACCTCCTTGGACCTACTGGTCACACCGTTTCTGATACAAGCCAGGATGCCATTGACCTTCTTGGCCACCTGGGCACACTGCTGGCTCATGTTCAGTCACTGTCAACCAACACCCCCAGGTCCCACTCCTCGAGGCAGATTTCTAGACAGACTTCTCCCAGTCTGTAGCTCTGCATAGGGTTGTTGTACCCCAAGTGCAGGACCTGGTATTTGGCCTTGTTAAACTTCATACCATTGGTCTCAGCCCAGCGGTCCAGCCTGTTCAGATCTCTTCGTAGAGCTTCCATACCCTCCAGCAGATCCACCCAGATTAGTGTCATCCACATACATGCTACTGGTGCACTCAATGCCTTCATCCAGGTCATTGATGAAGACATTGAACAGGGCTGGACCCAGCACTGAGCCCTGGGAACACCTCTTGTAACTGGCTTCCAGCTGGATTTAACACCATTTACTACCACTCTCTGGGCCCGACCATCCAACCAGTTTTCTACCAAGGAGAGTGTGTGCCTGTCCAGGCCAGAGGCTGACAGTTTCCGTAGCAGGATGCTGGGAGAAACTCTGTCAAAGGCTTTACTGAAGTCCAGGAAGACCACATCCACAGCCTTTCCCTCGTCCTGTAGGCAGGTCACTTTGTCATAGAAGATGATCAGGTTAGTTAGATCACACCTGCCCCAGTGGTGACTGGGCCTGATCACCTGATCGCCTGGTCACCTGCTTCTCTTGCATGTGCTTCATGATAGCACTCAAGGTCACCTATTCCATGACTTTCCCTGGCACTGAATTCAGACTGACAGGCCTGTAGTTCCCTGGATCCTTCTTGGCAGCCCTTCTTGTAGATGGGCACAACATCAGCCAGCCTCCAGTCCAGTGGAACTTTCCCAATCAGCCAGGACTGCTGGAAGAAGAAAAGGACTTCACTTTCTATTTCACATTGATTAATTAAATCCTTTCAAAGTCTTTTGAGATTAAACCTTATCATTGTTCAAGACCCTTAAGGTGTTGACTGCAAGATTGGTATGTACTCAGAAACACTGCTGAAGGAAGCAATTAAATCATTCTTGACATAAATGAGACCTAAATTGATTCAATCGTATAGCTACTGTAATGCAGCACATTTTGCAAAGCTGCAAAATTTTCCAATTCTTTTTACTTTTTAGAACATTCTATATGCTTTAGCTAATCCAAAGATTTAATAGTGCTTTAGGCATTTCATTTAAAAGAAAATGCAGAAACTGAGCATACTCAGTTATTTTGTAAGGTTATTTTGTAAACGGATACATTGAATTTTACTGGAATTAGCCTCTTTCTTCTCTCTCCAATTTCTCTAGCTGGAAAGGAAGTGTACAGAAGGAAAGCCAGAATTGTAACTTTGGTAACATTTGGTGATTTATATCATCAGTAAAATGAAGGTGGAGGGAGTAGAAACATCAGTTGTGGAAGAATTAAGAATATTTTTAAAGAAAAGAACTATATGTGTCCTGCTTTCTGTACAAGAACTAATAAAAGGATGCTTTGTTGCATCTTCATTTTAGTGTGAAAGGCTGTTTTATTAAAAACAGTTTAAAAATAATTTCTTTAAAAAGAAAACAGAAATCCCTCATCATGTTGCCCGCTACATAAGAAAGCCTATCAACTCTAGTTAGGAGATACAGCAAGTGTGTTAGTCTACTTGTTGAAAGCAATTAGAGATGCTGTTATATTTTCAGGATGTATTGGTTTATCTAAGCCTGGTTTTAAAGAGGAATGTGTCACTAATTTTGTTGATAGTAACCGATCTAATAAACATTTGGCAATTTAAGACTGCATGACATTTAGTGTCTTGAAATTAGTATATTAAATAATATATTTTAAAATAGCAGAACTGTTTTCGTGTGTTTGCTTCATTTTGATTTAATGTAACTTCTGACTTTTTGATCTTGGCTTGAAGTTTTAATGTTTCTTTTTTTCCCTCTCCCTAGTGTGTATGCAGGTCATCAGTCTATTCTAGTCCCTCCTCTGGAACTGGAGAGCAATGTGTCTCTGTGGTTGTCTGCTGTAAGTCAGTACAAAGTGCGTGTCACATTCTGCTCTTACTCCGTGATGGAGATGTGCACAAAAGGGCTTGGGACACAGACTGATGCACTGCGGGTGAGTGGACCTAACTGGCATACAGACACTTGTACCTTTCTAAAAATGTTTTATTCTGGGTTGCTCATAAGTGTTTCTTTGAAAGCCTTTCATTGTGACTTGCTTTTAGGGAAATACTGAGATTGCTGAAAGTTTCAGCTCTCATGTTTGTGGTGGGAATTAAAGAGTCTTATGTTTTCAGCTTTTCTTACCTGTGCCACTTCTATGCTGTTGGGTATTTTTGAGATTCTGGGCAAATACTTAGTAAGATTATGAACTTTTTCTTGTCTGAGATTAAAAAAATAAGTAACCAAAAAAAAACCCCACAGGGGAAAAAAAAAAAAAATCCAAACAAACAAAAAAAACAAGGCCCTACCAAACCCCCAAACAAAAAAAACTCTTCCCCTAAACAAGCACATCATAAAGCCTTCCCTAATCCTGGAAAGTCTCACCTACCTGCTTTCAGATCTCATGACACCAGAAGTATTGAGTTCTGAAACAGATGTGATCTTCCTACCAGCAGCAATTACACACTAATAAATCCATTTATTTTTGAGGGAAACCTCTTTAAATGAAACTTAGTTCTTGAAGAGGTGCCTCTTGTCTCAGTGGTAGGAGAGTTCCCATGGCTGTAGTAGCTAAACCGCTCAGGACTTCTACTGGGAATATCTGGTAGCTTGTTGTGTGCCAGAAATTGGCTACAGTGTGCTTATTCTTGGTGTAGACAAAAGACTCTGTATCTCTGTTCTGCTGGATCTCTCAGAAGGGAAACATGACGCACAGCTGGTTGCTACAGGTTTCAGTGCAGGATGAGAGCTGATAATGTCTTAAATACTCTGCCTGTGTCTGAATTGCACAACAGTGGAGCAAGCAGGTCTCTTGGGAACCCAGGCCTGTGACGCAAGGACATTTCATAGAATCATAGAATCATAGAACAACCAGGTTGGAAGGGACCCATCGGATCATCGAGTCCAACGATTCCTATTAAACACTAAACCATGTCCCTCATAAAGCATTAATTCCACTGCATTTCGTCTTCATGGGTGAGGTTATTTACTTGACAGAATTAATTCAACTCAGTACCAATACTAGGCAAGGTGAGGAGGGCTAGGATTATGGGTGGAACTAGAAATTCCTTACACAGCCACAGTGAAGAAAATTCTCTCAGAAACTAATACCTTGACTTTAATCCTGCACTTCTAGCCAGAAATGTCCCAAAACTTATGATCTAATGCAACCTAAGGTGTGCAGCAGACTTATTTGGACAGTACATTTACCAATGCATTTCATTCTTTGTTAAACTGTTAAATGCATGTTGCTCATGTTACCATTTAAGAAGGAGTAGTGGAGGTTGCAAGATGTTACCTGGTGTATTTTCTTACCCCAAGGTTTTATGGAAGTGTACCTCTTGCCAGTCCACTGCGTGTGCACTCACAGCAAACAATTAGCACCCAAGTCTTTAACTATAAAATTATTCACAGCATATTAAAACTAGAAAACAGCAATTATAATATGTGCTCCTTTTATAGATAAGCTTAATTAGCATGGCTATTGTAAATTAGCTATATTTCAGGAGTTACAAAGACAAACAGATCCCATCCTTTAGTCTATGTATGTACAAGGATTATGATGGATTTGATTCATTATAGCTAGTCTAATTATATGTACACACTTTGGATATTCTCTCACACAAGCTTAAGTTTCCATTCAAGAACTATATATAATGTCTTAGTTTATGAAATCATACCTCTTTTTGCCACTAAATATTATAAAGGAAATATAAAACTTTACTGCGTTTGAAAAATGAAGATGAAAGAAATACATAGGTTTAACATTAACTAGCACACTATGAAAAATGAAGACTTAACATATTTCCTTCCACTTAAGATACTTCGTTCTCCTACTTCAAGTCTGGGTTTTAATTGAAAAAAAAAATAGAAAGTTTTTCCAGTTGAAAGTTTTCTCTCAAATTTCTTCCCTTGCCCTTAAAAGCAAATAGTTTTCAGATCCTTTTATTTGACATTTCCTAGGGGAAGGAGGTTGTTATTGATAAGCCAGCTATTTCCTGGTCTCGAGTTTTCATTTAAAAGCTTTAAAAAACTGTGGCCCCTTTTGAAATTAAACTTTTTAAAAACCTACAACTTTCCAATAAATGACATTTGCATTGCCAACAAGCAGCTTTAGAAAGGCACTTTAAATTTTACCATGAATAAGTGAACACATATTATCCATGGCACTTTTACTGCTGTTATCCTGATCTCAGTAATTGGAAGGTAAGAGTATCTGAAATTAATAAAAGCCAAACAAAAACTTGAGTAGAAAGTAGATAAGGAAATCCATAATCTCCCTATCTGAAAATAGATGAAAACATAACTTTTCTGACATAATCTCCTGGAATATTATTTATCTCTGTCCTTATAAAAGCTTCTCTGTAGTTTTAGGCATCCCCGTGTGACAGAGAGAATGTCAGATGAAGAATGGTAGAAAGTATTTCACTCACAAAAAGAAATTTGAGGAAAGTTCTCTATGAGATTTCCCACATTCTTTGGTTTAGATAAATATCTATTTATAGATAATTATATTTTGTGTCTTTTTCAGCTCAAAATGATGAATGGCTGTATTTACAGCTATGTGATGTGAATAGTTTGCATCTTGTGAATCAAACACTACCACAATGCTGCTTGCCACAATTTAATGGGTTGTCCTGGGTGGATGAAGCCAAACCGAGCGCAGTCCATGTTTATGTTACTTAACTAGTTCATGTCAGTTATTCTAGTGACACCTGTTCCACAGATGAAAAGAACTTATTTCTAGAATTGTGGACTTAAAATGTTTTCTTCACCTAACCATTCACTCAGATGAAAGGAGTTAACCTGTCCTGTGTGCGAACATGCATGGTGGTTGCAGAGGAGAGACCGAGGATTACATTAACACAGTCTTTCTCTACGTTATTCAAAGACCTGGGCCTCTCTGCTCGTGCAGTGAGCACTACATTTGGGTGCAGGGTCAACGTAGCAATTTGCTTACAGGTAAGATCAAACTGCTTATTTCTTATACTTAAGGACAGAATTTCTGGGAAGTTTGTAAGAAACCATGTTTGGCTCTGTATAATTTTTTTCTAATGAACTCGAGCTCCATTGTTTGCTTGCTTCATCAGCAAGTTAAATTAGCCTTAATGATGTATGTTGCAATAATTTCGCTTTTCTGTACTGATTGACTGATTGGTTTGCCTGTCTAATACAGAGGATCAGTCCTAAAAGGCTTGTTTCCTTCCTACTCTGCAGGAACAGTATTAAATGAAATACATAGCTTCCTGCTCATAAACATATTAAATATTTCAAGCAGTGTTATTTCAGATTTTGTCCCTTTCAAAAATTGTTTATGTATGTGTGGAATTAAATGGAAGACAGCTTCATTGGAAAACTGATAAGGTTTCTAGGTTTCCTTACTTTTAAAGATCTCAAACGCAAATATGTTGGTCTTGACTCCTGTGAGAGTTGGACCTTTTCTTTTTTTTCAATTAAAGGTATAAATTTCAAAGCTTTGAGAAGGAGAACATATCAATAAGGTATACATCCCTGCTTCAGACCAGCCTTTGATTGTTTAATATTCAGTTGATGGTAATCTTGTACATGTAATTTAACCAAATTAATTCTAACTTTTCTTAATGAGCTGTTTCTTCTCTCGTTATGGGGGGGGGGGGGAAGCTCATATGCCACAACTTACCTGAAAATCTGGTAGTATCTGTGGTCTAGAAAATGGCAAAGCACCCTGGCTTTTGGATGATAGTTTAGTTAATAGAAACAGATGACACATGTATTTAGTATGGGTGTAATTGTAAATTTTATTTCCAACTTTATTGGTATGAATTACACAATTAAAAAAGTATAATTCTGTGAAGGTTGTTACTGTGCTTCTGCAAAACTGTTTTTTCTTTTCTTTCTGATGTCCACTAGATGAAGTAAAGCCTTTTTTCTGCTAAGAATATATGTTCTAGATTTTCTACAAGAGAGATGTTTTGGGCCATGAGCTCCTTAAATATGTTGCCATTCATAATTGTTTCTTTAGTTTCTGTAGTTCCTTTCACACATGTTAAAGAAGAAGAGGTCTTTAACAACCCTTACATAAATGATTATAAAGAAATACGGTCAGAGCAATTTTATCAGTAGGTGTAAAAATAGGAAGAGTACAAATGAAATTAAGATGACTGTACAGAAAGATTTAAAATTCATTTAATAAAACATTTCAGATGCCAAGTGTGAAAGAATAGCTTTCTGAATTCCCTGTCTACATAAGAATTTTAAAAGCCAGGTTTGGATATTTGCAGTTCAGACTATACAGTTCAGGGGAAAAAACTCGCTTTTCTGCAGGATGTTAAATGACAAGGGGAGAAGTACTGCCAAGAAAATTGTAGAGAAGCTGTGTAAGACTGCTGGACAGTTTATCTTCCCCTTCATTTTATACCTTTTTCATCTCACTCTGCTGTTCATGAGCCTATTTTTTAGTGAGTTTTTTTTTAATCTTCCCCCTTTCTGATAGTTGTATTTCACTTTTTAAAATGATTGAATTTAAATGAATATACATGAATAGCCAAAGTTAATGAGTATGTGATACAAGTTAGCATGCAAATAAATACATTGTGTCTTGCAGTCCTACTGGACTGGGTTTACTGAGGTGTTCCTGAAGCTGCAGGCAGCTTTTAAATACCTAAAGATAGATGAAGGAAGTGACACAACAGGCATTACGTATTCTTGTTTATGAACTGGGACTTGCATGTTTCCCAAAGAACCCCTTAAATTGCCAAGCTCTTAATGTGATCTGAAATGGAAATTTTCTTTTCACTTTAAAACAGTATGAGTTTTGTTTTCTGTCTTACTGTCTGTATCTTACGTTCCCAGTGCCTCTTTGTTTGTATTTTCTTTTTTCCCCTTTCTCTCTGTTTCACACACTGTGATGGCCTCTGTTACTTCTGTTTGTGGTCCGACTGTCAGCCAAACAGGCTGGGCAAGCTGGCTGAACAGGTATAGTGATGCATGTGTGCTTGTGATGTCCTAAAGTCAGCCTGGTTCAGCAGTACTACTCATAATGAATGTATGCATTTGAGAGTTTTCATTTGAAGCAGATCAAGTGAGACTTTTTTCCCTGAAGAAGTTCAGTTCTAGTCACAAAGAACACTTGTAGCTGAACCATAAAACCTCCATCTCAAAGAAGAAAAGAGAGTGTATAGCAATGATTATAATTACCGAATGATATATTTCTAAAGATAAAGATTATACTATTAATCTGCTGTGGTCATCAGTGTTACTGAGCCACAGCAGTGCTACGAAAATAGAAGGGAATGTCATTATAAAGACAGTGTTCTCCAGCACTGCAGTCTTGAGTGGTCTTGTTTGAAGTATGTCTGAAATGAGAAATTCTGTTATGGGAAGGAGACTTTGGCTTTTTTTTTTTTTTTTAAGCTTAAATATGAATTTTGTAGTAGTTTCTAGTTGTTTTGAGATTAAAGTCTGCTGGGGAAAAAAGAGGTCCCCTGCTCCCATGTTGCGACATGGGAAACCTCTCACCAGATTCAGTCACAAGTTTTATATCCTCTGACTACAACAGACATCTGCTTCTACCTAAGCTCTTACTGGCAGGAGCCTTGAAAAGATATGGGTTGATTAGAGTTATGTTTTAGTTAAATGTAGCAGGGTTTTTTCTTCAACGTTAGCAAAACTGTTAGAAAGTAGAACAGCTGAGCTTTGGGAAAGGGATTAGGCCTGCATAGGTTTATGCTTACATGTTTTGCACTTGCTGCATAGTTTTTAGAAGAGGTGCTTCCCAAAGTGAAATTTTTAAAACTTATATTTTAAGTTTTAAAATTTAAAAAATTGAAAAGATGTACGTATATAAATATATACTTTGCTTGTGGATTCATTTACTGATTCCATAAAACACCAAAGGTTTCTGGCAGTCACTCTAGAAAGGGGGGATATTTTACTATATTTCTTATAGACTAGGGCAGTACTTTAGAAGTGTCAGTTAAAAAGGGAGACAAATTTGTTAATTTATGTGACTGTGAGAATGAAAGCAGGATTTACTGGCTTCTGTTGAATTTATTTCTTCTTTCTTATTCTTAGGGAACAGCAGGACCAGATCCAACAACAGTCTACGTAGATATGAGAGCACTTCGACATGACAGGTACAGATAATGTTAAAGCATTAACTATTTAATGACTGTAGAGGAGAAAGTTCAGCCTTGTTGCATTGCATTGATATGTTGAGAATTTCTTGGTACCAGCTAATTGCCTGTCACTGCATACAAGGAACCCCCATCCTAGAGAGTCCTTTAGTGATAGCCCTGTGCTGGGAGTGATCCATCACTTTTTCTGCTGTTCCTTTCTAGACCCTCACCTCAGTTGCTGTCTGTTTGTCAGGCTTGTACAGACAGACTCATTAACTGTTCCTTACATACCAGACTGTTAGCAAAAGCTGACTTTGCCAACTGACTGGTTAGTCACAGAATCACAGAAACAGATCAGGCAAAATCTCTGGATGAACCTCATTCAACCTCCTGCTCACAGCAGGACTGGCTTCAAGGCTTCATTGGGTTACTGAGGCCTAGGACCAGTTCAGTATGGAAAATCTCCAAGAATGGACATCCTCCTCTCTGGGTGTATGTGCCATGACTGGTGCCCTCTTCTGGAGAAGTTTTCCTTACTGGCATCTCCCATCTTGCATATTATGTTATGGTGCGCAACTCTGAGAAATCTGGCTCCATCTTCTCTTTAATAGTCCTTTAGGCAGTGGGAAAAGTGCAGTTAGAGCCGTTTTCTAGATCAAATCAACTAGATTCCCTCAACCTTTCCAAATGTAATAATTTGATGTCAGGCCTGTACTGCAGTGGGTCAAAACACACATGTATGCACATATGTACACATATGTCATTTGGGAACTTTTCAAGGGTACGTTATTCTATCAGACTTAATTCTAGAGGCATAATTTGCATATTAACTTGTCTCTTTATTAACTTAGTTAATGCAATTGTTTAGCACCAAGTTCAGACTGTAAGGTCAGTAGGGTACATACATATGTGTATTTGTTTCTGTAGTAACTTTAAGAAACATAATATAAAAATGCTGTACATTTGCTTTAGTTTTTCTAGTTGATAATGTTAAAAGTACAGAGCTTATGTTAAGTGGCAGCTTTTGTGGCTACTCATATCTAATCTTTACAAACTTAAATCTTAAATGTTAGAAGACAAATTACAGAATCACAGAACAACCAGGTTGGAAGGGACCCATCAGATCTTCTAGTCCAACCATTCCTATCTAACACTAAACCAAGTCCCTCAATACCTCATCCACCCGTGTCTTAAACACCTCCAGGGAAGGTGACTCAACCACCTCCCTGGGCAGCCTATTCCAATGCCCAATGACCCTCTGCGTGAAAAACCTCCTCCTAATCTCCAGCCTAAATCTCCCCTGGCGGAGCTTGAGGCCATTCCCTCTCGTCCTGTCCCCTGTCACTTGGGAGAAGTGGCCAGCTCCCTCCTCTCCACAACCACCTTTCAGGTACTTGTAGAGAGTAATGAGGTCTCCTCTCAGACTCCTCTTCTCCAGGCTAAACAACCCCAGCTCTCTCAGCCGCTCCTCATAGGGTCTGTTCTCCAGCCCCTTCACCAGCCTCGTTGCTCTTCTCTGGACTTGCTCCAGAGCCTCAACATCCTTCTTGTGGTGAGGGGCCCAGAACTAGACACAATATTCAAGGAGCGGCCTCACCAGTGCTGAATACAGAGGGAGAATCACCTCCCTGGACCTGCTGGTCACACAGTTTCTGATACAAGCCAGGATGCCATTGACCTTCTTGGCCACCTGGGCACACTGCTGCCTCATGTTCAGTTGGCTGTCGACCAACACCCCCAGGTCCCTCTCCTCCTGGCAGTTTTCCAGCCAGGCTTCTCCCAGTCTGTAGCTCTGCATAGGGTTGTTGTGCCCCAAGTGCAGCACCTGGCATTTGGCCGTGTTAAACCTCATGCCGTTGGACATTACCCTGCGGTCCAACCTGTCCAGGTCCCCCTGCAAAGCCTCCCTACCCTCCAGCAGATCGACACTTGCACACAGCTTTGTGTCATCTGCAGACTTGCTAAGGGTACCCTCAATGCCCTCATCCAGGTCATTGATGAAGACATTGAACAGGACTGGACCTAGCACTGAGCCCTGGGGGACACCACTTGTCACTGGCCTCCAGCTGGACTTAACACCATTTACCACCACTCTCTGGGCCCGGCCATCCAGCCAGTTTTCTACCCAGGAGAGTGTGCGTCTGTCCAGGCCAGAGGCTGACAGTTTCCGCAGCAGAATGCTGTGAGAAACTGTGTCAAAGGCTTTACTGAAGTCCGGAAAGACCACATCCACAGCCTTTCCTTCATCCAGCAGCCGAGTGACTTTGTCATAGAAGGCGATCAGGTTGGTTTGGCAGGACCTGCCTCTGGTAAACCCATGTTGACTGGGCCTGATCACCCGGTTCTCTTGTATGTGCTTCATGATAGCACTCAAGATCACCTGTTCCATGACTTTCCCTGGCACTGAGGTCAGACTGACTGGCCTGTAGTTCCGCGGATCCTCCCTGCAACCCTTCTTGTAAATGGGAACTACATCAGCCAGTCTCCAGTCCAGAGGTACCTCCCCAGTCTTCCAGGACTACTGGAAGATGATGGAAAGGGGTTTGGCCAATACATCTGCCAGCTCCCTCAAAACCCTAGGATGTATCCCATCTGGCCCCATGGACTTGTGGGTGTCCAGCTGGCCAAGCAGGGTTCTGACCACCTCCTCTTGGACCATGGGAGCCTCGTATTGCTCCTCTGTTTCCCGGGTATCTACACAGAGGGAACAGCTTTCTTTACAATTAAAGACTGAGGCAAAGAAGGCATTAAGTACCTCAGCCTTCTCCTCGTCCCCTGTCACTGCTGTTCCCTCTGAGTCCAAAAGGGACTGTATGGTCTCCCTTGTCCTCCTTTTACTGTTAATATACTTATAAAAAGATTTTTTATTGTCTTTTGCAGACTTAGCTAATCTGATCTCTAGCTCAGCCTTAGCCCCTCTGATTTTTTCCCTACATAGCCTCGCTTCCCTCCTGAAGTCCCTCCAAGAGGCCTGTCCCCCCTTCCAGAGCCTATATATCTTCCTTTTTTTTCTAATTTGACTCAAGATTTCCCTACTTAACCAAGCTGGTTTTTAACCCTGCCGGCCTTTTTTCCAGAACACGGGGATGGCTTTCTCCTGAGCTGCCAGGATCTCCTTTTTGAGGAACTCCCAGCCCTCTTGGGCTCCCTTGCCCTCAAGTGCTGTCTCCCAGGAGACTTTGCCAACCAGCCTTCAATTAGTCATTACCATTTGCATTACCTCAATTTGGCATTTGAACAGAACAATGTAAACTACAGTAATTTACTTCTTACGTAATATATCACTATGACTTGCATGATAAATATTTCTGTTAAAAACTAGTTTAGACATAGCTTCAAAGCTTCCACTATGTTCATCACTTCTAGTCTATGAGTGTAGGGATAGTGAAATATAACATAATGTATAGGAGCCTCTTCTCTTGTACACCTCTCCTCCTGCACCTAATTCTTGTTCCTTCAGGCAGTGTGTTTTCTTCCTAAGTTATGCTACTAATAGGCTGCATAGTGTCACTTAATTCCATTTAGGCTGCTTTCTCTTCAGTTTTTGTAATTCCTGCTGACATTCTTCCATGGTTCACTGTGGCAAGCAGGTGTCCAGGTTAGTCCAACAAAGGTGAGTATAAAATGTTGGTGGAACTGCAGCCCTGGAGCTCTGTGGGGAAAAGATACTCATGTCTTCAGAGTGCTGAGTTTCTGATTCTTAAAAAAAAAAAAAAAAAACTTTGTATGGAATAATGCAGAAGTCCTGAAGACAGATAGAAACTCTTTACTGTATCACTGCATTGTGAATAGCTAAGTATAATTGGCTGGCATAACAGTTTGGTCAGTGCAGCTAAGGACAGGATGACATTGCAACGCGTAACCTAAATAGAAGTTCATAAACTCTTGTGCAAATGCGTTCTCTTTTTTTCTCAGGGTGCGTTTGGTAGAGAGAGGTTCTCCACACAGTCTGCCGCTTATGGAGTCTGGGAAGGTGAGCGATTGAGAGCAATCCTTCCTCCTTATGACCCTTACCTGGGTGGTGGGCTGCTTCAGCTGGACCTCAGTGCAGAATCTATGCAATGAGCTTCACTAATCACAGTCCATCTAGGAGAGACATTATAGAAAGCACAAAATGAGCAACTAGTTAAAATGAAGCCAGATGTGTGAAGGGAAGCAAATAGGATATGTTACTACAACTGAAAAATCAGAGGCTTTCATGTGGAGAGCGTTTTTCCAGTGTGAAACAAGCTTCATCTCTTTAGCTGCAAATAGCTGCGTGGAGTTTAAATGACTAAACAACTTGGTATGAAGAGGTGGTTGATATCTATGGTGCAGAGGAGTAAATGGGGAGGGGTGGCGCAAGATTGACTTCTGTGGCTCTGCATTATTAAGTTTTCTTTTGATTAATTTAAATTCTCTTAACCTTTGCTTCTTATTCAAGATTCTTCCAGGAGTAAAAGTGATCATAGCACATACAGAAACCAAGGGACCTCTGGGAGACTCGCATTTAGGAGAGGTAGGTCTTTGATGATATTGTACTTTGTTTATCAGCAGTTATTTAATATATAGATAAAACACATCTGATAAATGCCTAACTCTTAGTGGGAGGGTCACATGATGTGGCAAGTGAATGAACTCTACAGAGTAGAGCTGGAACTGTTTACATGCTTGTATGTATGTCTGCATACGAACTCTGCCAAACTGTGGGAGGCTCGTATGAGTTGGTATCAGTTGACGTGTTTGATTGGCAGCTAGAAGAGAAAGTGAATAGCTTATGTAGTCTCATCAGCAGACAGTAGCAATGAGGTAATTTACTGTTTGGTTTAATCTTTGTTTTATGTATATCTGGATTTGTATATGCTATGATGCCCATCTAATGGAAGATGGCAGTCTAACAGGTGTTTCTTTCGAGTAAGCCAAATCCCTAGTTCATTTTTTCTCTTTACCATCCGCAATTATGTGCATATAAAACTCTTCTTCAATCCTTTTCTGGTCATTTTCTGTGAGGCAGAAGTTAATGAATTATTTTAATAAAATCACTATAGGCATTTTAGGCAACAAAATTGTCAGTAGAATAGATCTTTTAAATGAATAATTGATACTGCTTGAGTCTGGGAAAATAACCTGTGTTTATATGGGAATTATTCCCGTTTGTTGTTTGGGTTTTTTTATCCCCTAGATATGGGTGAGTAGTCCACACAATGCTACTGGTTACTACACAGTGTATGGAGAAGAAGCGCTGCATGCTGATCACTTTACTGCTCGTTTGAGTTTTGGAGACTCTCAGACCATATGGGCTCGGACTGGGTACCTTGGCTTTCTGCGCAGAACAGAACTTACTGATGCTAGTGGAGGTGAGAGAAAACAAATGTACTTAGAGAAGCATGTGTCTAAAAATCCTTGAGGTAGCTGAGCTAGTGAAGAGTGAGCAGTCCCTGCAAGTTCATCCTGATATCCATCAGAGAAAACTGCTGCATGTAACAGCAATTGTTACACTGGACATATTCTTTGATGGGCAATCATGGAAAATGAGAAATTCATAATGCTCTTTTGACAGATTTAGAAATCTGTCAATGGTTATGAAAAATGTTCATCTTCCTTTATTTCCATTTAGATGAAATAACATGAGCGCATTTGTTTGAACCACTAGAACCTTTCTACTCAGTTTTCTTCTGAACCTTACAGACAGGGTGTATTATTTCAGTTCTAGGTTAGATAACACAAATAAGACTGTCACTCAGCAGTTCTAGGGGAGGCACAAATAGCAGTGATTTCCTAGACTTTCAGAAGTTAAAGATCTAAAGGACTAACTTCTCTGTAATTTATCCAGTGTAGAGAATAAATTCTTCATCTAATTTTCACAGTTTAAGTCAAGATGTCTAAACTTGAGAAGTGTAAGCGAATGGAGGAACAGCTGCTCCTTTTTCTGTTGAGACAGAATATGGAGTAGGTGTAACTCTTGATTATCACACATTTAAAAGAAAAAGTAATCTCTAAACATGCTAAGAAAAGAAGTTGAATGCATATAACTTACTAGCAAATATATCTTGCTAATTGTCTGTGATTAGACTTAAATGAGCAGTGGTATCTACATGCATAGCATCAATGCCCCTCATTGCTATCCCTGGGTAATGAACTGTAGGGGGTTCATGGACACCTTTTACATTTCTTGTAATCACTCACGGTACAAGACATCAAAGCAGTGTTCCCACTTCTGGACTCTTAACTCTTATTTTGGGGGACACCATACGTGTCCATCGTATTTCTAGTCCTTCATTACAAGAAGGAAGAAAAGTAAGTGAGGAGAGAAGTCTGATGAAAGTGCAGATTTTTGTTGAGGGGCTGCTCCATCCATTGCAGTGGATACCAGTCCAGGGCTCAGAAATGGTCCATGATATAACTCTGCTGGATCTAGACACTGAGAGAGGATCATTCTCCAGTCTGCTGTTCAGGTGTGCTCTTCAGCCTCCCTGGGGCTCTTGAGAACAAGAATGGTGGATGCTATTGCTCTGGCTGGAGAAATTCCTGCAGCCCACACAGTTCCATCTCCTCCAGAGCTCTGTCATGCAGGCTTCCCTCTTCCATAGTCAGAGTACCATCAGAGAACAAAAGGTGAGTTGTGAAGAAACAGACTTCATCAGTGTGATGTGTGGTATCCGTAGCCCACAGCTACCACAACTACACAGAAAGGTCCCCTTGGCACCAAGTCTCTCCACCTGTTCAGCCTAAGCCTGCTTAGTACACTGATGAGTTCTGCATTGGGCAGCCCCACCAGAGTCTCTGTTCCTTGAAGGAATGTGGCCTCAGGTTATTGCGAGGAGCTGATGTAATATAGATCCAGCTCCCTGAAAAAGCTTTTACTGTGTGCCATCTTCCCCTTTGGAGCTGGTAGAGCGTGATAAAAGAGCTCTCAGCCAAGATGCTCTAAGCTTCACATGCCTGTCTTCTGTCTGATTTTTTGGGATAGTTCCTGACCTCCAGGCTTCTTAGCACAAGGTTCTGCACAGGACACTTTAATGGAATTGTCCTTCTGTTGGTCTTCGAAGTGCAATGGCTCCCTGTTCTTGATAAAACTGGTAGTTGAGAAAAATTGGAAACTCTGAACAGAATTCACAAAGAGAGATAAGGTGCAGGTGGCAAGGCACCTGGTTACTCTAGCAAGTTTTAGTGCCTTGTAGCTTTCCAAAAAATCATGTGTCATAGAAATTTTTATTGCTGTTGAACAATGTCAATTGTCCTTTAGTTTGTCAGCATTTTACAGGCTGTGTATGGTGGAACAACGTAGCAAGTATGAAATACAGTGCAGCTTCCCGGCATGCATTTTGTCAAGTTATAACATCAAGCAGAATTATAAAATGGGTGTGAAAAAAAAGTGAAGTTGCACTAAACAACATTACAGGATGAATATGGCAGTGTGGAGACCAGGCCCTTTGAGAAGGGTCTGGGGGAGCTTTCTTTATTTAACCTAGCAAAGCTAAGGCTGAGGAGGGGACTGTGGGGAACTGAAGAAGCTGAGAATAATATTGCTGGCACAAGGAAAAGCAGGTATATGCTAGTTTTAAAACAAAAAGTAAATAAATTGGAAAATTAATTGTTCTCTGATATGATTAGTGGGACAAAAAGTTGCTCCAACAATAGGGTTTGATGGGGCTTATGAACTGAGATTACGTTACATGAGAGAAGGGGCAGAACTGGATGAACTAGAAATTCTTTTTAGTCTGGTTTCATTTGCTTGAAGTCAATAGGCAGAAGCGTTAAATGACTTCTTAATTCTCTTCTTTCCAAATGGTAGCTTGACATGTTTTAGACTCCTCCTAGGAAGTACCAGGAACACATTAGAACATCAGGCATAGGCATATAAAAATGGCTGTTTGTTATAAATATGATTATGTTTTAAATGTCTGTACTATATTGCAGAGAGGCACGATGCCCTGTATGTGGTGGGGTCTCTGGATGAAACACTGGAGCTCAGAGGAATGAGGTACCATCCCATTGATATAGAGACTTCTGTAATAAGGGCACATAAGAGCATTGCAGAATGGTAAGAGCCTCAGTATTACTTTTCTGTATCCCTTTTATGTCTTGTAAATGTGCAGAAGACAAGCTTTGTGGAACAGCATGCTATGCTGAGAGCTTGCAGTAGAGGGAACTTTGCTTAGGAATGACTGCAGTGAGAGTAGCTAAAACGCTTCTCTTTCTGCTACTCAAAAGAAAAAGCCCACCCCTTTATCAGAGTTTATCAGGGAGCAACAGGGAGGGCAGAGCATGAATGGGGCAGCAGAGCACTTGCAAGCTGTGTTGTTGACTCCCCTGACTGTATCAGAACATACACGCTTGGATATAGTAAACACATCTCAAGAACTTCTTGCATGATACCTTCTAACACTGATTATTCTAACATTATTATCCTCATTTGGTCCTAATCTATCTCATTTGGCTGTTAACTTGAAAACCTTGGGAGGGTTTGTCTTTCCTGTAATAACCCCTGAAGATTTATACAAATACATTAATATCAAGTATATACACACTGAATGTGACATCTTAATGGTTCCCAGTTTAATACATAAGTGGAAAGGTCTTTTAAATACATGACGGGGTACACATGAGAAAGACCTACTTATGTTCTGTACCTGGGCAATTAAAGCAGGTAGCAGAGAATAACCCAAGAAGCTACAGCTTTAATGTATAAATATTTTCATATCACTGTTAACATCACTTGTTCTCATTCATTATATTGATCAAGTTCTTACACAATTTATTTCCTGTCAGTCTCTCTTTGATAACTAACTTCCTTTGACTTTGGTGTTTTTTTCCTCAATATCAATATGTGTAACTTGCCAACAGTGCCGTGTTTACATGGACCAACTTGCTTGTGGTGGTTGTTGAGTTGGAAGGCTCTGAACAAGAAGCACTGGACCTGGTCGCACTGGTAACAAATGTGGTTCTGGAAGAGCATTATCTTATCGTAGGTGTTGTAGTCATTGTGGATCCAGGTGTTATTCCTATCAATTCCCGTGGTGAGAAACAACGAATGCACTTGAGAGATGGGTTTTTAGCTGACCAATTGGATCCTATTTATGTTGCCTACAACATGTGAAAACAGAAAATCGCATCAAGGCTAAACCACCAAAATCAAGGGACTAGCCAAATAATAATACAGGAATCCATTTGCTGTGTTTTTAAAAGTTGTTGAAGACCATAGGAAAATGATACTGATCTTCACAGACTTTCTTCTCTGAGATTACACCTGCTTTCATAAATCCATTGTCGCAGTCACAGCTATCTTAGGATAGAGAGTTTACTGGAATTCCTGAAGGAAACTTATTAGAGCTATCATGGACCACTGTTCTTTACAATAATTATGAATGTCAGTACTTGATGCACTGCATAAGGCGGAGTGGGGAGAGAACACCAGCTGTGAGGAGGACTCTGGGAAATCATACTTAAAAGTTGTGAGTAACCGTTCAGAATTTACCCTCCATGTGATTGTTTGCAGTATATTGGCCATATCTGGGTTGGGGCACAGCTTTCAAGATTGCGCGCATCTCTAGCGTTTTCTCTACTGTAATGAAAGGAATTTTGCACATATTTGAGATTTTAAAATGCAACCTTTTTTATTTTAAATCACTGACTCATCCCTATTCAGAAGAAACGAATTCATTCTAGTCCTGATTCAATGTAACAAGTTCTGCTGCTGTTCAGCTTTTTTGTACAAAACAAAACCAAATACTGCAAATGTAACAAGGTTACTTATGGTGCCATGGGGACTCTGTAATACTATAAACTTTATAATAAAATATAAATTAATATCCAGTTTTAACTACTTGTTGCAAGAGCCTTCACTGCTCTTGCTGTCATAACTTCATGTTAAGTTGCTTGTTTTCATAGCATTAGCTGTTAATTACTGCCCTGCATAACACCAAGTATTTGAAAACTCATTCCAAAGCCAATAGTCTCTGTGTAGAAATGTTTACAAAGCGTGGTTTTACAATATGTTTTCCCTGAGCATCCCATGCTAAAACTTAACAATAGTGATTTGGTTTTCCACCATGGAATAAGATATTCAGTTTTAGTTAGCTTGATCTGCTGTTCTATAAACTTCCTTTTTTTTTTGACACACTTTTTTGTTCAAGCTTAAATATCCAGTTGTTTGAGTCACACTTGACTAATTAAGATTTTGAAGTCTACCTGATCTAATATTGCAGTGAACATAATTCAGAAGGAGAATATGAAGTTATTGAAATACTTCATATCTTTGAAGGTAAGCATGAGACCAACAAATAATTATTTTTATAGAGTTGTTAAAGAATTTGAGCTACATAAAGGTTTTTTAATAATGCATGAGTTTGGCAAAACAGCCAGGTTTTTCTGCAAGGCAATTCTGCCTGGATCAGTGCCTAAGAAAGATAGATGTCAGTCTCCTAATTTGAGGATATAAAATTAACTCTTGGTCAAAGAAACTATAAAATCTTCTACAAAAAGGGTTTCGTATATAGTAGTTCTTCACCCTCCTGGTGTTTGACTGTGTTGTATTATGCAGCTGCACACTCTGGTTGTAATTACTTACAGAACCTGTGCAATTAAGCACAGCAGCCTCTAGCATCAGGCTCTTCGTATCAAAACAGCCGGCAAAAGAAAAGTACCAGCTAACTCCAATTTTAATGTTGTAGTTTCTTAGCAAATAAAGCATTTTAAGGCTTTTGTATTGAGATACTGATGACAGCGAGATGAGTTGCCTTGTAATAACGAAGAAAAAAAAGCACATTAAACATTTCAAAACAGCTCTTGAAAATCTGACTTGCTGAGTGTTGAAACTTTTGCTGTTATATGAAAAGCTTCGCTTCTCTCTAGGGCACAGGTTTGGAGAGTTTAATGCCTAAAGCACTTTTTCTGCAAAATTTCATCACACCCCCCTCCCCACATGCCCCCTGTCCAAGCACTGGCAGGTGCACCCGAGAAGAAGCCGTACTGCTGCCCCATGTGCACCAAGGCCTTTGCACTCTCCTCAGGGCTAGCGCTGCACAAGCGAACGCACAGTAGGGAGCGGCCACAGGTGCTGGTGTCCCGTCTGCAGGAAGCTCTTACCCCAGTCTTCCCACCTGGCACACCACAAGGGCATCCATGCTGGCAAGAGGCCCTCCAAGCACAAGGATTGTGGGGAGCTCTTCAGGTGCACCTCGCCACCCATCGCCACGTGCACATGGGTGAGAGCCCCTTCAGGTGCCTGCACCTGAAGCCCTTCACGCTCCAGGAAGCCCTTCACGCTTCAGGAAGCCCTTCATGCAGATAGTGTGGCTGGTCCTCCATGTGCGCCTGCACACTGGGGAGCAGACCCCCACATGTGACTGCTGCAGGAAGAACTTCTGCTCCTCCACACGTCTCATGTCACACCTGTTGCTCCATTCAGGCAAGAGGAACTTGAAGTGCCCCATCTGCGCGAAGGCCTTTGAGCAAGCATCAGCTCTCAAGCAGCATCTGAAGACTCACAAGGCAAATGAGCCTCACCACTGCTTTGGTCTGCAGCCGAGCCTTTTCCATATCCTCTTACCTCCAGTTTCACTTGAGAACATGCAGCAGGAAGAGCAGCTGTACATGTGCCAAAATTTCCACCTTTGAAAAACATTGTACAAAGTGGCAGTGGGATGAGGAGGGGCCTGGAATTCAACCCGGGCTGGTGACCACCAGGGTGAAAGCAGGAGGAGAAACAGGAGGATCAAGATAGCAGCCTTGAGCGTCCTTGTCAGGCTGACCCAAAGCAGCAGCAGCAGCAGCAGGTAGAAAGGCTGTGGAAGTCACTGAAACAAGAACTGTTCCTGACCCTCCACAAAGTGGTTTATGAGAGACAGAGGGTAATTTTTATCAAAAGGAAATTGTATGCTGCACCAGTGTTACTGCAGAGTGTGTTTCCAGATGTAATTCTTTCTCTGACGCAAGATTGAACGCAAGCACTTCTGAGTGCAGCAGATATATAAAAGTCTGGCGAGGCTTCCTGCGGTCAGTGGGGCCTGCAGAATGCTGTGGTTACAGAATTACACCTGGTCAGCAGCATTTTCTAACACAAACTTCCAGGCATTCCTGACCAAAGCACCTGGTTTTACCCAGGTGAAGACAGATGCTGCTTTGTATAAAGAGGCTAGAGAGATAGCATATCTACAGAAAACATTTGTACTAACAGTGGCTTTAGGAAACAAGCAAGGATTTATCCTGCAGAACACAATTAGTTTTTTAAAGCACTGTATGTAGTGAGAAGATAGCATCTTTGATTCTTTTCTGTTAATTGCAACAAAGCATTGTACTTGGATTCCGTACAATGCTCTTTATGAAGTGCATGTAAAGCCCATGTAAAGCATGACAATTTTTATTGTTCAAGCTAATTAAGCAGTTGTTTTCAAAACAGTTATTAGAAAATAATGTCAAAAATCTGTTATTCATCTTAAACTGAATGAGTTTGACATTTGAAACCTCAGCTTGTAGTAAAAGTACAAGAATTTATTATTTTTATTTCTCTTTGGTTTCTATAGCATATTCAGAACTCTATTGTAAGACCAAAATTTTCTGAAAGCTTGCACATTTAGAGTATTGCAGTGTATCAGGCCAGAAATCATGTTAGTAGATCATAGAGCCGCATTACAACTAAGAACTGATTTTCAGCTAGCAAAACTGCAATGCAAACTACAATTCTCTAACCTTTTGCTCTTCAGGAATTACTTAATGCTGGATTTACAAAGTTATAATTCATCAATTATATGATTCTATCAATATATATCAATTATATACAATTATATCAATATATCTCAATTATAATTTTATCAGTTCATCAATGATGAATTATAATTCATCATAACAACTGATGTTCTTGTTCAACTAGTTAATGCACTTCAAATATATACATGATCAGATGCTTCAAGTGAGATGTTTCTGAGCCAGAGTTTCTTGTAATTTGAAATTGTAATGTAAATTTTTGCTACAGTCTTTAGATTTAGTTTTGTGACCAGCTCTGTTTATTCAGAAATTACTGTCAAATAAACATTCCAATACTGATTTTGGAAAGCAGGCATCCATTATTATAGTGCTGTATTCCTTAGTAGGATAATTCCACCAACTGTGCGTAGTGAGATGAGCTGGTTACAGAATATATTTCCCATCTACATGCATACATATAACATTTCGTGGAAATCTTGGGCATATTCTGTTACTTTCCAAGGACTAATTTTAATTTTATTTTGGAGTTCACAATAGCCAAATCTCCGCTAACTGGGACAGCCCCGGTTCTCTATCTGACCTTGTGTTGTCTAGATAGAGAAACAGTAAAGAAATGAAAATGATTACAGAAGAAGACACGTCTGTTCAGCACATATCGTACTTAACACAAGACACTATCCTTTCTCCAGAAAACAGTGTCTGGAAAAGCACTGTTTAAAAAGAAAAAAAACCCACATGTTATCAGAGGGACATTCTGTCTGTAATTTCCAAAATATAGTTACACAAATGGGTCTTAACTGAAGTTGTAATAATGATTCCACTTTAGATTAAGCCAGAATATTCCACTTTGTCAGTAGCAACTACTTCTTATATTGATGTTGTTTAGGATGAACTTAGACACATTGGATTTTTTATTTCCAGTTGAGTTATACCAGTGCCATAGAAGCAGAGTTCTATCTTTCTTCATATTTCAATACATGTTATTAAAGTAATATACATCACTGTCTTTTCCTCCTTCTTTTTTTTTTAATCCTGTTTTCAGCTACACATGAAAGTTTGTTTATGGAAGTGAGAAGCATTTTGTTATTTTTCAGCATCCCTTAAAACTTAGCTTGAAAAACTAACTGCAAAGTAGTGGTTTGTTGTTATTTCTGGCATTTTTTCTTTGCCAAATGTGGATAACAGTGGCATGATGATTGTGTCTGTACTTGTAACACAGCACGACTACGTGTAGAATCAAAATGCCAGTGGCAAAAAAATATAAAGGTGTCTTCTAAATGATAAGTTTTATGTTGCTCTTTAATAGTATTGGAGGTGGTTTGTTCTATTTAAAAAGCTTCCTATTTTGCTCTTCTGGTTTCTTGCTGTCATCTACCTTCCTGCTGCAATGCGAAGTGTGCACTGTTCAAGATGCAGGATGAGCTCAGATTTTGTACAGACAGATCCAGTGTTGAGATATTTCAGAATGGAAAAACTTTAATGCCCTGACAGTTGCAGTACAGTAAGTAAGGCCAGGCAGATCCTTTAGATTTAACAACTGATGAGGGAACAAATTAAATCACAGATCACTCACAGAAATGCTGCCCTTTCCTTTTGGAATGTATTTTTCATCTTTAATGTACAGAGGGAGCAGGAGTGTGCTTCTGTGTCACTGGACTGCCAGGACAGAGGAGCAGCTCTCGGTGCCATCGTAGCTTGCAGCACAGAGTTCTGAATGCATGGGAGATGCAGCCTGGCAGAGCAGTGCTGTACGCAATTGCTTTACTCTGTCTAACAAAGTCAGGAATGTTCCTATTCTGGGATCTGTTAAAGTTTGCATTGCATTTGTGGATAAAGCGTATTTTATTTTTCTTTGTAAGATAAATTGTTTTACATGCTGTCAGCACATGAACATTGAATGATTCAACCTGAATGCACATCCCACTGACAATTTAGAAGATGAAGAACATTTGTTTTCAGATGTGCCAACAGCAGTGATCAACCCTCCCAGTAAGATAAGTAAGTACTCTTCCAGTACTGGTGATCTTGTGTCTGATCCAGAGAGAGGGTTCCCTTTCACAGATGCACTTCAGCTGTAGTTACCTGGGGAGAGTGAATGTGCAGACTGTAATTCATCAAAGCTACAACACAGTGTATATGTACCAAATGTGCCCCTTTTTATCATGTTTCTACTTTGTGAAGTTAAATTGAGTCTGTTGAAAAGTCTCGGGCTCTTCCTGTTGTACTTCTGCTCTTTGTTTAACTTTTAGTACTGTCCATAAGTAGTTCTTGTCCTGACAGCATTTAAGATAAGAAGCTATTTGTTGGTGCCCTCCCGTGGCACCGGCACCAGCATCTGCCCCAGCATCCTGCAGCTCCTCTCATGTCCCCGCTGGCACTGGGGCTCTGGCACAGCAGTGCACCCTCGAGGCATCCTGAGGGCTCGCTGGCTATAAGAAACTAGCCTGGGGGCTGAAAGCCCCGTGCAACACCTGCAGCACCAGTGGCAGCTGGAGGTGAGGGCATCCAGAGCTGGGTCCACACTGCACAGGGATGCATACAGGGACGCGTTGATTAGCTGCCACCCCATGGCCACGGATGTAGGAGCCGTTGCAGAGAAAACCATCCTGTTCAGAAAAAAAACAATAAACTGGGCAGTCGGCTGGAGAGCCAGCCTTACAGGATCACTTGTGTTGTCACTCATCCACGACAAGGGCGTTTCATTGTGATCCACAGCTGGACAGGTGTGGTCAGAACTGGGCTTGGGACACAACCACCTGTCCCAAGACACCCCACAGATGCACGTCGGAATGCTGGAGACTACTGCCCCTGTGGGCCCTGTTATAGGAGTGCAGCACTCTGTCTGGAGCAGTTTTTTTTCTTTGTCTGTGATGGGAATATCCATCACAGCAGCTTGTGCCTGTAGCCTTTTAATCTTTAACTGTGCATCTCTGAGACAGGTGCGGCTGTGTCTTCTCTGCCACCCGTTGGGTCTGGGAGACAGTGGGACCCTTTGTGGGGGAGCTGTTATTGTATCAGGCTGCAAGTTGTTGGAGGATGGAGGTGGCTGCAGCAGCCACCCCTCCCCGATGCCTGCTGAGGGGATAGCGTGGGGTTCTGGGGCCAGCCCTGCCACTGCCCAGGGAGGAGATGCACTGTGATGGGCTGTGAGCTGTAACAGGGGCTCTCACAGGGCTGCCACCAGGGCAGCTGATGCAACACCACCCTTCTGTCAGGGAACTGCCCACCTGTATACAGCCATGGACCCAGGTGGCATTGCTCATGAGTCCTCTGTCATCCCCAGCAGCTGCTACAGACATTAAATGCAGCTATTTAATATGGGCGGACAATATCTCTTTTACTTAAAGCAGAGAGAGGTGGGTTTCCCCAGGGCAGCAGAGGCTGCCCTGGAGGCCGGCGTGCAGACCCAACAGAGGTGATGCTTGGTGGGGCCAATGGGCAACCCACCCAGGAAAGGGGATCTGGAAGGGAGGAGGGGATAAGCAGCAAGAGCAGCAGTCAGCGTCTCTTGCCCAGACTAGTCCTGATGTCACAGTGCAAGCGGGTGGTTGATAAATGGACAACTTGATGAAGAAAGCAGGTTTTTGCTGTGTTTCATTGCCCAACCACAATATTTTCCAAGAACAAGATGAGATGAGCCACATTTGAAGCTGTGGACTGTTACTGATGTCAATTTTTTTTTTATTTACACCTTTTTAACTTCTGCACAGGACCAATAATTACTTTATGTCTTAGGCTTTTGTTGAATTTCAGACTTGATCCAACTTGGAAGAGGTTAGCACTGTTACCAAGAAGACAAGTTAGCAATACCCACAATGGAGAGAGCCCCTTCCCAAGTACCCATATGCCCAACAGAGTTCATATCTCCATCTGGGGAGCCCAATTCAGCTGAGGGGTTTTGAAGGGCTAAAATCCGCTTGCCCACTTGCCTAGGAAGTACTGTCAAATGTGAGGCAGCACTGGGGGTGTTGGCAGAGAGATGGGGTCACATCACTGGGACAGGACATGATGGGAGGAGATCTACCATCTTCACCTATACCTTGTGGACTGCTGTCCCAGGCAGTGCCTGCAGGAAGGTGAATTCCCCCAGTACTGCATCAAGGCAAGGTTGACAGTGAGGATGCCTGACTCATCCTATTGCCTGATACCAGAGGTGAAACCACAACCTGTTCTCACCCCAACCCCGATGGTGTTTTTATAAAGGCTGGCAGACCATTGTGCCTGTGACAGGATATGCCACATGTCTGTTCTCCTGTAGACCCACAGTTTCAGCTCTCATAAAGCTTAACAAATTGTTTTACAGGTGTCATCCCTGCCCACCCATCCCTCCTTGCCCAGGCATGACCCCAGTATTTAGCAGGTGCCTGCCACAGCAGGAGAGCTGTGTTAAGGACTGTGATCAGAGGTGCTGCAGGCAGCAGTGCTTTCAGAGGCCAGTGCCAGCACCACCTCTGCTGGGCCTTTCCACAGGTTCAGTGAGCAAAAGTGGCTCCTGAGTCAGCAGTGCCTGCTGGGGCCACAGGGCAGTCGAGGAGCAGGGGGCAACTGGGAGCATGGGTGCACATCCCCATGACTGGTGCTGCACCAAGACATGGTGTCCCCAGCCCCTCATGGTCCACAAGGCTAGACATCCAGGTTCAGCTGGAATGGTTTATAATTTCCATTAATGATGGGAACTACATGTCTGGGCTTAGGGGGTGCACAGAGGTGGGAGCAGTCACTTTCAGGGTCAGCGCTGTCACCCAAAGGTATGGGACAGCTGTTGGGGTCTGTTGGCAGATGGCACTCCTGGAGAAGCAAGCACAATCTCTCTGTTGGGGCAGAGAAGCCAGATCCTGGCTGACAGGAGGTGCTGCAAGGGGAAGGACACGCAACATAGCAGCATTTCCCTGAAGAGGCAGAGGCAGCAATACCTTGGCACACCCTAGAATTGTGTGTCAGAGCTGGTTGTGCAGCTGGGGGTACCGGGTCCAAAGGGTGATGACTGCAGAGCTGAGCCTGTGCTCATGCCCCCTGGCCACCCGTACGAGGCTGGTCCTCAGGGCAAACCACCACTGCCAGGCCTTGAAATGCCACCAATGCCCACTGTGTTTGGTGTGATGCTGTGAAAAGCCAGATTCAATAATCAATGCCAATTTGATTATTAAGTAAGGTAGCATCTAATGTGATGTCAGGCATGCAGGGAAGCAAGTGTGAGACTTCTAGCACAATTCACAAAGGCTATATACAGTCAAAGCACACAGATTCGTCACTTTTCCTGGAATAAGTGCATCTACTATAATCAATTCCCAGAATTTATTTACATAAGTTTCTTCCTCTTGGTGCATGTGCTCTGCTCTCTGGGGGGTTTGGGCTGTGGACTTCTAGAGGAAGGCTAGCAGTCTTCTTCACAGTGAATTTTTCAACTTTCTTTCAACTTTGTGCATGCGCTTAGACTCTTTGGGCATCTCTTCAAGGCTGCATCCCATCCTAGCTGTCTCCTTTCTCTTACCATTGCACTTTGTTATCTGGCTTAGTTAGATACAGTCGCATTCCTTCTCATTTTTTCTAACTGCAGCCTTGTTGAAATTACTTATGTAAGCATAAGTATCTAAGCGCAGGCTAATTAAAAGTTATTATTCAAGCTAATCCTATATTTTAGTTCTAAAATCACAACTATACGTAATATTCAAACATATAATAGGTTAGTAACTCATAACAAATAATCTCTTCCTCCAGGTGTGTGTCCATTTTTATCAAACCACTTGCTCATCTGGTACAAGCTGCTGGTCTTACTGCTTGTCACCTGTTCCCCTCTAGATCCCCCTTCCTTGCTGGGCTGCCCATGGGCCCCACCAAGCATTTGCATCTGCAAGCGAAACCCACAGCTCTGATTTATTGTCATGTCCTGAGAAGTGCAATGAAGCTGGTAAAGGGGCAGGGGAACAAGTCTTACAAGGAGCGGCTGAGGGAACTGGGGTTGTTTTGCCTGGAGAAGAAGAGGCTGAGGGGACACCTCATTGCTCTCTTCAACTACCTAGAAGGAGGTCGTAGATGAGGGTGCTGGCCTCTTCTCCCAAGTGACGGGGGACAGGACAAGAGGGAATGGCCTCAAGTTCCGCCAGGGGAGGGTCAGACTAGATATCAGGAAAGCATTTTTCACAGACAGGGTCGTTGGGCACTGGCAGAGTCTGCCCAGGGAGGTGGTTGAGTCACCATCCCTGGAGGTGTTTAAAGATGGGTGAACGAGGTGCTGAGGGGCATGGTTTAGTGGCAGGTGGGAATGGCTGGACTCGATGATCCTGTGTTACTTTTCGAACACAGTGACTCCACGAGATAACAGCTCACTCCACGCCCGCAGGACCTGCAGCAAACGGCCCCGCACGGCCGCGACAGTGACCGCACCCCTCTCCGGCCAGGGCGGCATCGCTGCTGCTGTGCGCGCGGCCCCATTGGCTGCCGCCCGTCAGGCCATGTCGGGCGTGGGCGGGGCGGCTCCGCGCGTGCCGCGGCGAGGGCTGTGCCGCGGCGAGGGCTGTCCCGCGGGCGGCGATGGCGGCGGACGGCGGGTGAGCGCGGGGCTGACGGCGCCGTGTCCGTGTACCACAGAGCGGTGCGGACGGCGGCGGGGCTGACGGTCCGTGTCCCGCAGGGCGGTGCGGCGGCGCGGGGGCCCGCGGCGCTCGGCGGCGGCCACGGCGCTGCCCGCGTGGCGGCTGCGCTGCGAGGGCGGGCGGCAGCGCTGGCGCTACCTGGGCGGCTGCGGCGCGGAGGAAGATGTGGAGGAGAAGGAGGGCGGCGATCGGCGGGCACAGACGGCGCTGGAGCGGCACAGCCTCGGCCTGAGCACGGTGCGGGGCCGCGCGGGGCGGTGGGGGGTCCGCGGCCGCCCCGGCTGAGGCGCTTTTGTCCCCGCAGGACGAGGCGCTGCCGGCCGCGCCGGGGGTCGACTCCGCGCGGGACGCCGCCCGCCGGGCCATGCGGTTCTACGCCGCGCTGCAGGCTGAGGACGGGCACTGGGCGGGCGACTACGGCGGGCCGCTCTTCCTCCTGCCAGGTAGGGCCCGCGGGCCGCCTCCCCCGAGCGGCGCGAAGGAGCCGCCTGCGGCTTCGTCGTCAGAGCCGGCCCGCTCCGACTTCCAGGTCTCCTCATCGTGTGCCACGTTGCCAAGATCCAGCTGCCGGAGGGATTTCCGGAGGAGATGGTGCGCTACCTGCGCTCTGTGCAGCTCCCAGACGGAGGCTGGGGCTTGTGAGTAGCAAAGGCTCTTGGCTGCATCCTTTCTGTTGTATCATAAAGTATCGTGTGTGACAGGGTAGTAAAGAACAGTGTTTCTCTCGGGGTTAGTTTGGTCTCCTCTTTTTCACAGTCACCCGTGGCATCCTGCTTTGTCTGTGTGGTGGGTTGTGTGGCTAATGTTAACGCTTGGCCGATGGGCTATTCTGTCTCTGTGTATGTACATGACAGGCATGTGGAAGACAAATCGACGGTGTTTGGCACGGCCCTCAACTACGTAGCCCTGAGAATCCTGGGCCTCGGACCAGATGACCCTGATGTTGTGCGGGCCCGTGTCAACCTGCACAGCAAAGGTTAGCTCCGTTGCTCCCAGCACAGCAGCCATGGGGTGGTGCATTGGTGAGAGAAGTCTGGCAAGACTCAAAGGCTGTGTGGAACATGGGAGACCTGTTGTGGTAGAGGACCTGTTGTTTGTGCTTGCCCTTGATGTCACCTACATTTTCAGTCAATGGTGGGAAAGTGTGTTATGTTTTTTTACCGTTGCCTGCTTGGCAGTTTTTAAGATGTGTCCCAGCCTGAATGGCATGCTCCTGAACACTGGAGAAGTGGACTCTGCGATAGGGAAGAAAGCAGGGAACTGGCATAGTTACATTAACCCTGAATGCTGATATTGCTCTCCGCAGGAGGTGCTGTGGGAATCCCTTCTTGGGGGAAGTTTTGGCTGGCTGTCTTGAATGTTTACAGCTGGGAGGGAATGAACACGCTTCTCCCAGAGATGTGGTATGTGCACCTCTTGATGTGGAGGTATGGGGTCTTGTCAGACCTACCACCAGCCTTGACTCAGATCTCTCCCAGGCACTGGTGTTGGCTGGGATAATTCCAGCCTGCAGCTGGAGATGCTCAGACTGCTTGTCAGTTAGATCAGCGAGGCTGGCCTTTGGGTTGATGGCACTGAACACTGAACCGAAGGAGATGCCAGAACCCAGCCTTGTTAGCTTCACCCACAGAGTCCTCAATATATTTGTGTGCTTGCTGCCTGATACCAGTGTCTTGTGCTCTTTTGGCCAGAGAACTGGGCCCTAGCAGGACAGGACAGCCACGTGTAAGGCTGCCAGCTCTAGCTCTCACGTGTACCCCCTTGAATTACTCATAGAGTCAAAGAGAGGAGCTATATGACGTTTTTCCTGGGGGAAATCAGGGGCTCCACAGTACCAAGGGTTGCTAGTGCTTTGTCATCAAATGCATTTAACTGTCTGTCTGGGCCTCTACCTTCAAAGTCACATGAGGAAGAGGTTTCTGAACTGACTTCTCCCCTCCCTTTTCTCTGAGGTCAAGATCCTGCCTGCCCCATACCACCTGGGCCAGGAGCGATGTTTGCTGGCCCTGATGGGAAGGGAGCAGCCCTGGTGGGGAGTATCTGAACAGGGCCAGGTTGTACAGATAGTCCTTTCTTTTCTCCTGCAGCTTTACTAGCAGCAACAGGCCTGGTACAGGGGATGGGGAAAGGCATGCCCGGCTCTGGACATTCCTCTGTCAACACATCCATCTCTCCCTTGGCCCTTCTTATTCCTCACAGTAATACCTTCTCTGTTATGAACAGGCTGCTTCCTACATGGTTCCCTGCCCACCCATCCCGGCTCTGGTGTCACTGCCGCCAGGTATACCTCCCCATGAGCTACTGTTACGCCAAGCGTCTATCAGCAGAAGAGGATGCGCTCATACAGAGCTTGCGGCAGGTAATGATGGGGCTCCCTGACAAGGATACATGGTTTCCTGACCACTTGCTGTACCAGCCATGTCCTTGTGGGCCAGCCTCTGGCTTGCAAAGTGACAGGTCTCATACCTGCATGTTCTCTTTGTCCAGGCAGTGGAGCCTACTTCCAGCATCAAACTGCCTCTGGATGCCACTAGCAGCTTGCCAGGCTGGTGCTCTTTGTTTTCTTGTGCTAGGAGCTGTACGTGCAAGACTATGCCAGCATAGACTGGCCAGCCCAGAGGAACAACGTGGCTACCTGTGATGTGTACACCCCCCACAGCTGGCTGCTGGGGGTTGCCTATGGTGAGTGTGGCATTGGTGAGGCAGAAGCGCCTTTGTGATGTGACCCAATGGTGGTGGAACCGAAGCTGCCTTGTACCATGTGGGCTGTTTAGGGTCTACTGCCAGCCACTGGTATGCGCCCTGAAGCTGGGATGGAGACATGGATTGTGTGATACCTGGGCTTCTGCCTGCCTGAGAGCAGCAGCAGGGCCTTCTGTCCAGGTCCTCAGGCCACTCTGGGGCAGAGAAGTTCCTGTGCTTTCCTTGAGTGGTCACTGCATGAACAGTGGTGCAACCTGCCACAGCAAGTGAATCTGGCTGCATGGAGTGAATTTTCATTGTATGTTCTTTTTCTTTTCTCTTGTAGCCATCATGAATCTGTATGAAGCCCACCACAGCACTTACCTGCGGCAGCGAGCTATTACGGAGCTGTACGACCACATCAAAGCTGATGACAGATTCACCAAGTGCATCAGCATTGGACCAGTAGGAAACTTACTGTCAATCCTTTAAAAATCTTGCCCTTTGTTCTTTAGGGACCAGCTTGTGACTGCTGAGCCCAATGCAGTTGTGGCGTGTAACCATAATCACCAGATCTTGCTCCGACACTACTCCTGTTGCTCCCAGTGCTCAAGAGTGTAATACCAGCAGGGCACAGAGGATACAGAGAGTGTGGGGACAGCTGTGGCCCTGCTGAGGGCTGCAGGGAAATGATTTGAGGGGAAGCTCTGGAATAATCTTTTGGCAGCTGTCCCACTAACTCAGATATGCTTAGTAATGCCAGAGATGGAGCTGTTGGGATTAAGCCCATGACCACGTCTAGGTTGGTTTGTGCTTGGTGGAAGGGGGTACATGCCTCTGGAGCTGGAAGAAGCTGTATCCAAAGCAGTGATAGTGCTGCTTTTGACAGATTTCCAAGACAATCAACATGCTGGTTCGCTGGTTTGTGGATGGGAAGAACTCCCTAGCTTTTCAGGAGCATGTTTCCAGGATCCCCGACTATCTCTGGTAAGGGCTGAACATGGCCTGCTTGGCATAGCGCAGAGCTCTTGATTCCTGTGGAGTGAGCACATTGTGGCTCCCAACCCACTTCCTGGCACTTCCGTTGTGCCTATGTTGCAGCACTGTGCTTTCTCCCCCCACAGGATGGGCCTTGATGGGATGAAGATGCAGGTGAAGTGCTGTAGGAATTCAGTTGTTACTGAGAGGGACCCTTGCATGCTGGGGAAACCCGTGGAATAGTGGCATAGGTTATTTATTGTGGGCCTGAGCTGGCATTTTGCTTTTGGTGTCTGGTGGCTTTGTCGGTCTCACTGTCGTTTTCCATGGCTGTGCCAGGCAGGCATGAGCATTCTGCTAGCTGGCTTCTGTGTGGCTGTGAGCTGAGGAGGTAGGTCTAGGCCTCCATCCTTTTCATCCTTATGGGTCCTAGGAGAAGGATGGGAATAAGACAGACCCTCAATATTGCATGTGGACTGAGCTGTGCTTCTCTCATAGTTATGTCTCTCTGTTCCATATTGCTAGCCACCTCTCCTATCTTGGATCTGCACAGAGTATGCTGAAGCAGCTGTCTCACTTCCTATCCCCTTAATGCCCCTGAGCTGCTGCAATCTGTCCACTCTATGCCAACGCATAAGATGTGATGCTGGGCGACATAAAACTGAGATGCTGGGTTGGGGGAACTAGTAGGGGTAATGCAGGAGACATTGTGTTGTCCCATAGACGTCACAGCTAGGTAGGCTGCTGTCAGAACCTGCCTCTCACTATCTACTTACTCTTCCAGGGCACAAATGGATCCCAGCTCTGGGATACTGCCTTTGCCATCCAAGCCTTCTTGGAGGTAATACACCCCTTAGTGCCACATTCTGCCTTGGGAAAATGGTCTCTCCTGGCATGTCCCCAAATACCAGCAGCACCCACTTTGCATGCCCTCAGACCTCTGCTGTGCGAATTCTGGCATTGCATTGTATGACTGAGTCGGCAAACACTTGTCTTCTCAGAGCCTACCTCAGCTGTGGTAGGCAGAGTGCCCAGCACAGATGGTACAGCCCATCTTTGCCTTTGAAACTGGAGGCCACAGCACCAGCTAAGTGGATCAGGTTAGACTTCCCACTTGCTGCAGTCTTGTGATAAAACCCTGGCCATACCTGCTTCCTCTTGGCCTCAGAGCATTGTCATTTGGCAGGGTCAGTGTGCGTGTCTCCTGTTTTTCCTGCACTGGGGCAGAGGCAGTAGGCGTGCTTTTTTGAGGGTGGAGTGTTCATGGTGAACCCTGATCATGCAGATGTCTCAGTGGTGCTGGCATCACTGTAGTAGTTTGTAATGGATGCAATAAGAAAAGCATAAATGCACACCTACAGAAAGGGCCATGTGAAAGACCAGGGAGTGATGGCACCTAGATCCCTGCACATCCTCTTCCTGGGGGGCACGTTTGGTTGCCAGAACTCCTTGCTGACTGCTGAGTTTGCATCTTTGTTTCTAGGCAGAAGCCCAGAAGATGCCTGAATTTACATCCTGCCTCCAAAATGCCTATGAGTTCCTCCAGTTCACTCAGGTGAGCAGAGCTGGTTTATGACCTCTCTCACATGCTGGCTATGCAGACTTGGCTGCTTCTCAGACCCCTATTTCCTGCATCTATTGCCTTCCAAAGAGCTTTTCTAAAGGTCTAGACTAGCAAAGTCCTAGGGACAACATCCTGATTTCTGCTTCCTGTTGCTGGGAGCCACCTTTGCAGCTTGAAGAGGACCTTGGCCAGGCCCAGGGATGTTCAAGTTAAGTGCCCTAGCTAGGAGAGTCTGGAAAACTGAGCACTTGGACTTCTTTGTCCTTCATACCATTTGGTGCTCACACATTTGAGGTATCCTTCTGATTAGTCTAGACTCCTTTGCTAGTAACTACAAGGGCTCAGCTCCTGCTGGCCAGGGCAGTGGCTCAAGATGGGGGTTACCATCACCAGCAGCTTGGTGCAGACATAGTCATAGGTCTTGCATATTATACTGTCAATGGGAACATCAAAAGCAGATGGCTTCCTGGCAGAAACACACCCAAAGAGGGGACTTCAGCAACACTTGCTGAAACCAGACCAAAATATAGAATCATGGAATGACTAGGTTGGAAGAGACCCACTGGATCATTGAGTCCAACCATTCTTATCAAACACTAAACAATATCCCTCAGCACCTCATCCACCTGTCCCTTAAACCCCTCCATGGAAGGTGACTCAATTCAATCATATGATTTCTCTCCAGCTCAAGATATGACCTCTTTCGTTGTCTGGCTCGCTCAGTAGTGGGGAGTGGTGCTCAGTCCCACATGGTTCTGAATCTGCAGTGGTTTCAGCTCATGGTTCTGCAGCCAGGTACCTGCCTGCCCTCATTGTTTCTTGTCTTCTGCAGATCTCAGAGAACCCACCTGACTACCAGAAGTATTATCGCCATATGAACAAGGTAAGATGGCTGGAACCGATCCTGAAGGATGCATGAACAATGCACAGATTTGGGTAGAGGGGATGGGAATGAGCAACAGTGACCCCTGCCTTTTTACAAGAACAGAACAGGTCAGGGAAAAGTGCTGAGACCTTCTGTGACACATTTCCAGGGTGGCTTCCCATTCAGTACCCGAGACTGTGGCTGGATTGTGGCAGACTGCACAGCAGAAGGATTGAAGGCAATTATGCTCCTGCAGGAGAAGTGCCCCTCCATAGCTGAGCTTTTTACTCGAGAGCGCCTGTTTGATGCTGTGAATGTGGTAAGTGCTGCAAACATTAGGGCCAAAAGGAATGTATGAATCTAAGCTCGGATAAAATAACAGAAATCAAGGCCTGATGATTTGTTACATCTCATATTGCTAAGCTATTACGAGGCTTGTGGCCCAATGTGGCAGCTCCATATGGAACTAGATATGTAATATAATGTAATGTGATGGTTCAGATTAGACCTTCTTGTCAATGTGACTTGAGACCTGGGTCAACACCGTGACTTGGGGGTCTGATTTTTTTCTTGCACCTGGTTTGGGGCCAAAATGGGGCTGTGAGCCAGTCCCAACCCCTCTCTCTCCTTGTCTTGCCAGTTGCTGAGCATGAGGAACTCGGATGGAGGCTTTGCAACATATGAAACCAAGCGAGGAGGCCACTTACTGGAGCTACTGAACCCCTCAGAGGTGTTTGGTAAGGGAAACTCTGTGGGCCAGTCACCCTGTCCACTATGAAGGGACACTGGACTTGCCTTGCCATGCCCACTGGATTTGCCCCAGGTCCATCAGTGGGATGACTGTGCCCTGGGTCCAAGGGAGAGGCTGGCAGCATGTGGTTCAGAGGCTCCCTAAGCAGAGGGACTGTTACACTGATATCCTTCACCTTCTGGCAGGTGACATCATGATTGACTACACCTACGTGGAGTGCACATCAGCTGTCATGCAGGCATTGAGACACTTCCATGACAAGTTCCCTGAGCACAGAGCCCCAGAGATCAGGTGAGGCACCAAGGTGGGAGTCAGGTAGGGGAAAAGACAGGCTATAGTGTCCCATGTTGCCTGCCATGGCCTCTGTTGGCACAGCTCTTGCTGAGCCTTGTCAGAGGTCTTGCCTGGACAGCTGCTGCATTGGAATGGAGCAACCTCTGTTGTGGCCCTTCGTGTGCACAACTGGGATGCTGGTGAATGCACCAAACCAGAGCTCATCCGTGAGAGGCCGGGGCTCAGCTTCTCAAGGAGCCCGGCATAGGCACTTTGGGATCAGGCCAGGGCAAATCGTTGGAGATATGCCTGCTTCTTGACTTAGCAGTTGCCTTGAACTTGCAGCCAGTTGTAGGCCAAGTCCCCTATTTGCAAGCTGGCAAGAAGAGCATCCAGCTTGTGCACAGTTTGGCTCTGAGAATCTGAACAATGTGACTGTCTGTCTACATGCTCTTGCCTCTTGAGCTCTCTAATAATGAGACCCATCAAAGCCTCAGAGAGGCTGATAGATTCCCCTGATGAAACAGCTACTGAGTTTGGCCTGCTTCTGAAGCCAATGTCTTTTCCTGTCCAGAGAGACTTTGCAGAAGGGCCTGGACTTTTGTCGCAAAAAGCAGCGAGCTGATGGGTCATGGGAAGGGTAAGCAGTGTTCCCAATGCCTAGTTTTCTCTTGGCTGCCCCATTGTGAGAGGAGCAAACATTTCTGACTGCAGAAATGACTGCTGCTTCTGACAGAAGAGCAAGCAGGGGCTGATCTTCCTCTGTCTCCTGTGCTCCTTTCCTCTGCCTCCAGCCCAGGTGGAGCAGGCATGTGGTACATTGCACAAAACTTGACAACTGCTGGGGCCTAGACTGGCTCTAGCTCTTCTGGTCTCAGAGTGTGTACTGGTGCCTGAGTTGAGCTGGGAGCAGGTGCTGGTGGGACTAAGCATGGTTGTGCCCATAGAAGAAGGCAGGCTGCAGCTCTGTGCTTGGCTCTACTCTTTCTGTGAATGTGTCTGTGTCCCAGCCTGCCTTTACCCAGGGGTTTGCACCCCTCACAGTACTGCTCTTCCCCTTCCTTCTAGGAGCTGGGGGGTTTGTTTCACCTATGGCACCTGGTTTGGTCTGGAGGCATTCGCCAGCATGCAGCACACATACTGTGACGGGTGAGAAAGAAAGGGCTGTCTGGTTCCATGCCCCTACTTACCTCTTGGGCCAGGGCTGGATGGATATCCTGGCTGTGCATGGGCTCTCCTGCCCCAGGTACTGTTCTTCCCACACCCTGTGCCTGCAAAATTACTAGGACCCTTGCTGCCTGAGCCTTGAACTCTTGGGGCAGCCCTGGCCATAGGTGGGGCAGAGCACAGCTCCTGTCAGTAGCTTGGGAACATGAGTGTGCAATTGCTCCCTGCCCCGAGCCCTGTCTGATTCTCTGCTCTTTCTGTGCAGGGCTGCATGCCGAGAGGTGGCCCAGGCCTGCCAGTTCCTCCTCTCCAAGCAGATGGCAGATGGTGGGTGGGGAGAGGACTTTGAGTCATGTGAGCAGCGTGTGTATGTGCAGAGTGCCACGTCGCAGATCCACAACACTTGTTGGGCCTTGCTGGGGCTCATGGCTGTCAGGTAAGAGCTGCCTTCACCTTTTCAAGCATCACCTGGCCCTGAGTGCTCAGTGAGATGGAAATACAGACTGGGTTGTATGGCAGGGCTGGTACAGGCCCTAGATTTGTCTGGTGTGCATCCAACTGTATTTGTGATCTTGTTGGTTGTGAGCCTCCCACAATGAGGGACTGTCCAGCACAGTGCACCATAGACCAGGGAGGCTCATAATGCTTGGTGAGGGGGAGCCAGTGCAAAGTAAATATCTGTCTGGATCGCAATTGCAGGCCTCAAGCCTGGGAAGAGTTTGCCCAATTCATAATGTTTGGTGTGTTAGGGTTGTGAGAGGCCTTCCCAAAGTATTCAGCATGACTGTGACAAGCTTGGGGCAGTGTAGTATGTGTTGACTAAGTGCATGGATAGGTGTTTCTAGATGGTTTGGATAGGAGTGTTTACATCTCCTTTGTGCTTTGCAGGTATCCTGACATCGATGTACTGGAAAGGGGCATCAAAGTGTTGATTGATAAACAGCTGCCCAATGGGGACTGGCCTCAGGTACATCTTTCCTCTGGTCTTTCCAAGGGGTTTCCTGGTGTTGCATATGTCTTGGGTGTTGTGCAGTCATTGCAGTGGTGTTCTTTCCCCAGTCTGGAAGGGGAGCTACATGTGGCTTTTGATGGGGGACTCCAGGAAGACAGTTTGCTCAGCACTGATTCCTGGATGCACTGTGATCCTGTCACCCATACAATCTTGCTCTTTCTCTTTCTCAGGAGAATATTGCTGGGGTATTCAACAAGTCGTGTGCCATCAGTTACAGTGCATACTGTAATGTTTTCCCCATCTGGACGCTAGGGCGTTTCTGCCGGCTGCATCCCAACAGCCCTCTTGCTGGGCAACTGCAATCTAGATCGTAGGCATCGGCAGGGAAGACCACAATGGATACCTTGTCTGCCTGATCCTGGGCCATTGTATGTGCTATGCCCTCTGACTCGTCTTAGATACAGACTGCTGCATGGGGCCATGGAGGTTTCCTATGTAGGGTGTCTCAGTGTTGATCTTAATACATGGACTGCTTCCTCTGCCAGGGAGGAGTGCTGCCATGGTACTGCAGAGCCTCTGTTTTCTATTGGACATGTTCTGAAAATCCACTTTTAAAAGTTTTTGCCAGCTATATCCTCCCTCACAGCACAGTGATTGAAGTGCCTTTTCAGACCAGTTTGGTGATCTGAGAAGATAAAGCTGCATTGTATTGTAAATCTAGACAGGCTGTCATTATGGGTAGAGTAAGGCTGCCTTTATCTTCCCCTTGTGCTGGCCAGGTTGGCTGTCTACAACCAGATTGTGGGATTTGGAGCCTCCACTGTGACCAGCATCATGACAGGTTGCACTGCACAAGCCCTGCTGAGCTGGCCTCTGTTTTGTGTGTGCCAGCAACTTCCTTTGAAGTGCTCTTTGCTCTGGAGCCTATGCTGAGAGGGGAAGGGTGCCCGTCCTCCCCCACCAGCAGATGGGAAAGATAGTGCTTCACATGGTTTTCTTAATGTTCTGTCCCCAAACTTGTAGCACTTGGCTTCCCAGAGCCTCACAGGTGAAATCACCAGCATCACTCGCACTCTGAAAAGGGGGAAACCGAAGCAGAAAGCACTGAGGTGGTAAGTGTTGGGGCACAGCCTGAGTCCCTGGCTCCAGCTTTCCCCCAGCACAGCAGGTACCTCTTTCAGATTTTGGTGCAGTTAATGTTTTGTTGTCAGACAAGTTAATAAATTGCTAATGGTGTTGCGAGAGGTACTTTACTGTGTGTTGGTCTCTACATAGTCTGCTCCAATGTGTGTTTCACGTGGAGGTGAGCTTGCACAGCAGCATCCTGTAGTCTGGCTTCAGTCACCTGTCCCCAGTAGTATTGGCACCATCTCCACCAACAAGCAAGACATGTCTGAGCCTACTTCAGCTCTGGAAAATTCAATCAAGAAGACAGCTGCCTGAAGGAGAATGGTCACTTCCCTCCACCTGCTGCTTGCACTCGTGTCAATAAGCCCAGTGTTCTGTTGGCTGCACTCTCTTGGACTTGCTGCCCACCAGGACCCTGGTCAAGTTTTGCAAAGCTGTTCCACAACCAGCTGACCAGCCAGTCGACTGGCCTGTGTTGCTGCATGGGGTTGTTCCATCCTAGGGGCAAAATACTGCTTGCCTGCACCTGATTTCCTAGAAGAACCAGGGAGTCGTAGACCTCCCTTTTCAACCCATTTCTCTATCCTGTGTGAGGTGCTCTACTCTGTACTGTATCCTCTGCTTGCTCAGACTGGAAGTCTGCAGGTTTACTGAGTGTGCACTCTATCCTCTAGCCCAGGTTGTTGGCTAGAAAAGCTTAAGCAAACTCAACTGGGACTGTTTTGAAAGCTCAGTTTGCCTTTTCCAAATTCTGGACTCCTTTACAGTTGTCTGTGGTACTATTCTGCATTTAAAGCACTTCCATATTCTTCATTACAAACAGGAAGAGAGATTTGTTGATTTTTTTTTTCGTTTGGTTTTAAAGTGTAGGGGAACTTGACAAAACCAGTACCCTTTCAACTTACTATTATAGGTTTGTTTTTTCTTTAACTGTATAGAGCTTCTTGTTGCCTAGTGCTCCAAGCAATTTAATGTCCCTAGGAATGCTGCAAAGAAGCAGCTCTTTTATCACCAAAATCCTGTTTTCGTTATAAACAATTTGCTTGGTAAAGGACCAAAGTTTTGTGATGTTAGATGCCAGCTGGTGCATTTATGCTATCTATGGACTCTTTCCCCCCCCCCCCCCCCCCATCTTTGCAAAAGTTCAGGAACAGGGAGTGGTGATTACTAAGTTGTTTTTCTATCTGAAACTGAATTAATGCCAAGTGTCTTATAGTCATGTATATTTCCCTTTAACCAAACAAAACCAAGGTTGCTTTGCAAATTTTATAACCATAAACTGCTGAATGTAGTTTATTGTCTGTCCTTTCTTGGGATTTAAGGAACTCTTCAGTTGCCTTCAGTTTCAGAGTAGGACAGTGTTCCCTTTGCTTTGCAGTGGGAGGGTCATGATGAGTAGCATTGTATCAAGTAAAGCAGAGATACTAGGTAGCAAATAGGTCCTCTCTAAAGACAACACCCCACAACTAGTTGGCTTTTTTTAAAAAAAAAAGCAAGCCTGTTAGCTTGCAGTTTCAGGCTGAGCTTTTTTTATTGTCTTGTTTCTGAGTGAGAGGCAGAAAGAGAAGTCATACAATATCTCCACTTGGAACAGACCCACATGGATAATCAAGTCCAACTCCCTGTTCCTTGCAGGACTATCTAAAACTACACCAACTAACATTATGTCTTTACATCCAGTTACAAAGACTATGAAAATGTAGGCTGTCATTCTGTTTAATTATAAGCTTCATTCATGGATAGAAAGGGATTTTTTTGCAAGTTGGGAAGGATACAATACCTGAAAAAGCCAGAAAAGACTGCCAGTTGTAATCATACATGAGTACTATACACTGTTAGTAATATGTTTTGAAAAGGAAAAAAAAATAGTGACAGATGTTTTAATGTAGTTCATTAGTGGTGTTAGATACACTGTGTCTCAAAGGTTATCATCTTCCCTGCACAAGGTGCATGACTGACAAAGCACTTTGGGACTCTGAATATGCATGGAGACTGATTTTAGGTCCTCACAAACAAATCGATCCAGAAAAGCCCTGTTACATGGGACTGCAACATTATTCAGAATCCTGCTGCTTCATTTTTCCCCAATTTCCAAAATAATTTCCTGTTTCCAATGCACAGAAATAGTGCTGGCTCTGCATGGTTATGTAGAGATAGATTTACATGGCTGTGACCCTTATCCTGAAATGGGCTACAGGTGTTTCTTCTCTACTTCATCCAATGCCTAGAGGAAAAACTCAGTAAGCATATTTGATCACAGAGCAAACTTATGTCACAATTATGATGAGATGAGAGCAATCTGGTTTATTTGTTTCAGTAGGTTAATAATAGATTTTTTCTTAACAGAAAAAACAGAATGGATCTGCAGACTAGCTTGGTCTCAGTTTATGCTTGGTTGCCTTCTATGACAAGGTGACCCACTTGATGGATGAGGGAAAAGCTGAGGATGTAGTGTAGCTGAACTTTAGTGAAGTCTTTGACAGTTTTTCACAGTATCCTACTTAAGAAACTGGCTACCACAGGCCTGAACAGGCACATCCTCTGCTGGGTAAAATCTGTCTGGATGGTCAGGCCCAAAGAGTCGTGGTGAATGGAGCTAACTTCAGCTGGAGGCTGATCACAAGTGGTGTCCCCAGGGCTCAGTGCTGGGTCCAGTTCTGTTCAATGTCTTTATCAGCGACCTGAGTGAGGGGATCAAATGCACCCTTTGCCAGTTGACACTAACCTGGAAGTGTCAATCTGTTGAAGGGCAGGGAGACTTTACAGAGGGATCTGAACAGGCTGGATTGATGGGCTGAGGCCAATGGGATACAGTTTAACAGGGCCAAGTCTTGCACTTGGAACACAAAACTCCATGCAGTGCTATAGGCTTAGGGGAAAGTGGCTGGAAAGCTGCCTGGAGAAGGTCCTGGAGTGTTTGTCAGCAGCTGGTTGGCAGCAGTCAAATACGAGCCAAATGTGCTCAGGTGGCCAAGAAGGCGAATGACATCTTGCCTTGTATCAGAAATGGTGTGGCCAACAGGACCAGGGAAGAGATTCTCCCCAGGTGCTTTGCACTGGTGAGACCACACCTCAAATACTGTATTCAGTTTTGGGCCCCTCACTATAAGAAAGACATCGAGGTCCTGGAATTTGTCCAAAGAAGGGCAACAAAGCTGGTGAAGGGGCTGGAGAACAAGTCTTAGAGGAGTGCCTGAAGGAACTGGTGGTGTTTAGCCTGGAAGAGGCTGAGGGGGAGACCTTATTGCTCTCTATAACTACCTAAAAGGAGGTTGTAGAGAAGTGAGTGCTGGTCTCTTCTTTGCAGTAATAGGCGATATGACAAAAGAGAACAGCATCAAGCTGTGTCAGGGCAAGTTTAGATTAGGCATTAGGAAAAATTTCTTCACAGAAAGGGCTATCAAGCACTGGAACAGGCTGCCCAGGGATATTTATAGATCATCCTGCTCTGGTTCATTTCATTCCAAAACTCATACATTAGAGAGTTTAGAAAATTTAGTGTTGCAATATTTAGTATTTATTCTATACAATGCATTTACCTTTTTCCATAAATACACTCTTCAATATCCCTTTAATGATATAATATCAGTATCGCTCCTGAGATGAACTTCAGAGTATAAAAAGAATGTTTTCGATGTTTTAAAATCTAACACCCATAAAAAGATCTTAAGTCAGTAGGTAGCTATTCCTATAGTTTAAACACAAACTATTCACCTGGAACATTCTGTCTTCCACCTGCATTTTAAGTTTATTTTTCTCTTTCATCATCTGCAGAATTTCACAAAACCTGACATATCATTAACAGTTACATCTAGCTTGCATTATGCTATTTTTCGCTTTGCTGAGCAGACAGCTTTTGAACCAGCTCTGCGGGGTAGATGAGGAGTCCAGGGAAGAGATCACAGACAAAGTGAAAGGTAGCAGAATACAGAAAACAAGGTAGTAAAACACAAAAAATAGAATACACAAAATAATGTCCTCTTATTAGATATAAACAGTTTAACATTTACTAAAGAACAAGTTACTATTCAGGTATTTGATATTTGGAGGAAGTTCATATGCTTATGCTTGCTTTCTTTGATAAAATATTGGTATACTTAACATAAACTGGAGCAACAGGAGTTACCGGTGGTGCCTACTCTGATACCTGAGGTGTGGGATAGGGTCCCCGTCTGATGCAGAGGAAAGCCAACCACTTACAGCTCTCACTGAATTTCACAGATACGTGCTCACAACTAAACATTCTGTTCACATGACCAATCTATACTAAAGTTCTCCTATTCATGCTTTGCAGTTTGCAGTGGAAGTGCTGCCAGAGAAGACAGTAACAAGCAGCAGCATTTGGTGCTAGCAGCTTCCCTTTAGGTGCTAATCTTGGATGTTTTATAATTTGCAGCCAGGCTTTACTAAGCATATTTGAATCACAAATGACCACTGTAGATTAAGAATGCTTCTATTCATGCTTTGCTGTATGCAGTGAAAGCGCTGCCAGAGAAGTGACCAACAAGCAGCAGCATTTGGTGCTAGCAGCTTTCCTGTAACAGACATGCCGTGACCCTTCCAATTTTGCAGTCTGGTTTTACTGTGCGCAGTTGATTCACACATGACCATTCTATATTAAGTGTTCTCCTATTCATGCCTTGCTGTTTTCAGTTAAAGTGCTTTAGGAGAAGGAAATAACAAGCAGCTAGCAAGTACTAGCAGCTTCCCTGTAACAGACATGCCTCAATACTTCCAATTTTGAAGGTGACCTTTACTGGGGGTGGTGAAGTGAAAGATAACCAATCAATACTGAAACTGCTTTGCAGTTTGCAGTAAAAGTGCTACAAGATAAGACACTAATAAGCAGCAGCATCGGGTACTAGCAGCTTCCCTGCAAGACCAGCCCTGTTCTACAACACAGAAAAATTGACTGTACTGAATTCAATACATGTGACAGATTGGACAGATTCAATACACTTTTTATGATGCCAACATTGGTTAGGACAGGTGGGAAAGCCAACCCCTGGCTATTTTCTAGTACAAATACACATCTACACGTATTATTTTGATGATTAATAATTATGTTCAAGTATGTAAAGAACCAGACCAAACATTCTAACAAAACTCCAAAGATTTACTGAATCTGCATACAGAATAAATGCAACATCTCAAGATGTAGCTTTATAAGTTTTCTACTGAAAACAACTTCAGTCTGCTGCATGTGTCAGATGCTTTTTCACTGTTGCTCTCTAGTTTTGCAATCCGGGATCCAAACTGTATAGCCCTTTTTGGCAAAATGGTTGAGGCTGTAAGGCCCAATTCCTTTGCTGCAAGGCGTAGAATCAATTTCTCACCGATTCCTCGCGGTAAAGACAAGTCAGCTTTTTCTGAGATGGGCAGAGAATTGAGGAATGAAACAACCTCTTCGTCGAGAAAAGGAAACCTGAAGGAAAGATATAAATGGGGAAAGACTCTTTAAAACCTTCATATAAGTCATCCTGCTTTCTTCCTTTAATACATGCAAAGGCTTCAAAGTCTGTAAATTCCTAACTATAGATGTACCTTAAACATTAGGACCACAGCACTAAGGCAAGCCTCCAAAGCAGTTGCACCGTCTTGGAGAAAGAAAACTTACCATGTTTAAAGTCAGAAGCCTGAAGTTTTCAAAACTCAAGCAAAGAAAAGATAAGAACAAGCATCAGAAATGCTGGGTTTATACAAAACATTTGAAGAAAATAAAGCTAAGATCAAGACAAATGTTTAAAATAACACTTCTCAAGATAACTTCTATTAATATTGAAAAATACTATAGGACGCTACACTGTAACTTTGAAACAAAAATATTCACAATGCAAATTCTGACAACGTTCTGAATTCCAGGCATTTGTATTTAATCACAAGCACAATTAATAGCCTTGCCTGTCCACCACTGCAACTACTAAACTAAAAACATGCAACTAAGATTTGGAAAAACACTGGCACAAAGATAACATGAGAAAACCTTTCATACATGTGAGTAGCCTCTGCTACTGGACATCACCTAAGGATTTACCTGCAAGCTGTTGGTAGCACGGAGAAAGACAACACAAATTAAATGATTCTTTAACTGTTCTGATTTAATAATGAGGAAACACAGTAGTTCTTGATTATGCCTTTATGCATGGACAGGAATATGTGTCTTCTGTGTTAAGTTTTCATTTTCCAAAGTCACTTCTCAAACAACCATATCAGAACACTTCAAAGACTGATCAACTTAAGATGATAAAACCAACTAGATTCTGACTATTCCAACATCTGCTGTCACTTCTTAAAACTTTCAGATGGAAATCCAGTGTTAAGTTGCTATATTTCCTTAAGTAACTCTTCCACGGTACTACAGACCCAAAAAACCAACAAAAAACCTGCACAACAAAGTACACATTAATGAAACTTAAAGAGAACTGAGAGACAAGAAAATATACACATGTTCCAATAAATCTTTCTGTTGGAGTGTTACAAGCAGAATCTAAATGGGAAAAAAAATTAATACCTGGCTTCTTTTCCATGATCACCAATAATCCTGTCATCTCTACCAAGATTTCTAGAAGAAATGCGATCTAACTCCATTTCAATTTCTTTATTCAAACCCTCTAAGCCAGATTTTCTGAAGCAAACACGATGACGAGAATATCCAGCAAGCTGTTCATCTGCTCCAATTCCTGTAAGCACAACCTAAAGAAACAGAACAAAAGAAATCTTTCTTAGTATCTATGCAAGCTAACAATATGTAACAGATCTTGAATGCTTAACTACACCTCAAGAAGAACACTTTGAATCTTCTAAATATATTACCTGTCACAATAAGATGCACCTTACACATTTGCAGAGCCTGAAACTGTACCCAGTAAAGTCACTGGAAACTTTAAGTAGGTTCTCAAACAGACCTGAAAGTACACACAAATATTTCTGCCGAGGTAAGGTAAACCCAACAAAATAATGTTGTGTGCACCACAAATACACCATTACCTTTGAAGAATGTCTTTGTTAGTTTCTATTACAATAAACACTATTGAAAAAAAAAAAGTTGTTGCACATTCTGCAAAGTCAGCTTCTAAACAATGCCATGAATGTATACACAGATTACTATAAATTTACCAACTACCAGGTTAATGAAAACTGCATTACCTGAAACAGCAACACTTAATACTGTTCTGTCTACTCAGTCATAGCACATAAAATGTTATCAAGAGAAAAGCACTACTGAGCTGGTTAATTACTGTCTTCAACAGCAATTTATTATAAAAGTGGAAGTCTTATCATAAACAGTCAAGTGTGTTCTACTGATCAGACACCAGCTAGTGGTCAACTAACTTTTCACCTGTGTACATTAGTAGATAACTGATGGGAAAAAGTAAATTTTGCTTTAACAACTCGTGTCCCACTTCAACATATTCTGGGCCTAAGATGAATTTGTTCATTTTGCAAAGCTGAGATGCGCATCTTTAAGTAGATCAGGCAACTAAATCAACTATGTTCTACAGCAGCAGTGATCTAGCAATCAGTAGAAAAGTAATACAAGCCTCAAAAAGCAAAGGCAGCAGTGAACTGCAGGCTGCTGAAATTAAACAGTTCCACAAACCATTAGGAATTTGGAAGCAAGAAATAAGAAATTCCTAAGAAAATCTAGTTTCTTAAAACTTTTCACTTAAAACTATGTACATTAAAATAAGTTACAAAAAAAGAAAAAACTATTTGTAGTTTTGTCATTCAACCAGATGCTAATTACAAAAGATTCCAAGCAGTCATCTTTTCTGCAATCATTAACAGTGTTTTTATCACAGTGTGCCTAAGTAACAAGCTAGTAATTTTACAACCACTGGGACAAAACAATATTACTTAATACTTCATTAATATTTTACCTCTAAATTTGTTAACCTGTTCAGTTCAGACTGAACTGAAAAAGGGTCCAGTACTGAAGGTGGGAGCTGATTGTTGTTATTTTTTGTCACCTTGTTGATTGTTCAATTTTAATGAAAAGCCATGCACATTGCATGACAAAAGAACTGAATGCAGTTTTTAACTCAATATTACACAAAGATTATCAGTACAGAGCTAGTCTATGTTCTGTCACTGAATTTCAGAAGCTTTATGAATATTAAAGATCCCTGCTGATTTCTGAAACAACAGAACTATTTTCACAATCATAGGTCAAGCAAAAGGTAGAAAACAACCAGTACCTTTGCAGGGCTCTTATATGGTATCAGTTCTCCTTGGTTATTAATAAAACCTTCTCCTCTGGAAGCAAACCAAATTGCACAGCCAATGCTGTCATCCAGGACTGTATCCAGTGGATAAATTAAGTGATTAATGTGTTGTTGTCTCATTTTTTTCAATTCCTCTAGCGTAACAGTAATTTCCACAAAGTTCCAGGTTCTTGAAGGGTTAATGGCTTCCAATTCTTTCAGTCCTGCCCTACTAGTAATTCTGTCAGGAACAGTACAACAAGATAAATAAGCACTAACTTTGGGATCAAGATCTTTACAACATTGGGGAGGACAAAGCAAGCCAGGCTGTACTTCCCAGCTAGTTTGGTTTTTAGTGGCACCCTTTTGCTCAGCTTGTTCTTTAACCATGAAAGCTACATTGAGAAGATCAATTGGTTCCCCTAAAGGCACATATCTGTCAGCAAGAGCTGCGATAACCATAGAATCAATGCCACCAGAAAAGAGCACTGCTACATATGCTTTCCCATTAGTCATGCTTGGAACTTCTCTTGTTTTCTGATCTTCATCTCTAAAGAGAGATAAAACTCGTTTCTTCACTGCTTCACCTAAAACATCAATCAACCTATGGACTACTTTTTTCTTGTGTTTCTCTGCAAGAAACCCTTGAAGGGTTTCTACAGAAACTGTATGGGAAACATTGCTAATATTAGAGCCTGGACATTCATCTGAAGCTTCAGAAATGCTTTTATTTAAGGGGATAACTGGAGCTCTGAGACACAGTTTTGATTCATTCATCATGAGACATATGTGTTTTGGGAAGTTTTTTGAAACTTGGTCCAGAACGTTAATGAAAATTTCTTCTGCTGCTTTCTCTGTGCAGCTGTACTTCCATGGAAACAATGTTAAAGACAAAGAGTTAGTTGTTGCACAAGCGTTGAGATCAATTTTGAAAATTCCAGATGCTGGGACCTCTTGCCATTGGTTACTTGATTTGGAATAAGCACTCACGGATGTGAGACAGAAAGCACTGTCAACTTCATTATTGAATTGCCAAAGCAAACTACGACGACCAAAATAATCCCTACCAAACCATAAACTGTGTTTAGAGGCTTGATAATAAATAAAAGACCATGGACCCTGAAGTGATGAAAAGAGTGACACAATGTCCGCTTCACTACTGCATAATGTAAGATGACGAAACATTACTTCAGTATCATTCTCTAGATCTCCTACAGGCACTCCACCGAAAATCTCTCCATTCCAAAGAAAAATATTACTATCAGCATCTTCCAGAGGCTGAGGAGTCATCATCCCCCTCAAGTGAAGTACATGGCCAGAAAACAGACACTCATAAGACAGATCAGATGCGGTTTTAATCAACTGTTGGCTACTACCTGGTCCTCTTCTTCTAAGAAGACAGAGTATATCTTTGTTCAAGAAACCATGAATAGTGTGCTGGCTACACAAAGTAACAACACAACAAATACCACACATTGTGACTCTAAATTTAGGTTGACTATTTCTTGATTATAGTCTTTTCTGAATTTTCCGTCTCCTGATATGCCTTCTTTAATTCGTCTAATGTATCTGTGTGAGAGAAAATACATAAATAATCAGTTTCATAAACTATTAAGTTTAGAGTATTGAGTGGGTAAATTTAAGAGTACATCTAAGAAATTAGTAACTTCAGCCATTTGTTCAATTAAAGAGATAAACAACAAACACTAAGTAACAGAAGTGCTACAGTATTGATGTAACACAAACACAGCTTGTTGTTGCTTGTGACTCTTTAACTATACAAAGATTATGATTTTTTTTTCTCCTAAAGAAAGCCATGCTACATGTATAATAATTAGGAGAATGGCCAAATACTGCTTATATGATCAGCATGATTTACACATTTTTAATAAGGAAAGTGAACTGACAATTAAAATGTCAATACTACTAACTCAAACAAAAGGAAAGAAAATGCAAGCAGCAATTGTACGTTCCAGAAAATAAATTTATACCTCTAAATTTACATATTTCTAACAACTGTTCATCATCAACTCCCTTTATCATCCATTCTCCTATCTTCATAATCCCATAGGTCCATTTGTTCTAAAGATTTCTTACTTAACTTCCAGTTTAACTTATCATTACTTTCTTCCTACTCATCCTGTGCAATTTTTAGACATTTTTAATGGCCAAAGCACTATACAGCTTCCCAAGGGGCACTGAGAATAATGACTCTTCTGTGGGGTGGGTGGATGTTCTCCCTTTTCTTAACTCTCCAAACACCCACACATCAACTGGACACACTTTAATGTTTATCCAATCCAGAAAAAACAAGCACGCTTGGTGTCTATTTGGTATTTTATATACAGTTCCCAGTTTTTCATTTTAATATACCTATGAAATCATGAACAGCTACAAATACTGCTTTTAAATAGTTAACTATTTGGTCAACTCTTAAATGGCAAACGTACTCTTGCATTGAGACAGTGTTTCTGTTCGGTCTGCAAGGAAGAATATGTTGCTATTGGGTTGCTGCCTATAAACTTTCTGTAAAACAAAAGCAACACAGCATTAAGTCAAAGCAACAAACTCTGGCAAGCACACCACAGCAGAGGCAGGTGACCCTTCACTTTTATCCTGCAGGACAAGTACTGTCTTGACAACATCAACATTCTAATGTCATACAATCAAAAACATTCTATTACCAACCCATGACTTTTGCATTTCTCTCTTCCTCATACATGAAGTATCATATTTTATTTTAAAGCACATCCAAAAGAAAAGTAAAAATCATTCTTGAAGTCTTCCGATCAACTCAAATGTCTTAATGAAATACCTTGGATAAAACATAAAAAGGCAAAAACTTCCAACAATGTACTGTATATCACTGCACAAGTGCACATAATCAAATCATCTGAAGGACAAATTACTCTGAGAAAAGCTGGCCACATCTGTATTAAAATCTATGCTTATTTCTCTGATACTAAAAGAAGTAATCAGAAGCAAATTTGTAAATACTTACCCGGTTCTTCTTCAAATTAGAAAGCTCATCAACTACAACCTTCTGCTCTTTAATCTGAAAGACAAAAGATGCACTTCAATTTCACTAGTAAAAACAAACCACCATATTATGATTCTGGCAGTGAACACACAGTGATATTTTAAGAGAACTAGATGCATATATAGTTCTCTGGATAGACCATTGAAGACAAAGTGGAAATATAAAAATGAAATGCTTAAAATAACTGCTTTAGAAACAGGTTATCTTCCACGGGCTGATATTTCTCCTACCCACACAAACAATCACTACTAGGAAGCCAGAGCACCTCAGGACAATTTGTAGACAGAGATTGCGTATTTTCCCCAGAAGAAAATAAAACGTGTGCACAACTAATAAAATTAATTGTAGGTATTCTCTAGATTAAAATGAAACCAAGAAAACTCCTAAAACTGTATTAAGAGCCATGGAAGCTTTCCTATTGCTCTGGAGTTTTGCACGAAGCTCCACAGTGGGATTCCCTACTCTGTTGAACCACACCAGCAGAGGTAGCAAGTCTTCCCGTTTTCTCCAAATGACAGCTGTCAACCACAGAATGGTTTGGGTTGGAAGAAACTTTTAAGATGGTCCAGTTATAACCCCCTGCCATGGACAGGGACAACTCCCACGAGATCAGGCCGCTCAAAGCCTCATCCAGCCTGGCCCAGGAGCGCTGCCATAAAAGCCGAGAGAGAGAGAAATGTTCAGCAGGCACTCCGTGGTTTTTGTTAGAAATAAACAAATAGTCCGGTCGTCTTCGTTTTTTCCTTTGCTCGCCCTGGAACTGCTGTAGCACCAGGACGCCGCCACGGCGCTGGGTCAGCCAAGCTGAACATGGCAGAGAGGAAAATCACACAGCTTCCAGCGGCCACCACCGCGCCGAGCACTCACAGCCCCAGCAAGGACCCCCGGCTCGTATCCCCCGAGCAGTCCCGAAAGCCGCCGCCGCCGCCGCCACCCCGATCGGCCGCTCGGACGGGCTCTGGAGGGAAAGCCGCCCCACAGCCCGAGCCCGGGGAAGCCCCGCAAGCCCTCACCCTCCGGCTCAGCTCCTCACGCCGCACCACCTCCCCCACCCTCTCCGGCCGCACCGCCATCGCCCACCGGAACCGGAACACGCAGGGCGGGGCCGAGCGCGGGGCGGGGCCAGTGCCCATTACAGAGGGAGGACCCGCTGGCTAAGTTTCTGATACAATCCAAGATGCCATTACCTTTGTTGGCCACCTGGGCCACTGCTGGCCTAACAATAACCAAAACTATAAATCTAACCATAACCCCTAACCCCCAACCCAAACCTTAGCCCTAATACCAAACCAAACCTTAAACCTAATACTAACTCTAACCCTAAATCCTGGGCCTACCTCTAAACCAAAATCCTAACTGAAGGCCTAACCCTAAATTCTAAAACCTAACCATAACCATAACTGTAACCCTAAATTCTAACCCTAAACCCTAACCCTAATACTAATTTTATAACCCTAACACTAACCCTAAAACTAATACAGACCCTAAACCTAAACCAAAACCAAACACTAACCCTAAGCTAAAGCCTTATCCTAAGTGTAAACTTAACCCTAATCATAAGTGTAAACCATAATCCTAAATCCTAAACCCTAACCATTAACCTAATATTAACCATAACCCTAACAGTAACACTAGAGCTTAACCTAAATCATAACCCTAACTGTTATACCAACTTGAACCCTAAAACATAACCCTAACTCTAAATTCTAAACACTAACCTTAAGCCCAACCCTAGCCTTAAGACCTAACCCTAACACCTGACACTTACCAAAACCTTAATCCTAAACTTAAAGCAAACCCTAACCCTAAATTCTAACTTAACTTTAACCCTAAATCTAAACCAAACATAAAACCTAAATACTAAACCTAAACCCTAACCCTTAACCTAACACTAAATCTTAACCTAACAGTAACCACTGACACTTAGAACAGTAAACCTAAACCTAACCCAATTTTTAACCCCAAAACCTAACCGTAAACTCTAACACTAACAATAACCCTAAACTTCAACCTTAACATTAACCCTAAAACTTATGCTAACCCTAGCTCTAAAACCTAAATTTAGCTCTAAAGACTAAGCATATTCTTAACCTTAAAAACTCACCTTAAATTCTAAACCCTAACCCTAATCTTAAATCTGAAGTTAACCTTAACCCTAAATTCCTAACTCTAACGCTGACTTAAACCTAACCCTAACTCTAAACCTAAGCCTAACCCTAACTGTAATCCTAAAAACATACCCTAAATCCTAAACCTAAAACCTAACACTATACCTAATCCTAAACCTAACCCTAAAACACAGAGTTAACCCTAAACCCTAACACTGAAGTTAAAGCCTGAACACAACCATAACCCTAAACATAATGCAAAACCTAACCCTAAACCTAACACTTATCCTAACTGTAAACTTAACTCTAACCCCTACCAGAACCATAAACACTAACCCTAAACCATAAGCCTAGCCCTAAACATTACAATAACCCTAAAGACTAAATATAACACTAAGCTAACTCTAACACTAATGCTAACACAAATCCTAACCATAATCCTAAACCTAGGCCTAACACTAAACCATAACCTTAAACCTAACCCTAATCCTAAACCCTAACCCTAACATTATCGCTATCCCTAACCTTAACTCTAATCAACATCCTAAACTCTAACCCTAAACCCTAAAAGCTAACCCATAACCTAACCCTAAATTAACACTAACCCTAACGTTAAACTCTAACACTAACCTTAATGCAAACCCTAACAACTAAACCCAAGCCTAGGAATAAACCTTACCCTAACCCTAAAAACTAACCCAAACCCTAAAACTAAACCTAAAGTCTAAACATGATGCTAACCCTAAACTCTAACCCTAACCCTAACACAAATCCTGACCATAATCCTAAACCTGGCCTAATCCTCAGCTCTAACCTCAACCCCCTATCCCTAAACCTAAACCATTAACCTAGCCCCGAACTTGAAAAAAACCTTAACTCTAAACCATAACTTTAAACCCAAACTTGAATCCTAAAAATAAGCCTAAACACAACCCCTAACCAAACCCTAAACCCTAATCTCCAACCCTAACCTTTACCTCCAACCCTAAACACTAACCCTAATCCTAAACCTAACCTTAACCCTAACCCTAGCCCTAACCCTCACCTACACCCTCCTTCCCCCTCTCCTGTCCCAGTGCTGTCCCTGCATGGTTGGTCATGGTGCAGTTCTCCCTTTCTGCTCAGGGCTGCCTCTCTCTTCCTATCTTTATAACTACCAGAGGGCAGAAGCTGTTTACGTTATGGGATGTTGACAGCACAAGGACAAATCATATTGTTGTGATTTGCTCTCATAGAAAAATTTAGGCTGAGAAATGGTAAAAAGAGCCAATTTATTTGATCAGCAGGTGCTGAAAATGTCTTCCCAGCAGCACCAGTGAAGATCAAACAATTTAAGGTCGAGTTTGATTTAGTTATGAATGGCATCACATGCTCCTATTACTGAGGTAACTGGTGAGTGAACTGTGTATCTCTGGAAATGGGAACTCTACTGATTTTAATGGAAAATAGATCACAGATTTATCAGTGAGTGTTAGCAGATATTGGTGGGGAGCTTGTGTAAGACATTGTCAAGATGGTGGTTGTAGGAACGTCATAGTTATTTTCATCTTCAAGTTATCCCTTTTCCTTTCTTTTTAAATGGTGTTGTGTAACTATTCTAAAGACTCAAGAGCCTTTCCTAACTTACAGACTGCTACTAACAACTCAGTTGGGATACAGATCTCATAAAATCCTAGAGGTCTCTGTGCTACTACCTGCACTACAGAGATTGTGCGAGTCTTCAATTATTTGAAATATTTGCTACTTTAATAAGTGAGGCAGGAGAGGTTGACTTTTGCTGCTTTGTGATTTGTTTCTTGTATAACCACGTATTATGTATGTTGATGATCCCTAGAGCTTGTAAGAAAGATTGCATCTTGTTCTGCTGGTATCCATGAGCTTGGTTGGAATGTCCATGATGTTGATTGGATTTTTTGGGATTGCTATAGGGATACTAAGGATTTTAACTGCTATAGAAGCATGAAAAAAAGACAATTTGGCTGGCTATAAGAATATTTAACAACACAGTAACTTGCAAATGTTATTCTTATTTGTCTTCAAAAGACAGAAACTGAGGTTATAGTTTCACAAAGTGTCAGTCTTGCTCTTCCCTCCACCTTCAACCACAATACTTCTGCCTCCGGCTTAGCATCAACGTGGCTGCTTGTGGGTCTGTGCAGTGTGACAGGTGAGGCAGCTGATCCTGCATTCTCTGCAGAGTGCCAGTGCTTCTGAGATTCTGATATTCCTGAAGAGATTAACTGAAGCTGCTGGGGAACTTTCACTTCAGGGCTGGAGGGGTTCTGGGGCTTGTCCTTCACATTCCTGGGTCACATACATCAGTTTTTATGCTATTGCTCAGTGTGCTTTGTAGTTTGTCACTCTTGTTCTATGGAGTAATGTGTTTAATCTGAGTACCTCCCAACCCTCTGCTGCCACCTGAGTATTTTATTTGCTGTGGACACATTACAAAGGTGGATGATCAAGTAACCCAGTAGTCAAAGTATAATTTCTGTACTGATGATCTTTTTCATGTTCAGTAACAAGTACAGTTAATGTTTATTAATCAAAAATTCATCACTCTGTTCCTGAGAATGTTTCATCAGTTGACTCCTAAGAATGATGATAATAGTCTTGAGGTACAGTAGCAAATGTGGAATGCTTTCATCTTCTGGTTTTACCACAAACTGCTGATTCTTCTACTTATGTGGAATATGCTTCTGATAAGTGCTTTTTCAAATGAATGGATTCCTGTGACATGTTTACTCCTGAAATTACCCACATGCATACCCACAATAAGAACAGCTATGTTTAAAACTCAGCAGAAGAAAAGGTTGGCACTTTTTGTCTCCCTGTACAGAGCTGTGACATCTTAATTCAACTTTATTTCAGGACTGCCGTGGTTCTGCTGTTTTCTGTGTACTTGCACTGTTCTTCATGAAAGGTGATGATGTGACTCAGGAGCTGATCTGTCTGATAGCTGAGTGGACAATGTACTTCAGGGATACATCTCTGGTCAACATGCTTTTGTCTGTGCACTTTTCTGTGCCAGCTCAAATGTTCTGAACTACTTCTGGCATAAACCCATTTTTGGAAGGTTAATAATGCTTGACACAATGCTAATAAAGTATCAAGGAATATTTCAGTGTCTTTTGAAATCCTTTTCAGCACCTGGGATCTTTCAAAAATAAACAAAATAACACAAATTTCTCAACAAGTAATATAAACAGCTACAAAAGGGATAGTCCTTACTGATGCCAGAACATACGTGAAATTGCCATCCTCTGTTAGCAAATACAAGACCAAACCAGTATGTTCAAAGAATCACAGAATCACAGAATCACAGAACAACCAGGTTGGAAGGGACCCATCGGATCTTCTAGTCCAACCATTCCTATCTAACACTAAACCAAGTCCCTCAATACCTCATCCATCTGTGTCTTAAACACCTCCAGGGAAGGTGACTCAACCACCTCCCTGGGCAGCCTATTCCAATGCCCAATGACCCTCTGCGTGAAAAACCTCCTCCTAATCTCCAGCCTAAATCTACCCTGGCAGAGTTTGAGGCCATTCCCTCTCGTCCTGTCCCCTGTCACTTGGGAGAAGAGGCCAGCTCCCTCCTCTCCACAACCTCCTTTCAGGTACTTGTAGAGAGTAATGAGGTCTCCTCTCAGCCTCCTCTTCTCCAGGCTAAACAACCCCAACTCTCTCAGCCGCTCCTCATAGGGTCTGTTCTCCAACCCCTTCACTAGCCTCGTTGCTCTTCTCTGGGTTTGCTCCAGAGCCTCAACATCCTTCTTGTGGTGAGGGACCCAGAACTAGACACAATATTCAAGGAGCGGCCTCACCAGTGCTGAATACAGAGGGAGAATCACCTCCCTGGACCTGCTGGTCACACCATTTCTGATACAAGCCAGGATGCCCTTGGCCTTCTTGGCCACCTGGGCACACTGCTGCCTCATGGTCAGTTGGCTGTCGACCAACACCCCCAGGTCCCTCTCCTCCTGGCAGTTTTCCAGCCAGGCTTCTCCCAGTCTGTAGCTCTGCATAGGGTTGTTGTGCCCCAAGTGCAGCACCTGGCATTTGGCCGTGTTAAACCTCATGCCGTTGGACATTACCCTGCAGTCCAACCTGTCCAGGTCCCCCTGCAAAGCCTCCCTACCCTCCAGCAGATCGACACTTGCACACAGCTTTGTGTCATCTGCAAACTTGCTAAGGGTACCCTCAATGCCCTCATCCAGGTCATTGATGAAGACATTGAACAGGGCTGGACACAGCACTGAGCCCTGGGGAACCCCACTTGTCACTGGCCTCCAGCTGGACTTAACACCATTTACCACCACTCTCTGGGCCCGGCCATCCAGCCAGTTTTCTACCCAGGAGAGTGTGCGTCTGTCCAGGCCAGAGGCTGACAGTTTCCGCAGCAGAATGCTGTGAGAATCAGACCTAAGCTCTGACAGACTGTTATTAAAAATGTACTGAAAATGTTTGACCATCCTTCTGAAAACTGCTATCAGTACTGAAGACCTCTTTTAAGATGTTGGCAGTACATTTATGTTAGATGATTTTATGGACACAAGATACACAGGGTAGTGTCAATAATACCTGTGGGGCTCAGCAGTGCCTAGTTTCCATGCTGTAGGCTAGAAATCTGCAGGTACTCGGCTTTGTATCTAAGCTGATGCTTGGTAGGCTGATGCTTGGATGTTAAGCCATGATGACTTGATTGTGGGTTCAAATTGGAGTCATTTACTAGATCCATCTGTAAGTAACTGTAATCTGAGGAAACTTCTTGTGTTATAGATAAATCACTCAGGACAACTGTAGCTCTAATGCTGGCCAAAAGAGAGCAAGCTGAAACTGCTGGCTGTTGGGTCAATCCAGTGATAGTCAAAGAATGAAACCTGGAATATAAGACAGGCAGATGAAGTCTCTAGAAGGGAGAGAGCATAGCCATAGAATATTGCATTTCTAGGCAGGGGGGTTGTCTTTTTTTCCTTGAACATTTTCAGTTCTGATTCTAGGCTATTTTGTATTCAGATATCATAGCCACAGAATCCATGAGAGTAAATTTTTAGGTGCAACACTGATCTCTACATTAACTTCTCAGTTCAACCTACATTACTAACTCATACCAGCCTAAGAAAATTCAAACTGCTGAAATTGATTGGGTTGGCTTTGAGGTAATACTTCTACTAATTTGATTGAGACATTAGGATTTGAAAGGAGTTAGGTTAGTTTACTCAACCAGGGATCTGCATCTGCATACCAGAATCTATGTAAAAATATGTGGTTTATTTCTTTAGGTTAATTATATAGATTATCAATTGCACAAGAAACTTTGGAAACTTTCTAATCGTTCTACTTTAAAAGTCCTACTACTGCAAACTAAACAAGAATTTTGAGTGCTTTTGTGAGCTTGAAGTACAGTTAGCTTCTTCAGTCTTTATTTCTGATACACAGTTAAAACAATCTGAAAACTTCTTTGCACAAAAATCTGCATAGGTCAGATGAAGAAAATTCTTATTTTTCGAATAAAAAGCATAATTTCATCACTTTCATATGGCAGATATTAAGACTGTTGCAAAAATAGCCAAGAACTAGCATAGCATCAATCTGTCACTGGTTTTTAGTCTGATTGCATGCCTTAAAGCTTCTAAAAGTGCTGGGTCAAGCAGCTTGTTTGCAAAATACTCCCCAGCACAGTCTTTTGTCTGATGATTTAAGTAGAAGAGGATACAAAACCAGACTTTTCCAAGTCTACTCTGTGTTCTTCAGTGTAAAACTGAAATAATTCAAATCAGTACAGTGGCCTTCTCTGTTCCTGTAGCTGAGAACACTGACCTTCAAGTCTGATAATCTTTCCTTCATTATTACAGAACACCTTGTTGTGCACTTTAATAGGGTTTGAAAAAGAGTTGAGAACTTCTTATGTGTGGTACTTTGACTCAGAAAGGTAGAACTAAAAGATTGGTGTTTGTCTCTTGTATATGAACTCTCTTTTGTTCACTACCTGGCATGGCAGTCCCTCATGAGCTTTGAAAAATCAACACCAAATGCACTATGGTAACTATCTTGTTTGAAAATGTTATCATCTTTCCAGGTATACCTTTTTAGTAGTGAATGCTCAGGGATCTTAAGAAAAATAAAGTGCTGTCTTACAATAACAAACATTTTGTTTGCAATATGAAACTGGAAGCCTGGTGGCTGGAAGTTGGAGGCCTTTTTTTATGTATATGTGTATATATTTATATATTGATGTTGCTAAGGAGCAGGGATATGAATGACTTAGAACTGCTCAAGAACACTGGATGCCTCATCTGCATTATCTTGGATTGGGGCATCTTGATAATACATCTGTCTAATGGAAAAGGAAAGGAGAACTGTACCAAGTGCAATCTGAGTGTAGTGTCAGCCTGCCCAGTAAGTCTGCTTTTTGTAAGCTTAACTAGGAAGCCTAGAGGGACATTTATGTGCTTGCTTCTATTTCCTGTTAGGAGTGCCTTTCTGACAGTAAGTATTGTGTTTAATACTACATACAACTGATATTTTCTCTGAGATAAATCACAGAGATTAGATTGTTCTGAAGGAGTAGGCAGGTCTGAGCAGGATGGGCTGAAGGTACATACTAGCAGCCTGCTGGTGTCACTCTTAATATGGGTGATGTAGAATCAGGGACTTGGTCGTTTTGACTGAGATAGGTTACAGCCCCATGAAGCATGGTCCTGCAGGCACAAAATGGACCTGCCTAAGAGTGACCTTGGGCAGTGGAGAAATGCCTGCATGGATCCTCTTGGAAGGGGGAGCCAGCTCTGCTCTGGGTGCAGGGATGGTAGGAACGGTTGGACTCGATGATCCGGTGGGTCTCTTCTAACCTGGTGATTCTATGATTCTATGTCTGAGTAGGCTGGAGAAAGGGGGAAATAATAGCTTTGCAAGGCTTTGAGGCAAAAATGAAGGTATGTCTGTTTGTTCTATGACACCCTGTTGGATTAGATTCTTGCCTAGATTTATTTATTGAATGAGTAGCTCTCAAGTGCTTTTTGTACTTTTGTTCTTATTGCTACAGACATTTGGACGTAGTGCTTGCTAGTGAGCAAATACAGCCACTTGGACACCAAGGAGAGAAAATGTAGTTTTTTCCAGGTTTGGAGAGAGGAGTCATTTCAAAGGAAACTCTTAGGTTTTCAAATTCTAATGTGCCAGAGTCTACGCTGTCAGAAAGTTTGTTGGGCTTTTAATGTTTTTGTACTTTATTCTTTGTGCCTTAGGCTATGCTGAGGGCTTCCCATTTACCCATTGCCATTGTTATTCCTCTCTAGGCTTTTTTTTTCCCCTTTACTTGAAGCTTTGGTACAAATCAGCTTTCATACATGTCAAAACAACCTGGGACCCAAACAACTGAAATCTTATTAGAGCTTTCAGTCCTGAGGGTTATACTTCTTCACTGTCATTTTATGATGAATATGATGTTTAGTGCTCTGAATGCTCTAAGTGTCCGTAGAACTCAAAATGCCTGACTTAAATAAATATGGCAAGGAAATCTAAGCCAAAGCTGTGTGAGTTGGCAGTGTGAGGAACAGGATTTTGAGGCCCTGGCTTTTCTTCACGTGTTCCACCTATGTGCATTACTATTTCCATGTTTAAATTACTATTTCCATAGTAACAGGCTACCTTTTCTTTATGAAGTCACAGTTAGAAAACTAATCAGCACAAAAAAATTGATTGACTGCACTGAATGGTGAATTTGTATATATCTTAATTTTATCACAGTTCTTATTTTTGCTGTTTTAAACCACCAGGCTTACTGGACAGCCTAGACATTTTATCTCAATACCTGAAAAGAATATATTCTCATCTAGTTCTCATGGGGAAGAAGGCTAAGGATTCCACAGCTAGGTGAGCTCTGACAGAAAACCTCACACAGAAGATCTCATGAAACAGTTATTTTGTAAAATCAGAGGACAAAAGCATCTTCCATTTGTCATGCTGACATAGAACCTGAAGAAAGTAAAAATTCACTTTCACAAGTCGCTATGTCGTATGCATTACTATGATTGTCATCTTAATCTGTTAGCGAATTTATACTATATTCAGCACAATTAAAGCAGAATAGAGAGGTTTGGCAGATACCTGCTGAAAGGGCCTTGCAGCCAGCCCTTACATCGGTCCAATTAATGCTATCAGTTAAACAGCTACTGTAGAAATTAGATTAAGATATCTGATTAAAAACTATATTAACTAGAAGATCTTTTTAAAAAATAGATGAAGACAGTGTTTTCTACTTTTCTTTTTTTTTAAATTTTACTTTTTATCTGAAGTATTTAATTGACTTTTAATCCTCTGTTAAATAGGTTCATTAAGTAGTCTTACGAGTGCAGTAGCTCCTTAACAGTATACAGAATTATAGGAAATATTTTTGAATAAGAAATTAAGGCTCTAGTATTCAGTTGCTGTGCTTGTAACTTACACTTACTTGTTTACTGCGTTTTTACACAAACTGTTGCCATGGTCATTTTCAGTCATGCACTAAAATGGACTCCTTCAGACTGTATACTTGCTCCTTTAGTGGTCTAACTTTATTTAATAAAAGAGCTAACAGATAATACTTTGTAGAATATAATAGATATTTGTATGACTGAAAGATTGAAACATTTTCTTCATACACAATATTGAGAAATAAAAATAATTTCTTCTTCTTAATAATAATTGAAAAATGAATTTATTTTTAGTTTTCAATTATAATTCTTACTTTTAACTGCAATAAAAGTCATCATTATCTTATCATATAAGAATTTTGACATGTGATATCCATCTTACTTATTTAAATGAATAGTACTCCACAAAGCCAAATTCTGCTGCCTTCCTCTTGTAGGCAATTTGTATTGAATGCCTGTTGATTACAAAGCAAGATAAGCAAGTTTTAGCTGGTAAAGAAACAGGTGACTGCATTCCTTCTGCAGGGAATATAAGCAATAGAGTGTTGAAAGGCTTACTGCTGGAGAATTTCCACTAGCTTTAATAAAACTTTGTGTTTCATTTGCAGAAATTAAAGTGTATGTAAGTTTGTTTGTGAGTACAGAAACACAAGGTTATATATATGCACATGAGCACACTGTCTTATAGAATCATAGAATCACCAGGTTGGAAGAGACCCATCGGATCATCGAGTCCAACCATTCCTATCTAACACTAAACCATGTCCCTCAGGACCTCATCCACATGTGCCTTAAACACCTCCAGGGAAGGTGAATCAACCACCTCCCTGGGTAGCCTGTTCCAATGCTCAATGACCCTTTGTGTGAAAAACTTCCTCCTGATGTCCAGCCTAAATCTCTAATCTAATCTTGTTTTAGATAACAATCATCTTAGCTGTTTTAATTATTATTAGTAGCATTTGTTTATATTGTAGAATTCTGTTTCACATGTGTGTACACTGTCAAATAAGGAGTTTGCAGTTAAACTCCAAAAACATAATTTCCAGGTCAGTGTCATTCCTTGGAAACAATGAAGCAGGGATAAAACACTTCATATGTAGACAGAAAAGCTTAAAAAACTGCTAGTGAAAGCCAAGAATAATTCAGAAAAAATGCTAAGGGATACGTTGTTTTAGAGAAAACAGTTTGGAAGTTGAGAACTGTGTCTTAAAACTATACACTAAGAAGAGATTAGGAGACTCTTTAGATGGCAAAGCAAAATGATGCTGCAATACAGATGCTTTAGTTCTAGATTTTTGTGAATTTTTATTAGGTATGGGTATAAATTATTAGGAATCTACAGAAAAGTGCCCACAAGTTTCAGCAAGTTCTTCTGTTGAAATCCATACTAGTTTCAGAATTAAGTTTGGAATTGATCGGATCCAGTGGATACGTTATGTGTATAAAGCAAAACTACTGTAAACTGCTTGGTAAATATTGTATGGGTAGTGGAATATAAGGGAATAATTGGTGCTCTTTGTAGGTGACAAGGTCAGACTTATCCTAGACAATAAACTCATTTCAGGATGAAGCCCTAGGTGACAAGAATAGCTGTTCCCAGGATGAAGAATTTAGAAGTTACTTATGAGAAGAGCTTGGATTTCTAGTGGACCAACACTAGTAGAAATGGAACAGCAAAGGAGGCTATTTCCCCATCACATGTAATGAATCAGCTCTTAATATAGCATGTAATACTGCTGCAGTTTACCATTTTCTATCAGACACTACTCTATTCCAAACCCATGCAGTATGTCTTAGTATTATCTCAATAAAGTTATTCAGTGTTGAATATATATCAATATATAACATTGTCTTCATAATATATTCATTCTTATTCAAGCTGCTTTTAGATTTTCAAAACTGGAGAATTTTTGTTTGACAGGGTAGATCACATGGGTGTGTCATGCATGTGGCTGATGAAAGTTGAAGATTTGACTAGTTACTGGAAAATTCAGTCTCTAGCAACTGCAAAGTTGTGTGTATGTGTCATATTCTAATGCTAAGAGAAAAGCTAAAGATATTGACTGTAAAGATTTTCTGTTCTACTGTGTAGATGGGGAAGTGATTTCATGAAGTGGGGGAGGAGTAGCATAAGGCCTCTTCCCAGCAGAGCTTCTAATGACAGGTTGCACCATCTCTATTCTGCCTCCTTATCTGAGAACACAGAACAACAAGGAGAAAATACTTGTTAGATGATTGGCAAGATGATTACTAACAGTGTTGATGTTATCTTTCAGATCCAACTCTTTACTGATATAATATCAGGCTTGTTTGAGACAAGCAGAGGGATGACATGTCAAGGTTAGAGGGACAGTGTGCTAGCAAGGACCTTCAGCCTGTGTTTCTGGGATCTGCGGGGTACATTGGAGCACAGTTGAAGTCTTACAGAGATGAACCAGGACCTACTGAGGTAACAAGAGCCTAGAGGTAAACACCAATGAAACACCTCAAAGGAATTAAGGGGTTTTCCTCTAAGAACATGACATGGCTGACAGCCCAGCTGAAGTGCACGTACCAATGGATGCAGCATGGGCAGCAAACAGCAGGGGCTAGAAGCCATTGTGCAGTTGGAAAACTATGATACAGTTGCCATCATGAAAACATGGTGGGATGACTCGCACAACTGGATCACTGCAATGGATGCCTATAAACTCTTCAGAAGAGATAGGCAAGGAAGAAGAGGCAGTGGGGTAGCTGTGTATGTTAAGGGAGTGTTTGGAGCATCTAGAGCTTAATGATTGTGGTGATAGTGTCGAGTGTTTATGGGTAAGAATCAGGGGAAGGCCAACAAGACAGACATCATGGCGGGACCATCCAGACTGCCCAACCAGGATGAAGAGGCAGATGAATTATTCTGTAAGCAGCTGAGAGAAGTCTCACTACCACTAGCCCTTGTTCTACTGGGGGACTTCAGCCTACAAGATGTGCTCTGGAAGTAAAATACAGTGGAGAGGAAACATTCTAGGAGGTTCCTACAGTGTGTATGGCAACTTCCAGAAACAGATAGTGAGTGAACCAACTAGAAAAGGTGCCCCACTTGACCTGTTATTCACAGAGGACTTGTGAGTGATGTGATGGTTCTAGGCCACCTTGGACACAGCAATCACAGAATGATGGAGTACTCTATTCTTGGAGAAGTGAGAAGGAGCGTGAGCAGAACTGCAACCTTGGACTTCTAGAGGGTGGACTTTGGCCTGTTTAGGAGCCTGGTTGACAGTGTACCTTGGGAGGCAGTTCTGAAGGGCAAAGATGTTCAAGAAAGCTGGACGTTCTTCAAGAAGGAAGTCCTATGGAGGCATGAGCAGGCTGTCCCAATGTGCCTTAAGAAAAACTGGTGGGGAAGATGACTGACCTGGCTGAACAGGGAGCTTTGACTGGAACTCAGGGAAAAAATGAGAGTTTATGGCCTTTAGATGAAAGGGTAGGCAATTTGGAAGGACTGCAAATATGTTGTGAAGGAAAGTTGTAGGGGGAAAGATAGGAGGGCCAAAGCCCAACTAGAACTTGATCTGGCTACTGTGGTAAAGGACGGTAAAAAATGCTTCTATAAATATGCTAGCAGCAAATGGAGAGCTAAGGAGAATCTCCAGTCTTTATTACAGGTGGGATGAAATAGAGTAACAAAGAATGAGGAAAAGGATGAGGTACTTAATGCCTTCTTCACCTCAGTCTTTAATAGCCAGACCAGTTGTGCTCCGGGTACCCAGCCCCCTGGGTTGGAAGACAGGGATGGGGAGCAGAACGGAGCCTACATAATCCAAGAGGAAGTGGTCAGTGACTGGCTGCACTACACCCCCTAGACATGCACAAGACTGGGGCCAGATGAGATCCACCCGAGAGTACTGAAGAAACTGGCAAAAGTGCTCACCAAGACATTCTCCATCACTTATTAGCAGTTTTGGCTAACTGGGGAGGTCCCTGTTAACTGGAGGTTAGCAGATGTGACACCCATCTACAAGAAGGGTCAGAATGAGGATCCAGGTTATTACTAGTCTGTCAGTCTGAACTCAGTGCCAGGGAATGTTATGGAGCAAATCATCTTGAGTGCCATCATATGGAACATACAGGATAACCAGTGGATTGGACCCAGTCAGCATGGATTCAGGAAAAGCAAATCCTGCTTGACTAACCTGATCTCCTATGACAAGGTGACCCATTTAGTGGGTGAGGGAAAGGCTGTGGGTGTTGTCTACCTACATTTTAGTAAAACCTCTGCCATCGTTTCCCACAGCTTTCTCCTGGAGAATCTGTCTGCTCATGGCTTGGATAGGTGTACTCTTTGCTGGGTAGAAAACTGACTGGATGGCTGGGCCCAAAGAGTTGTAAGGAACAGTTAAATCCAGTTGATGGCCAGTCACAAGTAATGATCCCCAGGGCTCAGTGTTTGGGCTAGTTCTGTTTAATGTCTTTATCAACGATCTGGGTGAGGGGATAGAATACACCCTCTGCAGAGAACACCAAGTTAGGCAGGAGTGTTGATCTCCTTGAAGGTAGGAAGCCTTTGCAGAGGGATCTGGACAGGCTGGATTGATGGGCTGAGGCCAACTGTATGGGGTTCAACAAGGCTAAGTGTTGGGTCCTTGCACTTCATTCACAACAACTCTATGCAATGCTATAGACTTGGGGAAGACTGACTGGAAAGCTGCCTGGCAGAAAAGAACCCGGGGGTGTTGGTGAACAGCCATCTGAATATGAGCCAGTAGTGTGCCCAGATGGCCAAGAAAGCCAACAGCATCCTGGCTTGCATCAAAAATAGTGTGGCTAGCAGGAGCAGGGAGGTGATAGTACGACTCTACTTGGTGCTAGTGAGACTGCAGAAGGGTAATGAAGACGTTGAGGGGTCTGGAGCACAAGTCTTATGAGGAATGGCTGAGGAAACAGGGGCTGTTCAGTCTGGAGAAAAGTAGGCTAAAGGGCAGACCTTGTTGCTCTTTACAGCCACCTGAAAAGAGGTGGTGGTGAGGTGAGTGTTGATTCCTTCTCCCAAGTAACAACTGATAGGATGAGAGGAAATGACCTTGATTTGTACCAGGGGAGGTTTAAATTGGATATTAGGAAAAATTTTGTCCCAGAAACAGTTGCCAAACACTGGAACAGGCTGCCCAGGGAAGTGGTTGAGTCACCATCCCTGGAGATGTTTAAAAAATGTGTGGATGTGGTACTTAGGGACCTGGTTTAGCAGTGGAGTAGGCAGTGTTAGTTTAAGGACTGGACTCAATGATCTTAGAGGTCTTTTCCAACTTTAATGATTCTATGATATGTGGGATAATTTATCTACAATTGTATTCATTAGAACTGGAAAAATGATTGATTGAGACATCCAAATAGCAGGTATTATTGTTTCCTTGTAATTTAATTTCATAACAGAAAAAATACTGATGGATGGTGGGTTTGTAATATATTTACAAATAAACATATTTGTGTTGCACACAGATGGTGTGTGAAAAGTAATACAACAGAAATTCCTAGTTTAAAATGCTGATTTGTTGGTTTTTTTTAATGGACTAGTTTTCTGAGTCCTAATGATATTCTTTTATCATAGAGTACAGTACAAGGAGAACCAAATCTCATGCTTCAGCATATAAACTGATGTCAGAAAAAGACTCGTTTAAGCCCTTAAATCTCCTTCACTAGTGTGTGCAAATGCGACAGTGAATTACACATTTACTGAAATCTGCTCTGCAGTACTGGCTGTTGTTTAAGAGCAAAGCCAGAATGTCAGGCATTGAAGTGAATGCAATAAATCTTATGCTCCAGCATAAAACAGTCTTCTTACAAACACAACAGTAACAGCAAAATGGCCCTTAGAGTACCTTGTTGTTTACTTAGCTGCTGCTAGCTGTTAAGTAATAAAACAAGTTCACAAATGCCAGTGTAGGCTGGCTTACTTCCTGCGTAGAAAGACAGACAATTGGCAGTGCTAGGCTTTGGTTATCATCTTCAATTTTGAGGTTTTTACTGTGCACTCAACAAATAGAGTGCAGTGTGTGCTTGGATCAAATACTTCTTACTGCCTATGGAGCAGCTTCTGTATGACCTAATAGCAGTCTAAATATGTTTGTTAAACTCAGTAGCTGAGGTGAACAATCTGAGGATATTTTAATTTCTTCCATGTCTTACTGTCATTATTCGTTAGACTGTCCTTTGCATCTAAAAGTTATTAAGCAAGGCTTCCTGCTTTACCTTGGTGCCATTGCTTCATGTATTTATTTACTTACTGTCTTATTGTGAAATAAAACTTTATCTCTGAAAATTTTTAAGAGTCATCACTTGCTCTGCACTGGTATGAAGTAATCTCTGTTTCCTGGCCTAAATGATTGTGTAGTACCACTGCGCAGAGTAGTATAACAGCTGCAACATCCTGACTGGAAATCTTGCATTGTACCTGAGGAGTAAAAGTGATGTAATTGGGCCAATACTCTCCCTTGAGCACGCTGCAATCTGTACAGATTTATCCAAAAAAGCCATCTTCAAACAGGAAGGATTATTAATTGGAGGAAATTTCCTGGGTAATCCAGCCAGGTTTAGAGTGTGCATTATGGAAAGACCTTACTACACAGTAGTTTTATCTAGAAAGCTGTTTTCCTGCAAGCAGAGATTTGATGAAAGACCAGAATGCCACACCTCTCTGCATTATCATTGCTTTGTCTGGGACACAAACGACGTTGTTGATTTTTAATTCTCAGAGCTGATGAACATCCTGGCACATACACACACATCAGAATGAATAAAAATCTGTATCATAGAGTATCTTGCTGTGTTTTTCTCTTTCCTAACTGCTTCTTCCACAGCTGTTGCTCTCACTTTGAAATCCTGAGACTCTCAGGGCATAAAATATACAGCCACTTACTCGTTACTGTTTTATTGGTTATTTTGGCAAGAATGCTCACACAGCTGCATCTCTTTTTTCAGAAAACATCTCTGGGGACTGAAATCATCGTTTTGATGGCAGTGAGAATATTTTCAGCTTGTACTGAAGTAAAGTAGGACCTCCTAAAGTCACTTCACTATAGCCTTTTAGCTTCCAGAACTTAAATACAATTGTAAGACTGTTCATAACATGGCAGTGTCATCTTCTAATGCTTTGCAAACCCCTGAACAAAAGCACTTTTTTAAAACTTATAGCACAGCATCATTCCCCCTTATATTTTATTCTCATCACCCTGCCACAACTCATACTATATGAACTGTGTAAAAAAAAAAAATTCAGCTAGCTATGCCTCTTTAGCAGAATAAGAGCAATCCCAAGCGGCAAATATCAAGGATGAAGCAGGAACAGATACAGGAGATATTTGGCAGCTGGTAGCATTAATTAACTTCTCAGATGAGATAAAAGAAGACACAGATGAGGACAGTAAAGCAGTGGAATGGGTCCTCCAGGAGGTTTTGCAGTCTTCAACCTTGAAGTTTTCAAGAGCTGTGAGTAACCTGATCTCATAGCTGACCTTGCTTGGAGCAAAAGATCAGGCAAGAGACCTTCTGAGGTCCTTTCCAAACCAAACAGTTGTCCTATTATTCAAATTTCTGGTATCAAGAAAATCTTGAAGGTGTCTAGCATCTCACAAGGCCCATAAAACCTGCCACAATCTGGCCTTCAACATCTTCCTTTAATTGCTCACCTTTCTTTCCAGTGAGGCTGCAAACATCTTCTTCTTCTGTTACTTAAAAGTCACTTCCCATATCCACTGATCTACTCCAAAGTACAAAGATTGTACTGATCAGTTGTCCCAAAGGTGGCAATGGAATTTCAGTTTAGCTTCCGCAAAGTTATACTGGAGAGAGGAGAACATAAGGACAATGCGTACCATACTCCTTATATTTGCAGAAAAACTTACGTTCTTTTTGTGTATTTGGCTACAAGTTAACTTCCTTACCTCTTTCATACTAGTAATAGTACTGTATGTGACCAATGAACCCATTTTTCTCTCCTTTACACTTTTATCATACTGTTTGTGACAAAATAAACTTTTTGACCTGGCCAATGAAGCCACTCCTATCCTTTTATTCCAGCTGTTCTTTAATCCAATGTTTTTCCTAACACCTGAGATAAATGAATCAAATGTTGCATTTCACATTTTACTTTTACTAATTCTGCTTCCCTTCTTGTCCCCCCCATTCCACAGATTCTTTGCTCTTGCAACTATATTCTTTGCTGTACTGCTGTTCTGTCACTGCTGCACTTTACCCCACCATTCTTGTGCAGATTGGTCACCAAAAGCTAATTCACATCAGAAAGCACATGGCAAACACATTGGGAAGGCATGCAGTGCTGAGAGGGCTCTGAAGATGGTCAGTGAAAGTGATGTCTGTCTGAACTTGAGCACCTCTTCACTTACTTAAGGATCTTCATTTGTTGGGAGGATATAGTAAAGTTAAAGACACTGGGTGTTAGCTGATCAACAGTTTTCAATGTGATAAGTCCAGTGCTATTAACTATAGAGATATATATCAAATGGTGGTTGAATTACCTGAACATCTATTATTATAATATACATATCACAGAATCACAAAATCACTGGGTTGGAAAAGACCCACAGGATCATCAAGTCCAACCATTCCTATCAATCACTAAGCCAGCTCCCTCAGCACCTCATCCACCAATTTTTTTTAAATACTTTCATGGAAGGTGACTCAATCACCTCCCTAGGCAGCCTGTTCAGTGCCCAATGACCCCTTCCATGGAAGAAGTTTTCTGATGTCAAGCCTGAACCTCCCCTGGCAGAGTTTGAGGCCACTCTCTCTTGTCCTGTCCCCTGTCACTTGGGAGAAAAGGCCAGCTCCCTCCTCTCTACAACCTCCTTTCATGTAGCTGTAGAGAGCAATGAGGTCTCCCCTCAGTGTCCTCTTCTCCAGGCTAAACAACACCAGTTCCCTCAGCCACTCCTTGTAAGACTTGTTCTCCAGCCCCTTCACCAGCTTTGTTGCTCTTCTCTGGACTTGCTCCAGAGCCTCAACATCCTTCTTGCAGTGTGGGACCCAAAACTGAACACAGTATTCAAGGTGTGGTCTCACCAGTGCTGAGTACAGAGGGAGAATAACCTCCCTGGACCTGCTGGTCACACCGTTTTTGATACAAGTCAGGATGCCATTGGCATTGAACAGGGTTGGACCCAGCACTGAGCCCTGGGGGACATCACTTGTCACTGGCCTCCAGCTGGATTTAACACCATTTACTACCACTCTCTGGACCTGGCCATCCAACCAGTTTTCTACCCAGGAGAGTGTGCTCCTGTGCAGGCCAGAGGCTGACAGTTTCCGTAGCAGGATGCTGGGAGAAACTGTGTCAAAGGCTTTACTGAAGTCCAGGAAGACCACATTCACAGTCTTTCCCTCATCCAGCAGCCGAGTCACTTTGTCATAGAAGGTGATCATGTTAGTTTGGCAAGACCTGCCTTTTGTGAACCCATGTTGACTGGGCCTGATCACCTGGTTCTCTTGCATGTGCTTCATGATAGCACTCAAGATCACCTGTTCCATGACTTTCCCTGGCACTGAGGTCAGACTGACTAGCCTGTAGTTCCCTGGATCCTCCCTGCAATCCTTGTTGTAGATGGGCACAACATCAGCCAGCCTCCAGTTCAGTGGAACTTCCCCTGTGCTCCAGGACTGCTGGAAGATGATGGAAAGGGGTTTGGCTAGCACATCCACCAGCTCCCTCAATACCCTTGGGTGGCTCCCATATGGCCCCATATACTTGTGGGTGTCCAGCTGGGCAAGCAAGTCTTTAACCACATCCTCTTGGATCATAGGAGCTTAGTTCTGCTCCTCTAACTTCTGGGTAAGTACACACATGGAACAACTTTCCTTATTATTAAAGACTAAGACAAAGAAAGCATTAAGTACCTCAGACTTGTCCTCATCCTTTTTCATAGTTCCATTTAAATTCAACAGGGACTGAATATTCTCCCTCATCCTCCTTTTATTGTTAACATATTCATAGAAAGATTTTTTTGTTATTTTTCACCAGCTTGACCAATCTGAGCTCTAGTTGGGCTTTAGCCCTCCTGATTTTTCCCGTGCACAATCTCACTTCCTCCCTGTCATCCACCCAAGACGCTTGGCCCTTCTTCCATAGTTCATAGACATTCCTCTTCTTTTTGATGTCCCTCAAGATCTCCCTGAATAACCAAGCTGTTTTTTGCCCCCACTCGCTCCTTTTCTGGAACACAGGGATGGCTTGCTCCTGAGCTGCTAGGATTTCCTTCTTGAAGAGCACCCAACCCTTGTGGGCTCCCTTGCCCCTAAGGACTGTCTCCCATGGGACTTTGTCAACCAGCCTTCTAAACAGTCCAAAGTCTGCCCTCTGGAAGTTTAATGTAACTGTTCTGCTAATCCCCTTTTTCACCTCACCTAGAACTGAAAATTCTACCAACTCATGATGGCTTGTTCCAGGCATCCTCCTACTGCTACATTCCCCTGCAAGGCCTTCTCTGTTGACAAACAGCAGGTCCAGGAGGGCACCTTCCCTTGTCAGTTCATTCACCAGTTGTATGAGGAAATTGTCTTCCACACACTCCACGAACCTCCTAGACTGCTTTATTTCTGCTGTATTGTACTTCCAGCAGACATCCTGAAGATTGAAGTCTTCCACAAGGACAAGAAGTAGCGATCTTGAGACTACTCCGAGTTGTTTATAGAAGAGCTCATCAGCTGCTTCTTCTTGGCTGGGTGGTCTATAACAGATTCTGATCACAATATCTGCCTTCTTGTGGGCTCCTCTGATTTTAATCCACAGACACTCTATCCCGTCATCACCATAATTGAGCTTGAGGGGATCAAAGCACTCTCTAACATAGAGGGCTACCCTGCCACCTCTCCTGTCCTTCCTGTCCCACCTGAAGAGTTTATACCCCACCATAGCCGCACTCCAGTTATACGAGTCACTCCACTACGTTTCCATGATGGCAACTATGTTGAGTCTCCTTGCCCTACAGTAACTTCCAACTCCTCCTGCTTACTACCCATGCTGTGTGCTTTGGTGTAAACACACTTCATTTGGGCTGGTGAACCCTCAGCCCTCATAAAGGGAATAGTGTTCATTCCCAATCAACTAGTTCTTGGAATATCTAACCCTGAGAGCCAGTTTCTTCCTTTCCATTATCAGAAGTACTCGCTCCCACTCACTTTGTGGTGACATGCTGGTGGTCCTTGCCAGCACACCATCTCTCAGGCACTGGAGATCCACTTCCAGGCTTACTACTGACTAGCCTAGCCTCAACCCCCTCCCCCTTCACATCTAGTTTAAAGCTTTAACTATTGATATATACAGGGAGAGAGAGAGAAAGGGAAACAGAGAGAGAGAGAGAATAATTAAATAAGTGAGGAGAAATATAGTGGTGGCCACAATACTTAGCTTTGTCCTTTTTTTTTTTGTTGCCTGAGGAGCACCCTATACAGTGGACAACATGTAAATATACGTGTTTAGGTGTTAACAGTGTGACTTTTCTTCCCAAAGAACATATCTTTCAAACTGCACACTTTCCACAGGGATTTAAAAAAGTGCTCAGCATCCTGCCTGGACCATGCCGGCGCTTGGCTGATTGCACTAGAGTACGAGCCCAGCTGAGTTTTAGCCCTTTTGTGTTTCTCATTTTTTTAGTAAAGCAGATCTGTACACTGACCTACAGACTTGTTCCTGTACAAGCAATTCTCAACAGCCAGACACAATTAGCTCAGAGACCTGATCTCCGATTGATAATGAATAGAGTACTTGGGTGCTAAGTCTCAGCCATTGTTCCATTCAGTTGATAAAGCACCATCAGTTTATAATGGTCATTGTTCTAACATGAGTTTGGACACAATAACATCACTGTTCCTTGTCTCCTGCTCCCTGGCCTCTCTGTAGAGTTAGGCTTTATGGTGCTAAGCTTCATGGTGCAACAAATAAAAATATTCTTTGAATATTGCCTCCATTTCCAGTTCTTCAGAATACTTGACTGACATTCATAAATGTAACCCCTTTGTGACCCATTAATTATAACACATAAAATAATCCGCATTCTATAAATGAGAAAACTGGAGGATATAAAACTAGACATGACTGCATATGATAGTACTCTGAATTTACTCAGCAGGACGCTATTCATTCACAAAGATTTAAAGACTTCAGAAAGTCTCTATCTTTTTAAAGTGTGGGAAGCTGAGACAAAACATGCACTTGTTTGGGAATTCACAAAAGATCCATGACAGAACCAAAACTATACTCTGACCGGTGGATTGTCACTACAATTATCAAGCTGCTGATAAACCACAAAGGAAAATATGACAGACTATTGACATGCCTTTACTGTCGTTGGTAGCAAGTGCAGTGTTAGTTCAGGATTAGTACCTGTAGGTATGCAGCACAAACGTTGACATTGAATTACTGTCTGGGCAGGTATCCCATTTCCAAGACAGACAGTGTAGCTTCTGCTCAATTCAGTGCTCCCATGACTAGATAGGTATTAGAGACTGCGGTATAGCTGCACCCTGTATCAGTGACAAAGCCTGAGACAGGATGCAACCAAGACTACTGATTAGCAAGCTGCTATTTCATTTCAATTTGGTATCAGTAGCAGGCAGTGAATTTTTAGTTGTTCCATCCAATTTTCAGTTAAGCCACTCAAGCCACAAAAACATTGTTGTTTTTCTTTTGTATTCAGATATGAATATTTTGATAGTTTTGCAACTTCTTGAGTAATGTTATATGTGGTGCTCTTGAAATGGTGACTGTCTCCTGTGGTTTGTAGATATAGCCCATGTTTGTTTTAAAACTACCTGTTACTTTGTTTGCTAAATAATGACAACTTACTGTCTTTTTTTAAACAAAACCTATATGTGTGTTTGGTTGTGTTTCCATTTGAAAATGGGCTGGATGACCCAGTTTTCTTTTTGTTTGGCCAATAAAGCACTCATCCCTGCATCCTACCCTGAAGTGATGATAAATTGTTTCTCACTGGGTTGCCCCAAACTAAAAATGTATTATGCTGTAAAAGAAAATTTTCAGCATGCAATAATATTTTGGTATTTCAACAGTTTTTCTTGTTTTCCTTAGACCAGCAGAATGGTTTACTCAACACTTGGGTGCAGAAGAAACAGAAGCGGACTAATCACTTGATTAGTATAGCATGTCTGCTGACTAGCAGTCTTTTCTTTTACTGTGTTAGATCATGACAGTTTACTTATGTCAGTGGCAGTACCTGATCCAAACACAGCAAATCTTAATTGGCAATAAACTAGCAATATAGTTAAAATATATTTATTAGATAATTTGTTTGAATAGATCACGAACAAACTATTTTATTTATAAAGCTAGTGAACTTTCTCAATTGAGCCTTCTTCTGTTATTCAACTTTACCAAATCAAGTCAAGTTGTTGTGACTTTCATAGAAAGCTGCATGTATAAAGCCTGACACATAAAACTTTAAACAGACTCATAGAAAAGACAAGCTTATTTAGTTGTCTATAAATTGCATTTGATTTATGGCACCTAAAAGACACTTCATGGCCTAACAGCTAAGACTGCCTTGTCATCCTGAAAGACCTCAGCCTAGAATAGAGGAATTGTTAGGGAAAGTAAGTAATCAGATTTTTACCAGCCCACAATATCAGCCTGCTTCTGGTCTGATTGTGACCAAAAAACTCACAAAGTTGCCTAAGGCTTTTGATGTGAGATGAAATAATCATAGAATGATTTGGGTTGAAAAGAATCTTTAAATGTCACCTGGTCAAATCCTCCTACAATGAGGAAGGACAAATGTATCCTATATTTTAATAATACAGAATTCTGATGAACACCAGACTAAGGCACAAAAATAAACTTGAAAAATGGTCCCAGCTTCAGAGAGCTGTTGACTAATACTAAATGTATTTGTCACTTCTTTATAACTTACCAGTTATTATTGTTTATATTTGAAAGTGTTTATGAGATGTTTCTGTAGATATATGATAAAATACAGCACTCTACACATCATTTAGTCTTGGAATCTAATCTGACAATCTGTTGGGCACATGACTAACTTTATCTGATAAATAGTTGTACACAAATGATTTGCTTGAATCAAGCATTAGCTAAATACAGGTGAAAACAGGTAGAGAGAGTAGACAGCAATAACAAAACTTTTTTTTTTATATGCTTCCTGTAAGTATAGACTGCTTTTGCTAAAAAGGAGTGAGAAAGTCAATTCGATGTCCTCCTAGCCATTACTGTGAATTCGGCCTTTCATCTTCAAAGTACTTTCCAAACATTTATTAATTTTCTTTATGACATTTTGTAAGACTTGTAGATAAATATCAACCTGCTTATGAGAAATTGAAACATGAAGGTGGAGTCATTTGTTCACAGCCACATGGTGGCTCAACAGTAAATTTCAGACCAGAATCCCAAAGTGTCTGGCACTTCTTTCTTCTCATTTTCCTTCTGCTTCCCATAGGGCCTACTGGAGATCACATCACATCTACATTAGCAGGTACAGTCTTGAGTATTTTTTCTTTCCCTATCCTTTCATACTTGAGTAAATGTCCAGCCTTCTTGTTCTCTTAGGTCCTGTCTTTGGCCTGTGCATATTCAAGAAAGTAAATCTTGAATGTATCTTGCATTTGTTAATTTGATATACCAGTGCATAATTATATAATTTTACTAATTAAACAGCTGTGCTTAACGAAGCTGAATCAAAAGAACATATCTGCTGTCTTAAATTAGTTAACAAAATAATTATTTTGATAGCTTTCTTTACATCTCTAAGTTTAAGCACCTATATGAAATGTTAAGGAATTAAACCATTTTGTTCCAGTGATTCTCACAGCCATTTCCCACGTATTTAATTATTTAAGGAATAAAAAAATGTGAATACAAGCATGTTCCCTTGGACAATTTGGAGATTCTCACCTTCCTAGTGAGAAGCTCCTTTATTTACCACTACAACCTGCTATTCACTACAACAGCACAAGCTTGTATATTGTAGACCCTTCATTTTCTTCTTTCTGACTGCCTTCTATAAATCAGCCAGGACAAGTTGCCCATTAAGACTACATCCAAGGATTGTGATGACTCCAGGCGATCATCCTGGAGGAAGTTATGTAAGGCCAAACACCACCCAAATTGCACCTAAAAGTGATAGCATTTTGGTTGGCTGGCTGGAGGCTTTGCCAGGGGCAAATGCTGGACACAAAGACTGAAGAAGAATTTGGGAGAGCTGAATGTGGCTCTTAAACTCCCAGAACCTCAGCTATTCCACAGTGTAGCTGTAATACCAAGTGCAGAAGTGCTGCTGAGTCTCAGTCCAGAAATATTGGTGAAGTACTCTGCAAACCGAAACCTTACAATATTAAGAAACACATGCTGTCCTAAAAGTTTAGGATGTCTCCAACAGCCTCAGTGAGGCTTTCAAGGAGTAAGAGTTTGACCTGTTATTCCAAATTTAAACATCTGTTATCATCTGAGATCACAGGTCTCTTACATGATCTCTGCTGTATTTGTCATTTGGATGCTTCAGATACACAGAGGAGGTCTCTCAAACTTGATACCTGTATTTAGGCTGCTTATTTTGGCACTACTTAGCGTGTAGTCACTGCACAGTTCTTTAGCTAAATTAATCACGGTTTTGAAACTTGTTACGCACAACAGCATAAACAAACTACTTGTTTTGCAACAGGAGGTACAAAATCAATTGCTCACAATAAGAATGTGGTGCAAACAGAAAGACTACAGAAGAAAGGAATTCACAAATGAAAAACCTGTACTCCTCAGGATTGATGTGAATATTGTGCAAATATACATTAGTTAGAGGTTTAATTGTGTCAATGTTTTCTTCAATAATTATGTGTTACAACAACTCTTCTGTTTGTTCGCAAGGTTTAATACACCTCAACAATGCCTCTGACCACGTTTGACATCCAGAATTGCACCTTTGCCTAAGAAACATCCTCTTCCTGCTCATCCTATATAATTTCCCAACCACTTTGGAACCCCCTACTTAATTGACTTTGGCATAGACTGTTAGTCTGACAACACATGGAAGCACGTGCATAAGAAAACTACATGACTATTTCTACTGAATACAGTAATGAGCAATTACATGTTTTTGTAAGACTGAAAACATATTTAGTGAGCAGCCCGCACATTTAAGAGATTACTTACTTAAAATTTACATTGAAAAGCAACTTATGTTGATCTTTTTGGCAGTGAAGCAAGATCCCTGATTGAGCCCCTAGTTTAGGTCAGACAAAAATATCAATATAAGGTATTATGAGACAATCTAAAATCTAATAATCTTGCTGTTTTATTTTTTCTATGTGTGAACCCATACAATGTAGTTTAAGAGTTTAGCTAATATACAGCCGTTCCTTTGCAGTACCAGTAATAAACAGACTTAGATTTTTTTTAATGTCATAGCTGTTCAAAGTAGTTTGAAAGTATTTGTTCTTTTTCCTGATACTAATATGTCAGGAAAATTTCTTGCTAACTCCTCTTTGACTAACATGCCAGGCTTCATATGATCAGGACCCACGTGATGTTGCTAACTTTTCATATCTGTTCCCAAAATATATTTATGTTTGATCTCCTGATGTGCAAAACTTTGATCTGATTGCGTTTATTATATTAACTTAACCCTGATTTAAATTGAATTGACTCATGAGCACTGGACACGGAATTATTTTTCATGAATAGTTCTTCTCTAATTTCTAGATGTCTATAACCTTTCCCCAAATTCCAATCAACATTTACTTTTCAAACAAACAGGATCAGTTTTGTACATTTCTTCTTGACAAGCACTGATTCTACCTAATGGATCTCTGATGGGATTAAGTTACAATTCCCCTAAAAGAGCCTGCAGTTTGAGAAATTGAGTGCTGAAGGTGATCATGTTTCCATGATCATACAATAACTTAGGTTGAACACCTCTGGAGGTCAGCTCCGAGCCCTGTTCAAAGTAGGTCCAAGACTAGAAGACTTGTCCAGCTGAGGGGAAAGGGTCTATTCCCTGGGCCTTCTGACTATGTTGTTGTTAAAACAGCTCAGGATGCCTCTGGCCTTCCTTGCTGCAAGGACATACTGTTTCACATGTGAAACTGCTTCTGTTCAACAGATTCGTATTTGACTTGCTCTCCACCACATTAATTTCTCAAAGCTACTTCTTATACAGTTGCCCCTCATCCTGTACTGTTGAGTGGAGTTATTCCATCCAAGGTACAATACTTTGCATTTGTTTCCGATGAAATTTTTGTTTAAATGTTGACTACACATGTTTTCCAGATTTTCAATGGGCACTTATACTGAGATTTGATTTCCTTGATTTGGGGAATCTGGACCAATGATTTCCCTAATTTGGGTAATTTGTACCATTAAGCATGATTGTTCCATGAAAAATTGTATTTTAGCCAGTTATCTGGGTTAGGATAACAGGTCATTCTATCCACCTGGGAATGCATAATAATACATGGTTTGCATAATAATAGGATGGAGAAGTATTATAGCAAGATAACAGCAAGCTATCAGTCAGATTTGTGTTTTCTTTTTAGCTTGACTTAAGCTAATGAATAAATTCTGCTCAAGATATTGGGAGCTCTTGCAAATACTGTAACCCAGCTTTTCAGCTCTGATGGAGCAGTGATTGCAGAAGACTAAAACTGAGGGCTATGACCATGACTGTGGCCAAAAACATTTGAAAAACATTTGGAGGCAAAGGGGTTTGTATGTTGTCAGTGAGTGTAGCTACATAAATATGCTGGTGCCAACCAGACACGTACCATTGTGTATATTGGGAGGTCTCCCCAGCAGCATTGCTGTAACATGATTCAGGCCAGAGGTGTCATTAAGGGAACAGAGAGGGAGTGCTTCCCTTGGTATTACATTAATTTTCACTTCAGATAAATTAGAAAATTAATATAACAATATCAATAGGAATGCTCTTCTTGGAACCACAAGAAAAGAAATTTTAGAGCAAACTTGCCCTTTTCAGGCTTCATTTTTAATTTTTCAATTACTTATTAACGCTAAACACCTTTCAGAAAAAAAACCTGAAGATGGACAAAGATTTCCATGGTAAAAGCTTTACCTAACTGAAACAATGTTGTTAGTGAAGTGATACACCATCAGGGCATGGAGGTATCAGGTTAAGTCTGATCAGTAAGCTACTCTTTGAAAACTGCCTAGAATTTATAAGAATTGAAAGCTAAGTAATTGTAGAATGATGGCTTATTATTAGATAGGCTATTACAAATAATCGGTACAGCACTAATACCAAAGGATTATATTAATGATATTGCAAAAGGGAAAAAGATTGGTTTATTAATTCTTAATAAGAGATGGTAAGTTAGTTAACAAATGCCTAACATCACACATAGTTGGATGGTACTATGAGGTTTTTCTCATACCTGCAAAAGCATGCCAGAATCATCCATGCAGGTTTTGCTAAAGATTTATGTAGCAAAGCCTCATACCCCAGTGCAGAGCCCTGTTTACATGATGCTGTGTATGGGCAAACAGCTCCGCCACATTCATTCACCTGAAAAATTGATGCCTACAAAATTGATGGCTGTTGAGGTGAATGCAGAACAGTTGAATGAACGATTTTTATTTGCTGACATATACTTATTTCATCCCATAATTCTAAGTATGTCTTGTATTTTATGCTTTGGCTTCCAAAAAATTACTTTAAACTTGTGGCTAATTTGAACATAAGTGAATATTGCTCTCCAAAGACAAACATATTTTTGTAAAAACCATTCTGGGAGACATCCAGAAACAGAAATTGATAGTGCAACTGAAACTCTTCTAAGGGATTTCCCCTTTCCTGTTCTGGGATCAGTGATGCTGCAGATTGTTCAGTTCAAACTAATGACAGTTCAAAAGCAGCTTTTATTTCCTGGTTGACTTCTAACATTGTCTTAAATCTAAGAGTTATTTATTTATTTCATTGAAACTGGTGGACACTAAATATGTGCCTCAAGTTAAAAATGTGCTTTTAAGTATTTTCTTAGCATAGAATCAGAATAAAATATTACAGAAAGGTAAACAGGGATGTCAAAATCTGACTGGCTTAGAGAGGTCAACTATGATATTCAACAGGAGTTGTTCAAGAGAAGAATGCCTTTTACTTAAAGCAGGGTTTCTTTCTTAAGGAGTACAAATACTGTCTTACATGCTTTCATATTTGATTTTATTATATGCATCAAAATTCCTGAACATTGAATTAAGAAATAAGGACCAAATTCATAGGTATTACAAGGCTGTAGGGAAAATAACAAATCCCAATGTTTTCATATTGCACGCTAAAGTACAGACAGAAAACAAAATACTGTTTTCCAGCACTGTTAAATTTTTAGCAACAGAACAATGACACTCTGCAGGACACAAACTGCAGTAAGTTCTAACGAAGAAAACTAAATGAGCTTAAATTGCAGATACTGTAATATCTTACCCTCCAGACTCATTTCAGTCTCTTCCTCAACACACTGTTCCAATTCAAGTCAATAATTCCCACTCTTGAGAGTGAACATTGAGTATGAACAGGGAGTTTACAGAAATGCTACTGTTGACATCTGGGTGTGGAATATGTAGTTGCTCCTAGTAGATGTGGTGCTTTCCTTTCTTTTAATTACTTCTTTCTCATTTGGTAGGAGATGCTTTCCTTATTTATGTTTTGGGTATAGTGTTTTCTTATGACTAAGAAAGCTCAGACAAAATGAGTCTTACTGAAACAAGTTGTCACACATAATGTAGGATCTTAAGTAAGTTGTTTTGCTCAGTATTCAGGCCATCACTTTTCAGTTACAAATGTCTTAATTTGAGCACACAGTTTGTGAGAAAAAAGCTGGTTCAGCACCCTGAGCTGAAGTTCTGTATGAGGTAAATCTAGCCTCATCAAATAACCCCTGAATTCTGAATGTGCTAGAGCTGCTGGATGGATTTCCTAAAAAAGTTTGTCAGAGGACTCTACCTCTGGTTATGAAAATATGATTGTTTCAGGTTAAAATGACTGCAGTCTGTCATATAGCCCTAAGAGGCAGGAGTTGTCATTGTGAAGTTTGTGAGAAACACAAATCAATAGGAGCTTCACACTATGAGTCTTAGAGAAGTGGTAGGGAGCACACATTTGTTTAAGGAGGGTTAGTCTATAGATACTCAGATTACTTACATGTAAGTGAAATAAACACTTTTGAAGTAAAACGTGTCTCTTCTGAAAAGAATAAGGAATCCTAAGACAGCTGGGAGACTTTCCTCCACCCTGTGCAAGTGCATTGCAAATGCTGAACTTCAGATGACAGATATGGAGGCGGTAGTTCTGATGGTCGAACATTCGTGAGCAACTGAGCCACAGTTTTCCGTGCCTAAGTCAATTCAGGGAAAACTTCTGTGTTTCACTCCTCAAATGATGGCAGATTATATATATATTCTTTCCAGTTTTGCTAGGCCTTGTGTAAGCTAATTCAGAAAAGACCACTTTGCTCATCAAGAGGGGCATCTTAATGAAAAATGATAATTAAACTTCACAAAAGCTCTCAGCCAAGCGTAAGATCTGAGCTTACATGAGGTCTCTCACTATTATTCATGCCTCTTTGGTTAAACCATGATGATATTTGTAGGTATTATTTTGAAAAATTGCTATTGCTCTAGATTCAGCAGCACTACTACAAGTACCGTGCTTAAAGAAGCTGCCACTGATGTGGGCAGTTGTTCAAAGCCAAAATACATCCTCTCATATTTTTCAACACATGTCTTTCCTGGAAGCGCATCTTTGAATATTCTCGTCATCATAGTTAAACACTTAACAATAACTAAAACATTTTCAGTTGTTTACATCCTGTAGTTGAACTGTTGCCCTTGTTGACAGACAAGTTAAATATATTCTAAGGATTTTTCAGTTCTAGACAGCTGTCTCATTAGAAATATTTTGAAGAACATTACTGTCTTTTGAATTAAATTTTTATATTTTAATCTGAAATTAAAAAAACCCACCCAAACCCAAATCCAGTAGTTGCATTTATTTAGTCAAATAATAATCAGAGAGATGACATTATTCATGTATTTTTAATAAAGCATAAGGAATTTATCCAATAAAAAACTTTGGCTAGGAAGATTAGAACATAAATACATGCCTTTATGATTCTTGCACATCTCCAATGATAGGCTGTAAAGAATTAAGAGATTTCTATTAAGAATAAAAAGCTTGTGTGACAGCTACAATAGCAGTAAGTATAAATTCTGAAAGGGTTTTCAGAAGAAGAAGAAACAAAATAAAGATCAATTGTGCCATTTAATAGTCTGGAAAAGTAGTAATAAGATAAATGGTTAAGCCTTCCCAAGGGAAAATCAGAATTGTAGGTAAGAACACGAAAGATCAAGTTAGTAAGTAGAAGGTTAGGAGCAGCCTTATTACAGAAGAGGCTACAGGGCTGCCCACAAAGACATATGTTCCAAAGAGTGGTGGAAAGCCCCGGTTATCTGCATAGCCAGGTTGTATTTACTGATTTGGTCAACACTTATCTCCAAAATCCCACTTCTTAGTCTCCACTTCGACTCTGCTGGAGATAGTTAGTCACACCTGGCCTCAAATCCTCAGCTGGTATGCTGTCCCATTATGGAAATTATTGCTGTAAACTGCTGAGTCAAGTTTGTACCAAGTAAAACCGGTAACTCCTCTCACACAGCTTTCAGCTATTAAACACCTCCCTAAATGCATCTGAAATCTGTAAATATTGTGGTAAAAAGACTGGTGAGCCAGCCAATGCGAAACAAGAGATACCTCTTTGAAATATTCACAGTGGCTTCGCAAAACAATCTAACAAATTTTGGATTTCATGGAGCATTAATAAGAATATTTAGGACTATTTTAGCAGCATTAGATTTAACATTGGTCCTGCAAGGCATGTTCTATTATTCCTGAACACAGACTTATTTTAGTAATCATTTGGGAAAAGATCATGCAGCAAACTGGTGGCAAATTCAGAACTAAAACTGTGGACTTTTCCTACCTGCCATCTCTACTGCTTTTGGAACTAGACAAACGCTTCATAATTTAGCTCTGGCCTTTTAGCTGGATATGTAGGACCTCTGGACATTTGTCAGGCAAATTGTTAGGGCAAGAGCTGTTCAGATATATTCTTTCAGATATAACAAATGCTCTGTGTCACATGTGCAGTGCCTCTGGGACACCTGGGACACAGAAGACCTATAGTATATGAACTGCTTTGGTTTATTTGCACCATGGAAATAATTTGCATCATACATTGTGCACCCTGTACAGGCTGATTTTACTGTATGCAGATCAATTCTACATTGCAGTCCATACAATCTTTCACTGACATCCAATAAATTCAGTATTTCACGAACACATTGGATTTACTGTGTATACAATGGACAGACTATACGTACTTCTGTCTGAGAAATCTCAGGGAGTTAAGGGAACTATTACTTTTAAAATTTCAAAGGATGGTATGTTTTCTTGCCCTTTTTTTCATTCCTTAAATATCATAAAGAGTCATTGCCAGTAGGAAAAACTAATGAGGAGGATGATTATATTATCCAAGATATATGTATAAAGTACTGCAAGAGTTCCATCAGAAATAGATAATTAAACCATAATTTGTCCAAGTTGTCTAGTAACAATAAAAGGTCTAACCAGTAGTGCTTTTCTGGGAAGTGTTCCTAGCGTTACTGTATGGAGAAGAAACCACTTTAGGATCCAGTTCTGCTACTGCTGTGTTACGTATGGTACCTGAGACAGCAATCGAACTTTAACAGTGGCCAGAAGGGATATCAGGAAGAGAGGTGGAAAAGATGTAAATCAAGTGTGTTGACCTGCTTTGACCACTCCAGGCATCTTGTCATGCTGCTAGAAATTGTGTGAGTATGATTGCATGAGTAACTTAGACACTAATTAGAGCCTTACTTCAGAAGAAACTCAAGTAAGCTCAGCACATCCATGGAATGCACCAGAATTGTCAGTAAACGTGCAAGCATTGAAACTTAAAACCAGGTAAATAAAGTTGATTTTGAAGTATTGTAGGTTATTTATTTAATATGGCATAGTATTACTAAAAATATCAAGTCTAGAGAAAAATAATTGTCTTTTTATCTGTTAGTCATGAAGAATGCAGCTTAAACAGTAAAGCTTCATAAGAAAAAAATTCTCTGCTTTTGAGGTCAGTCTGAGAAACGATTTTGTGCATTTTCTAAGTAACATATCATAAAAAGAAACATTTAACTCACCTGGGATAACCAATCCTATAAACCCAGTAATTTTAGGCTTCCTATGTTTATATGATTTTTTTCCTGTGTTACTCGTTCCCAAGCTATAGTTCCCTTTATGCAAAGGATAAACTGTGATTCATACATAGAAAGTCATGTAATTAATACGAGAAATACTTTGAACAAGATCACAGGAGTGGCAAAATCAGAACAGATTATTGCTCTATTACATCAGGTGGTTGCTTCTGGTCTGACCTACATACTCAGTGGGAAGAAGTCCAAACCAAAAGCAATTTTACACATATAGGAGGTAACACGTTAGTATTACACATCAGAAAAAAATATTTCAGCCCTGGCAACCAAGAGCAATTGTTGTTTTCTGAAGTGCAAGGACAGGCGCTTCTCAATCATTTTCGTAGTATCCTGAAGAGACACCCCATTGTACACTCTGGTTGGGAACATGCTGTCCTAGAGTGCTTTGGGTAGGAAGGGACCTCCAGGTCCCCAGCACGGACGCCTGGAGCCCTCCCGGACGGGGCAGCCACAGCTTCCGCGGTCAACCGGGCCAACCTGAGGAATTTTCTCGTGGTGGTTTCGGTACGTCGTGGTGTTTGGGTTTTGTTTTTGTTTTCTTTTTGAAAGCTCTGATTTGGGAGCAGCGCTTTTTGCAGGCTTCGCAGTCGCAACGCTACAACAGTCGGTGCTTCTCTCCCAGCCCCGCATTCTCGCTGGATTTGAACCTTCGAGCATTTCCCACTGCTTAAAGCAGGAAAAGACGCAAAAACCACTACCGCCACCGGCTCAGGGCCCGCGGGCGGGACCCTCGTGAAGGGGCGGGGCCATGCCGGGGAAGCAGGACGGGGGGCGGGGCCACGTGGGGCTCCCTGCCGTGCGGAGGGGGCGGTGCAGGGTGGGGCTAACAGCGCGCAGGGGCGTGTCCCGGGGGCGGGGCGGGGCGCCGCGAGGGACTTGGAGGGGCGGTTCCCGCCATCGCTACAAAGCGCTGTGTCTGGCGCGCCCCCACGGTTTTGCAGCCGGGCGCGCGGCGCTCGGTCACTCGCGGCCCTTACGGCTCGAGGTTTCCGACTTCAGCCACAGTGCTGGCTAAGTCGGGGACGGCGCGGCGCGGCGGCGGAGCTCGGCTCGGCATGGCACGGGGCGCGGAGCGGCGCCGCTGCGGTCAGTGCGGAGTCCCGGGGCGCCGGGCGTCCGGCCCTGCTCGGCTCCGCCTTAGCCTCTGTCTCTTCTCTCCCGTTTAGGGTCCGCGGCCTCCTACTTCACCTCCGCGAAATTCCTGCTGTACCTGGGGCACGCGCTGTCCACTTGGGTGAGTGCGGTGCCGCCGCCACAGCGAGCGCCGGGGCAGGCGGGGGCTCCTCTCCGCCTTGCGCTTGGCCCTGGAGAGACTTCGATGTTTGACACGGACCCATCGCTGCCTGTGCGGGTGGTGACGGGAGGTGTTTCTTTCTGTTACAGTGTGTGCCTTCCGAAATGCTTTCTTTTTGTAATGAAGTAACATAGGACGCTAGTTTTTACTCAGTTGAAAGGTACTGAAAACATCTTAAAATAGGCTCTAACAGTGGTCACTCCAGTTCTATTTTATATAATAACATTAAGAATATATCTGTTTCTTTGTGCAATCAGAAATATTCATCTAAATGTCTTGATTTGAAAGAAGAGAAAGACTTTCCCCCTGCTAATATTCCCTGCTTTATCTTTAGTCTTGGATTTGGGCTGGTTTAATGTGTGCTTTGGGTAGCATTAACAAATGGATGATTTGTTAGTTTACAACACTGTGTGCCTAGCTTGAGCAGCGCCTCGCTTTCACTAACACAAAAGGTCAAACTTATGTTTCCACTAATGGAAGAAGGTTTGGAGGGGTTATCAGTTGTTTGTTCTAAACAAGTACAATATTTTAGTAATTATTAATGCTATTAAAGGAGCTTGATGATTATGTTTCTTTTTAGTTCAGTTCTTTTCAGAGATCAGGGTTGTTACCAGCAGCATTTTTTTGTCAGTAGTGCCCACAAAGTGCCAAGCTGGCAATTTGGCTGACCCTGCTTCAAAGCTTGGCACAGGGGCCACCCTGAGTGCCTGAGTAAAGGTGACAAGGCAGATTTTGAAAACAATGTTGTATACTAAAAGAAGCACTAGACTGCAAGATGTCTATTCCTGTGTTTGGCAATATTAACAGGATACTCCCTTTTGCAGTGTGTTTTCTTTTGTGATGAAAATCATGACTCAAAAAACCCCAACCATACCTGCTGAAACAGAAATAGAGCCTTATTCTGACAGAACAGGATGCAGGGCTGTACTTCTTTTATCTTCTATGCTTAAGTGCTCTTGTAGTCAGAATGTTTTTGCTACTGGGAACAATAAGCACTTTAATCTTCAGAACTCAAAGTAGTATGTTGTCTGTGTTCTAAAATGGTAATGTCCATAATACACAACCTGATGCAAATGCAGTTTAGCTGTAATTGAGAGAACTAATCTGGTCTTTGTGTTACTAAGCAATTCCCAAATGCAGAGAGAAACTGTAAATGATTTAAGCATATCACATCTCCACAAATGTTCAGATTTGAACAAAGTCTAGGCTATGTTTTAGGATCTTGTTCAGTAAAGCATTTGGCTGTGTGCTTGGTCTTGGTGACCTTACCAGACTGGACTGGAGTCTCAGACTCCTGCACTTGATGTTGTCTTTAATTCATTGCTGTCTCACTCAGTGTTAAAAGCATGAACTGGGTTCACCTTGTTGGTGCCAGGCCTAATGCTTGCTGGCCCTAGGGAGTAGGTAGTAACCTGGCTACTGCTTGAGTTGAGGGCTTTGGTGATGAGATCTTCTGTCGGAGATAACTATAAGGATAATTATGACAAAAGTGCAAGAACTATCTTAAATAAGCACAGTTTAGTGTCACAGTCTTTTTAAAGAGTTGAAATGTACAATTTGAAACATTGTAAAGTGGGCTTAAGTATATATGATCAAGGCTTTGCCCGTTTCTGAAAGCAATGTGTTTAAATTTCAGTAAATATCTTGAAATTACATATCTGCTTCACATTTCTAAATCACTAATGCTGTTCTTCTGTTATACTATTTTATTTTACTTGCTTTTCATGGTTTTTATTTCTTATAAAAGACTCATCATTGCAGATTTAAACAGCTTTAGTCAGCTCTCAAAACAAGTGTGTGAATTGGGCTGATCAAAATATTCTTAGTATATGTGTTGGATAAAGTTGAACAGAGTTCACAAGCTCCTTAAATGAGTTGTTTAGCAAAATTATGGTTTCACTGGAATCTAAGGAATCTTCCTGTGAGTTTCAAGTGAGATCAGGATTTTTCATTCTGACAATAGTGGCTGCCACTGACTTTCACGTACTTTGATTTTTTTAAAATGCCTTTTTCAACTTGTCAGAATTTGGTTACTGAAACATCTCTGCATAAAAAAAAAAAGAAACCCCAAACTTCTATTAGGATATTTTAATTTGGAAGTATGTTCTGGCTCATTTTTCTAGCTTAATAAAGAGTTACCCAGGCTAATCAAAACTTAGTTATTCCACATGCCTGTATTTTAAGTGAAATTCAGTGAAGAGGTTACTCGGATCATATTAAGTTTAAATGAATGATAGACTTGGAACATTATATCCCTGTGTTTTCATTGCTGTAATACTTTCTATATTTTTCTACTAACTGTGGAATAGAAGTGTAATGTTTTGCAGAAGATGTTAGGTGTCTCTGGAGAGTTAAAATTGGTTTATGATATATGGGAGGGCACATGTTAGCCAGGTATGTGCATATTTGCATTTTTTTCATTGATTTTGGTAAGAAAACTCAATACCCAGAGTTTTTTCTTTAACAGCTTAAAATTTTCTTCTCATGTGATTGGGGTGTAATTATTTATCTGGCTGTGGTTAAGGAAACAAATGTGAGTGTTTACACATTGTGATGTTTGAAGAAACCTCTTTCAGAGAAATTCAGTAACGTTAATATGAATTCTTTTTTGTGTGCCTATGCTACTTTTAAGACTTTACTCAAACTGCAGTTATTTTGACCCTCCAAGCAACATACTTTTATGTCTCTCCTGATGCTGTGTTGTATATATTAAATTTGGCAAACTGCTTTTTAGAAGTGCTTTTGTTACACTTTCCCCTGCCCTTTTGGATATTTGAAGTCCTTAGAACTTTGATGTATCACATAGCAATTGCTTATTTTAGATAAGGCAGCAGAATAATTTTCATGTTTTGTTTACAAGAGACTAACATTAGGGACCCTTAAACAGTATGCCCTAGAATAGTATGACTGATTTCTACTTCTCTGCTTTGCTATTGATTGCACAAAGCATTTTCTGTAATGCTATGTTTAGAAATAGTGAGATGATTGCTATCATGTGACAATATAAACTTCAATATATTCATTAGCAAGCCAGAGGCTGGTTTGATAGCAAAAGTGTTCTGAATACTATGAAGATTACTTCACTGGGACAAGTTTAGCATTTTGGTCTTCTTTTTTATAGCTGCCTTAAGTGGTGTTACAATGTGAAAAGTTTGAACTAGTAGTAGGCTAACTAGATTGAATTAGCAATGGGCTTACACGTAGCTCTGTTATTCTGCCTCTAGGTAATATGCTGATGCTTAACATTATTAAAAAGAGCTTAAGTCCATTGACTCCAGAAGCTTCAGTTAATATTCAGGAATTCACCTTCCTTGATTTAGCCATGTCTATACCAAATTGCAGTATGATTTGCTTTGACTTGACTGGCTCCTGTTTTCAAAGCAGCATTTAAGCTTTAATCATCTAAGAACAACCTCCGTATTAAAAAAGATATTTAAACAGTGTCTGTAATCAATAAATCTGCTGCTAATATTTGACCTGTGCTTGACAATCTTTGTAAGCTTACCAAGGTTTTGGATGCGACCTTCTAAGAGACTTTGTCCTGTAATAATATAATAGAAAATACCTGGGATTTTTGATGTGATATTCCAAGCTGCAATGTTGCACTTGATCAGGGCAGATGATTTTGGTGATACTGAGATAAAATCAATACTGATGGGTTGTTGTCAAAAAAAAAAAGCCAACCCCCAAAATAAAAAATCCCCACCACCCCAAGCCTTAAAAACAAAACAAAAGAACCCCAACTAAACAAAAAGGTCCCCTATACACTAGACCTGCATGTACAGCAAATCTTTATTTTACAGGTTCGGTCAAAGTATTGGTAAAATAGTCAGCTTGTGTGCTTCCAAAGTAAAAATAGTAATATTGTTTGTGTTACTTTTAAAGGGAGATCGTATGTGGCATTTTGCTGTGTCGGTATTCCTGGTTGAACTTTATGGCAACAGCTTACTCCTGACTGCAGTCTATGGACTGGTTGTGGCGGGATCAGTTCTTCTCCTGGGAGCCATTATTGGAGACTGGGTGGACAAGAACTCCAGGCTCAAAGGTTAGATGCCTAGAGCAGGTTATTTACTTAAGGATGGATCAAATTAATGTAAAAAGATAAAGTTAAGCCAATTCTGAGAATAGAGCTTGCTTAGGTTTTTTATTAGGAAAGATAGTGTTTGAGTGGTAATAATTATACAAAGATAGTGTCTAAAGACAGGGAAAATAGTTTTGTGTTGTGGTGTGTCCACTAAGGCTAAACCTCTACAGTATGTGCAGGAATGCAAAAGGTAAAAGGCACTTAACTGTAAAGACTACAGACCAAGTTATTTACAACTTAATATGAAAATACCCTCATGTAATTTGTTGTCTTCTGTCTGGATAGAAACATCTTCCGCTTAAGTGTAAATGCACACTGCATTTGCATTATACATATTTAAAATATATGCTCTAGTCTGTTTTATAAATAACTTGTTATCAAGTTCTTCATAAATGCTTTTGCTTTCCAAGAGTTTACAAAACAGCATCACTTCCATGGTGTATTGAAGGTTAATTTAGGGACTCAAGCCAAGTCTTGATTTTATGCCATTAAAAATAGTGTCATCATTTAAATTAGTGCAATTTGGCTTTTGATTGAGAAAATACGTACTTGAGCTGTGAATTAAGAACTCTGAATTATTAAGAGCTATGAAGTTACATCAGACATTGATCTGTTTCTTTGAGACAATGGAAAATTAAAAATCTAATATGAAGTATAGTTTTACCACTTATATTTTGGGGGAGAATAGGAAAATAAAAATATTCAGAGAATCTATGCATGTTCCTTAATTACAACCAGCTTAAGCTCATTCTTACATTCATAACTGTTGTTTTTTGTTTTGATTTACAACAGTGGCCCAGACATCCTTGATTGTACAGAATGCATCTGTCATCCTATGTGGTATTATTCTGATGATTGTCTTCTTGTTTAAGACCCAGCTTTTGACCTTATACCATGGATGGCTTCTTGTGAGTGCTTGAACTTATTAATAAGTAATTACCTTCTGAAGAAACTTTGGGGAACATGGGAGACAGATGAATTGATTTTCTTTCTCACAAGTCTGTTTAGATGTTCCTGTGAGCTAAAACTGGCAAATGAAACTTCGAGCTACTTGAGTAGAGATGATTGTTTTCTGTCAGGAATTGTAAAGTAGACTTGATCTTGTTTTATCTGGAGAATAACACTAAAATGTCTGGATTCAAATGTATAAGTGTCTTTTTTGGTTGTAGAGGGTAGGAATAGATGTATCCCTTCATCAATTTTTTCATCTTATAACTTTTTTCCCCCCCATTTCTCTAGACGGTGTGCTATATCCTGGTTATCACAATAGCAAATATTGCCAATTTGGCCAGCACTGCCACAGCGATCACAATTCAGAGGGACTGGATTGTTGTGGTTGCAGGGGAAGACAGAAGCAAACTGGCAGGTGAAATATGTTGCCTTTATAATATTGTCAACATCTTACTTTCCAAACTTCAATTTTGACTAGTTTTAGAGGTCACCACATATTTGAGTTACAGATATTATGAGAAAACAGCAGGTAAAAAGGGCAGCTTTTGTTTTCCTCCTTCTCCCTGCTCTGGACTACACTTACTGAGATTAGCGATCACTGTTTATGATTATAATTCAATTAGGCATCCCTAAAGTTGTTTTATCCTCCTTTTAGTTCTACTGCAGCTTTGTCAGAAAACTTTATTCTTGCTGAACAAATAAACATACACCAGGCTCTTAAATCAAATAATCAATGTTGAATAGAAAAGCTATTTAACTTGCAGGCACCTAAAGCCAAATGTTGCAATACTTTATTTTTAGGTCCCTGGAATGAAACAGAAAACTTGTGTAACTAGGGATCAAAGAGGTGCATGAGAATGAAGTCCAGAAGAGTAAAGTAGGTGAATCCAGAAAATTAGTGTTTGGAAATGCTGTGCATACAAGATACATTTGAAATCATGCACTTCTGTAGCATTGAACATTTAATTTGGAGCTGTGAATGCTTTTCTTCAGTTGGAACTGAAAGTTCTGTGGTTTTTGACATATAATACCTTTTGTATTAGATTACAGACTTAATATTTTTTTCATCTGCTAAATATTTTTTCTTTTCCCCTCTTTCTTGCACAGTGACATGGCATTACTAGGAGAGAGAATGAATTCTGATTCAAATCCTACTGCAGCTGGGTGGTCATGACATTACTTGTATCTGAGAGGTTATTTGGGATCCTGGATGCATCCCAGTATGTGATGAATCTGACTCCCCTTTGCTGGGGGCATACTCCTAGCCACAAGGCCATTCCCACCAAGGGTTGTATGATTGATCTTTGGCTGTGCTGCTGCTCTGATTCTAACAGTGTAGGAAGCAGCATTTTTTGCTATGAACTTGAGCAGGCTGTATGGACTCTGAGTCAGTCCTTCAAGGCAACTTAAGCCTGACATATAGAGGAATTGATACTGAAGTGCAGATAAAGTACAAAGCCACTTAACTTTGCCAAGGTGTAGATCACTAAAGTAGCTCTGGGACTAGAATTTTAAGTCTGACAGTTCAGGAGGTTAGATACCTCAAGCCTAGACAGCATTTCTGGAGTCTAGTTTTGTATGAAGCTGCCTAAATCGCCCATAAAGTTTACATGCTAGAGTCCTTTAAGAGATTAAAATCCTATATTGCAGAGTTATTCTTGATGTTTATTGCAAATGAAGTAATCCTATTTCCCCATCTCATCCAGGAGAGGCTAGTTCCTAATCAGATGCATGAAAAGTGTCTTGCTTTCATTTCCCAGTAAGCAAATTTCTCACCACAGGCTTATTTTGACCTTGCAGTGCCTTTCTAGGTTATGCCTTTTGTAGAGTAGCAGTATAGATGCACTTTATACATATGAATCACAAGTAGAAAAATATCCCCTAGCTGTAAAAGCCTTAAAGTTCCAATGGTTCTCATTATCTTTTTTATTGTGTCAGATCTTAAGCAAATCACCTCCCCAATCCTTGTAATACTTACTACACAGGAGATAAGGTACAGACCACACCTCTGTAGAACTGCTACATGGGAGGCAGTTCTCCATCTCTACTGCTCAGAATTGTGTGACCACTTATAACCTGTATTGAAAAATCAGGCAAAAGGTTACTCTAAATTTTCATGCAACTTTATTTAAAAAACGCCCCCTCCCCCACCAACAAACATCCCCCCCAACAAATACTGACCCCTCCAACAATGAATGCTGGCCCTAGGTAACGACCAGTCCACCGACCCCTTCCCCCTCAACAAGCAGTCCCCCCACCCAAACCCCCACTGAAATAAGCATCTTGCTTTGGCAGATCTATTGAAACAATTATAGACTTCTGTATTACCTTCGTAAAGGGCCCCATTTTCTTCTTCCACTGCCTTCAGGAAAAGTTCTTTTGACAGCACAATAAATTACACAGAACACTTCTTAAATTCCTTAGAAATACAAGCACATTGCCGCTTGACTTAGAATTATTTTTGGTCTTACCTGCTGTACCAAATGGAAGAAATTACTAAAAGAGGTCTTTAACAGAGCAGACTGGTAAGGTGATGCAAAGCCAAGCATAGGCTGAATAGGATTGTATGTTTAAACATAATCTAACTTGGACACTGTTGAAATTCCTTAACTCAAAATTAAACTCCAGCATTGTTTTCACAGCAAATGCTGTCATCCATCTCTGCACTGTTACATTTCCTCAAAGAGGAGCCTTAATTAAATTAGTAGAATAGGGAAATAAATCACCTTGGCTTCCTTTTATTCATTGTCTTTTTTTTTTAATTTACTCTTACTTTGTACCTCCCCTGAGTAGAAATATTAGCCTACCTCCCAATAAGTTAAAACCACAAAACTTAGTTTTTTTAATTTCTAAAGCCAAATGTTGTTTAAGTATCTTAACTTATTTTAATTAATCATAGTTAATGCTGAATTGACTTTGTATTCTAAATAGAATAAACTAAACCTTTATTGGAATGCAAGGAGTAGTTCTCTACAGATTCAGAAAAGCAGCTTCATACTGGCATATTGCTTCACTTGCCCTTCAAAAACTCTAATTTCATGATAGGACTCTAAAATGGATTTGAGATGTACTTGTAATCAGCCTGAAGCCCTGATGTGCAAGACCATTGAGGGACTTTCAGGATTGAAATGGTGACACCATTAACTGGAAACTTCCAGGAGCCCAAGGATGTAATGACACTAAAGTGGATGAGATTGGGGAGGGCAAGAGATCCCCTGCCAGGTAAAGGAATATACAATCATGTTGAGAATGAAGGAAACATCAAAGTGTGGAGCAGAAAGGAGTGAGGACTTTGCTCAGTAAGATCTGAGAATGCCCTACAACTGTCATCAACCAGTGTGACTCGATAAGGATATTTAAAGCTGTTTCAAAGGTCTGCTGTTATGATGGGTATATGGTCACTGGTTATTAGAAGTAAGTGGACGAGATTAAAAAAATAAATGGTCCAGTATTGGAAGATAGTAGTTAAAATTATCCTTACAGGAAAGATTTCTACTATACAAGATTTCTGTTAATATCTGGAATTGCGCATGCTAGGTTAGAGAGGCCTAGTGGTCTCTAATGTCATTAGGGTGTAGAGGGGTAATCTCATCTCTTCATTAGCAGTTTTACCTACAGGAATACACTTCTGCTGTAAATACAACCTGGAAGACCTCAAGCAAGCAAAACTTGTGGAAGTAGGCATTTAGCTTACAAATACCTTGATTGATCACAGTAAATTTAAACATTGGAACACTAAGGGTGCATCTGGTTAGCATACTTGTTCCTTCTGGAATCACAGCTGGAAAAAGACTTCTTAGCTTGATATATATACATCTGCAATCCTCAGTTATGTTAGCAAATATCTCATTCTAACTGTTCAGCAATTACTTCATATCTTCAAATCATTTCTGACAGATATGAATGCCACAATAAGAAGAATTGATCAGTTGACCAATATCTTGGCACCAATGGCAGTTGGTCAGATAATGACATTTGGCTCTCCAGTGATTGGCTGTGGATTCATTTCTGGCTGGAACCTGATGTCAATGTGTGTGGAATATCTGCTGCTCTGGAAGGTTTATCAGAAAACCCCTACTCTGGCTCTGAAATCTGCAAAAGTTGAAGAATCAGAACTGAAACAGCTGAATGTAAAAAAAGGTACTGAAAACACAAATCATTGTTTAAATTCACAGTATATTCACTGTATCTGAAAAACTGAAGTGTTCTGTCTTCTACAGACACTGCTTTGAGGCTATATGTAGCTTTCTACTCTTAGCTTGAAGGTTTTAGGGTTTGGGTATAGATAAGAGAGTCTAATCTAAATAACAATACTTTGCAGCTATTTGAGTAATCTCATAAAATGCAGCTGAAGAAGGAGTTTTATCCTTTCAATAGAGCACAGACTTACTCTAAAGGACTAATTATTTAGGGCTGATTGTGAGGAATACTCCTATCTGTCTATACCACAGCTAATAATCTGACAAAATCCTTTGGTCCAAAGTGTTTACAAGGAGAACAGCCTGTGTAGGACTCTTTCTTGCTAAGTCATCTCTACTTATGCATAGTACTTGCAGGGTTTCAGGAGGCTGTAGAATCGACAGTAATACCTCAGTGAGTCCCATATGCTGGAAATGGTGGAGAAAAATAATCTACTTTGACCTACTTCCTTGGCCAAGCTCAAAAATGGGAATTTGCAGTGTAGATGACTATGATGATAAGCAACCTTAAAATTGGTGTTAACATTACTTTAGGTATTTTTAATATCAGAAATAAAAACTTTCACAAGCACTCTTTGTCATGGAGCATCTGAAACATCAAATACTGCAATACAAAACTTAAATGTTTTCTAGTTTCCAACATAGCAGTATGTGAATACTCCTGAAAGCTTAATATGGGCTCCTAGCTGCATGTTGTCTGTTTTTTTTTTTTAAAAATTATAAACAATGCCTGTTTTCTCTTTAAAAACTATCTAGCAATCTTTTCATTGCTCAATATGTAGTGAGATAGGATGCTGTTGTTAAAAGTGCTGAAAAGACCCATCTTCCCAGCCAGAAGATTAATTATGGCAATTGGTAGTCCAGTGAGCTATTGGGCTAAGTGTATGACACTCAAGGATAGGGGAGCAAGAAAAAGTGTGGAAAGGTCTGTAGCTTTGGAACTGGCTCTTGAATGCTCCTCAAGAATGAAGCATTTGACAAATGTTGATATGTAGGAAATCTCTTAATCTTTGCTATTGCAGTATTCTAATTTCGGTAGGAGACTTGCATTTTGGAAAGTTGCAGAAGAACTTTGTCTCATTTGCTGTTTGCATTACCAATCTAAATGCTAAATACTGCTGTGAGGCTTTCTGTTTGTGTGAGGTTTTTTGTTTGGGTTTTTTTGATGTTTCTGAGCAAGTGGGCATGACTCTCTCCTATATTAGAGTGAAAATGGAGTTGTAGAAAAGCATGATCTGATATTAAGTCACGTTTTCAATGCTTTTGACTTTAGTAGGCTTCAACAAGCTTCTCTGCCTTGGCTGTTCTGCCATGACAATGAGATGTTGACATATGTTTAAGTATTCCCTGCTTCCTGTGGTCAGTGTGTTTAAACATACAAAGCTATGTTAAAAGGCCAACTAACATTGGCACTCATTTCTTTCTGGAAATGGAGTATTCAGTCACAAGCTTATTGAAAAGAAGCAGAATATGCTTTGTCCTACCACAGCTTTAATAAGCAGGTGTTCAAATTGATAGGGATGAACTTTACATGATCTTAATGCACGGTCTGGATGTCAGGGCACTTTAAAACATTTAAGTAATCAGAGGAAGGTTGATTGCAGAATTTAACCTATGCACTTCTGCAGCAATGAACTTGCTGCTGACAATTGTCTTGCAGTTTACACTCTGCGCTTCCCAGGCAGGAGTGTATCTAACAGCTACATTTTTGTTTACAGAGACTGACATGAAACCCTCTGAAGGAGTGCAGTTAATTGTTGAGAAAGATGTAACTGGCTTTGAGCCCCAACAGGAGAAGGAAATCGGCTGCACTGCCCGGATTGCTGAACCATTCACCACATTTCGTGATGGATGGGTTGCGTACTACAACCAACCAGTGTTTCTTGCAGGCATGGGTCTTGCATTTCTGTATATGACTGTTCTGGGCTTTGATTGTATTACTACAGGCTATGCATACACTCAGGGTCTGAGTGGCTCTCTGCTAAGCCTTCTAATGGGTGCTTCGGCAGTCACTGGAATCATGGGAACAATAGCTTTCACTTGGCTTCGTCGCAAGTGTGGCCTGGTTCGCACAGGCCTTATTTCTGGAGTTGCTCAGTTTACTTGCCTGGTCTTATGTGCCATTTCTGTGTTCATGCCTGGAAGTCCTATGGATTTAAGTGTCTCCCCATTTGCTGACATCAGTGCCAGGCTGTTTGAAAGTGAACCGTTGCCTACTATAGCATCTCCAGAAGATAAGCCTGAGATGGTTTTTGCAACTGGAATGTCCAACTTGTTAAACAGGTCTGCTACTCCTGCTAACAGTGATCCAGAGATGAGTCCTGAGCCTGTGCCTTTAATCTCTGTTAGCCTCCTGTTTGCAGGAGTCATTGCTGCTAGAGTTGGTAAGTATTATATCTTCTAAAATTGAATCTATTACAGCTTTTAATTCCAGAAATTGCAGTGCTCACTAACTAAATACAAATTTGTGTTTAGATTTGTAGGCTACAGTTAGTGTCATATCACATTTCTAAGGCTAATTCATTACATTTCATATAAAAATCAAGTGATCTTGTGATAGTATTGCCAGTGCAGAGAATGCAGTACTAATTTCTTGCATATCCTGTATCTCACTAACGGGAGAAAAGTTGCCACATTTGGAGATGAATTTAACTTGTTTTTTGTAATGTTTATCTCTAAATTATCTTCCTTCACAACAAAATAATACTATTTGTTAATAGGTAACAGAACTAAATATGTCTTCTGTGAGGACTTTCAAACTTAGCAGTTTCCAAAATTAATCCATTAATGAAATAAATTGTCTAACCTTTAAGCTTGTAACCAGCAAAGGAATTTGGAATGGTAGCTTTGTTTTGGATGACTTTTTTTTTTGAGGAATTACTGGTTAGCTTAGTATTAGTATCTGTCAACAGAGGAGGCAAATACATAAATGTAATGAGCAGTAATTCTCATCTGTAGAATTTTTGTACTGTTAATTTCTGCAGCCTTTTCTGAATATTGAACAAGAAAGCTAGATTCACATACATTAAGTTTCTTTGCAAGAAGCTTAAAACTGAATCATTAATGGACTAAAACAGAAGCTAGTGTTAACTGACTTTTAAATTATGCAAAAATGTGTTGGTTTGGGGTTTTTTGCAAATACCTTTTATAAAACTTAAACTGTAGCTAGTATGAATGTTCCATAAATAGCTGTGAGCCAGCTACATAAATAAGGAACAAATGAGCAAAATCATGTTAATGTGTCAGGTTGTGTGTATTATTTTAGGTAATATTAGTAAAGGGAAGGTATATTGCTCTTGACCGTCAGTATGAAACCCATTCTAGTCTGACAAACAGCTAGCTTGTCTTGTGCATTTTTGGCAGAAGTGAGTGTTTGCAAATATTAAACTAATTGTGCCAATAATGAAAACTTACCATGAGAGGCCTAGTTGTTTGGATAACTTCTTTTTTTCCCTCTCCATAGGCCTTTGGTCCTTTGATTTGACTGTCACACAGTTGCTCCAAGAAAATGTGGTAGAATCTGAAAGAGGCATCATAAACGGTGTCCAAAACTCCATGAATTATCTTCTTGATTTGCTGCACTTCATCATGGTCATCTTGGCCCCAAACCCTGAATCTTTTGGCTTATTGGTGCTTATTTCTGTGTCTTTTGTTGCAATGGGCCACTTAATGTACTTCAGATTTGCTCAAAAAAGCCTGGGAAAACAGCTTTTTGTTTGTTGCACTCCTGATCCCAAAGCTGTCTATGACAGTTCACCACCTGGTAATACAACTACTATCTGAAAGGATCCACTTCTCTTACTAACTAGCTACACAAATATGACTAAACACTTATACTACCTTTTGTGACCCTGCCTGAGGTGTTTCTCTAGAGTTGAATGCATAACATAGCTGTTACAGGATGCTGCCCTAAGAGAGCTAAAATTTGTCTTACAGTGACCCTGTAAAAATTTTTGCTTTGGTGGAGGACAGCCTAGTTGGATCTTGATAGCTGATATTTCAAAGGAACCTCAAAAGTCATACAACTAGTATTTGATCACAGAAATAATGTTGAATTTCTGTTGCTGACCCAGTTGATACTGTTTAGTGGTTATACACACTCAATTTGTTCATGAATTCTGAATGATTCTTGTGCTTATTGAACAAAACAGGAAAGGGGTTTTAGTTGCTTCAGGATAATTTGATGTATAGAGTTCAGTTCTGTGGGTTTGCTGTTTCTATTACATGAGCAGTTCTGCTCTGCTGTCTTTTCAGACTGCTATAAACATCCTTCTTGGTTTCCTGAAGCAGACTTTTAAGTTCAGATGTTTTCCCAAAATACCTTTTTAGTATTCTGTTTTGGTTTAACTTTACAGAAACACCCTTGTAATTTTTTTGCATGTTTCCTTACAAATTAGATGAGTACTAGGTACAAGATATTGTATTACACTCTTGCACTTCATAAAGTAAAACATAGTTTCATTTTAGCAGACCTATTGATGGAATATTATGAAGCATGGCTTTTTTTTTTAATTGCAGATGGTGGGTCTGGTTAGGTTTGATGTAGCAGAAAGTGCTAAGGTCAGGAGTACTGGTACAAAAAGAAGGTTTAGGGCAATTTAGTTTTTGCCTCAGAATACCAGCAGCTTTAGTTTATTTTCAAATGCTGTTGCTTTTAGGAACCCTATTAAACCCTTATATGTTGAAAAATTACTTGTATTCCAGGCAAAAGTAAAAAAAAGTGGATTACTTGCATTTATCTTTTTTAAATGTATGTGGATTTTGAATTAGTTGATTCTAAAATACTTCTAAAACAGTGAGAAACTGGACTGTGGCTCTCTAAAGAAACTTTAAAGCAATGAAGAATGATATAGCCCTCTGATTTTCAACAAGTTCTTGCATTTTTTTCACTCTGTGCAAGTATTAACACAGTACTTACATATTCATTATCTGTATGTGCATGTCTGTGGAAACTACTCTATGCACTTTGCTTCCTCAGTAGAGTTGAACCCAGTGCTGTTCTGAATTTTCCTATGGCATGATGGTGTGACTTCTAAACTTAAATCTTTGTAAAATGTTTGCAAAATAAGTAGTATACAAAAGCATTTATCTGTAACTTGTGAAAAGTATCCTTTAAAACTTGGAAGGTTTTTAATTTTAGGTACTGTCCTTCAAACAGTTGTTTATGTTACCAGATTTCAGCCGTGCAATATAAGTGTGTGAACATCATTGATGTTAAAGGTATTAAACTAGGGCTGAATCTAAGCCATTCACGTTAAAATTTGTAACGATTATGTTGTATATCAAACTAAATAGAATGTAAAAAAAAAACCCAAGGAAACCCACAAACTTCTATTGACTTTTGTCTCAGATCCAGTATTTTGTAAAAGGTGTGAAAATGAATGAATGGGAATCCTATGTACAACCAATGTACCTGTATCCCTCAGTATTGCATAACTGAATGTAACAATTTTTCTCCTCTAATGGACCAAAGCTGATCTATATTGCTACTTTACTGAAAGTTTCTCAGGGATGTTTTCACTAGATTTATAAATGTTTATACGTCGACCAAGCTTTTATGTGGGTTTTTTTGATACAAATAAAATATGTGAATTAGAGTAGTTTTAAATTTTGTGACTCAGTCCTGAGTAACTTTTAAGGAAAAGGGAATTTTACCATCACCTGAATTTAAAAGTTAGAAGAGAATAAAACTTACCTAGATTTGTAGAGTAAATATGTCCAAAGGATAGTCTATACAAGTATGCTAGTAAATAAAATACCTTCTGATTTGCCAAATACATTCTTATGTGTATCTAATCTAAATTGGGACCAGACTTTTATACTGCTTAGTATAAATAAAGGTAGCCCAAAAATTACTGAATACCTCTATGCTGCACTTTGAACATCTGAATGCCTCTGTATGTATTGGACTTCCTGGCCACCAGGGAAGCGCCTGAAAGCGCAGCTAGTGTGCCTAAATCTTAGTTTTGTAGCACTAAGCACCAGATATCCTAGAGAGGATGTACTCCGGAAGTCTAGAGAGCTCCAGAAACCTAACAGAGCTGGGAGCATACCATTTTCCCATCTGTCCCCAAGTATTTTTTTTTTTGTCAAGAGCAATGTAGTCTTATTTGAATTGAGTAGCAATTTGTTATGTAAATAGTTCCACTAGATAGCACAGTCTTGATCTCAAGCCAAAAAACGTATTATTAGGAATGTATTTTGTGCACATAATGTTGCTAGGGTTTGTATGTGCAGATACACAGCTGTAAGGCAAGACAATCTCAAAAGAAAAAGAGGAAAAAGGGGGTCTAATTTGGAACTCCAGTATGTATTGATCTGAGTTAATGGCAAAAAAATGTATGCTGCTTGAGCACAACATATATGCATATGTCTAGGAAGTAAGCAGACACCTGTACTGATTAGTGCTTTGAAGCAATGTGGAGCCTGAAGTCTTTCTTAGCAGGACTTAAATTAAATGAGCATTTTTTGGCCTTGTATTTATTTATTATTTTTAAATGTGTCCAATTTGGATGAAAGCTGCCCTTAAAATGTACACACTAGAAATCAATCTTAACAGAATACCATATTTTATTTTACAACCTTATGCTGGACATGGTATTGATTTTATATATGACTGTTATTAAAACTAATGAATAAATTTGCGTAAAACCCTTTTTGTTCTGTATTATTCAGTTTGTGGGCATCTCTGCATACTGTATCTAACTTGGGTCCTATAATTGACAGTTTTCCATAGTGATGGGATGGAAACTACTGTGAAGCACAAACAAAGAGTATTGAAGAGGGAAGCATACTTCGAGTATTAGTAGAAGACTTTCAGTGATCCTATAGCTTGGTCTCTAGTGAATTGATTTTTATTTACTGTCCACAGTGGTAACTGAAGATGCAGTACCTGAAGCTGTGGTCTTACAACCTCAGCCCAGGACTAGCACTGGTGGTACAGCTAAGCAACTTAAAACAAATGACTTTCCTTGTCATCTTTTTAGCCTGTTGAGTTTTGAGATGATGGCTGCCTGTAGCACCAACCTGTAGGTGCGAACACTAGCTAGTGGTCACAAATAAATGTGTTACTGGTATCAGACTGATAGTCTGGTTTTTTTATATTAAGTACTTTGAGTATTTTATACAGGTCTACTTCTTGCTACGTGTATTTAAAGTGTGTTTACCTGATGAGTTGATCTTTGAAAGGATGCTATGCTCTTTCTCCAGGATTTCCTTGAGCTGTTTTCACTTTGAACTAGAAGTTTTCTTAGAAAAATAACTATATGGGTTCTCCCTGGTTATGTTATTACTGTGCTATTCCATTATGGGAATTAGAATTGCTCTTCCTAAATAATTAATTATTCCCATATGGTAATTAGAATATGGTGAGTTAAAACTACAGGCTTTGTATGTACTGGAACTGGTAGCATTAGGGCAAGGAGCTACTGAAGTGTCAGTGTTAAAGTCAGATTACCAATTTCACGTTTTAGCAATGCTTACCTCCTTCACTGCCACTTACAGACATAAAGAAGTGTTAGAAAATTGATTTGAAAATGTAGTTGTGTTAACCACCCCTCCCTGTTACAAAGAAAGTGTTGTGAATAGTATTGTGTAGTATGCTTAATGGATAAAGAACATTTATTTTGACTGAAGGCGACCTTTCACAATTTACCATTCAGTGGTTTCACTATTCTCTACTCAGATATTCACAGTTAGAAAGTCTGAGTTTTCTAAGACCCTGTGAAATTCAATACTCAGTAACCAAAGATAGAATGATTGAAGATGCCCTACCACCCTTTACTTGCCTGTTGCACTACTCACTACTTTGCTTACTAGGTAGCTGAGGTATTGACACTGCATATGGAAGGCAATGTGTATTACATATTTTATTATTTTTCTCTGAAATATTTGTTTTTATTTTCAAAAGAGTTTTCTTAAACTGAGTGCTGTTGATACAGGTATTGAAAATTGAATCTTGAAAAAGGATAGTGAACTCAATCCCTTCAACTGAAAATATTTTGTTTCTTTCATGAGAAAACTGTATCTTAGAAATTCCCCCCAAAAGGTTCATATCTAGCATTTTAAAAATACTGCATTCACTGCTGTCTTGGCTTCTGCAAAGCATATGCTGTGCAAGTCCCAGGTTAGTGGAGCTACCTCATCTCCTTCAGAAGTTGGCAGAGTGTTCCCTCAGTGAGCACTGCTCAAAATAACATCTTTTGATCTCATAGTGTTACACTCCTGTCCTCAGGACAGGTGCTTCTTTCAGAGCCTCCTACACAACTAGTTTTCAAAGTATGTATTTAAACTCTTAATATACAAAGGATCACTATTTGCAGGTAAGTCTTCATAAAGAAACATAACATTAGGTAACAAAAATTAACAAGCAATTTCAGACTTATTTAAAATAATAATTTGTACTGCTTTTTAGTACATATTTCTGAGTCAATGCCAAGTCATAGACTCTTCTCAACTTTGAAATAATACAAGATTACCACCAAAACTGAAATAATTCAGAGTAAAGATTGTTTCTACTAGAGAAGACCACAACTAATAGATCTAGCTTTTTTATGTCTAGCACTTTTTTTGTCTTCCTCAAGACTGATCTGTATTCAAGTCTCTTAAGAATATATTGTGCTATACTCTGCATCCATGTCTTTCTCAAGTACTCAGCACTAGAGAAGCTAGTAGTTTTACAGTAAAAGTCCTTAGGATTGAGAGCAGCACTGCAGAGAAGGAAGTGCTGATTGATGAGAAGCTAGACACAAGCCAGCAGTGTATGCCCACAGCCCAGAAAGCCAACTATAACCTGGGCCGCAACAAAAGAAGCGTGGCCAGCAGGTCGAGGGAGATGATTCTGCTCCTCTCTTCCTCTGTTGTGAGAGTATTGTTTCCAGTTCTGGAATCCTCAAAATAAGAAGGATATGGAGCTGTTTGAATGGGTTCAGAGGAGGGCTATAAAGATGAGCACCTCCTATATGAGGACAGGTTGAGAGGGCTGGGCTGGTCCAGCCTGGAGAAGAGAAGGCTCTGAGGATATCTCATAGCAACCTTCTAGTACCTGAAAGAGGCCTACAAGAAAGCTGGGGAGGGATTGTTTACAAAGGCTTGTAGTGATAGGATTAGGGGCAATGGGTATAAACTTGAGAGAGGCAGATTTAGACTAGACATAAGGAAGAATTTCTTCACCATGGGAGTGGTGAGGCACTGGCACAGGTTGCCCAGGGAAGCTGTAGATGCCCCGTCCCTGGAGGTGTTCAAGACCAGGCTGGGTGTGGTCTTGGACAGCCTGATCTAGTGGGACGTGTCCCTGCCCATGGCAGGAGGGTTGGAACTGGATGATCTTTAAGGTCTCTTCCAACTCAAATTATTCTATTATTCTTTGATTATCTTGTCTTCTGTAGTCATGTATTCTATTTCCTGCTTGTGGATGCCATTAACTGCATGGTATAATAATCACCGTAGGATTAAAAGTATTTTTTCCTGGAGTAAGACTATACCTCCACCTTCTACTTTAAATAAGACATGATGTTTTTGAACTCAGAAGGGCAGAAAAAACTGAAAAAGTGTGTTTGCTTAAAGGCTTGCAAAGTGCATGGACAAAGTGCATGACATTCAATAATGCTTTTTCAACTACTTCAGCTTGTTCTTGTGTGGGTCAATATTTCTTTCTAGTTAAACTTTATTTTGTTTAATCACAAGAGAAGAATGCAACTGTGCTTTCCACTCTTATTCTAGGTATAAAGTGATGGAGCAATGTTTTCTCACATGGAGAGTTAAGAGTTCTTAATCCTTTGTGAATGCATGGGAAGTTACTTGACTTACATTTAAGAAGTTGTTCTCCTCCTTTGGCAGATAGAGGAAAGAGAATTTACAGTAGATCAAACAACCCCCAAACAGCAAAACACTTGTTCAAGATGTACAGATTAGCTGAGAAAATATGCCCACTTTGTTTATGGTAAGTCACTGTCCAGTCAGGAGAAAGGCAATATGTGCAGGCTATCTGCATCCTAGTGACACCTTACCAGAGTCTGAAAAGTTCTTCAAGCAGCAGAACTGATGAAGGATGGTTTTCTCTATCTACATGTCCTCAGTCCTTACACACCCACAACTGCAATTAACAGTAGTTCCCACACGTGTTTTGTGCAATCCTAGCTATTCCGTGAGATCTTTTTGCAATGCTCCCTTCCTCCCTGTTTTATCAGCAAAGCAAAAAGGAGCACATGCTCTGCCTGATCCTCAGGAGCGATGCCTGGACAACAGACTCATGAATGCTCAGGGACTGATTAGCCAGCTGACAGGACAAACAGCACAAGAAGTACTCATGTTTAAGGTTTTTCCCTCTGAAAAGGGAAGCAGTTTCAGGCTTCTCTACTCAGCTGCTGATTCTCACAAAACTGTTAAAGTTCATCATTGAGACTTTTCCTTTTCATATTTAGATGGAATTATCCAAGTGGTTCAAAAGGTGTTTACCAGGAGGTGACAGAGAACAGTGTGATTGCATAAGTCAAGTATCCTTAGAAAAAAATGGGTAGAAATGTATTAGGCCTGTAATTTGATGCGTAATATGGCTATATGTCTACTGCCAACAGCACATTTTAAAACTGATTAAGTGATCTGGAAAACAATAAAATGGAATCCATTGTAGACAAGTGCAAACCACGACATTTAGGCAGAACCAACTGACTGCTCCAATAGGGAACACCTACCTGGTTTTGTAGAATATAGCACAGAAAAACTAAGCATAATTAACAAAAAATAAATGGAAACAGGCCTATGGCATGTAGAATTCATTAACTGAATTGTACAACCTTCTGTTCTCTTTGGAACTGGGAATAAAGGAGTATTGCATCCTATTTTTTCTTCATGTTTGTCTTGAAAAGCAGCACTAATGGCAAAGAAACCAGAAAAGTGCAGCAGTTGTAATCAGAGGTCTAGGAAATGAGCCAAGAATGAAAGAATTGGTGACTGAGAGTTGATGAGCTAACAATGCCTGACTATGTAATGAGGGATGGGAATAATGTGTAATATTTCTTAAGAAGGCAAGCATTAACAATATCAAATTACAGCATGCTTGAAACCCTGGGAGTTGTGAAGTTTCTAATCCTGGATATCTTCAAGAGCAGACGCTATTCTTCCAGATCTGTTTTTCTCTAGTTGCATGTAATGTATTTCTGCAGTCCTTATAGTTCAGCGCTTCCTCTAGAGCCACTGCTAGGAGACTAGATTAGTTCTCACTGAGTTTTCACACCAGCTAACCACTACTTAAATACTCTCCAGAGATCTGTCTGTTATGACACATTAAAACACTAAATGAAGAGGAAAGGCTATATTTATTAAAGCTTTTCTCTTCATTTAGTGTGTATTCCATGTTTGCTTTCAGTTTATAAGCAGTCTGAATTCACTACTGCAAACTCTTCAGCATGATTGTTAAAGTCTTTAAGCATCATTTGTAAGCATTGTACTATCAGTACGCCACAATTGCTACAGTCAAATTCCATGAAGCAATGATACAGGGATGCTGCTGAAGACAGGTAGCTGAAATATGTGAGTGAAAGAACAAAATGGTTAGTGTGGAAATCCTCTTTATGCTTAGAAAATACTAAAGGAACTTCAGCACCTTTTCATCTAAGGATCCTTTTAAAATAAGACAGAAAACTGCAGAAAACACACACTCCTCACATTAATATTTTCAAAACAGTTTGAATAATTTCAGATATTTTATCTTGAACTAAAGAACTCAAAGGGATGCCTCTCGATTAATGTTCATATAATTTCAGCAGAGAACCTTCTTTAACTAAACAAGGTCTTCAGAGTTATTTAGCATGACAGGAATATTACATTTTTCCCTTGAGTTACTTTGGTACAACAGTACAAATACTCCTATTTTCAATGAGCAGACTTGCCAAAACTGTTTACTAAAATACTCACGTGTAATATTCCTGTGCAGAGCCTGCCTGCATTTTGTGTATACATACATTTGAGCTCTTTTAGCTGTCTGGAGCCTGCTGATTTAACTGAGAGCTCCAGAACGTAGCTTGGAGAATTTGGACCATGTGTTTTCTCAGACTGCTCCTAGAAAGACACATTTTCATTCTAAGACAGCTGAAAATGTAAATGAAATGTTTGAATTCCTTTATTTCTGGAAGCTTCCTTTCCCTGGCTGGCCACATTAGATGTAAGAGCTGACAGGGAGTTATAAAAATATGTGGCTTGTCCAGCTGAGAAAGAGGTAGGAGGAGTTGTCCATGTTAGAAATATTTGTTCAGCTGCTACTGGACTAAGGCCAGTCAAAGTTATTGTTTACAGTATGAAGTCTACTGCAGTCCATTTATCTTCTAAAGATAACAAAACAAGGTAGAGATTCCATTCTTTGAGACTGTTTTGACCAAAGTTTCAGAGGAATAAAAATTACTTTGGGAGATTTTGTTTTTTATTTGCTTGGTTGAAATGTAATCTTCCATGTCATCCTGTACAGATCTTGGCATTGTTAAGCCATACCAAAATCGAGCAAGCTGAGACACAGCTGGGATCCAAAGAAACACTAACATCTGAGCTGCAGAGCTTCTTTGGGGGATGTCTGAATGCAGAAAACTTCATCTGTGCAATTTTTTCTTTTCAAGAGAGAGAATGAGCAGACAGAGCTGCTTTGCAGAATTCAACTGCAAATTTTAGTAGCATAATCTCAGGATATTAGTTAACTGACTGGACGGCATCAGGAACAACCTGCCCTGCAGCCCCTGTGCAAGAGAAAAGTTTTATATGAGACAATTCCCTGAACATCTTTTGAGAAGGTTTTTTTTCCAGCTGAAGTACCAAGAAAATTTATACATGTCAAGAAGCCTTTTATTTACTTATTTTTAAGACATAATATTTATCTTATTGTATATCTTATTATAAAGGATCCACCATTTTTGTCATACACACTTCAAGGACCTTTAACTTTACAACCTTTTTACTACCTTCACTGTTGTACCTGAAACTGGCAGATACCAGTAGCTTCAGTGCAATATCTACATAAAATATGTCTCATCACCTTTGATTCCTTCTCCTGAACCTGTGTCATTAGGTTCATACTTAGCCAAAAAAGAGAAAAGAAACTGTTCTCCTGCTATTTGTTTCCTCTATTTCTTTAATTCTGTGTGACAGTGTGGACACAAGAAGGAATACATTTTCTAAATAGAGGAAATCTGTGACTGGAGGAATCAGGCCTGAAGAAGTCCAAACTCTGGATTTACAGCAGCTTGATTAGACAATGACAGAGGGTTTTTTTCTTAAGATAAATGCTTAGGTTTGTCATCCTTCCACAAATAATGAATTCTTATCCAGTTCTGCTTAGCTGATTGAGACTAGATTTTCAATAAGAAAATGATAACTTCAGTTATTTACTTGGGTTATTAACATAGGCTACCAGTTCAAGTTCAAGGCTATAAAGGCATATACGGTTTCAGTTTATCTGCTCAGCATCTAAACAACATCTAAATATTGTCTTATCTAAATGGAACAGAACAAACAGAAGAGACCAAGGCTGGTAGCTGGATGTCCAACAGGAGGCTGTAAATTCAGACTGATTTTGTACTTCTTTCCCATGTTGCATCTCCTGTCTAGTTGGCATTCCCCACTTTGTCACTGAGGACAGGTCAGATGAGTATCAGAACATGGAAACAGAAGGGCTAGAAGGTTACATTAATAACCTCAGTGCTTTATGACAATTGTTAGTACTCTTAAATGTGGTAAAAGTATTGAAAGACAGATCAGTATTTTCCTTAACCCCAGACAGGTACCTCCACATCCACAGAGTTCCAGGCCATGGAACTTGTACCCATGTGTTCAGGATAGGTGATGATTTCTGGGTCTGTACATTTGCCATGTATTGCCTATTTGCCAAAGATAATTTTATATTCATTGACAATTTAACACCAGAAAAGAGGGATCTAGGGGAGCTACCCAATCAGTAGCATTTCAGGGGTGTAATCAGTGGTTTTCACAGACTAAGATTCAGGATACCGGCCTTACTTGTAGCCTAGTGTCAAACATGATGACCAAGGCAGCAGCATTTTTCATTTTTGTAGTTTATTGAATGAGTGTGGCATTACTTGGGATCGTTCTTAAGCATTACATGAGGCCAGTCTGTGCAGACCTCTAAGCACTACTCTTATAAATTCCAAGAGCCTTCACCTTTGGAAAGGACAACAAACAAATATTGTACTGAATATCTATTCAGAGATTGATTTTGGTCTTCTAATTCTCTTAAATGAAAGACGTAATTAACAAAAATCAAAACAAAAAAACCCCCAAACAAAACACTTCTAATCCTCCTTGTTAACACTTCAAAATAAAAGGTTATCAGTATGTCATCCTGCTGCTTACTACAGACGTTAAAATAAATTTAGTCATTATATATTGTTGTCTGTGAAAACTGTTGCTAAATAAAAGTCGAAGCAATAAAATAGGTAGGAATAGCTCACCTCAGAAATGTTGGCTACAATTTCTACAATTCAGCAGGATTTGCTTACCTCTAGGAATAATGCTTAAAAAAAGAAAAGGGGGAAGAACAGTTTTGCAAGACCATCCTAAGGAAGTGATGCAAGGCAATATGAGATGTCCTTGAGGATGAGTCAACATTTCTTGTTGTTGCATTATTCTAAACAAATTCGACAAGAATTTTGGCTATGATCATGAAACAATACTATGGGTAAAGTAAGCTAATTCTGGAAGCTTTAATGTTGGCTAGAAATGGAAAAGACAGTTCTAGTTCTGACTGGCTTCACAGAGCAGCAGAGTATGGCTGACAGCAAGAGAGGTATGGAAGAAAGCAATTTTTGTAAAGGACTATTTGTCCAGTGCTTTTAGAAAAGTGTATTGCAAAGTTTAGACTGGGACAATAGAAGGTATAAAATGTTAAGGAAGCAGGAAGTGTGGAAGCCCACCAGGAGCCTGTGACGGAGGACACACAGATACTCAAGAATGACATTGATTGGTTTCATGTGATTACCTCTCTTCTAGTCATTGTTTAAATCCGTGCACCCTTCTGACCTTTAATTTATTCAGTGGAGGTTTCCATCTTTTCCTGCTCCCTAGCTCTGAGGCATCCCTTATTACACTGCATTAAACCACCTCTGGATCTTACTACTGCCTCTTAAGTCATCTGAGGTGAGACAGTTCTGTGCCATTCTGTTGACAACGATGGAAGGTTAATTAATACAAGTCATTTGTGTCTTGGCCTTGATAAGTACAGGGGACTGCCATTTCTGAAATCCGATAGTCTCAGTCATTTGCTGTTTGAATCTAAAAGAAGTAGGGCCAAGAAGCAAAACATTTTTTGGGGTTTCAGGAAAAAAGAGTCACTTATCAGGCAGAGACTAAAAGGAATTATCTAATGATAGCAGTGCTGTGAATTGCTCATGAACTTGTGAGAAATACATAGTACAAAGGTAGCTGTAATTATTATGTGTTGAGGGTTCATTCTGTATAGCAGAAATATATGTAATCCCCCAGGCAGTGTGGATATGTCAGATGGCCTATGACAGGCAGCTGTAAGGCAGTAAATTAACTCAGCATGTCTCTTCAACAGACCTCATGTATCCAACCTACTGCAATTTAAAGTTCCATAGAGGAAACCAGAAATACCATCCTCTGCTTTCTGAGTAAACTACCTTCCATGGAGTCTGGAAAGCTGGGCTGCCCACACTTCCTGCCTAGAGATTATTTTGCTTTTCAAAGATGGATTTTATTTGCAAGAAAAAAAATCTTAATTATATGTAAGTTACAGACAAAATGCAAGAGCTGCAAGCTTTGTCTCCCGCAGACATTTTTCTTACCTTTTCGGTACTAAAAAGTTTATGAAAATGTGTCATGATATGATATCCAGACTCTTGTATAAGGGTTACAGGGCAGATGGTTAAAGGGTAATATAGTTTCTGTTTTTTAAAAAAGCACCAGTGTGTTGTAAACAGTCAGATATTACATGGATAGCAGTCAAGCACTGCGGAAAGTCAGATGGGTGACAAGTAATACATTCAGACTAAGCAGAGAAAACAGCAATAATATTTCTTCCCTTCTTAAGCTTCTCTGCACTATTTCTCAGTACCTGTCCCCTGGCAGCTCTGAGGAGGGAGCTGCTCTAGATGGCCTCTCCCTCTTGCAAGGCCAGTGTTCCCAGGGTGAGACCAGCAGCCACTATGGTGCAGTGGCCAGAGCAAGAGGTGCTGCACAGGGGCCAGAAAGAGGATGAAACTCCTGCTGCTGGAAGAGGGGTACCCAGCCACTTTGGATGGACTTTGTTAAGCACATACCAGCAGCCTGTACTACACCCTTTCTGCTGATAAACCCAGGACTTCAGTCTAGGGCTCCATCATGCTAGGGCAGAAGGAATGAGGTAGGAGGTATCAAGACACCCAGAGAAAATGAAGAGAGCAACTTTGTCTCTTTTTCAAGCTATGTTATGATGAAGGCTGGAAAACAGTCATTAGAAAGCCTAGTAGAGAACATAATTAACTTCAACTGGAGCTTTTGCATTTGGCTTTTTAAAACATCTCCCTCCTTGTTAAGGGCATTAAGAAGTTAGCTTTTCTATGACCTTAGTGAGAACCACTTATTAATTCAGTATTCTTTAAATGATTGAGAAAGTCTCTGTTCTCCTCTTAGGTCAAAGAAGGAACTTAAAGATTATGTACTGAGAACATCACAGTCTCAGCAGAGAGGGCTACAACTGAGAGATGAGTGATATCTGCTACCTATCAATGGTGTATGTGTAAAAAAGCAAGCAAAGTTTCTTCCAAGGCATGTCAGTGTTAGAGAGCTCACAGAATGCTTTGAAAATATTTTGGAAATTCCTTGTCTTACTAAAAGATAACATTGTGGAAGGGAGAACTACAGTGTGAGGAAACATACATTGAGGTTTAACACGGCCAAATACCAGGTCCTGCACTTGGGACACAACAACCCTATGCAGAGCTACAGGCTGGGAGAAGCCTGGCTAGAGAGCTGCCAGGAGGAGAGGGACCTGGGGGTCTTGGTCGACAGCCGACTGAACATGAGCCAGAAGTGGCCCACGTGGCCAAGAAGACCAGTGGCATCCTGGCTTGGATCAGAAATGGTGTGACCAGCAGATCCAGGGAGGTGATTCTCCCTCTGTACTCAGCACTGGTGAGGCCGCTCCTTGAATCCTGTGTTCATTTCTGGGCCCCTCACCACAGGAAGGATGTTGAGGCTCTGGAGTGAGTCCAGAGAAGAGCAACGAAGCTGGTGAAGGGGCTGGAGAACAGGCCCTATGAGGAGTGTCTGAGAGAGCTGGGGTTGTTTAGCCTGGAGAAGAGGAGGCTGAGAGGAGACCTCATTACTCTCTACAACTACCTGAAAGGAGGTTGTAGAGAGGAGGGAGTTGGCCTCTTCTTCCAAGTGCCAGGGGACAGGACAAGAGGGAATGGCCTCAAGCTCCACCAGGGGAGATTTGGGCTAGATATTAGGAGGAAGTTTTTCACACAGAGGGTCATTGGGGATTGGAATGGGCTGCCCAGGGAGGTGGTTGATTCACCTTCCCTGGAGGTGTTTAAGGCACAGGTAGATGAGGTCCTGAGGGACATGGTTTAGTGTTTGGTTTAGTGGTTTAGTGGTTTAGTGTTTGATAGGAATGGTTGGACTTGATGATCTGATGGGTCCCTTCCAACTTCATTGTTCTATGATTCTATGATTCTATACTCACTATTCTCTTTCAGGAAGGCAGAAATGCTAGGAGAATGCTTTTTCATCCTTTATGATCAGCAGCTATTCAACAGACTTTCATCAATAGGAAACAGTAATAGCTTGTATATACTTTACCAGATGAAACGCTATTTTCAGTAAGGGACTAAGGGCATGATTCAGCAGTTTCCTAGCCAGCAAGCAGTTCAGACCTATCCCTGAGTATTTTAAGACTTATCACATCTTTCTTAGTAACAGTTTTCCTCTCTTACTTTATCTGTGATATGGTAAATCTATTATGGTATTTATATGGTAAATCTATTAATGTATCACTCGTTAATAGGTATGGGAGTACATTAGTCAAATGGATATTGTGATCACTACTGTTATTCCCATTGAATATAACTCTCTCTGGCACTCTAAGATATTTGAATAACTGTAAGAAAATTAACTTTGAACTTAAGAGATGTAAACCCCATGAAAGATAACTATCATAGGGTCAAAAATTTTGTATCATGCCTTACTACTTCTATGTCACTTTGCTTATAGGTGGGAGGATTAGTAATCTTCTCAAGGGTACTAATACAGAGGAAGCAACTTGTATTTTCTGGATTTGGGTTCTGGTTGCAGTTGCCTGTTTGACATTGGCAAAAAATATATAATGATCAGCAGTTAGCTGTAAGGCTGGAAATGTGAACTGTCAGTATACACATTGCTCTTGTTTAATCTGCAGTCCCGTGTGCATTTCTGTAACTGGCATGTGTTGAGGGTTCATTCTGTGTAGCAGAAACACAGCATCATAAGCAACAAGCAGTGTTCTTGCTGCCTTTGCCATAAAATTCTTGATTAGAGCTGAAAAGGATACAAAAATCATGTGACGGACACTTCAGCAGTTTATAAATCCCCTTTCTTTATTCACACAGGAACGCTGTGTGCAGTTCCACTCTCCCCAGTGCCCTGTCATCTCACTGGGTACTTGTCTAATAGCAGAGTCAGGAACACCTCCTCCTTTGGCTTCTTCAGGTAGAATCCTGATATGGTGCTTTACTGTGGGAAAGTACTTTGGCCTTCTTGTTGTGGCAGCCCTACTTGTCCTATAAACTCAGCTTACATGGCTCCTCAAATTTCTGGCAGAAAATAAGGTACAGCATGTCTGATGCCCCTTGATAAGTCTCTCTCAGTCCTTGCATGTAGAATAAAAACCTGTGTGTCAGATATAGCTCCTAGGAGCCCCAACAATCTACAGAGGTGTGAAGTGGCCTGGTCCCAACCAGCAGCCTTCCAGCTCCCCACAGAAGTGACCTAGCCAGCAACTGCCCAGCCCAGTTATATTTTGTGGGGTATGGAGATTAGTGTAAAGTCCAATTTCCAATATCCATTAAATCAAACGTATTCCTCCAGAGAAGCATTTAATAGTATTTCCTTTGCAGGGACAGGGAATGAGAGGTACACAGAATCTGACCTTATAGCACACTGCTCATGGAGACAGCAAAGAATAATCAACAAAGTTCTCAGTGGAGCTTAGAGATTCATAGAATCATAGAATATTTTGGGTTGGGACCACGAAGGTCATGTTGTCCAACCTCCCTGCAGTGAGCAGGGACGTCTTCAACAAGATGAGGCTGCTCAGAACCCTAACCAACCTGATATTGAACGTTTCCAGGGATGGAGTGCCTACCTAAATGTCTTGACAGATTCAGTCCATGGTCTAGAACCAAAGTGGAATTTCCATCTAGGCAAGAAAGCTAGATATTTGGTTCTATGACTGAACTGGGGAAAAAGAGATTTCTTGAGAAGGAAAAAAACCCCAAACCCATGGGTCTCACTCGCCCTCAAACACTTGAATGTTTTTGGCAAAACCAACAAAAAAATAACAACAAAAGAACACACAGTTCAAAACATATTTCATGAAAGCCAAGATACCGAGCCTTAACCAAAAATTTACTTAAAAATCAACGCCCTCTGAGCAAAAGTAACTCTGCAAACTAGGACATTAAAATATTTTAAATGTCAAACCCCAAATAACTTCTTTGCTTTTTTTCCCTTAAGGGAACCGGAAAATCTGGGTTGTTTTGGTTGAAGCTGTTCTGTGATTCAAATCAAATTCACCACAAAAATTCCTTAAGACTTCCTTACTCTCAGGCTGCTGATTTGTGTTTTGGAGGATATAAGATGTTAAAAATGAGATTGTAAAAATGAATGTTATGTCACATCAAGGCACTAGAAAAGCAACACACCAAAAATTAAGAAAATAAAACTCCTCAAAAAATAAATCAGTTGTCCTTTGGCAAAAGTACCTTAAGAAAATGACTGTTGAAGGCTTTGGGACTCCCATGTTCACTCAGCTGTTCATGGGCAAGATTAAATGCTTCGGCAGTGAAATACAAACATGAGGAATGTTATGTGAGGCTTTTCCCTTGGCTGTTCCTGGCAAAGGAGGGTCCTTTAGATCAAGAGATGAATAAAGGCACCCTATCAGTCAATATGGGGGGAGGGGGAAAGTGTTTACAAGAAGGTATATTAAAAGAAATCTGTATCCTGTAGCTGGATACCATAGCAAAAGCTGACCTGTGCTTTGCACAGTATGAATTTGTAACTTAACAATGAAGGCTTTATTTTCCCTCTTTTCCCACAGAGTTTACATTTTTGTAAGCAAGTAAAGCCAAATGAAAATATGAAAGCTTTACAGACCTCTAGGCTTGTCAGCCACTATGTAAGGCAAAGTTCATCTCTCTGCTCTCCACCACTGAGATTCTTGGCAGCCATGACAAAGTTTTCCTCCTACCACTGCTGGACCCTTGCCACGGCTGTTTTGAATGTCTCCCTGTTTTAGTCTCTGAGAAGCTTACAGAGGACATTTGGCAATATACCTGTATCTTTTTTTTTGTGGGAGTAAACCTAAAATTGACTCTTGAAACTGCTGTGGTCCTTCCATGAGAAATTGAAACATGATCGGTAATTTCAAACACTTCAAACAGATGCTTATGTTAAAAAGAAATCTGTGGCAAACCAGAGCACTAGTAAAGGCAACTATTTCACAATACCTTCCACTTATTTTAGATTATTTTAGCAGGTTCTCATGAAATTCCTAGATAATGACAGCCTTTTCTTTCTGTTTTTGTTGTTTTTTTTTTTCCTCCCTGTAAGAAAGTCCCTTACCAACAGATATTCTACTTCTGCTTCTGGATGGAGATATGACTTGCTTTTACCTTCTCTACCTTTATTCTTCCAGGTAAAATATTGACTGCTACTACTTAGACTCTACATGCAGGTGAGTTTGTAAGCCTGGAAAAACAATTTCCCTTTCAAGGCAGGCTGTGAAATCACTTCACCTGGATAACACTATTTAATGAAAACAGACAGAAAACACTACAGGACCTTCCATCATATGGAAAAAAAAAAAAGAACAATATTACCTTTGCCTCTCATCTTTCAATTCAGATTCTGAAAATGTTTATTATTAGAATGAGAAGGATGTAAACATAAAAGTTGAATGCCAGCATTCATATAAGGCTATTGATTTGAGACCTAAACCTTTATTTTTCAAAGAAACTTTCATTTTAAACTCTTGCAGCAAGCACTTTACACAAATAGATAGCCTGCATGGACTATTGCCTTTCCGAATGCAAAGGAACTAGAAGCATTGCTTGTCTTTACTAGTGACGTATTATCAGAATGATAATTACAGTAGATAACAGAATAATAGTCCACTTCTCCAACTGCAGACTTTGATTCCTTATGGATATGAGCAGAAGTTCTAGTCATAGAGACAGGAAATAGTACTGGCATATATTTTTAAGTGCATTAAATCAGAAACATGAATTCTGATTATCAAGTCACAAAACAACTGTTGAAGGGCACAGTAACATATCTCCTTAAGTAGGGAAAAAGTAATTGCTTTGAGGTAAAATAGTAATAATCCAACTGTTGAGATTTTTAAGTTTTTTGCAAGTTCAATTTTCAAGTTAGGGGAGCAATCACTATAATAGTTTCAGCTTTATGAACATAGTGGCACTCCAGCCCATATAATTATTTCTTCCTTTGCCTGTAATAGTACTCATGATGGATTCTGTTTCCTGAGTTAATCATAAGCCAGGAAAACTGTGCAGTTTAAGTTGAAAAATGAAAAATATGCATTGGAGTTGTTTTTCATAACAGCTTGGGTTCTGCTGACTGCATGAAATGGAGGACTGGACACAAGCAAAAAATTATCAGCAATAACTAACTCTCTAAAAGAAGCTATCGTGTTTTGAGAACAAATTGTTGTTTATCACCCTTGCAGAAAAGCAACAAAAAATTGTCAAATTCTGGAATACTACTAGAAAGTGGAAATTTCAGCTATCCCACTCTTTTACAGAGTGAAGGCAAAGGTTCTTTGTAAACTGGCAGTCAATCAGCTTTAAAGTGACTTTAACATTCAGACCTGCTGTTCATCTTTAGCCTAATACCATTGTTCCTGCTTATTTCCCTGATCTTGTACCAAAATTGGAGTACTTTGAAATGATTAATTAAGAAATAGCTTGGAGACCCTGTCCATGCCTTCAGCATACTTCCCTCCATCCTCCCTGGAGCACCGCACCTCTAAACAGTGTGACACAGGGTTCAGTCCTTATCCACAGTTCTGTTGTAGTGCATCTATTATAGGCAACCTTTAAGCTGCTTTTGATGGTAAATCAGTAATCTTCTTTATGGTGTTTTTTTTAGGTTTCACATATTAATTTATTGACATAATAGTGGAAATACTTCCTTAGACTGAGATGCAGGATATGGTAAAACACTACTATGCACATTAAAAAGATGTCAGTGATGTATAAAATGCCACCTGCAGTGTACCAAGTCTGTGCTTAATTTAATAAAATGAACTTCATTTCATGTGAAATATGTCTTCCATGCAGCCACTGATATGGAATAAATTGTGCTAGAGAGCAGATTCATCTGCTTGTTCAAAGTCTGTGAACACCAAGGGTGCATTAGCCACTGAAGAACCTTCTCCAGTACCTGTTCAACTTCATGAAGGTTTACAAGAATGTGTCAACTCCAAAAGATTACATCTATGTGAATCTGAAAATTCATATGGCACCCTTTAACTCAGAATCACTGAGTATTTGCTAAGTACAGTATTGCTGTACTTAGAAAGAAAAAGTCATGTTTCTCAGCACAGATATAGTAGATGTTATCATGCTGATACTTGTAATTAGGCAGTTTCATTTCCTTGAAGCTCTTCTCTTTCTTCTGCCCTTGGAAAAACAGAAATGCAATTAGGAAGTCAAATTGCTGTCTATTAGTTATCTATGGAAAATTGGCACATTACTCACATGATATTTATTTTTGTCTTGAAAAGAGCTAATGTGCTCTTTCACCTTGCATGTGTTCTGGAATGAACCCCTAGCTCCTGTTTACAGAGAAGTTACTTTTTTTCTAACACATGCTAAAAACTGAGAAAAACCCAAACAAGATTAAAACTGGAGGTAAATCTTTTATGAGTTATAAATACATGTTTCTTCAAAAAGGAAACCTTAGCAGTAAATAGTCTATTTTAGTAGATCAAAACCTGAGTTTAGTGCATTCTGACGCTAGCAATAATCATGCTCTGTGATTTGCCCCAGGGAGCAATCACGTTCATTGTGCTCATGACATGTAAAAATATACAAGAAATAATACCTCTGGGATTTCACATCCTTTCACAACATAATTGGAAGACCCAGAAGTAGATGTCTGAGCAATGATAGGAGTACCGTGGAGTCATAGGCTTCCCTTGGAAATAATTTGTGACTTCCCACTCTTTACTGCCACATTTTCAAAGCACAAAACCAGCTTGTGTTTTGAGCAGAACAATTATTTGCTTTACATCAAAGTTTTATGTGGTTTTTAATTCAGGAGTAAAATTCATGCAGGTCTGTATAGCACAAAGGCAGTGATGTGTTTTCTGCTCCTAGTACACAGGGCTCAGTATACATTACAAATAATGATTCAGCTGCTTGCCAGAAAGAATATATGATTTGTTTTTTCAGAATAAGGACCACTGCTAATTATTGCTAATTCTTTTGCAAAGAATTATAAAAGCAGTTATCTCCACACCTACCCTGCAGAGAGATTGTAGTAAACTTATACTCTGACATATCTCCAAGCATTTCAGTTTTAAATATCTGGGTAATCTAATCCTGTATAATACAATTATGTTCCTTGGTATTGTACTCTTGCTGGTGTTCCTGTGAGTAAGAGTGAAAAAAAATAGACCTGTTGTCAATGCTTAATGGATTAAACTGCTGACCAAACAATTGGTTGTTTAACATCATGTTTATGATGCAACAGAAACACTGCAAAAGCCTACATGTTCTGCATATTGTACTGCATGATTTTACCAATATAAACAACCATTGAACATAGGCAAAGTTCCATGATGAACCTGAGCTTTTGGACCAAGTATTAGACAATTTATTTTATCCTCAAAATGAGAGTTCAGTGCTAACTAGTAAAAATTTGGACAGTAATATCACTACCTTCATGCTGTCTGAATCATGGAATAGCTCAAAGCCGTGCCTGTGATTGTCATTGTGGTGATGTGACTGAACTGCTCTGTGGGACTCCTAGTTCTGTCAGTGAAAACTGCTGGTTCTGCAGATTGTTTGCAGATTGTTGTGAACAGTTTGCTTTCGAAATTCACTCTCAGTTCACTGTGTGAACTGAATGTTTCTTCTGTTTCCTGAAAACGTTTAAAATGGCTTTGATTTTGTAATGCCTCCACGCTGAATAACCCATCTGACCCCTTACATTTGTAGTTCTCTGAAGAAGCTATGTACCTCCATATGGAAAGAGATGAGTGGAATTTACCTCTATTAAAACTCTTTAATAAAACACTCTTTAGACTTATTTTTTTTTAATAGGGTTAGGTCCTGGTTAGGTTAAAGATCAAAACTAAGGTCTTGAGGGGCATGGTTTAGTGTTAGATAGGAATGGTTGGACTAGAAGATCCGATGGGTCCCTTCCAACCTGGTTGTTCTATGGTTCTATGGTTCTAAGACAAAAAGTGTTTTCTTTCACACTTTAATTCCTTGTGCTCAGGAGCTGTGGTAGCAAAAGTATTTTAGTTTCCAGGCCACTGTCTCACTGGTAACAGCAGTAACAGAGATGTATGCTGTTACTGATATGTAACTATCCTCCTGGCTGCATGACTGAGACGGGAAAAAGCTCCTCTCAGAATAAGGATCCTCAGCCCTGAACCTTTGTCTCAGACAGAACTCCAGTCAGGAGTAAATTAAATATATCTTCTTAGTGTCTAACTGCTTGTTACGCAGTGCTGATAACATTTCTATTTAGTATTTTTACTGGAAACTTCCAGGTTTTATTTTTCTGCTCCATAACTTCAATCTTTAGCAAGGTGCATTTCTTTCCAAGCCAGCCCAAGAGAGGAAACTTGAAAAGAAAAATAGAAATGAATTGTATAAGGAGTCCAATTTAGATACTGTGCTTTCTTCTTATCTCTTCAATTGCCTTTAGACATGTCTGCCTGCCTTCAGACTGCCTTATTTGATTGGACTGCCAGACTTGCTGGAGTCAAATCCAAGGTGAATAACATTAACTCCATTAACCCTGATGCATAGTCCAGTTCTCCCACGTGTCAGACTCCTTAGTGGCTCTATCCATCTGAGGGCATTTTAGCACAGTAAAGTTCAGAAAACTATTAAAATTGTTTAAGGCAACCAGAGTCTAATGGAGTCATTACTCCTCCACTCCCTTCAGCAGTGGACAAAGTGACTTTGCATGTTCTACCTTTTTTTTTTTTTTCCACCTTTCCTCCTCCACAGGGTATTTTCTGTCAGATTGGCTATGTGGTGTGGTCAAGGGCAGGAGAGCTGCTTCCCTTCCCAGCCACATTAAATGTATTTTATCACATGAAGGAAGTCAGATCTCAGGAAGCAGAGAAAGGAAATAGTTTACTTCTTATTTCATATTAGTTCCAAAGACTCTAAAGCTATTTCTGTGATTAATCTAAACAATTTGCAGTTTGTCAATACCAAGAGTGAGGTGTGTGTTGCTAATCTCTAAATGTCTTTTCTCTTTGGAATTCAAATGTGGTATAAAATATTTGTTATAGGCATATAGTTTAATAGGAAAAATGGTATATTCTTCCTTCAGCCATATAGTAAGCCATAGATGACAAACTGAAAAGAAAAGCCCTCAGAGAGGGCTTCATGTTTTTTGCAAATGACAAACAATTGCTGCGTGGAAGTGTCGATCTGCTGGAGGGTAGGGAGGCTCTGCAAAGGGACCTAAACAGGCTGGACCACTGGGCAGTGTCCAATGGCATGAGGTTTAACAAGGTCAAATACCAGGTCCTGCACTTGTGGCACAACAACCCTATGCAGAGCTACAGACTGGGAGAAGCCTGGCTGGAAAACTACCAGGAGGAGAGGGACCTGGGGGTGTTGGTCGACAGCCGACTGAACATGAGGCAGCAGTGTGCCCAGGTGACCAAGTCTTCTTGGACTTCACCAAAGCCTTTGACACGGTTTCTCACAGCATTCTGCTTCAGAAAGCATCAGCCTCTGGCCTGGACAGGCACACACTCTCCTGGGTGGATGGCCGGGCACAGAGAGTGGTGGTAAATGATGTTAAATTCAGCTGAAGGCCAGTTACAAGAGGTGTCCCCAGGGTTCAGTGCTGGGTCCAGCCCTGATCAATGTCTTTATCAATGAACTGGATGAAGACATCTACTGCATCATTAGCATGCTTGCAGACGATACTAAACTGGGTGGAAGCGTGGATCTGCTGGAGGGTAGGGAGGCTCTGCAAAGGGATCTGAACACGCTGGATTTTTGGGCAGTGTCCAATAGCATGAGGTTTAACAAATGTTGGACCCAAATGCTGGGTCCTGCACTTGGGGCACAATAACCCTATGCAGAGCTACAGACTAGGGGAAGTCTGTCTAGAGAGCTGCCTGGAGGAGAGGGACCTGGGGGTGTTGGTTGACAGTGACTGAACATGAACCACCAGTCCAGGTGGCCAAGAAGGCCAATGGCATCCTGGCTTGGATCAGAAATGGTGTGACCAGCAGGTCCAGGGAGGTGATTCTACCTCTGTACTCAGCACTGGTGAGGCCACTCCTTGAATCCTGTGTTCATTTCTGGGCCCCTCACCACAGGAAGGATGTTGAGGCTCTGGAGCAAGTCCAGAGAAGAGCCACGAAGCTGGTGAAGGGGCTGGAGAACAGGCCCTATGAGGAGCGGCTGAGAGAGCTGGGGTTGTTTAGCCTGGAGAAGAGGAGGCTGAGAGGAGACCTCATTACTCTCTACAACTACCTGAGGGGAGGTTGTAGAAAGGAGGGAACTGGCCTCTTCTTCCAAGTGCCAGGGGACAGGACAAGAGGGAATGGCCTCAAGCTCTGCCAGGGGAGATTTAGGCTGGAGATTAGGAGGAAGTTCTTCACACAGAGGGTCATTGGGTATTGGAATAGGCTGCCCAGGGAGGTGGTTGATTCACCTTCCCTGGAGGTGTTTAAGGCACGGGTGGATGAGGTATTGAGGGACTTGGTTTAGTGTTTGATAGGAATGGTTGGACTTGACGATCTGATGGGTCCCTTCCAACCTGGTTTTTCTATGATTCTATGATTCTATATTTTATTGCTTTTTTTCAACAACAGATTTTATCTAGAACAGAAGTTCCACCCTGAGACATTCTAAAAGATGCTTCAGCAGACAGAAACCACACACCACAAGGTATGCCTCGTGGGATGTAAGTGATTAGGAATTGTTTCTGTTTCTTGTTTTGCTCCTTTCTGTGGCCCAGGAGGTCCCTGTGGGAGTTTATTCCAGGAAAAGTACAAACCCACTTCTCTTACTTTATTTACTGGGTGATTCGTTTCTTGGCAGAATACTTAAAATAAATACACAATATATGAAAACTTAAAGGAAAAAGCTGAAAAACATGTTAAAACTTGGATACAATGAGAGGGCTAAAATGAAGACTCAATAGTTCTTTTGGGTTTTTGTGGTTAGTCAAACTGTCTTTTCTCTGCACAACTGGAAAGATTGCTAAGCATGAAAGATTCCCTTTTGTAAACGGTCCAAGCCAGAGCATATTTGCTGTGTCAGCTTTGCCATCAGTTCAGGTACTGGCAGCAGCAATGTTGTGACTTGTGGCTGGTTGAATGACCAGACTTTTCTGAAGTAACATGTCAAAATTAAAAATTATTGTGATCTGGAGAATATGTTATTGGAATTAAGGAAAAGTTTGATGTGGGTTTCAGCTTTGATTTACTAAAAGAAAAAAAATACACATGGAAAATTTTAATTTAAAAACCATGTTTGAGAAATTAAAACTACAGAATGTTAAAGTAAACGCTAAAATACTTTTGATGTACTGTCCATAGGAATTCCTATGTGAGGTCAGTGTTCTTGGTAAAGTCAATAGTTGTGGATCATGTTTTTGTATTTTATCTTTGGGATTTATCAGACCTCAAAAGTGTCTGCTTTCACATCATAATTTGATTCTGGTAGTAATATTTAGATTTTCTGAGTCTGTAATCACAAACTGGGCTTACCTTATTGTCTCTTCAAGTGAGAGTGACAAATGTATATATTGAAACACCACCTGTATTCTTGGAACAGGTTCTATTTTTTGACTACAAGTACCTCCAACTGGATATGTAATAAGAGGCCTTTGTAACCCAGTGCAAGATGCCTCTTTCATCACATATATTCCTAATCCTTTACACGAATATGGAATATTTTTTTTTTTACTATCTTTCTTAAAAGTCTGTAGGTTTAAAAGCTTTTCAGCCACATGAAATATGAAACAATTTTCTCTGCAGAATCCTTAATTTTTCTAGCAGAGGTGCCTCAAAATGCTGATGGTTTCCCAGATGATCCAAGAAACAAACCTATAGCAAGTCCTGGCTCAGACTGAGACTTTTCATAGAGGGCTGGGTTTCTTTGGTTGTTTGGTTTGTTCACAAATTTTTAGACTACTGAAATATTATTGAGTGACATCTTGCGCTAGCTCCCCAAAGGATGTAGAAAGTTAACCAGATTACACAGAATTTTAGTGTCATGGAGGAAGAGTCATAGAATCATAGAATGATTTGGGTTGGAAGGGACCTTGAAGATCATACAACCTCACTTTTGGGTTCGTGTATGCATGATATAATTTCTGGGTATGAGCCTTCTCTTAGAATTAAATGGTTTGGGTTTCCCACTGCATTTACAGGTCTTACCTCCTTATTCAGGAACTACTGCAGTAGATAACTGCTCATGCTGCATGAGTGTATTAGTGTGGGTGTAATTTGGAGACAGTGCCACCCAGGGACATTAGCTAATCTGTATCTTTTATAACTCTGAGAACCACACCAGGATTCATTCCATATGCATAGAGATAGTTATATTTGTAATGGAAAATGTGAAAAAAAAACATTTACAGATATCCACTGTTGTTTCAAAGCTGTAAATTCTTTCAAGCCTGGCAACCTCAGGAAATACAAAGATACAAAGTACAAATAAATTATGTGCCTGATTACCTCGAATAGTTATTATACGCTACAGGCATGAACAGAGAAGGATCATGTGTGTATTTGTTTGGTTGAGATATTTTCTTAGCTAAAGAGTACTATCTGCCCAGCTTTTCAAACTGATTGACCTCACTGGGCTTCAGTGGGTTTTGTTTGTTTGTAACAAGCATGGCTGTATCCACAAGTACCTGAATTGCTGTCCAAGTAAAATTTTATTTATTTATGTATTTATTTTTAGATCTAGGAACTTGAGTCTTTGGAGAGATAAAGAATGTCATTAAACTAAATAGACCAGTAGCACACGCCTAATCTTTTGGAACCACTTCAACTTACTTGTTATTGGAAAACCAGAAGCTTATTAAGATCATGTGGTGCTTTCCTCCTTGACATGAAATTTCTGCCTGCTTTCCTACCTCCATTTCCCACTCTCTGAAGGGCTCCCAAAGTCTTTGATTCTTGTGAACATGTAAGTAGTTTCTACTACATCTGAATTGTCCCAATAAATTAAATTAATGTAACTTTATGTTCTCTAACTCATGTGGAAGGACTAGGCCTTTCAGTTTCTAAATTTCATGATATTAAAGTGCTGAACAGAGAAAGATGGGGAAAGTTTTAGATCTTATTTGGACTGGTGAAAATTGACACATCAGAACTGCGTCTGGTATTTTAGGAACAACTTTAAATGTCTGGCCAAGTGAATAGTCCCTCAGTGTGCTGCTTTGCGTTCCCTGTACATACAGCTTTGTGTTTACAGTGAAGGCTTAATTTGGAGGCAGTTATTTAATGGCTAAACTACAATCACCGCAAGTTAATTTTATTAGAATTGTTTTCTTTTTATCCTTTTCAATAATAGTTATGTATGCCATGGTTTTAGAAAAATTAAACTAAACAAATTGTGTTTCATGTATTTAGTCTGGTTCTGATTACCTACTTTCTTTATTTTCTAAATGGGAGTGGAACTTATTCTGCAAATAAGTGTGCAGTCCAGAAACATGGTATTGATTATTGAGATACATGTTTTGGAGCCCTATAGCTCAGTGATTTCTGGACATATTGGTGCATTTCAGAGTTCTCTGATTTCTCTTGTAAACTCACAGTTGGGAGCTGCTATTGCTTAAAATATGAACAAGACAAAACTTTGAAAGGAAATAGATTCTTTGCTCGGGAACAGTGCCCTGTATTGTATTTATGGAGTGCTTGAAGGATTCTTTTACATGAATTTTGACTTCCATAGAAGAAAGTTAGAAATTAAGAGACTCAAGTACTGCAAGAATATAAATTAATTACAGGCAAAAAAATTAGGTAAATAAATAGAAGACAGTGTCGTAGTTTTTTAAGCTAAGATGTTCAGAGAAGTAGATGAATTTAAAAAACAAATAGTCCTAGAAGTTGCATTTCCTCTTTCAAAATGACCAGTTGTTTTCAGAGTGCTACAGTCTGTGCTGTTGAAAGATTTTAATCAAACAAAGGGTTAGTAAAAATCTCTCTAAGCAATGGCACCTAATACCCCAGGAAAGACACTAGATGATGGATATGATAAGAAATTTTTGCCTTGTTCTATGCAATATACCACTGATATGTCAAATTCTTTTGAAGAGGTACTATGTATGTCTTAAATATGACAAGAAAGCAAGAGCATATTTTCATTTTCCCCAGCAGAGCACAGACACAAGATAGTATTCTGTTAGCGGTGGGTGGTATGTTTCCTCCCCAGTCTCCGGACCACGTCTGGGTTATTGGTTATGCTATAAAAAATGACATATGCTCATATATCTGTTGGATTTATCAGTAGATTTGCAGGAGGTGGAGTAATCCAGGGACACAGCTACTAGGTAACTTCTATGATATTTTTCCTCTCTTTTCTCTTCAAAGAGCAGAATTGTGACTGAGCTGTCCTGTCTGGAAACTTGAGGCTGAATCTAGCTTTTCTGTCAAGAAAACTTTTCAAAGTATTTAACTCATATTTCATCTAATATTTCTGTCCATTATACTTCAATATATAAATGTGGGGTGTCTTCCCCTCCCTGTTTGTAGATACCGTTGTAATAAAAGATAACCTACACAATTAAATCAGTTACATTCTAGTAGTCTACAAATATTTGAAGGGTGCTATGAACTTTCTAAACTATTTTTGAAGTTATTCATTACTTCAATCAATTAATGTTTGTTTAAAGGCAAACACAGATGTTTCATATGTTTGTTTGTGTTTTACCCTCAGGAGGGTCTTGGTGAGCAAATGAAACACTGGGTTGACAAACCTTATTTCTTCAACACCTACAATCTCAAATGACACTTTTGACTCTCATCTCTGCTTGTGTCAGTGACTGTGCATGAACTTTCCTTTTCCCTGGGCAACGTTTGGGCTGTATTTAAGCAGTAGCTGACCCCATGGTGTGAGGCAGGCTTCACGTAGTAAGCAGCAGCAATGGCTACTTTTTTTCCTTTGAAAAGCCTGGACTAACGTAGTATTTTCCTGTGCCTTCTACTCCCTCTTATCTGAAATATGCACAATGTAACCCTATTTCACTATTGCTTTACAGAAAATAGCACTAGAAATATCCATTTCTTTTAGATCTCTCTCAATAACGCCTTTCTAAAGGGCACTTCAGCATTTCCCAATTGTCCAAGTTTTCCCAAGATTTCCTATGTTCTAGTTTTTATTTCTTTAAATAAATATTTCCTTCATTTTATACTTATTTTTCTTCATGAACATAAAACATATAATCTTTTTGACAGTTTGAGCAAGTAGTAGATACAGGATTAGCAAACTCACATAAAAGATTTGTTCACATTTCTTTCTTTGTTGCTTTGTGATCTCGATGAATAGTCAATTTGAATTTGGAAAATGAACACAAGATTAAAAATAAAAAGCTCCTTTGTACCTGTCAGATTCTACTTGACAAATAATTAATGTTGACTAGATCTAATAAAAAGGTAGACTTTCCATTTTATCATTTTAAATTTATTGTTTACTATAAAATTCTTTATTCTTCTGATTTCTTGAGAAATACCATCACCTAAAGATTCTGAGATTGTGTCTGCGGAACCCTGCTGATTTCGTTCATACTAAATTCTATAGATCTCAGCCTACAGCTATTATGAAAGTTAAAAGAAAATGACAATTAATGTGATTATTTCAGCAAATTGTTAAGAAAATTAACCTAATCCCTGTTGTTAAGCGGACAGATTTTCAACTTTATTTAGATCAGGACCACGCTTTCATTAGTCTAGAGGTTGTTTCTTACTAAGTTTTGAATCTTTATAAAACAGACTTCTAAAAAAAACTTTGTGGTTTAGATTCCCTAATGAAAGTAATCTATGTCTACAGCTCAATTCTGTTTATTTATTCTGAATATTTAGCATATTAATTTGAGCACAATGGTTTGTTCCACACTTCATGACAGATATCCAGTACTAGCATTTGTAGCATTTTGTTTGATCAGCAAGTATTTGTGAATGGTAAAAAGTATGTAGGATGATTTGAAAACAAAAGAAGTTCACCATTTCTGCCAGGGCTTTGTCTGTGCAAAATCAAACTGCACTTCAGTTAAGAGTACCACAGATGTGATGGTCAGAGCTTGATTACATGTAGAAATTCTAACATAAACAAAACCCAGCAATTCCCAGATGGTGTCTATATCTTCCTTTGGAGATCCTTTACTTTTCTCTAAAGCTCTTTTTTTTTTTTTTATTTAGAGAACTCTTTTTTTATTTTTCAGTCCTCTAATTATAAATTGTATTATGGACCTGACTGTTATTTCCTCAGACTTATTGACGTTTCATAAATTTCCTCTGCAAGAGTCCTCTTTAGCATCTCCTGTCCAGTTAGTTTCATCTGTTTTGATCTCTGCTGTTTTTGTTTTAATTATCTTAATAGCTTTCTCCATGATCACAGAACCTAGAGCCTTACATCAGTAGAAATTTTTCTTTTATGGAAAAAAAAAGAGTAACTGTTGACCACAGTCAAACCTAATCTTTCTATAGTGGTGTTTTCTATTGTGTTATCTGCCATGTTGCACTTTATAGTAATGCGAATTACTGTATTAAAATGATTACATAGCTTTAGTAACTATTTAAGTCCATTTGATGTGGCTGCAGGAAGCCTCCTTTCTGCCTTTCTGAACTCACTTAGAAACTATGAACTACACTAGACTTGTTAGATTTCTTGATATGGTACCTGTGCATTAGTGTGTAGTCATCTGCAACACCTTCACCCAATATTGCAGGTAGCCAAGTATGTGAATATAGGGGAAAGGTGTAAAAGCCTCCCCTCTGGCTTGGCGTGGCTGACTATTTACTCAAAAGGAAAGAATTGATTTCTACGTTGTCTCCATTAGAATATGAAACATCTTGAAATTTTCTATATTCTACATCATGTAGTATGAAAAAATGTCTGAATATTTTTTTTCCTGTAAATATGCAGTGCTCTCTTTTGAAATGTCTGTTTGAACCAGTAGCCATCTTTAGGTTGACATCTCAAGCATGGTTGTATTAGTTACATAGATATATATAGTATATATCTTTGCAGCATTGCTGCAAGGTCTATTGTATTGTTTTGCCTCAACTATACAAATTACTTGATTTATTTCTGAGCTGAGAAAGGGCATCAGGAAACCTCCTTTATTTGTACATCCTTGCTCATCTTTAATTGTTTTGTAAGTAGTTCTACTCAAATTCAGAGCTGAAATGTTTTTGGAACATTCTTTGCTGGTTAACTGGAAATCTATTATTTATTTATCAATCTCTTCCAGGAGATTTGCACTGGTGTACACACTGGGGGTGGTTTTCTGGCTTCATCTATACCAGTTGATTTAGAAGTGGTTTTTTTTATTTTACAAGTGATGTGAGCTTTTCTTTCCATTTAATTCTTCAGATCAGTTAGTGGATTTCACATAGAAAAGGAAAGATAAACTGTCATTGTATCCTGAGTCTACTTGCAGAATATGCAGTCCAGAAATAATACACTGTACTGACTGATGGCGCAAGCACTTTGAAAATTTTCCTTTCCTAGCATGTGATAATTCGCAGAAATTCAGCTTTCGTTTGCACTATGCCAAGTGAAAAAAGGCTCTTTTCAGTATGGGATATCTCAGGTTTTAAATAGTCTCTTTGTATTAAGAGCATGTGAGTGTAATAAGAGTATAACAGTATATTCCATCCTACTTCCATTTATACTTTTAATACTTCACCTTTCATTTTGAAGTGACATGGGAAATAAAGCAATGCGCACAATGTGTGGGCTTGCACTTCATTGTCTTTACAGTCATGATCACAACAGAGCACATGCTCCTGATTGGTCACAGTGCGTGCAGCAGGTGACAAATCCACTCCTATTCTTCTTTCAAGCCAGGTCTTTGATTTTTTCCAGTTGCCTTTCATAGTGAAAAGTCATCTTTAACATAATTTTAATGAATCCCTCTACATTCAGCTTAATTTCCAAAGTGGAAAAGTAAGAGGACTGTGAAAGATCTCTCTGCTTCCCCAGGTTCCTTCCCTCTTTCCTTAGCAGTGCTAGACCTGAAAGCCAGGGATGAGCAGGGCCCAGGAAAGCTAAAAGCACAGAGTAAACTTAACCTGAACAAAAGCTTTCATTGTAGACTTTGTTGATGAAAATTGCATATTGCCTTTGAGTAACAAACTTTACAAGAGTGCCAAGTTACTTTTCCTTTATTATCTGTAAAGTATGTGGCTAAAAATGAAAGAGATGACATCTCAGACAATGTTGGGGAGTTTGTTTGTTTGTTGGCTTGTTTAACCAGTTTGAGAATATAATGAAAACTCCTTTGGTCACTAAAGGAAATAAAATAGCCGAGATATGTGAAGCTTTGATTGCAGTCCCAGCTCCAGGAATATAATAAAATAAGTAACAGTGCAAACAAACATAAGTTGAGGTATCAGTAACAGAAACTGGTAACAGCTTTATGGCTGAGATAATTTTAATTCTGTACTATTTTAAAATAAAGGAGTTAGCAGTATAAGAAATTTATTTTGAAAAACTGGCAAAAAAATTTCTTGCTTTTCTGGGTAGTACCTTCTATGTCAAAACCTATTATTTTGTTCCCACTCTCATGAAGAAATTAGGCAAGTTAATGGCTGCCATGTCTTATCTGTTCTTGAAAGATAAGCCTAAGTCTTAGCAACACAGCTGTATCTCTGAAGGTCAACAGAGGACAAAGGTCACGACTGCCATAATGATACTTCATTAAATAATAAAAATTTTAGAAGCTGTGAAGGAAAGATTCTTTCACAAGAGCTGAATGCTATGCTAGTTTCAAGCTAGCAGGCCACTGCTTTATCTGGAGCTTATTTATTTAGCCCATTAGTTTAGGAGAGGAGGAAGAGGTTGTAAGGGGAAAGTGGGAGTTGCTGCATAAAGGCTGAGGTGCTTCTAGTGTCACATCAAACAAATGCCTCTCAGGAGTGTTCTAGGTGTTGTTGCAGCCGTCCTAGCACAAGGGACAGGCTTTGTGACAAAAGAGTAGAATTTGGAGTGTATAGCATTAAAACCTCATCCACAAAGCATACAGAAACTTCTTGAAAAAAAAGTGCTTCCCTGTTCTTGGTTGAATTTGGGTCTAGTTCTGAGAACATCTTAAAGTGCTTATATGTGTATTATCTTGTATTGTTGTGAGCCAGATTTCCCCCACCCCCCAAACTTAGTTGCCTGCAAAGGCAATGACAGCCTGTGTTGACACAGATGATGCAGAAGTGAGTGGTGGATGTGTGCTGGAAGTTGGAAACACTTCCTTCCGCAGTGGCCACTTATGTGTTCAAAGTGTTCGAGAAACCTGCAACCTCAGAAACTGCTGATATACACATTCCCAGAGTTGTGTGGTAATTCTTCCTTACAGCCACATTATGTTATTTACCTAAAGGGTTTAATTTGGTACATTATGAATGATTTGAGAAGTTCTTTATAAGCAGCTTGGACTACATTACTTTCAAACCAGATGTGCTACTCAGAATAGTGTCCAAAGCAGCATTTTAAGATTTAGTACTTTATTGTGGTGTTAGTTTTATGTCTCCGTGACCCTGGACTATGAAGTCAAAGAGTGCTTTGTCAATGATTTCTTTATAGTAACACAAATTTCATTTGTGATTTCTGCCATCTGATAATAATTTCTTCTGAAAATACTCTGTTGTGACAAGTTTCCCTCTTTATGTACTAAGATGGTAGTTAAAATCCCAAACTGTTCAGGATTATTAAAATGTCTTTTGCAAGCTGAGAGGTGAGTAACCCTTCTGCCCTAGCTAAATTCCAGTTTGCTTAATTTATCATACTACTGAACTCCCCAGAGAAATGCTGTTCAGAGGTCAAAATTAATGCTTGCACCATTTGATCGGAACCATGGTATCCATAGAGAATGGTGACCTGCAGAGATCGTACAGCTGAAGCGGTGTTTGCTAGGTAATGCTGTGGTATTGGCTGAGGTATCAATTACTCCCTTTGATTCTGCCATCACCAAAAAAGACTGCAGCAAACAGTAAACATAATCAACAAAGTATACAAGCCAGAATAAAGAAAGAACAGGTTTAAGGAATATCCAGAGACATTTATCAGTATCAAATAACCGTGACAAAATTTGCCCTTGAAATGATAATAAATTAGTCAGAACGATATTTGATCTGTAAGCAATTGGCCCAGAGGAGGTCTGGAGGATAATTCTGATGCTTCTAAGGGCCTAGAGAAAAGCAAAAATGAAACATTAAAGGAGATGATTTTTTTGTTTAAAGGAAGCAGGATAGTGTTCATTTTTTTCTAAAGACTATTATGATAGAAGTGTACAACAAACATGGAAGAACAGAATAGAAGTTTTGCAGGAAAGATCAAGAAAGATTACTTTTATTAGGAAAAAAGGTGGCTGTCAGAATAGCTAAGCATAGAACAGATTACGTAGATCATAGGATGATTTTTGTCAGAGGTTTGCAAAAGTAGACAAATAAATGTCGAAGCTAAGTGTACCTCAGTTACCCTGCTTCAGGGCAGGAGGGAGGCCTAGAAGGTCAGTTGGAGTCCCTCGAGTTATATTTAAAGTTGTTGATGTTTATGTCTGTCCCATTCTTTGTCAATTTGAATTCTGGCTGTTATTGCATGGTTTTTTTACAGCTGCTCATTGCAGATGGGGATTTGGCAGATTGAGATAGCTGAAGAGGCTTCTCCAAGGTCAGACAGCGAAATGATTGCTAGGTAGAAATACATGTGAAATACAAAATTCAGGTGATGCTAAAATACACTACACTATTTGGAGTTCTTATTCCCCGTGCCCATTCTTGAGCAACTGAAAAATACAGCCACCACTGCTTAGTAATACTAGCCTTTATGGTAGCTTTCCTGCCAAGTCTGCTCAATAAGGACCAGGGCATGTTCTGATGCTGCTCTTCACTATTACACTAACCAGTCTGGGACCATGACATACCAGAGCACAGCAGTGATTTTCAGTCTCTGTGCAACTAAGCTTGACTGGAACCACTGGGTTAAAATTACTGGTCACCTCTCCACTGCATTTTTAGCAATATCAGTCACATCACAGGGAAGCAGCATCAATGTTAAATGCCACTGCTGTGATGTATTTCATAAGGGCTTGCCTATCTGCTTTTCACTTCATGATGCATTCAATAGCTGTTGCTGTTTCAGGTCTTCACGATTATCTGACTACTTGTCTTGAGTGGAAGATTTTGGAAGATAGCAATTCCCTTGTCACACAGTCTGTCCCTCAGCCCAAATAACTGGTGGCTACTTCAATGGCAGACACTGTCCTGTGGTGATGCATACTGCATCCCAAAGTTATTTAACACTGAGCTTAATATGTTACAGATGTATTTAATTACCTGTTGTATTTATCATGTCACTGAATTATGACACAAAGTTCAAATGGTTTCTCTGTGTTTTTATGTCAAATCTTTCTGATAAAGAATAATAAAATCCTCAGATATAAGCCTTCAGAAGCAAAAAAAAAAAAAAAAATTAGATTTTGCTTAGGTCATTGCACTAAATATGGAGAACTTGAATTTCCACTGAGATAGACAAGGTTAAAAAAAAACCCCAAACAACAAAACTATTTTAAAAATAAAGCATTCCAAAGCAGTCAAAGACAGATGAGAACCCTCCCTCTGAAATCTTCGTTGTTATAATTGCAGTATCTTCCAGAAGACACTTTCCAAAGCCTGGTCAGAATGTGCCTACTAAATGTAGCAAAACTCTTAAATAGAAATACACTTCCTGCTTGAGCAGAAAAAGCTTATGCACCATATTACAAAGTGAACAATCTCTTTGTTATTCCAGAATATTCAATCTCATGTGCAAAGCAAAATTAGTAAAGACAAAGGTAAGAAAACAGAACCCTAACAACTGTATCTTATCTTAATAAGATTCCTAACATGCTCCTTTACTGCCTGAACATAAAACTAAATTGCTTCTACATGCTGAATTGCATCTGAATTCTCACCTTCATACCTGGTTATTTTCCAATAAAGGACTAGACTTTCACAAGACATGTGAAGTTTAAAAAAACCCACACTGAGGGTTCCTCCTTAACTTTTAAAGCTGCACTTAAGTGTTGGTGACACAAGAGCACAATACCAGGATGCGATGCAGCCAGCACTCTTGACACAACACACATATACATCTCTACTCAACTTGTGCTTTTTTTTCCACCACAGAGCTGGAGACAAATGTTATCTAAGAAAAATGACAAAAAACTTTCAGTGGTTCTTTCCAGGACAGCGAATGTTAGGAGTGTGGGGGTATGCGTGCATGATCTGTTTTTTTTTTTTTCCCTGTACTTTCTATTTTTTAAAACCTCAGTGTTTTCAAAAATGTCATTTGTCTATTACAGTCTTAACAAGCTTTTAGTATTTGTTCTGTCACAACTTTTCATTTAGCAAAAATTCCATCGGGTCCAAAGTTTAGAAAAGGCCATATCAGTTCTAGATCAGTAGATAAGAAGGATGGAAACAAAAATTGCATAATATTTGGGGAGCTGTGATTTTTTTTTTAAGCTATGTAAACCAGAAAGTTACCTAAAGAGCTGTTACAAAATGGAAGAAAAATACAAAAGCAGAACACTGGCTGTAGTTATGATACCTGTGTTTTCCTCCACTCCCTGTAAATTTGAGAAATAAAAATTAGATGAAATTTCAGGCAAAGTTTGAGAAATTTGGAAAGGTTTTAAAATGTATTACTTTTCTGTCATACCAAGGCCTATAAACAACAAAACAAAAAATGAAAAACCTTCCTTAAAAATGATAGAAATATTATTCCTATGTAAGTAATCTATGATAGAAAATATTGTTGTCTCTTGCAGTTGGCAGTAAAAAAAGTCTGAAGAGCTGTGGTAACTTCACTCTTTTGAGAAAATGCAGAAACCCTTTGCTGCTATATAAACATATTAACCGTAGCCTGTTTAGTCTGAAACTAACAGGTAATTAATTTTTCACCTCCAATAAGAACTTTGAAGAGCATGCAATGCACTGTCATTGGACAGTTTGCTGCAAGTTGCATAAAACAAATTCTAAGTAAGGTTTTTTATGCAAAGCAATGGCTACTTAAGTGTATTTATAGTCCCCATGTTCAGGTTTTGACATCTCTATGACTGTAAATTTACAGAACAGAGAAGGTACACCAGATTTCCAACTTTTCTGCACCAATGAGTTTTAAACTAATTTTAACTTGGATTTAGCCTATTGGCAGACACTTTTAATGGTGGCCATTCACAACTGGTTGCTGTATTCCAGAGTACATGGTCTATGCCTCCATGTGTTTGAAATTAACTCCCTGTCCCTATTCAAGTGTGCATATTTGTTTGGTAGAAGTAATTTCATTTACTGCATGTAGATATGCACATAAGGTTTTTTATCTGCCAGCTTCCTGCCCATGACAATTACACACAAAGCTCACATGGTCTCACTACTCGCAATATCCTCACTGTCACACAGACAAGCTCAGTAGATCAAAAACAGCAAGCAAAGCACACCAGGTCTATCTGCATATCAGTGACAAGGGATTATATCCTTGTTCCTGTCCAGCAGTGCAGGACCTGAATGTACCATGAGGCATCAGCCTTTTGACATTTACAGGCACCCTTCACCTTTCAGGTGAACGAGCCTGCCTGGCTGAAGGGCAGGTTTTCCATTTCTCAGGCTCAAGACCTGCAGGGATGGAGGGTCTGACTGTCTTAGCCTGGGGTAAGCCTGTTTGTGAGTAGGATGGGTGGCTACAGATGTAGCTCTACTCTGTCCTCTGTGAAGGGTTGCACAGTTAGAAAATGCACTAGAGCAGGACCTGGTTACAAGCATGTTAAAAAGGGCATTTTGAAATGTATTTGTCCTCCTAAAATTGCGTTCAGAGCACTCGCCCCACTCCCTCACCCTGGCAGCCCCGGCAGGAGTACATCAGGGTTGTCACATTCTAGGTAACACTACAGCCTTCTTATCTCACCCTCAGTCTGTGACCTGCTCAAATAGAGGTGAATGGTGATTGACTTGCCAGAATATCAAGGGTCCGCACTGCCTACTACAAATGAACATAAGCATTCCTGGTAAGATGTGAGAAGTAAACCTCCCAGCAAAGCCCATTCTGAGTGGCTTTCCTTGATGCTCAAGGATGAATTTCAACCTTTTCTGTACATGGTTGGAAAGGACAGGTTTTGCCTGTTGCTGGATACCTCCGCCACCAAAAAAAAAGTAAAAAGCTTTTCCCCTACTTGCCTTCCAAGATATAGTGTTAGAAAAGAAGAGACAGGAATGGGTCCTCCACTTTGCTACTGCCTTGAAAACAAAGCAGGGAGAGCAGAGTTTTCTTTGAAAAGACCTGAAGCATCATTCCTGTTTCCAACATTTTAAATCTCAGTATTTTCTGGAAAATGTTGCTTCATCAAACTTTTAGTGAGTCTGACAATTTCCATCAGCTTGCCTTCACACTGCAGCACCACAACAGACTATTTGTTTCTAGGCCTTCAGATGTACTACTTCGAAGGAACTGGACACTCTTGATATTGTAGTTAAAAGGAACACAGAAACTACAGCTGATGCATGACAAGCCTATCATAAGCTGACTCTAAGGAAAACACATTTCTTCCTACACAGTATGGTTTTGATGTTTGGGAAGGTTTCGTTATGCTCTGATGATACACGTAAATACTTTAGACCCAAGAATCTCTTTACCTTATCAACAGCAGCAAACATCTTGGTATCTATATTCTAGGATCAGGCATATTAAACCATTTGCCACCTCACTCTGCAGCTAGAGAGGAACTTCTGAGGGAAAGCTTTATTAGTTACCTATATACAGCACTACTAAGAACTATCCTGATTTCCCCTATCTGGTCTCGCATTACACAGTCCTAGTAAGTGAAGCTATTTACTGTCACTTTGGCAGAAACGGCCCAGCCTCAGTGGGGGAGATTTTCAGCAGCTTAGTTGTCACTTTGCTAACTGATCACAAGTCAGATAATGAACCCAATTTTTCTACTAGCTTTTAAAATACATTTGCAAGAAGGAAAACCCCAGAGGTTAAACGCACAGAATCAGAAATAAACTAGGAAGAGAACCAGCTTTTCAAAACTTTAATCCATTCCCCTCCCCCCCCGGCCCCCCGTTTTCTCTTACAGAAACAGAGGCTGCTAAAATTTATGGCCAAAAGATCTGAAGATTTTTTTAAAGAATATTTAATCCACAAAGCTTCAGCTTATAATATAAAAAATGCAAGATGTCTGTTTAGAAAGCCGATATCCAACTGTAGTCCATTTTTCTTATTTTTCGTAGCTCTTTTTCCTGGGATTTAGACAGGTTACATATCGTCTTTTCCAATAATCCCATAGGATTTGTATCTTCTTGCTCCATTTCAGCAACACCTCTTTCTTCATCTGAATCATCCTCTGTGTTTTCACTTTCCATTTCCACTTCATCAGCAACTTCTTCAGCACTGTAAGAGGAAGATGATTAGAAACAACCCAATTTATGACATCAATCGGACTTCCACAAACTATAGGAGAGAGGTAAGTTTGTTGGATTTTATTTATTTTTTTAATCTCAGGCTACTTACAAACCACTGTACTTCTCTTGCCATTTCAATTACTAGCCACTTATCAAACAGCTGTCCCCTGTTTTAAATAAAATATTTTTCTTTCTCCAAGTATAGTGCATAATGTCAGAACAGGCAGAGCAGCATTATGTAAAAAGTTACAATCTCACTCTCTTGCAGTATTAGGAACATCAAACACATCGACAGATGAGACAATATTCAAGAAGGCCATCTCTCTCTTTCAAATCTGAAAAAGGTCACTTAGTCTTAAAAACTGCTACAATACCTACAGTGCTACTAGAAAAGAAAAAAGTGTGGGTTTTTTTTTTAACATAGGAGGTGCTTAAAATGGCTACTCTCTTCTGACCTCAAGAGTTAAACTTGTGCTGAAGGAGTAGAAAGCATACTTCCAAAAAAATGTCATAGAATATCACATTATAAATGGCAACTGATAATATCAAATGTCTGTTACACAAATATTTTGGATCCCAACAGGAGTGACCTGCATGGTAGAACAGAACTGTTCTCCTAAAAATTGTCTGTTCAAATACACTTTATTTATCACTGACAAAATGTAAATGGTGAAACATGCATAATACATTAATATTATACTGCAAAGGAAAAGAAAATGATTTCACATTAAACAAATTTAATCTGTATGTTGATATGTTCTTCTCATTCTTCAAGAGCCTAATCCTACAGTCCTTATATGCAATTTTAAGTGTGCAGTCATACTAACTGCCAGTGTCAAAGTACAAGCTCTACATTAGCAAATATTTACACAAGGCACTGAACTCCCAAATTCTTCAGTACTGAAACTACATGCAAGTTTCTACACATTCCCTGTATAAGATTTTTGCCAGTATTTTCTTGATGTGGCAAAGGTTTTTACTCAGGTAAATCAAGAATTATGCAGAAATTTACCAAAATATCAAATAAAGTTGAAAAACTGACTTTTACCCCCAATATATTAAATCCCTGGAATAATAAAGAACATTTGGGTACCAAAAATGAAATTATGCCCCCAAATCAACAAAAATATCAGTAAAAAAAGAACTAACAGGTTAAGCAGCCAGACCACGTATCTCCCCAAAACTGCATTGTTTTAAAAAATCTTGCCACAATGAAGTGTTCTAATAAGTTTTGTCAACAGAACAATGAAGAATGTTGGAGAATTACTTTTACACTTTAAACAAAGATGTATGCAATTCAAAATAACTTCAGTAACTAAGGAGAGTTCTTTAACTTTTCTTACCTTTTGTCTTCTTTGGAGATGAGCAATGAATTAATAAATATAGGACATAGGAAGGAAGCAGATGGCAAAACATGTGCTGGAGTGTGCAAAAGCTGAAAAGATAAAACAGAAGCTTCATAAAAGCTTTTGTTGGTCAAGATTTTGTTTGCACACTTACTGTAATTACTCTTACCTCTTTGACAGCAGGTGAATCTTGCCCATGCTTACTATGGACAACTAGTTTTCCAACATCCTCCTGTGATTGCTGACGTCTGTGCTTTCCCAACAGAAAGCTAAATGGAGTCACGAGAAGACCTTCTTCTACAGCCAGCTTGAAAAAGGTGGAAGTTTTAAATAGAGTTTTAGTTTCACAAAACAAAGTTCTAGCTCATTTCAAGTTACCAAAATTCAGAATCAACCTAGGTGACTAAACTCTACACTCAAATTTAACTCAGCTGAGCCACATGGCTCTTTGTACCCATTCTCTATGAAGCATCCTGGTCCTACACAGAGGTAAAAAAAACCTACAGTATCTAGATGTGGATTCCAGGACACTAGATTTTAGTTGGCTGATGTACCAATTAGCTTCCAAATACAGAAGCTGGTGCATGTGCCAGAAAAGCTAAGTATGGTCTTCAGATTCCCTTCATGACTAAAAGATCATTTATACCCCATTTATACCCCACTAATAGGAATGGTTGGACTCGATGATCCGATGGGTCTCTTCCAACCTGGTTATTCTATGATCATCCACCGAGTTATTTAATGATGTAACTTGAAGTAAAACATGGCAACTTCCCTTCTTGCATTTTCACAGACCAATAGACCCTAACCTGAGTCCTGAATTATCCACCCCCCCAACGCCCCCCCCCCCCAAACAGACTGCCTATAACCACATTTCCATTTCTTTTTGTATTAGGAAGATATAAACTTCTACTTTGATCTATTTTAGCTAACCAATGAAATCAATCAAGTGCTACCATTTCATTCTGTTTAGTAGGTATGAAACACTTCTTCCACGTGAATTTTAAAGACTGAATTTCCCAGACGATCACTCTGCAGAAGTACATACTGCAATGTAATTCTGAAATTCTCTGTCACTCATAAGTCACAGTTGACTCACAACTGTTCGTCCTCACCAGAAAGTGCAGTTCATACCACACTCAAGGTTTCTAGCATTAAAGAAACCAAGACAAGGAAAAAGCTTTAGAGCTTTTAGAAAAGCTTTTAGAGACGTATCAGCTTTTTTGTTCTGGAGAAGTGAGAAAAGGAGGGAGTAGTTTACTAATATTTCTATTTTTAACATGTTTACAAAAAAAAAGCAATTATCAAAAATAAGCAAACACAGATTATTGCCACTTCAGCTACGTGCCTATGACTCCATCTAAGGATCTAGTGTGCAATTTCATGATAGAAGGGAATCTGAATCTGACAAACTGGAACCAACAGAGTTTTGAACTGCTTTGAGTATCTCTGTCAGAACTTCTAGAAGAGGTACCTGTTTGCTTGCTGGTGTAAGTTTCTCTTCCAAAGACTTTGTGCTAAGCGTCATTAGCTCCTAAAATAGAGGATGCCGCAGAGTTATAATATGTGAAACCTGCTTTCTGTATTTCCGTACATTGCCTACAGAAGCTTCCACCTGGCCCAAAAGATTTTGTCAGTCTAACGCAAGAGGCAAACACATCTCTTCCTCTTTATTCTATAAAGAAACTGAAAGGAAGCTGGAATGGACATAGAGGTTCCATATAAACTCTTTTTGGAAAACGAAAACCCACTCACAAATATATTACGGGGAAAACTGAATATCATATGAAACATTCAGATAATCAGCATTCAGTAACCACCTAGAGGCTGTATTAAGTTAAACAGCATAAGTAGTGATCCCAAATTACTTAGTTTCTCTTATGAATGATACAGCAGAAACTATTAGAGTAGAAAACTAGTAAATATTCAACTTTGCACTTAGTCCATTTTTAGTAGCTGAAAGTTTTTAATGAAGAATAAAGCATGGCTTACATTGCCTTGAAATCACAAAAAGAAACTCTCACAGCAGAATTCTGAATTTATATCAAGCCACACTCAGGAAAATACTTTTTTCCCCCCAGGAACCACCTGCCAATGACTACTTCTTACTTGTGTATCTGTAAGAAAAAATAGTTGAGATCTTCTTAGCCAGAAGTATTTTTCTGCACTGATCATTTCAGGTTCATCTCTTGGAACAAAGGCAGCAAGCTGTATCTTTTCTTTACATAGGTTTCTCTGGATATAGATTGGCCGTGGCTCATTTGGTTTAAACACAAACACTGCAAAACAAGAATGTCTTCTCTTTAAATCAGCCTTCCTAGACAGCTGTCAAACCCCTATGTATCACAGCCAGTAAGGGCTGGACAGGATTGCCTTTAAGCCCTAGTTTACAGGAATTATAATTGGATAACCTTACTGCATAATACCAAAGGTACCTTTCTAAGGGAACAATTCATAGAAAATGTTTCTGTAGAATGGTAGCTCTAGGAAAAGTAATTATTTATAGTCAAAGCTCTAAAGCATAACTGTACAGTTCAACCAGACTGTTGCATTTACAGGAGAGGGTCAAAAACATTCATGACCCTCACCTGGAGGAACATGGTTAATCCTGTGCTATATTCTGTAGCACCAATTAACTGCTGGAAGAAAAGACAGGGAACCAACATACTTTACTGGAGTGCTGTTGTCAGACATTGCTCAAGTTTCCAAAGAAGGCAGTACAGACTCAGGTCTGTCTTATGGCTTTAATGGGGCTGAATACTAAGAAAACCTTTTCCTGAAATTATGCTTTCACAGTTTTAAATTCTATTGACCGTTACTTGTGAAAGAAGCCTTTGTACTTACAGCTGGACTCTTTTGAGAGCCATGAGACAGCAGCAATACATTCTGAAAGGGGATCAGGTTGCAGAACTAGGATGTTGAGGTGGGCACTCCATTCCACTGAAAACAAAACACAGCAACAACCAGATATTAAAAAGCAGCATTCAGTTCTATTCCACTTTTTGTGAAACAAAAAGTCAAATGGAAATGACACATGGGGCCTTAACCTCTAGAAGAGGCATGTGTCTTCACTTATTCAAGATGAATAAAAATACACAAATATTACCAACTTCTACAAATGCGGGAAATACTAGCTGTTATGACATTATCAGTCATTTAACTTGGAATTTACTATGCACATAAAGCACATGCACACTGAACAGGATACAATCTTGACCAAAGTATGAAAATCGTTACATTTCCATGGGACATTTTGTAGTAGATCAATCTGGAATCAAGCTAGATTTGTACTAAAGTTTCATAGTAAATTCAAGTGTTAAGCATTACCACTCTAGCATACATTTAAGCTGATCTTACATGCACAACTGAGCAGGTTCCAGCAACACAGAAAGCCATAATCAGTGGCACCAATAAGGTACTTGGAACATGTTAATCTCCCAAAGCAGATGTTCCTACAAAAGAAGTTAATGATCTTTAAATTTCATCTTTGTGAATCACTACTGCATAGAAACACAAGTCACAAAAACATTCAGTTAAGTTGTAGTTCCAGTACTTAAATTGGGAGATGCTTTTTGCTTTTACCTCTAGAGGCATGAACTCCACACACAACAACCAGAAAGGTCTGAGGATTTAAAAGTATGCTTAAACCTGTAAGGTTTTTCCTACAACATTCTGATTTCAAGAAGTGATTTTAAGCTCTTAATTAAGTTATAAGTATAAACCTGTAAGTAGAAGTAAGCATTCACATTGGGACTGGAAAAGAAATTCCCTATTTAAAGAAGTCCTACTATTGCTCTAAAAACTAGGAAGCAAGGAGTAGTTAAAAAAATAAATATGGGCTGCTCCAATTATGTGTGATTTGTTTTACTTTAATTTCTCATTCTATTGTTGGAGAATAATAGAACAGCCTTTTAATTTCTAATGTTATAAAATGCTTTCAAAAAAATTAATAAGGGGCAGAATCTCTTTATTACCTAGCCCTTTGAAGTTATGCAATTAATACAGTTATTTAATATAGTCCTAGAGTAATTTATTTCCTTAATACAGCAAGGGCTACAAAAGGAGCAGCTGCTTGGGAAAAGCTTGCTAATGTGCCAAGTTGTTAAGAGAAGTCCCCTCCATTGTTACAGCACACCTTCCATGATTTTCCTGCAGACCAGTTTTGGAATCATGTTTCTCAATTTCTAATCTTACAGTACCAGTATAAATAAAACAGACTTGACCACACAAAGAAAAGCTTACAAACATACATACACACAAAAACATGGAAGTGAGAAATCTCTGATTCTTTATGTCAGAGTCCTAAAAGCATTGTGACCATGCAATATTTTGCTAGGTATATCAAGTACCTCTAAGATTACTGCAGTAACGCCTTTGAGAAGCAATTTTGAGAAGCAGTTAGAAAAACCTCAGCACTGAAAGAGAATTTTATAGTAGGCTTGTTGCATCTTCCCATTTCAGAAATTGTTTAGGCAGAGAGATCAAGTAGATGAACCAGTGAGGTCACTTACTGCCCTATTTTTCCAAGGTTATCATGAGAAAAGTGATACTTTACCCATACAGGAAAAACTGCTGTATATTTGCACAGTCCCGAAAGCTGAGTATTAAGGCTATCCTATTCTCTGAGTCTCTGCCATTTATCTCTACCATTTACCTATGCCATTCTTCACAATCCTTATGCAACAGAACAGTATCTAGACCTTCAGGATGTCTTTTATCATGACAGCATACAATGAAGCATGCCGAGATAGTGTGCCAAGCAAATACGGATTTTTCAACAGTGGTTAGCACTGTTTGTTATCTCTATTACAAAATATATATGGCTTTATGGTTTACTGATATTATTTCTATTTGTATACATGCACAAACTTCCTATATTTATACTTCTGCAGTACTTTGATTCATCCCTAGAATAATGGGGACAGCGACATATTTTGAGTATGGGAGGTGCAGGAGTCAGAAGAATAAAGAAGATGAAACTGCAAAGCTTGATCTTATAAATTTTTAACAGTAAGTTACCAGCAACCTAAAAGCTATTTTAGAGTCTTCTCTGAATATGAAATATTGACTGTTAAACTCAATGTTTATATGAACATACATAAAGTTTTGTGCTACTATGAATTGTTTCTGTTCTGAGAGTTCAAGTAAGATGTAAGAAGCCTGATGAAAAACATACCTTATTTTTCCAGGTGGATGGCAAAATGTACACTTAAGATCCCAAGTAACTGAATCCCATACAGTGACAGTTTCTTCAAAGCTAACAGCAAGCAAAGAGCCATCTTCTGAGAAACAGCAGTTAGTAGCCTGGTAATTGTGGTAGCTGCCTACAAAGTCACAACTCCAGCTCACACTTTGCTGTGCTGTATTGAAAAAACAAGCTAATTAAGTCAAATCTATATGCGAAGAAAGAAGGATTAAGGCTGCAAAAGAGGCTGAAGAGCAAGAAAGTTTTGTCTCAGAAGGCTTACATTTCTAAGGGGTAAAGAGACTCTGTCCTGTTCTAATACAAGAAACACCTAGCAGGTTTTCTGTTTGCCCTCAGTTTTGTAATTGAACAACGAATCCTGAGAGCGACACAGTACAATACTTATGCTTACTTTGCCAAATACGTTAACTGAGTTTTCAAATAGCCAAGATGTTAGATAAAAGACAAAAAGATCATGAAGTAGATTCAACATTTAGTTTTCTGAAACATTCCGTTCTTTTAAAACTGAAGCAAGAACATAAACATTACCAAAATTCTGAACATAGCTTGCATTTGAATCCAACAATGCTCATGGTTCATTTACATAAAAATTGAGAACCACAAAGTGACCCATAGGTATGCTTCCTTCTCTTGGATATCCTGCCAATGTATTCAATTGGGATACCTTTCCCATTGTTGGTAATAACCATAAAACCAAACAGAAGCAAAGTGATGTACTTACCACATTATATACATTTCCCACTATAAACAAATTCATACAGTATGCTTTAGAAGCAGACAAATACGATGAGGAAAGAAAGGAAAATCAAGTCCCCCTATGCTAAGATATCCTTTTTATAATGGCTACAAGTTGATCATTAAAAGAACTGCCTGTAAAAAACAAAGCCAGAAATTCACCACTTGAAACTGCACGGCACCATCTAGAGGCACAGCAAGAGATCTGCTGCAAATGAAAATATACCAGAGTGCTTTCTACATATGAACTGACTAGTTCATTAATATTTCACAGAATCGAAAGGTTGGAAAAGACCCACCGGATCATCGAGTCCAACTATTCCTACCAAACACTAAACCATGCCCCTCAGGACCTCTTCCACCCGTCTTTTAAATACCTCCAGGGAACGTGACTCAATCACCTCACTGGGCAGCCTGTTCCAGTGTCCAATGATCCTTTCTGTGAAATGTTTTTTTTTCTGATGTCCAGCCTGAACCTCCCCTAGCAGAGCTTGAGGCCATTCCCTCTTGTCCTGTCACCTGTCACTTTAGAAAAGAGGCCAGCTCCCTACTGTCCACAACCTCCTTTCAGCAATGAGGTCTCTCCTCTGCCTCCTCTTCTCCAGGATAAACAATGCTAGTTCCCTCAGCCGCTCCTTGCCAAGACTTGTTCTCCAGATTCATCACTCTTCTCTGGACATTTCTGATACCAGTCAAGATGCCATTGGCCTTCTTGGCCACCTGGGCATACTGCTGGCTCATGTTCAGTTGCTGTCAATCAACACCCCCGAGTCCTTCTCCTCCAGGCAGCTTTTTAGCCAGACATAATATAGGCTTAGAATTATTTTCAATTAAAAAAGGAAAAGATTCTCTTTCAGATACCACTGAGGTACATGCATAAATCCTAGTAAATGAATACAAGCTTTTATTTTTCTTCTGACAGCCACTGTTGAGGAGTAAATAGCTCAGAAAGAGAAAGTCAGTTTGGCAAAGTAGTTGAAAAGTACTTTTGAATATGTTCTCACCCCTGAAATCACAAACGTGTTACCACTGAGGTATCTGAAAGAGAATATTTTCTCTTTTAATTGTAAATAATTCTAAGCCTATATTATATCTTTTGTTAACGAACAGATACTTTGATCTTGTAAATCATGTACTGAGAATGAAACCTAATATAGTCTGTTTCCTTCAACAACATCGTTGTATCTCCTGACTGGCTTTATTGGAAGGGCGGAGGAGCATTTTTGATAAAAAACCCAAGTGACTGTACAGAGTTCTGTTCATGGCATATGTAGAAGTACATTTTAATGATGACTTCTGTGGTGTATTTGCTCTGATGGACAGGGTAGGAATGCTCAGGCAGAAAGATTCAACATGCTGCAGACCTTTGTGCAGCAAATGAAGGCCCTGGATGAAGGCACTGAGTGCACCCTTAGCAAGTTTGTGGATGACACTGAGCTGCATGGAAGCGTAGATCTGTTGGAGGGCAGAGAGGCTCTACAGAGGGATGCAAACAGCCTGGATCAATGCGCTGAGGCCAATAGGATGTGGTTTAACAAGGCCAAGTGCAGTCCTGCAACTGGGACACAAAAACCTGTGCAGTGCTACAGACTGCAAGCAGTTCAGCAAGACCACTACCCCATCTATTTGGGAGCATGAAAAGATAAGACACCCAGGTGGCAGGAAGGTTCCACGTCACCAAGTGTGCCTGGCACCTTGATAACGTTTAAGTAAAAGAAAATGAAGAAGCAGCAAATCTTTTATATTACACAGCCAAAGACATACAGGGTAACACACATCCCTCAGTGTTCTGTTTGAAACAAGTGAACATGAGCACACACTTTGAGAGGTGAAGCTTGGTTACCTGGGTATCTTGGAAGTGGATGCTAAATATCCACCCCAGGATATTCAATTATCTAATAGGAAGGATATTAAAAATTATTCTGGTTTGGTGGAGCTGCAGAATGGCAAAGTGCTATTACTTTACAGTAAGTGAACTAAAATGGAGTAACACCTTTCTGCATCCTGCTGTCTTGAGCAAAGGTTCCAAATAAATAATAATAACAACAACAATAATAGACTACCCAGAGGAATGACAAAACTCCTTTTTTTCAGCAAGAAAAAATCAGTACCACAAATGATCCTTTAAACAATCAACACAGGGTGCCATGCCCTTCTGCAGCAGGGTTATCAGGGTCTTTCTTATTCAAAAACCTCCATATCAATCCATAATAGTGCAAAACTATGACAGGACTCCAACACACACAATGCTCAGGAGAACACAATACTACATGCAACAGCAGAAAATGCATGGGACTCAAGGTCCTAGTTCTGGAAGGATGAAGTTAGGGTCAGGAATTCTATAGCATATTACAAGGTGGTAACTAAGTTACACATTGAGCACACTTACCCTCAGGATCAGTGTCTTCTACCATCACCCAGACTTTAAATACACCATCTCTGCCAGTTGTTACCAGTATCAGAGAGTCATCTTCCAATTCATCCATGTCACGAAAGCACATGTCTGTTATGTGGTCCTCATGGGGCAAATTTATTCTAGTATTCAGCTTAAAGCTACAGAAAAAGAGACGCTTGCCATTTTATTTAAAACTTGTGTAAGATTTTAGTTGAAGATGATTTTGGAGAGGGCGGGGAGAAGAGGAATTGAAGAAACTTCTGTATGATTATAATATATAGCTAAATGGCATCACACTTACAGACTGGCTTTCCCTAATTGTTTCCATACAGGAAAAGATACTGCAGCCAAACACAAAGAAAGTATTACCGCTAATCAAGCTCCACTCTCAAATATTCTCCCTGGACTCTGGCATTCTTTCCCATACTTAGACAACCAGTCGTAGAGCTACTAAACAGATCAGCTTTATTTTGTTTTGTTTCTTCTTTAAGAAAATAACAATTTATAGTCAAAATATAGGGGTTTCTGTGTGTAAATAAGAAAATCAGGGAAAGTAAGGAAAATCAAGGAAACGGAGGCATATGTTAGCTGAAGCAAAATATCATATAAGAACTGATCAATTAATGATGGATTAGACAGAGGTCGAAAAACCTAACAAGATATAGAACCATTCTATCAAGTCCATGATTTTTAATACCAAGCCAATATGTGAATTTAAGTCCCATGGTTAAAACAGCCTGTCTGATTAAAGTTAGTAAATTAAATTCAGGGCAAAACTTTCAGTTTGTATTTACTTTGACTCTATGTGTTACTTCAGACATGCGTAGTATGGATGGTAAACTCTCCCTAAGGTCTTCCCTAGAATTTTATCGGCCGATTTGGGAACTGCTGTTGCAAGACAAGGGGTGTGTAGATATCTGCACGATACTTAAGATAGATCTTGATACCTGGAAAGCCACTGCTGTTACCATTACCTTTGTGTTTCTTCATCATAGAACCACAGCTTCAACTGTAACTCAGAGTCACTTACTTCTTCTCTCTCTTCTACTGTTGCTAACCACTTGCCTTGTGCACTAAATGCAACTTTTACCAAGTCAACTTGGTTTAAACCTGCTTGATGGACGTATTGTCGTTGTACAATATCCAACTACAAAACAAGACCAAAATTAAATTTCAGAATTTATGAGGAGAGATTTAGATGTCATTTATAAAGCTATAGAGAAAGGATGTAATGTAAGCACAGATTAGAATTGACTGGGCTATGGTATAAAAAAAAACATGTGAGGAAAGCATAATTAAAGCATGTACATTCCACAATTAAGTAGCTGTAGGAAAGGAGAAATAAAAATAAAAGTATTTTAGAGTATTTTTTCTTAATTTTTGACATTTAACAGGAACAGTACACTGTTTTGAAGTATTTATTCACCTGTCAACATTTAGCCATGTTTAACAAGAAGTTTGTTACAAAGCTGTAAACGATGCCATTTGGAAACCCATCTTGTAGAACAGTTGGTTTTTTAACTGTTTATCACACTAAATCTGCAAATAAATTCTGATGTCTAACTTGGAGTTAGTTAAAGTTTTGGTTCAAACCCACACAACTTACACTGAACAGCTGTTGGTCACTTTGGAGAGAATAGAACTGCAAGTGGCCAGGCTCTCCATTCAGGACTAAAGCTTTGGTTCTAGGATCAATCACAAGACCAGTCTTGACATCCATACCTGGAAATAAAAGTAAGATGACAAATGACCTAAGATGGGAAGTAACGCATTCTGCCCTCTTTGTGGAAAATAAGTTTTGTTGCACTTACTTTTGATTAGCCCTTGAATACTTTTGGAAAATCTTAGGTTACTGTTGATTATTGTGATTCCTGAAAGGAAAAGCAGATGGTCTTGCAAAAGGCGCCTGCAATGTAACCACATCTCACAGTGTGAAGGGATTTAACCAACTATACTTAATACTGTTTATGTGTGTCTTTTCTGAATTTATGACACCCCTACATCAAAGTGGAAAGCCAAGTCACAGCATTTGCAAGCCAAATTCACAGAACTGATGAAAAAGTAAAAGATCACTTCAAGCATCTTGAAGTGATCAGTCTTGAACTTTCACGGAGCATCTAATTTATTCATCTGAAATTAACAAAATTAAACTCACACAGATTTGCATTCCATTTTACATTGATACTTAAAATATGTTTTGGCTTACTGTTGTCCATATGTAATGTGCAACAAAACGCGCCGTCAGGTGACATGGAGATATACTCAATAGCAGATCCCAATCGAGGGAGGAAATCCTTCTGACACTCTGACTCATTGTGCCACAGAACTAGAACAGATTCAACTCCGCCACTGAGCAAGCTGGTTCCTTTTTTTCAGCAATAAAAATGCAGTTACAGATTTTGCTTAAAAAAAAAAATCAACATATGTGTTTACAAAGACAGACAAACAAATTTCTCAAAACGCCAAGTTCTAATTCAAAATCCTAATTCTTAAGCTGTCATATATAAAGAAATTATTTCTCATATCTAGCCTGGGCAGCACACATAGATACATTCCATTCAGCAGTGTGCCAGGGTGGCCAAGAAGGCAAATGGCATTTTGGCTTGTATCAGAAATGGCATGACCAGCAAGTCAAAGGGCGGTTATTCTACCTCTGTACTCAGCACTGGTGAGACTGCTCCTTGAATACTGTGTTCAGTAGTTCAGGGCCCCTCACCACAAGAAGGATGTTGAGGCCCTGGAATGAGTCCAGAGAAGAGCAACAAAGCTGGTGAAGGGGCTGGAGAACAGGTCCTATGAGGAGCGGCTGAGAGAGCTGGGGTTGTTTAGCCTGGAGAAGAGGAGGCTGAAAGGAGACCTCGTTGCTCTCTACCACTACCTGAAAGGAGGTTATAGAGGAGGAAGCTGGTCTCTTCTCCCAAGTGACAGGGGACAGGACAAGAGAAAACGGTCTCAAGCTCCGCCAGGGAAGGTTTAGGCTGAACATTAGGAAAAAAATTTTCACAGAAAGGGTCACTGGAACAGGCTGCCCAGGGAGGTGGTTGAATCACCTTCCATGGAGGTGTTTAAGGCATGGGTAGACAAGGTGCTAAGGCGCATGGTTTAGTGTTTGATAGGAATGGTTGGACTTGATGATCTGGTGGGTCTCTTCCAACCTGGTTATTGTATGATTCTATAATTCTATGCTAATTGCCAGAGCAACTTGGATTAATTAACAAGACTTTGTGCCTAAAGTGGAATTTAAACCACCCTTTCAGAGTAGTAGATCCCATTACTTTTTTGAGTGAGCCAACTATTTATTAGCATATAGCTGAATTGCTCTCCTTCCACCAGAAGTACTTTGCAATAAGAAATATCCTAAAGAGAATAGCTCAGATCACACAATTCAGATAAAAGTTAACTGTATTTTTGCACTAGGTTTGTGCTTGGACAAAACTATCTTGATTTATTTGGATGTAAATAAGACTCTGGCAAGAGATCCTCGGTATTCCTGATGACAGTGGACAAGGGAAGGAGAGTGAAAGGTGGAGGAACAGAATTAAGAGGAGGGGTTAGATTTTACATTCTACCATAGAAGGTAGATATCTGACACTATGACAGCCAATCGAAAAAATATTTAGAAGTAACAACTGCTTCCATTTTTATTTCAGATTGTTTCTGGATCCACTTAAGTCTTAGAAATTTGTTTGTTAGTAAGTACACAAAGTCGACCTTCTATTGACTTTTTCGCTCCTTGCTGCAACTCTTCAACTTTTAGAGGGCTTTTTTGTTTTTCTTTTTTTTTTCTGTTTTTGTTTTATTTTGTTTTTTAACTCACCCTCCACAGAAAAAACCAGATCCATGACAGTATCATGATGCCAGTGCAGAGTGGAAAATGTGTACTCTTTCCTGTGGTAGAAGTTCCTCCTATGCAGGGATGAATAGAACATTTCTTTAAGCACAACACAAAAAACAGGGCAAACAAAAGGAAATATTCAATTGAATCAAGCATGACATTATTCTCTCCTCTAACTTCTAGATTAGTTTCTTGTATGCTCAAGAGATACAAAGGGAAAGAAGGAACCATGCTAACAGGTTTTCAGCACCTTCCTGGTGCACACCATGCGTCTTCAACATACTGAGCAACTCAGCATGGCAGAGCAACTTGCACACATATTGTTCTTAAGTGTGCAATTCCACTAGTGTGCTCTCCCGAGGATTCTACTTCCCCATATAACTATTTCAACTGCTTTTGCATTACCTTTTTAAAATACAGTTCAATTTCATGGAGCATAGTTTAACAGGGATGTTTTCCCATTTAGCATGAAACTGATGCTGTACCCTGAAGTCAGTGTCAGTACTGCAGCTACACAGTTTGCCATTCTTTGCTCATCATGACCTCTGAAAATGGCAATGCTAAGGACAAATTAAGACTGCCTTGCTGAGGTTTCACATAATTCCTGTGGTCACATCAAGTGATGGGGTACACAGTTGAATCAAAAAGTGCATACCAGAGACGAATCTTTCCATCAGCATGGCCAGTTGCAATACAATCCTCCTTAGGATGGCATGCTATGCAAGTGAAGTGATTGTTTCCACTTCTGGTCTTCACTGCACTTACAGAAAACCTTCAAGAATTAAGGAAGTAATTTTAATGAGTTGGGTTTTTTTCCTTAAAGCTTCAAAAGGATCAGCTAATGCACATAAAAATAATTCTGACTAATACAGTTGAACATCTCCAAGTTGTTGTACTCTCCAAAAATAGTAACATGCTTATTTTTCTATTTATTTCATTACTTCTTTGCCTTCAATCAAGCCAAAAGTTTTTCCTTCTTTCTCTCTCCTTCCACCCTTGCTTATTCCTCCACCTGTTTTGGCCCCGAGCAAACTATGTCAGCTGTTTCAGTCCAGCATCAGTCTACAGATTTACCTGAAAAACCTGAATAGATAAGCTATCAGTGCCGCTGCAGCACTTGACAGCCTCTCTCATGGGAAGCTTCTTATATAGTGACTACTTCCCCTCCAGCATAAAATAAAACAGTTGCTGACAAATAAAAAATAATGCATGCATCCTTCACCAGTTAACAAATATTTATGATATATCAGACTGAATAAATACCTGACATTTTCCTTCTTACCTGTTCAACTGTTTCTGTTTAAAAAAATAAACTTGGAGATTAACTTCTTTTACTGATGCCACATATTCACCCTGTTATAGCAGAAAAACAACTTGGAACATACAGACTATGTTCTTACACAAGAAAGAAACAAAGAAACAAAAACTATGTTTCACTATAAAGTACCAAAACTGGAGATAAGATAGAAGCTAATGTTAAACAAATATTTTTCTGTTATACATGGTGGTCTGTTTTTCTTAATAATAAAAGAAAGCATAGGTCTTACAGATTATTTCACTTCAGTTTTGTTTCAATGCTGTTGTGCTTGTTTATACAATGGCATACAGCACAGACAGCATATAGTTCATTTGAGGGGGGGGGGGGAAACCCCAACCAACACCCAACAGAAATAAAACCCCAAAAGGTCAGTCAATGTACTTCTCTTCCAAATGCAATACACTTTGGTGACGCATCCACACTGTCCAAAACCACTGACAATTCCTTGGCTTCAAGATCTTGGCCTGCTGCTTTTGTCAGCTTAACTGAGACCAGCTGGAATGTATCTGACCAAAGAAAAATCTGTTATCAAAAGGCTTTTACAAACAACGTTACATATACCCCTTACAAAGGAATCACACACCTCCATCTATCTTAAAACTCACATGTTAGTACCTTCTGATATTCTATATATGTCTGAAAAAGTTTGCAATACCTTTAAAAAAATAATTGTTTCACCTATTTTGATTCAAATAATACTACTGAAGACTGAGTACTGGGCAGTACATACCAGTGCAACCATAAGCAGAATCGAAGCTGAGTAAAAGTAAGGTCATTTGTATTTACTTGAGACAAAATTCTAGGAAAAAATATTTTGGTATGCTGTTAAACAGAACAAATCTATTTTCATTCATACTGCTTCAGGTGGAAAAGTAGTCAAGCACTGTAAGTACACGCCGTATTGTGGCAAGAACTTATTGAAGACTTATTGCATCTACATCAGACACAAGAAGTATACTCTTCAAAAGTGAAAACAGACACTCTTCTAGACAAATATTAAAAAGACAGATGTCATAGAATGAAAACAGAAACAAGCAATACAGGCCTGCAGACATATGTACCTCTTTCACCACTCTTTGGAATGACAACAAACACCGAGTCCTCAGAACTAGCAATTGCATACAGTGCCAGAAGTTTGTGTCCTACAGTGAAAGTCTGGGGATAAAAAAAAAAGAGAGAGAGAAGGAAATAAAAAATGACTACACTTGTACGTATAGTTTTCAACAATGAATAATGCTAAGTTTCTACAATAAGGAAAACGCATGTGCTTTAAAAGAAACCTTGATGAAGTAATTAAAATCTTGAATTTTAAGACAAATAAAAAGACCTTGATTCCACCAAGGATTCATACAAGTGTTAAAACAGTACTAATAAAATATGAGATGTCAGATTTACTGAAAAACCTGATGGTAACTTATGCCTAACACAAAATAGAAGCCCCACCTATAGGAAGGTTCCTCTATTTAGCAGAAAACAGAGCAAGAGGACAGTTAGCAGCCCAGGTTCTCAAGATATCACACCAACTCTATTGGCATGTCACAAACTGCAGCACACTCCCCAGGAACTACACTGGACTCTGAACTGCAGCAAGTAGCAAAGTATCACTACAAGTCCCTTTTTTTTCTCCCCAAAATGATTCTGCATTACCATGAGTTTCACATCCATTTTCACATTCCATTACTGCCATAAATGGATGGCTTCCAGGCTGTGTTAATGGAGAACACATTTAACTTGTGCCTATATGTAGTTATAGCTGCAGAAATCCTTACTCTACTGTCAATGGGTTAAAAATAATTTTGGTATGTACACAGCAGGAATAACTCAACATACCTTAATGGGAATGCCATCCATGAAGTCCCACAGTTTAATGTTACCATCAAGAGAGGATGAATAGAGCTGAAGGGAAAAAAGCAGAGAAGGTAAAGTAACATGTCAAAGTCATCTTTTACACAAAGTCACAGCCTGGAGGTTAAAGGACTGATCAATGCAACTGTGATTCCGAGCGGCTAAATCATCAAAAATACAGGATGGAGATCAGCTCTGTGCTGGCTTCAAAGACAGCGCAATAGAAACCCAACCCTACTATTGTATTTTAAAGTATATATTTTCGTGGAATGTGAGAGAGACAAATGTTTGTGTTTAACCACTTCAGGCTAACAGTACACACAGGTATTCATTAAGTGAACACCTATTAACATTTTTCATTAGACCTGCATAGGTAACATGCAGATGCAGTCCAGCTGGTTATATACAGACAGCAAAAAATAAACCAAACAGTCCAAGTGCTGTGAACAGGGAGGGCAAGGCTGAGAGTAAGCAGAGTGCCAGAGCGCAATTTCAGGGACTTAGTCAAACCTGCATCTGTGTCGAAAGAGTGGGGCAAACACCAACCAGAGTCAACGCTGCTGATTTTCCCACATGGTTATCTCTCCCCCTCTTTAATAATAATAAAAAAATTAAATTTGGCTGATACTTCCTTTTTGCTGTTGCTCCATTCAACAAGCATAACTCATGTGATGCTTCACAACTTTATAGTTTTTGTAGGAAAAAGATACAACGTTTACCCCTCCGGGCAGATTTCAGAGAAACATCATCTCAACAGCGCTGTAATCGCTCCCAGCTCCTCGTCAGATCCCTGTCCCTCCCCAGACACCAGGGACGGCCCCGCAGTCCCCGACCTGCATGCAGTTGTGGGGGTTGAGCTGGACGCCCGTCACCAGACCGCCGTGGCCCCCCATCAGCTGCAGCGTCTCCTCGGTGGCCAGGCTGTACATCTTCACGAAGTCGCCCGAAGCGCAGAGCAGGTACCTGCGGTGGGAGCAGACCCGTTAGGCGCATGCCGCGGAAGAGGGGTCCGACACCCCCCCCGGGAAAAGCAGAGGTTGCAGGGGCATCAGCGGAGGCCGGGAACTCCCCGCCCGCTGCCCCAGCCCCACTTGCTTGGAATCAGCGGAGAAGACGGCTCTGGCCGCGTGGCGAGGGCTCCCACCACACCGCACCACGCGGAGCGCCGCAGACGCCACCATTTTCCTCGCCGGAACTGCCCCTCCCGCCCCGTGATGCCCAGCGGCGCGGCCACTTCCTCCCTCACAGGAATGGCGGCCTGGGCGAGGCAGCGCTGCTGCTGGTTGGCGGCTCAGCAGTGACGCACGCTGGGGGCGGGGCTTACTGAGGACGGGGGTGGAGCTTCCCAGGCTTGGGGCGGGGCGGTCCGTGCCGGGACACCGGTGGTGCTGCTACCTGTAGGCAGAGCCTGTGCCTCCTCCTTCCCGGCGCTGTCGAGGCGCACCTGAACCGCGGTCTCGCCCAGGAAGGGCGCGGGTGCGGCGATCGGAGGGAAAAGGCCTTGCCGTCCTTGGAGTGGGCGGGAAGGGCTGAGCCGCAGGAGCGGATCCGTGCGCTCGGTAAAGCTGCGGACAGGCAGGAGCTGCCCCGGACGCCGCGTTCTCGTGTCTGAATGGAAGGGAACCCGTGCCGGAGGAAGCCTGGGTGTGGAACCAGCCGTGGTCCGAGGTGGCCGGGCCCCTCGCTTGCTGCTTCGCGGCTCCTGCACAGCGGTGCACACCAGGCTCCTACTTGCACTGAAACAGGCATACTTGTCATTGGTTTCTGAACAATCGCGCTTCAAATAACAATCGGTGCCACAAGTGTGTTCTGGGAAGTGAGTTCTGAGTGTCTACTGTCGGCCAGGTTAAAGAGTTATAGAATCACAGAATGGTTTGAGTTATAAGGGATCTTAGAGATCATCCAGTTCCAACTGCCCTGCCACGGGCTGGGACACCTCCCACCAGACGAGGCTGCCCAAGGCCCCATCCAACCTAGCTCTGAACACCTTCAGGGATGGGGCATCCACAGCTTCCCTGGGCAATCTGTTCCACTGCCTCACCACTCCCATTGTGAAGGAATTCCTCTTTTTGTTCAGTCTAAATCTGCCTCTCTTCAATTTATAGTCATTCCCCTAATCCTATCACTGCATGCCTTTGTAATTGCTGACTTAGTCCTAGTTCGAAGGTTAAGCAAGGACCCTATGTGGGAATTACCATGTACCTTAGAGTGCTACAGTTATAGGGGTCTGGAGCTGGACATGATAGAGAGCATAATGCATCCAGAAACCTGACTCCTAATCTCAAATGCTGTAATAATTAAAAGTATGTGCTTTCTGAAGCCAAGAGCAGAATTTACAAGTTCTGCCTAGTTACAGTTGTTGGGCTTAACAGCTGTCATTTCAGTGAGTAATCTAGAAAGCAAAGACAGACAAACTTTGGTGCTCTTTCTCTGGGACAATATGACAAGTTCTGAGCCACAGATACTGAGTAATGTCAGAGTTCTATAATGAGGGATAAAGCCAGGTCACACAATCCAAGCAATTGCAGTTATCTGTATTTTAAGTAGTATTACTGATAACTTTGCACAGCATTACTTCAAACGAGTAGACAGTGTACCTACAGATGGAAAAAACTGTATGTCATAACTATCAAATTGTCATTTGCTAATGAAATCACATTAATTGTAGCTGCATTGTTGGGTTCTAATGGGAAGGAACATAGAAATTAACTTGTGCTACAGGGAACAGGGACACTCAATGCAACAAACTGTCTCTATGCTGTTCTGCACTGGTACAGGTGCCATATGGTTTACGTCCTACCCAATGCTGTATGTTCCTTTTCTATCCCCCCCTCCCCTTTTTAAAAAAAAATTATACTGGCAGACACATTTTTTAATCTATTTGAGTGTCTTTCTACTATGATGTTATGAACAAAGAAATCTGATAATGAAAACCTTATCTCATACTTAATGAATTTAAGGTTATGTATACAACTTATGGGCAGGTCTCACATCACGAAACAACCAAGTCCAAGGAATTTTTGTATTGTATTCAATTAAAATGGTTATCATAAATTTACTAGCAGTCCTATGTGTGGTTAAAAACCAAAAGTTTTTTCTTGTTCTTTTAAATGCACTTAGCCTTTTATTTCACTATCATAACTTGTATTTTTAAGTGGAGAAAGATACACAGATGCATAAACGACCCAAACCTTACTTGTAGCAATTTTGGGGGCTTGAGGTAGCACAAGACACTGAAAATATCTGGTTTGTGGTATTCAAATGAGTGAGGAGCAAAACTAATCTAGTCTGTTTGCATTTGACTGAAGTGAGGGCTTTCTGGTTTTTTTGATGTATTTGTTTAAATGTGCTTTTACAGTATATAAAATTCATGTTTGTCTGTGCAAGTCAGAAGAAATTTGTCTTTGTGTATCCTAAAGTAATGTTTTGATTGAGTTAAGGTGTTCAACCTGATAGTAACTTAGGAGGATTTAAGTTGGGACTTTTTCAGAAGTAAGTACTACAAGTTTTAATGTTTACAACTGTATTTTTTATCTATTGCAACTAGTTGAGCAAGCAGTCCATGTATTGGCCAGAGATTTGTGTACATTTAGAATCCACTATGTGGCTGTGTACATAAAAATAAATTAGCTGGAGAGAATGCGTTGGTAGTTCTGAAATATTTATTTTTAATGTTATTGATTAAAATAGACTTACTTTGTAATACTTTATAAACGTGAAAGGAAATCATTCCAGACAAAGAGGCAAGTTATTTCTAAACAAGTGTTCCTTGTTTAGAAATGTATGTACTTATGTACTGTATCTAGACTGTAAATGTCTTTAACAGCTCAAAGATTTGTGAAAGCCGTCACCAGTAATGCAGCCTAAGTATGGTCAGGAAAACACATCTCTGACTTGCCACAAGCAGAATGGCAGTCTCTTAAGGCAGGGTGTGATACACTACTGTACCATACTAATCCATCAAGTCAGAGATACAGTCTAGGACAAAACCTGTTTTGAACTGCTAATTAGATTTTACATTTAACTTTCTTTTCAGTGGATTTCTTACTTTCTTGGACCTAATTTAATCTCAACCTTGCCCGTTAACAGACTATCCAATTTTTGTTCTGAAGACGGCTCACAGGGAGTTATGATCTCTTGCCATCCCTTGCACACTGCTTTTTAACAGTAAAATACCTGGGGTTAACATGTCAGCATGGGGGCAGTCTATCTGGTACATTTCAAAATCTGATGTTTGTAAACTCCACTGTTGTTCTTGAATGTCTTCTTGTCATCATAAAACAAAATAAAAGAAAAAATATCTGATATTGATAGGTCTTCCATTTTGTGGGTTTTTTTTTTAGCTGGCTTGTGGATTGCCAAGAGTAGCAGAGGGTTCTGAAATTTATACTTTGCAGTCTTCTGTAATGAAATAAGAGACAAGAAAGGCGGCTGCTTTTTCTGACTCCATTACTGTGAAGGTTGTGTGACTGACTTGAGCAACTGATTACTCTTTTGTGTGTGTAACCTTACTTAAAGCAAAGACCGTGAATCTATGTGTTGATTTCCAATTTAGGGAATATATTTATTTGGAGGGAAATTACACTGTTTTCCTTTTTGTGGTACATGAAAACTGGCATCTCATTTTTTTACTGAAAGAAAATTTAACATGATGGAAATTACAACTGAGTATGCAACAGGGATGCATGTGGTCATGGGAAGCTCCTATAGCAGAACACATCAGTAGTTTTGTTTTCCAGACTGGTGAAGCAGCTCTTTCTGGAGAGGAGGGTGGGATTGTAATGGGATCATTCATGTCCCTTCACAATTATGATTCATGGCCGCCGTGAGCACTAGAGGGTGCTGGAAGAACTACTGCAACATGAACTCAGTATGTAAAGCTCAGCATACCAGAAAAGGAAACCGTGCTTAAGTGGCAATGTACCTTGGAGATCTCTGTTCTCAATCAGTCTTGCCATCGGTAGCATGCCTATGTTCTGCTGCCGTGTCTGCTGAGGGAAGGTGCTGGCACATAGTGACTCCATTTGCTTCCCGAGCAGGGTTCAACAGGTGACAGCATCTTGTGTAGGACCATCAACATCTCATAAAAAGGAAAACACATCAGGAAAATTGAACTGAAAATACTCAGCAACTGTTACCATGTGCAGCAGTGATCCTGGCTGGCAGAACATGGTACCTGGAAGAGTTGGTGACCCATAGTACAGCTTACCGGAGGATGCCCAGCCTTGTGCTGCACAGTGCTCTGCTACCAGGGCAGCTCAGCGTTGTTCCATGAATCCCTCAGCTGCAGGATGAACCTGTTCAGCTCAGTGTAACAGAGGAGCTGCGACAGCTCGCACTTATTGCCCTGTGTCTGGGGACTGGAAATGACCAATAGGACGGTTTTCTTGTAAGAAAATGCTATGATAGGATGTTCATGACTGGGAGAATCTCTTCTGTGCAGAGGGTTTGTCCAACAGGCTGCACATAGACCAGAGAGGCCTGTTTAGTGCCACACCACTAGGGTTTCCTACCTTGTAGAGGGGTTTAGTATTATATATACTATTCTCCCTTAAATATATCATTTAAATGATACCTTACACTGAGGTAATCTGAGAGCTTTTCTTACTGAAATTGTAATGGACCAGCACCTCCTGGTGCAAAACATCATAAAAATATTTTAGCTAATTTTTTTTTTTAATTTAAAACATGTAAATAATTTAAACTAATCATTATTTCAAACAAGCTTTGTTTTGACATGTCTCTAAATTGAAGGACTAAATTAGCATATGATGAGAATCAATAGAGGCAGGCTTTATCAATGGAAATTTGAAGTTTGATAATGAGTCCAAAGGAAGACTTTTAAACAGATTAATCTCTTTGTGTGCTTTGGTCCCTGGTAAATTGTGAAACAAAATTATTATTATAGTTCAGTTAAATTTTAAAGTTATTTTTGAATGTACTGTTCTCTTTTGGAGGTTATAAGAATGTTTAATACTACAGAGTTCTTGATTATAATCATGGAAATATCGGCAAGTAAGCACTCAATTTGTTGAAGTCTAGTTAGTTTGTCAAAAGAACTGGTTGGAATATTTGTTACCAATGCTTTATTATAACGAGATATTGGTTACCTAGGAGGGAAGTAATAACACAGCAAGAAGCCTTGCATGCAAACAAAATGTAGAATTAGTGTTAGAATCTGCCAGCAGGGATTTCACTGAAATTCCTTCCCATTTCATGAATTTCTGTATTCTTTTTAATAGGAAAAATGGGAAAAGGCTTTGTTTTCTGACCATTTCTAGTAGTTAGTATCTGTGGATAACTGTTTTTATTTCTTTAATACTTATTAGTATTATTTATTGTTAACTAAATTAATTATTAAAATTAGTAATAGTAAATAAAAGGCCAACAGAAGTTCACTTCCTAGTGGTGCAGATGTGTTTGATCCAAGAACTTTGTTCCATTCGCAGAATCATGCCTTTCCCCTTGGAAGGCTCATAGTATGGAGACACATCACCAAGTGAACCCCATAGAAGTACAGTTGTGCTTTTGTAATGTAGGTTGTGAATGCCTTTTTCACCTGTGTACGGGACACATATGTGGCCCTATGTATGTATCGTCCCATATGGCAGTTTTGAAAAGTTGTACATTGTATTTTATGCATCTGGATGTGCCTTATACCAATGCTATCACAGAAGGGCTGGGGCTTCAACTGGGAAACCAAGTGGCTGGTAAAGTTCCACGAGTATTGTCTAGATCGATCCAATAGAGGGAGTGGAGCCACAGCATTAGTCCACATGCATTTTTCTCATTTAAAAATTAATATTATGTATTGTATACTTTTGGGATGATAATGCCCCATTGATATTAACTGCTTTTTACTACCAGCCAGATACAGAGGTGCAATGTCGGTTTTATGTTCTGGCATCTTTTTACTCTTCTGGTAATGAAAAGCAGCTCTGAAATAAATGAGAATATGTCTATCATAATCAGCCATGACACTAAATGACTTGAAGTTACTTTATTGATAAGGCATTGGCCACTGCTGGCCATTCTTTTTCTTATCACAAATATGAAAACAGAGCAACTCCAGCTTCCTAAACAGATGTTGAGTATTCCAAAGACAGGCTGTTAAGAAAACAGAACCCTCAACTTCTTTCAGAATGGGAACTGTTCTGTGCGGAGGATCTTCTATAAAAAGGCAGACACACTGTGAGAACATATTATTTCATGTGAAGAGCGCACTTCAAGGATTTATTCTCTTTAAATAGTGGCTCCTAATAAGCAAGGGTATGGTTTGAGAGGAGTGGGGATTGAATGAGTTTATTTACCTCTAGCAGCTGCTCAAACACTCATGTTTCTTGTTCTGTAAAGACTTTGAAGATTATTTTTCTTTCTTGCCACTGGCAAAGGAGGCAAAGCTTTGTGCAGCTAGGGGAGGTAAGCACTGCAATATTTGCAGAAAGATTTTGGATTAAAAAGAGATTCTCAATCTTTTAGAAACCCTGTACTTGTAGTCTAACAAATGTTCACTCCCCTTTCTCTGATATAAACCAGCTGTAACTGTGCATTACTGAGTGTAAACAATGTTGTCCCACTCTTTGAGTTTCCAACCACAAAACAACAGATTGTAAGCTTTACTGTTCTGTTTTCATCTGACTTGTGTTACTTCCCTACTACTTATGATCACTAAGGTTTTTTAAATCCCATCCTGTTCCTGTTGAAACCAGCAAGGGCAGGGATCAGCAGTGGTTACACATCCAGTGAGCAGAAGGAAGCACGCCAAAGAGACTGGGGTCTTTTTGCAGCTTTTAGTGTCTTTTTGAAAAGTCTTATTGTAAAAACTTAAAACTTGTGGAGAAAAATGCTCCTCTTTTTTTTTTTTTTGCATTAGTTCATTAGGATTAACTTTCTGTGGTGCTTTTTGAGAAGCAGTTTAGAAAGCAAGCATAGGCTCAGTATTTTCATTAATACCTTTAAAAAATATTCCTAAGGAGAAATGTTTGCCTATAATTGTAGAAAAATCTGAGAGTGGCCTCAAAGTTCATACATAAGTTCAATGAGAGTGATGCGTCAGAACTGGTTTGTGTCTTGTCCCAAGTAACATAATATAATGGGTCAGGTCCTGACCCTCTTCCCCTCTTCCGATATTGCAAGGAGTAGGTTTCTTCTTTTTTTCCTATTTCTCACAAAAGAAATGTATCCTCTGCTCTCTTCCCGCATTTTGCACTGACACTTCTTTCATGCCTTGGCTTTTGTTTGACACATATGTACTAACGCATGCTGAAGGGTATGTACCCTTTCATATTTACAGGTCTCATCTGAGATAAACATTGCCAACAAGACTGTAGTTTAAAAGTATATTCAAGTTGGGATAAAGTTAATTTTCTGAATTATTTCCCAGGGACAAGTCCAGATGCCTGTTGGTAAGCTTTGGGTTTTTCTCTTGTAGCAGCTGCAGAGTAGTTTTTGGGGTTATTTTTTTTTGAACTGTTGTATTGAGTTTCATAGCAGGGAAAACTGTTTTGTTGCCATGTGGTTGTTGCCATGATCTCTACTGAGTGAAGGATGTTGGAGGGGAGAGAGAGTCTAAACTTACTGTTTATTTCAGAGCTGTATGTTGTCTTTCAATGCACAATATTTTTATTATTATGAGTAAATGCTGCTGCTTTAAGTAGTGGGAGAAAAATAACATAAATACCTCCAACCATGATGCTTTACGAACTGGAGCTTTTTAGCTTTTAGAAACATCAGTCATCATGGAATAGCTTTCTGTTTTAAAGTCTGTTGGATTGACCGGCATAAGTTAACAGGAGAATATCTTCTAGTTTACATGCAAATAACAGGCTATGTGAATGCGTGAAGTGTGGTTTAGGCATGACACCCTCCAAATTCTTTCCTGCCTAACACAATGTTCTTCAGTTGTACTACTGCATGCCTACTCTTTTCGCAATCTTAGTTTCTAGGCACTAAGTCTAACTAAAGGATCTTATAAATTGGAATGAACATAGTAATCTGTTATTTACTTCACATACCCTTTCTGAAAGTTTACTAGGACTTGGTAACTGGTAGAACAAAGACTGTCTTTAGATTCCTGTTGCCTTTAGCAAATACTGCTATCATTCATGTTGCCAATGCTTTATAGCTTTTATTGGCACACTTGCATTGTGCTCCTGGTCCACATAGTGTACTTGCAGGGTGCTGATGGAGTAAAAAGTTCGTTGTAATGGACTCCAGTTGATTTCATGACTTGGAAAGAAGATATTCTATTGATGAGCCTAACAAAGGTAGTGCTGTATTTCTGCAGGCAGAAGTAGCAGCATCATTGCTTTCTTCAGATGATGGCAGCTCTAATTGGAGAATTCAGTGTGAGTACTGCATGAGCTTCTGAGCTCATTTCAGGATAGTCTTGAAATGTATTCCTGCAGAAAGAACCTGGAGTTGTTAGAAACCATGATTCTGATCGAGAATACCATAAAAGAAACCCACATTTAGGAGTTCCAGAACTGGTGAAATTCACCAGGTAGTTGATGCAATTTATAATTCAGTTAAATGGAAGTGGGAGAAAACACACTGTGGAACAAGGGTATTTTTTTTGGTGTCCTGTTCCAGATTATATGTAATCTGTTGGGCTAAACCATCTTGCTTTATGAATAATCACCTCAGATTTTACCTGTTTTTTGCATGTGTGTTATTTCTGTTAATCTTCCAGGGACATCTCTTCCTCTAAATCCTTTTCCTCCAAAATTTTTAATTTGCATTATTTGCTTGTTTGTGCTGGTTCCCTCCCCTAACCATTTCAATGCATTCTCCTATCTTGATTACGTATTTAATTCATGGCTTGCTCTGAGTAAACTAAAACATCCTCAAACTACTATGGTTCCCATGGAAGACTTCAATTTGACCTTGCTGCTTCAACTTTTATTCTACCCTCTTTGAACGTAATTCATATAAACGCCTGTGATAAGTTCAGTTTACTTGAAGAGCCACAGTAGGCTTTGTATTGTCTTTAGTGCTACTCTGCTTGTAAACTGCAGTAAAACTATTTTAAATGGCTTTTTCTTCTGAAGTACATTGTCTTTACTGTGCTACTGCTACACCTTTCCTACTTAGAATACAAAACTTTTGCATTCCTAATTCGTTTTCTTCCAAACTTCAAATTTTGGAAGAGTTTCTGGGTAATAGAATCATAGAACAATTAGTTTGGAAAAGACCTGAGAGATCATCAACTCCAACTGTACCTGTCTACTAGTTAATCATGTCCTGAGACACCTCATCTACTGGCCTTTTATACAACTTCAGAGATAATGACTCAATCACCTCCCTGGGCAGCTTGTTCCAGTGCTTGATAACCCTTTCTGTGAAGAAATTTTTCCTAATATCCAATCTACACTTCCTCTGATGCAGTGTGGCGAAGAGCGGCGTGGAAAAGAGCGGCGTGGCAGTTTGAGCGGCAGTTCGAGCAGGCAGGGTGAGAAGGCAGGGTGCAGAAAGGCGTCTAAGAACAGAGAGGAGGCAGCAAAGACCATGGTGGCTACACGGCAGAAGGTTAAAGCTGCTCCAAGTGCTACAGCCAGCAGGAAGGATGCTGCTACCCAGACGCAGCCACAGTGGGTACATGCAGCTGCCCAGACCCTGAGCTGTAGGCAGCGCCCCCCTCTCAAACCAACTCCTGTTAGGGGCTCCACTTGCGAAAGCTGCCTTCGAGTGGAGGAACTCCTTCGCATGGTGGAGGAGTTAAGGGAGGAGGTTAGGAGACTCAGGACTATCAGGGAATGTGAGAGGGAGATAGACATGTGGAGCAGTTCCCTCTCACTCCCTCAGCAACCTGTTGCATCTGGTGTGCCTGATAACCACCCACCTGCACGCTGCAAGCTTGGGGCTATAAGAGATGGGGAATGGCAGCAGGTTCCTTCCAGAAGAAGGAAGCCTGCTCCCCTTAAGCAGTCAACAATACCTGAGATCCCCCTGGCGAACAAGTACCAGGTGCTGCAGGAGGAATCTAGTCCTGAGGATGATGGTCACCATAGCCTAGAATCTTTTCCTAGGCCACACCATCCTCGGAAGAATATTACAACCTCCTCCACTAAGAAGAAGAGGAGGGTGATTATTGTAGGGGACTCCCTCCTCAAAGGAATGGAGGGACCCATTTGCAGACCTGACGTGCTCCACAGAGAGGTCTGCTGCCTGCCAGGGAGGGAAGTAGCTAGGAAACTCCCTTCCCTGATCCATGAGACGGACTACTATCCTCTGGTAGTAGTCCAAACTGGTAATGATGGTCTAGCAAGCAGAAAAGCTAAGGACATCAAAAAAGATTTCAGGGCCCTTCGGAAGATGATGGAGGGCTCTGGGGCACAGGTGGTGTTCTGCTCCATTCCTAGGCTAAATGGAGTGGACCCACAGGTTACTAAGAAGGACTCGATTAATGCCTGGCTCCGAACCTGGTGTGAGGAAAGGGGCTTTGGATTCTTTGATCATGGAGTGGTTCATGCACCCCCTGACACGGTTGCCAAGGTTGGGGCACATGAGTCTCCTAGCGGGGCTAAGGCCCTTGCTAAGAACATAGCTAAGCTCATAAATCGAACTTTAAACTAGATGTGAAGGGGGAGGGGTTTGAGTCAAGGCTAGGCAAGTGCGTGCCTGGATGTGGGGCTCTAGAGTTTAGGAGAGGGTGTGCTGGTGAGGACCACCAGCACATCACCGCACAGGAAGTGGGGGAGAACGCACCCTGGAGCAGCAAAGGAGATATAGGTATACTGGTACCAGCTACTCCAGTTAACAGGCAATTGGGAGCAAGCACTGTCCCCTCTAAGAGGGCTGAAGGCTCGGCTACTCAGCTGAAGTACATTTACACAATGCACACAACATGGGGAATAAGTTAGAAGAACTGGAAGCCATCGTAGCGCAAGGACCCTATGATGTCGTTGCCATCACAGCAATGTGGTGGCATGACTCATATAACTAGAGTACAGGTATGGTGGGATATAAACTCTTCAGGAGGGATAGAAAGGGTAGGAGAGGAGATGGAGTAGCCCTCTTTGTAAGGGAGGACTTGGACACCACTGAGATGGATTGTGGTGATAAGGAGATTGAGTGCCTGAGGGTTAAAATCAGAGGAGCCCATAAGAAGCTGGATTTTCTGATGGGAGTCTGTTACAGGCCACCCAGCCAAGGAGAAGCAGCTGATGAGCTCTTCTTTAAACAGCTGGGGTCAATCACAGAATCACAGAATCACAGAACAACCAGGTTGGAAGGGACCCATCGGATCTTCTAGTCCAACCATTCCTATCTAACACTAAACCAAGTCCCTCAATACCTCATCCACCCGTGCCTTAAACACCTCCAGGGAAGGTGAATCAACCACCTCCCTGGGCAGCCTATTCCAATGCCCAATGACCCTCTGTGTGAAAAACCTCCTCCTAATCTCCAGCCTAAATCTCCCCTGGCGGAGCTTGAGGCCATTCCCTCTTGTCCTGTCCCCTGTCACTTGGGAGAAGAGCCCAGTTCCCTCCTCTCTACAACCTCCTTTCAGGTACTTGTAGAGAGTAATGAGGTCTCCTCTCAGCTTCAGTAAAGCCTTTGACACAGTTTCTCACAGCATTCTGCTACGGAAACTGTCAGCCTCTGGCCTGGACAGACGCACACTCTCCTGGGTAGAAAACTGGCTGGATGGCCGGGCCCAGAGAGTGGTGGTAAATGGTGTTAAGTCCAACTGGAGGCCAGTGACAAGTGGTGTTCCCCAGGGCTCAGCGCTGGGTCCAGTCCTGTTCAATGTCTTCATCAACGACCTGGATGAAGGCATTGAGGGTACCCTTAGCAAGTTTGCAGATGACACAAAGCTGTGTGCAAGTGTCGATCTGCTGGAGGGTGGGGAGGCTCTGCAAAGGGACCTAAACAGCCTGGACCGCTGGGCTGAGTCCAAGGGCATGAGGTTTAACAAGGCCAAATGCCAGGTCCTGCACTTGTGACACAACAACCCTATGCAGAGCTACAGACTAGGAGAAGCCTGGCTGGAAAACTGCCAGGAGGAGAGGGACCTGGGGTTGTTGGTTGACAGCCGACTGAACATGAGCCAGCAGTGTGCCCAGGTGGCCAAGAAGGCCAATGGCATCCTGGCTTGTATCAGAAATGATGTGACCAGCAGGTCCAGGGAGGTGATTCTCCCTCTGTACTCAGCACTGGTGAGGCCGCTCCTTGAATATTGTGTCTAGTTCTGGGCCCCTCACCACAAGAAGGGTGTTTAGGTTCTGGAGCGAGTCCAGAGAAGAGCCACAAAGCTGGTGAAGGGGCTGGAGAACAGGTCTTATGAGGAGCAGCTGAGAGAGCTGGGGTTGTTTAGCCTGGAGAAGAGGAGGCTGAGAGGAGACCTCATTACTCTCTAAAACTACCTGAGGGGAGGTTGTAGAAAGGAGGGAGCTGGTCTCTTCTCCCAAGTGACAGGGGACAGGACAAGAGGGAATGGCCTCAAGCTCCACCAGGGGAGATTTAGGCTAGAGATGAGGAGGAAGTTTTTCACTCAAAGGGTCATTGGGTATTGGAATAGGCTGCCCAGGGAGGTGGTTGATTCACCTTCCCTGGAGGTGTTTAAGGCACAGGTAGATGAAGTCCTGAGGGACATGGTTTAGTGTTTGATAGGAATGGTTGGACTCGATGATCCGATGGGTCCCTTCCAACCTGGTTGTTCTATGATTCTATGATTAAAACCATTCCATCTCGTCCTGTCTACTATCACTTTGGAGAAGAGACCTCTCTCTGCAACCTCCTTTTATGTGGTAGAGAGCAATGAAATCTCCCCCTCAACCTCCTCTTTTCCAGGCTAAACAGCCCTAGTTCTCTCAGCTGCTCCTCATAAGACTTGCGCTCCAGCCTCTTCACCAGCTTTGTCACTCTTGTCTGGACATACTCCAGGACCTTGATTTCTTTTCTGTAGTGAGGAGCTCAAAACTGAATACAGTATTTGAGCTGTGGCCTCACCAGTGCCAAGTACAGGGGGAGAATCACTTCCCTGGTTCTGCTGGCAACATGATTTCTGAAACAAACCAAGATGCTATTGGCCTTCTTGGCCACCTGGGCACACTGTTGACTTATATTGGGTCAACTGTTGACCAACAATCCCAGGTCCTGCTCCTCCAGGCAGCTTTCCAGACACTCTTCCCCAAGCCTGTAGCACTGCATGGGTTTTTGTGTCCCAGTTGCAGGACTCTGCATTTGGCCTTGTTAAACCACATCCCGTTGGTCTCAGCCCATTGATCCAGGCTGTTCAGATCCCTCTGTAGAGTCTCCCTGCCCTCCAACAACAACTCAACACTTCCTCCCAGTTTAGTGTCACCCACAAACTGTGTACTTGATCCCTTCATCCAGGTTGTTGATAAAGATACTGAACCGAACTGGACCTAGCATTGAGGCCTGGGGACACCACTTGTGATCAGCCTCCAGCTGGAGTTAACTCCATTCACCATGACCATCCAGACTGTTTTTAACACAGCAGAGGATGTGCCTGTCCAGGACTGCAGTAGACAGTTTCTCAAGTAGTATCCATATCGGAGGTGAAGAAACTGGCACTCCCTTGTAATTTCCTCAGTCTGGAGAAGAGTGTCCCCAGTACATTTCACAAACTAGCAGATGCTGCGTCCTGATGATTTCCTCCTTTACTATGTGTTTAGGTATCTGAAGTCCTCTAATCACCTTAAGGTTCTGCCTTGTGCCTACTTTTTTATCAGCTATATTGACATATCGTGTTGCTACTTCTTTTTTGTAAAATCATTAAATAAGATTCTATTTGACAATTGTGGATAAATATTTTTCATCAACTCTTCCCTAAGACTTGCAACTGCCATAATTTAGGAAAACTCACGGTTACTGGCTGTGAAAGGCCAGACAGAGCTCCTGCTAGAGCCATTAAAATCTCTTCGGTCAGACAGCAGACTAGCTCCTGAGCAATTTGAGGCCCTCCCTTCCCCCAGAGAGTAGGTACATTTTTACTGCAGTGTTTCCAGTCACTCCTCTGTGAAGAAGAAAAAGGAATCAGAAATGTTTAGTCTCTTACATGATGGTACAGAAGGAACTAAAGTACTTGTCTGGAAAGCTAGAGTTTGAGAAGTTCTCAGTTCCTTTATAAAATGTCTTGTTTGTTAGCCACGCAATGGCGTCTGTGGAATAAAAAATTAAATAACTATCAGGTCTGAGGAGTAGGACTGAAGTTTAGTTTGCAGTGTTAAGTGCTCCAGAACTATTGAAATGTCCAAAATAATCTAATTTTTCAAAGTAAAATAGCAGAGGTATCTGCAATTGACTTTTTTTTGGCTACATTTTCTTCTTATGTTGAGCAATTATGTCTGTAGACAAAAAAATCCTGAGAGCTCCAGAAAAGAGTGGCTGCCAAATACAACAAAGGTTTCCTGTATAAATCTAGAAAATCAGGCTTCAGTCAGCATTATGGCAAATGCTGAAATTTGCTTATACTTGCATTTTGTTTGAATGAGTGTGCTTCTGCCCCCACCCCTCCAAAGGCAAATAGTATTATGGAATGCCATATTAAATGGTTTGAGTGAAATTTCATACAATTTACTTTTACTTGGGTACTGCTGTTTGTTGCAAGCAAAAGAACTGTAGTACTACTCTATTCCTAAACTGTTTATGGGCAGCATTGCAATTTCGTTGTATCTCCTGTTGCTTTAAGCTGATTGAATGATAACTGATGAAAGATAAATTCTGAGTTTTACTTTTTTCTAATGCTTTTACAAGAAGCATTTTTGTTTCCATAACACTATCAGACCTCGATAGTCAAGTGCGATAGGTAGGTATCTTGCAAAAACTGATTAGTTGGATACTTTTTGTTCTCTTTTTTTAGGTACCTGTGTTGATGCCATAAGAAAAATGTCTCACCCTCTTCTCCTCTGTGTTGTAATGGTAAGCATGTTATGAGTGTGTACAGGATGAGTTGTGATTGATTGACTTATAGGTGTGTGGAAGGAACTGGAACATCAGATAAAATAAAATGGGTTAAATATATTAAAAACCACTTGTTTGACATGGACTGAAATCAGCAAAAATATTTCTCTCTTAAACATACTGTCTTAAATTCTGTTGCAAACTAATCTGTTTGCTGCTTTGGAAGTCCAAAGGAAATAAGTAAGTTTCATACTTTGTCACACTTTGGATTGCATAGGCTTCCAGTAGAGGGCCTGCTTTGACCTAGGATGTCCAGATGACAAAAACTCAGTCAAGTGAAACTAAAATGGAATGATCAAAAAACCTCCCAAAACACTGAAACTTGAATATCATTTTTATTTGTAGATGCATATGTAATAATAATTTAGCTTCAAAACCTCAGGCTGAAAAATAACTTTGGTATCGATCAAGCATTTCATTTAAATGTAGTTAATATTTTATGCTATACTCCTAAGAGGCATGTTAAAATTAGGTATGGAAGGATGAAAAAGGACCTCCTCTTATCAGGGACAAGAGGAAATTTTTTGTTGAATAGATAATTTTTTTGACTCCCTGTGGCTTTGAAAGCTACAGGAGAGCCAGTCTTCCAGCAGTGAAAGAAGCAATGTATAAAAATAGTGGGGGCAGTCAAGACAGCAAAGCAAGGTAGTGTGGGGACAGAAATATCAACAATCTTTTCTTCTGACTATTGGAAAGGCAATAGGTGAACAAAGTGTTAAGTGAGGGAACAAATATCAATGTGATGTTACAGCTTTCTGACTCATTAAGCGGAATCTTAGAGGGATAGATGCTAGTTTAACTGCTCTGCAGCTGTCAAGAGTGTGCAACCTTGCTTCTGCTCACCTCCTACTTTCTTTGGGACAGTTTCCTGTGATTCTTACAGGAGCTGTAGAATATGATTAACAAGTGCAACTGCTTTACACTCCCGCTTGGCAGCTGCCCAGCAATCTGGCAGAGGGAGAAGCAGGCAGAGGAACAGTTTTATCATTTTTTCCACTAAGCTAACTGTCGAGCACCTTATGTTACACACTAGTGTTTAATAGATTAACTCTTGGGATGCGTGTATGAGAGGAAGTTATAATTTATGTACTGCAATAGAATATATGTTTAAACATACACTGTGTATATACTGATAGCTGCTTAATAAACAGTAACAATAATAAATAGTAACCCATAGCAGATGCTAGGGTGTTTGAGCTTTTGGAAGAATGAACTTGTAATATATAGTAGGGAACCTGCATCACATCGTGTACTTCCATGTTGTTTTAGTCCACCTTTATCTGTTTAGATAGTTTCAAAATCTATTCCTCTTTCTTTTTATCAGATCCTGTTTCTGTATTCAGGGGACAGCCCTGACTGATGAAGTTGCATGAAGTCAAGCTCTGAGTCATCTTCCCCCTACTCTGGAAGATGCTTTGGTGCAGAAAAGAGGAGTGGCTGGAGCTCAAGTCATACCGAACTTTTAAGCAAGATTTATGTTCATGCATTTATTGAAAACAAAATAGTGGCATTTTTATTTTGAATGAACTACTTAGTATCCTTCGACTAAGTTCCAGCTGTGTTCTTTAGTTCCAGAACACCTTACCAGAAGTAAGGAGAATGTTGGGAATAACTTGCCCTTTTCTTAAGGGCTTAGTTTTTCTTTTAAGCTTGTCTGCTGGCAAACTCAAGATCCACTTTCCAGAATGTGACATCATATTTTTTAAAGGAAAGAACGTAATAATTACTAACTGTTCAGGTAAGAGGTCCTCAAGACAGTCTTCCATAAATCCTAAATTAATTCCTTTTATGCCTCTCTACACAAGAGTGTTCTCAGTTTTAGCAAATTTGTTGGGAGTCTACAGGCATTGTAGGCATAGTCTTGAGACTATGGATATTTAAGAGAAGTAAAAATACCCTAAAATCTGAAGCATCAGCCAAAATCTCTGGAGACTCCTGAATTGTGCACATTTCCATTCAGCCTTTAGATGTGCAGCTGAGACTTGGAAAGATTACTTTTCCACAACAAAACATTTTACTTGGAGAAGTATATCACTTCCTGTCCTGTAGGGAGACACAAGTTCCAAAATATATGAACTTTAAAGTATATGGTGTTTATGTAGGAAAAGGGCAAAGCCTGTGTCTCACCCTAAATAAACTAGCTCCTTTTAGGTATGTGTTACCCTGCATTTCCTATATTAAGTAATTCTGACCTGAAAAGATGCAGTAGCTCTTAATAAGAATGATATTTAGTAGTTCTGTGGTTGTGATTCTCTTGTGTTCTATTTAGTGAATGATAATGAACTGTTTGTGGATTGGAAAAAAGAAGCATCAGACTGCTATGTTTAATTTGAAGGTAACATTTTGACATGAACATACTTTGACAGCTGAGAGCTACACCGGTTAATGTATACACCTTCTCTAAGTGGTGAAACTACTACATACAGATTACTTGGGCACGTAAACTTTTCTTTAATATTTTAGTTTTAGTTATTTTGAGCATCTTAAAGCCTGATTCTATTTCCAGTGTTTACTCGGAATGATGTCTAGTGGAACTGATCCTCCCAAAGTGTAAAAGAAGTATCCAGCCCTTGTTATTTTTAAGGTGTTGTCTGCACCCATTTCAAAGCTAATTATTTAGAGGCAAACAAAGCCATAATTCATCTGCTGAACAGGAATAGCTTTTTTTTATACATATAGCAGAAGAAATATTCCATTATGTTTTTGGACCAGCCAAGAAATTCTGTTACACATTATTAATAAAAAATAATATATGGGCTTTAATAGGAAAAAGAAAACACTTGTGTTTCTACTTAAGGAGGTGTCCTGATGTTTCAGTTGTACCACAAAATAGGTGTTTGTATTAGCAACTGTAACAGTAGGGGGGAAATTTGTTGTCTATTTTTCTCCTAAGTCTTAATTGAAAATCAGGGTAAACATTAGAATATTTTAAGAAAAAAAGATTTCTGCTTATTTTGCAAAACCCAGACACATATAGAATAATGTCCTGTATTGAACAGGGCAAAGCCAGAATCTTCCAAGCACTTAACATAATGCCATTCCAAGTGACACTTTTCTTCTGAATTCTGAGTTTGTTGGTTCCTCTTGTGTAGCTCTTGACTGCATTGGACTACGCAGGAGTTAGCATTGTAAATTGTGACGTATGGATTGGTTTGATACTAGAGGTAATGCAGTAAAAGGAGTAACTGGAACCCTCTAAACTGGACTTACACCTGCAGAACAACAGCGATATTGGTAGAATAAGCATACTCTGGAAGAAAATTGAAAACAAAACGAATCTGTACGTTACCTTCTGGTCTGTGAGTGTCTACTGCTGGCTCACATCAATCTTCTCATCAACCAAGTTCCCCAAGTCCTTCTTGACAGGGCGTCAAAGTTCATCTCTTCTCAAAGATAGATACAACTAGAGGCAGCAAATCATCTGTGCTTGCTAGTATCTTCACTTCTGCTCTCTAGGGTATCTTCTGACTATTTAACTGCTGTTATATACATCTTTGCAGTAAATTAAATGGGATTGTTTCAGTAAGTGGCTGTAGTGGAAGCCTACTGTAGTAGAACACTACTCTTTTGAGAATTGTTTTTACCTAACATGTTCGAGGAAGGTGGGAAGTGAAAGTGCATGGCAAGCTCCAATTCACAGGTAAATTGGTACTGGCATGTTTCAAACCTCGTCTGAAAAACCTTTTATGGTTGATGACTTATTGATAGACTTTGTTTATATACCAGGTTTTATTCAGGATCTCTATTTCTTTTGATAGAATTTGTTGATTAATATATTTAACTGGATATCTGCCTTAAAGCAGTGTCAGCAATCTACCCTGACTTGTTAGCTATCCTGTGCTGTTCCATGTCCAAGTGTCCCAGATATCATATGTTGACTTAGTTAATGACAGCATACAATATTTCTGTATGAAAATGTACATTATCGTTGTTACTAGCCACTAACTAACCTTGAAAATGTGAACTGCTGATGCTTTTTCTGTCTCTGACTGAGGCTGCTTTTAACTGTGAGACTTGAATATTTGTCATTCTCTATCAGCATCTGTTAATGCCTCAGTGGATCAGTAGTGAATGGTTTATTTGGCATGGCATTTGCTTTCTCTTGAGCTAACATACTCTTAATTCTGAGGAAAACTAGTTAACCTAAGATAAACAGTTAAGCATGCTGCCTTTTCCACTATTACAACTACATGAATCAACTATCACCACCTGAGTTCAAAGTACGCTTGTGTAGCCCTGTGTGTATTTGGGCAAGATCATCGATAGAAATATCCTTAATAAATGGGTTTTTTTCTAGCATTCTTAGCAATAGCTTCTTGCCAACAGTTTTAGTACCACATATACAGACTCCATTTTCAGAAACTCTCCTAATCTATTGGTACCTAAACTAAAGCTCTTCTGTATTTATTGGTTACCAGGCCTTGCTATGATAAAGTGCAGAACCTCATATCTATGGCATCTTTTCCTAAGTAAAATGAAATTAAGTGTATTCATTAAGCATTTGCCAAAGCATGCCTTTGAGCTATTTCTGCCTATCTCTTTTCAAGTGTGTGTATGCTATGAAATGAGTGTTTTGTTCATGAAAATGAATTTTTGGCAACTTGTCTTCTGACCAGCATCAAGTACAGTTTTTAAGAGCTTTTAATCTTTCTTCCCCTTTTTGTGCAGCATTCTGGAAGAGATTCCATTTTGCAGGAAATTTCTTTTCCTTTGTATTTTAGTCCTAGTTTGACGCCTTATTAAGCTGCCTTTTCAAGCAGCAGTCTCATCACTCTTTAATCTTGTGCTACAGAACTGTATGAGAGAATGTCACTAGAATAGTGCTTTTCCAGACTATTACAGTTGCATCAGTTTATTGTATCTTTATGTCTACAGTTGCAATCAGAGAAAGAATCAGAGAAATCAGAGAAGTTGTTAAGAATCCACAGCACTGCTCAGTAACACAGATGCTGAATAACAAAATTGATTTATAAGGAGGTGTAGCTGGCTTCTGCAATTATGTATTTCTGGTTTGGATAACAGCTTAAGTTCTAGATGTCTATGTTTTATATTTTTAACAGATCTTCTGGAGTGGCAGCCATGACATCAGTCCAAAACAGAATTACATAGTCACTGGAAAATGCACACAATGAACTGGCCAGCAGTGAGAGAAAGAAAGAATGTGTTAGTGTCAGAGCTTATGCTGTGGAAGAGATAAAAGGCCAAGTGTAGCAACTGCTGGTGAAATAACTTCTAAAATAATCCAGTGTATTTTTTCAACTGAAAGGTCGGGTTTTCTATAAATCCTCTTATCCTCTAGTTATAGTTTCTGCTTTAGAAACACAATTATAGTGTGAAGGCAGCAATACATAATCCAAATTTCATCTAATTAATGGAGTTTTTATTTATATATGTGTATATATACACACACGATTTTGGTTCTTTTTAATCACTCTTACTGCAGCACGAGGCATTATTTATTGTCAGTTTATGTAAGTATCTGAGACAATCACTGGTGAATTTAGTTCTGAGACTCTATGAAGATACTTGGCCATCTAAGACAATTTCAAGTAATGAAAATGGGAGTGACAGAGTCCTAGAGCTGTAGATACCTTCCAAGTATTGAAGACCTGGCTTCCTGCACATGTCTGGAAGTACTGATGCAGGACAACTGGCAATGCCTCTCCCTCTTTCTCAGCATGATGTTACCTATGGAGTGCTCCAAACTCTTTTCTAGAGAATTTTTGAATAATTTTTCTTCAATCTTTATATTATTTTATGTGAAATTATTAAGCTGCATCTTAGCTCTGTATACTGTCTGTCTGTGATCTGTTCCAGTTGATTCAATTTTACAGAAGGAAAATTGCCTTTACTTCAGAGTTGTGAATTAGTGTGGATAAAACATCTCAAACCCCATTGAATTGTTTGGAGTTGAAATCTACTTTTTTTTCTGAATCAGCTTACATTTTTGTCTGTGCCTTCAAAGCTTAGTCCAAGCAGGATAAAAAAAGCCCAAACCAAACATTTTTTTGTCTTTACCAGCCTTGGAACATTCTGTGCTATTTATTACAACTCTTTCCATCCACAGTGTAGTCAGTGGTGAAAGTTGTGATCTTACAGCTAAAAAGCTTCTTCTGGTTTTGTAATCCCACTTCTGGTTCCATCAAAACTCTCAACACAAATGTGAATCCTAACTTTGCCATGGGTTTGTAAAAGATCAGACATGGGAAAACAAGGTTAAGTAAGATAATAATGGAACTATTTTTTCCTTCAAAATCAGCCTCCAAAAATCTCTTTCAAGTCAGACTTGAGAGCTATGTATAGTCATAGTCTGCTTTCTTGCAAAGTGTAGGATTAAAGTGCCCGTGACATATCAAATGTTTTGCCAACAGGAATGCGGTTTTGCTTTTTGTTAAAGAACAGGACTTTAAGTAGATTTACTGACAGAAGGAGCTATGCCATCTGGCAGTGGAAATCCCTCAGTTTTCAAGAAACATGCATTCCTCAAAACTTTAGTGTTTTAATTAGTACTTACTGCTTACCATTTCCCCTTTGAAGTTTAAATATTTCATTTATACGTTCATTGTCATATTCTCCTTACTTCCTTGGTTTCCTTGTAAGAATCCGTACAGATACTTTAATTTTACCTCCACAAACCTTCACCTAGTCAATTCAACCATTTTTTATTCTCTGAAATTTTTCAGTTTATTTTCTTGTGTGCCATAGCTGAACTACTTTCTCAGAAGAAACACTGAGAAAACAGAAGACTCGTACAATGATTTTACTTTATTGTTTCCTCTTGAAAGTTTGAAAACCCCAAAAGTTAGAATGGTCTTATAATACTGGGATTTCCATGAAATGTTCTTTTTTTTTATATATGCCGCACAGACAGCTCACCAAATTCAGCATGTAACTATTCACTTATTAAAAAATTGCAGAAGTAATCTACAGTTCATTCTGTACATTATCGAACAGAAGATGTCTTCTTTCCTTAGTTTTTCTTTGGCCATAAAACTAGTGATACCTTTTTGAGCAAACATCTTAACTCTGAGTTTTACCTATGTACTGTAGTTTCTGGTTTTCATTTCTTCCTTTCTATTTGAGCCTGATGGAATCTATACATGAAGTTTCCAAGCAACCAGCAGTTTTCAGTTCATACACTGAAGGTTTAACCTTCATGAGCTTCATATATATGCAAGCAAAACTTATTGGGACATATACCAGCAGCTTTCCAAAACGTTAAAATGGAACAAACTTTTAAACCTGTTTAGTGGGTTGTTGTAGAGTATTTGCCTTTCTATTATATTACCTAGACTCTTGGTTCTGTTGAGGGTTTATTTTCAAATATTTACTTTCAGAGTTGATTTACTTTACCGCAAGTAACAATAACTTAGTGCTGAGGTACAGTTTCTCCCTGCTTCATAGGTACCTCACAAATAATTTTGATAGATTTTAAACACAGCAAGAAAAAATTTGGAAAAGCTTTGTTTTGAGGGAATGGAAAATTGGGGCTGTTTTTTCTCCATAATATGGACTTCAGAATTACAGGAGGAGAATAAAAGTGGGTAAACACTAATAGATATTCCAAAGATTATGTCCAACTGGTTTTGATGCCATAAAAAGAAATCCAGAAACTATCTGTAGCTCTTGTTGGTCAAATGAACATGCTCTGAATTAAAACTCTGAAATTCACTGATACTCCTTGGAACTTCATTGACCAGGTACACAGTATAACAGCTGCCACTGCTAAATCAGCAAGAACCCATTGATTTCAAGCATTTATAAAAATTCGTATCTAAACCCAAGCATTTTCATGGGCTTATGTCTGTTCTGCTATAAATCTTTCTTTAGTTTGCCATCACCACTCTATGCTTAGCAGAGGTGCTTATTATTCTTTATGTATCACCTTACTTGCTATCTCTATTTGTCGTATTATGACTGTAATTTGGAGATTGAGGACTTACTTAGTTTTATTACTTACTTGGTGTTAATGCAACTATTTAACCTTTGTTTGTGGTGAATCTCGTCTTAAGCTTGGAGTTGCACTGATGACTGGTGCTGGCAGTTTACAGAAGTGTATTGCAGGACCATTTCCTCACAAAACCAGAATTGCTGGGTAACTGAATACACTAACATTGCAATAAATGCTTTCTGACAAAGAAAAATAATAACAAGTTTCTAGTAGATCTCTCAATCTGGTTATGATTTTGGTCCTTTCTGAAAATGAAACAACACATAGCACTCTCATGATAGAAGAGCCTAAGTTTCTGCTATTGGAAGTGATTACCTGTTTCTAAAAAGTAGGCAATTTCAGACAGATAAAATATTCACATATTTAAAATATTAATTGCACTAATAAGTCATCTCTGGAGAAGTTATGGAGGTTTGACATGTAGTAGGAGTTAAGTTTTGAAAAGTCTTCATGCAAGTTAATCCAAGAAAGTCAGTAATTAATAGAACTTTGCTCTGTGGAAGGGCCAAGAAGAAATAGGAAATATGAGTCATCTGGAGACCTATTTTCTGAAATGTAAGTTGAGTTTTCTAGTACAAGATATCATTATTTTTGACATGAGATGAATGCTGTAAAGGCTGTACCTCAGTGTATCAGACACCTGTGGAACTTTCTGTAGTTAGTTCCTGGAGATGGTAATTCTAGATTTTACCCGTGACGCAGATCAATGATTTCTTTTATACAGTAAAGCTGCACAACTATGTCCAGAAGCAATGATTAATGTTTTATGGAATTAATATTTGTGTAGTTGATTTCTCTATTCCAAACTAATACACTGGAAATGATCGAGAGGAGATGAAATTCTAGAGTGTGAAAAAATGAACACCCGCCCCAATTTCATGCATTTTACAACCATTTGTGAAATCTGCCACCAGATTCCAGGATGATTTTCAGTAACACAAGGAAAATACATGGATGAATGCTTACCTGTGTAAACTCTTAGTTTAGAATATTTGGGGCACTGGTAACTTCTGCTGTCTGTGCTTCTACTTAGATGGGTATGTAAAGGCAGAAGTTACTCTCTAGAAGTTTTTGTTTTCAAGTACCAGAACTGTCGATTGCATTCCCTTTCAGCTGTCACAGAGGGTTTGCACTTGTTAAAAGACTGTAAACAATTGACTGGCTTTTGTGGACCTAACTTCTCAAACAGGCCCAGTTTATTCCAGGGCAGTGACTACCATGACTAAAATAGCTACAGATTTTCTCTAAAACTCAGTTTGGTGAATTCCCCTCCTTTCTCAGGTTTGTTATCTATGTGAATGTTTGACATTTTAATGAAAGCTTCATGAACTGACAACAAAAAAATGGTAACATATCAATTGAACTGGATAGGGGATTAAAAACCAGAGGGTTAGGTCTATGCCCATTAATATATGTGGTATAGGCAGTACAAGTTGTTTCTTAAAATGAAAACAAAAAAAATAACTACAAAGCTGTAAACTATCTGGTCTGGAAACCATATGTTGAAACTCTTTGAAGTTTGATTTTTGCAAGCAACCCAATAATCCACAAGAGGATTTTTATGGAAACATAATAAAGCAGTAGTATTTGCTAGTTAAAGTATTATTTCTTAACCTGGATTGGATTTCTTTTTTGATCCTCAATAAAACAAAGCTGTTTGACCATGGTCTAGCAGTGGTAAAATAAGTTTTAACTGGTCTGCTTATATCGGAAGTTTATGATGGATCTCGGTACCTGACTGACAAATCCCTTATGCTGTTTTGGTGAAAAGTCATTTATACATTTCAGCTTGTAGGTGCTTCTCAAGGCAGCCTAAAAATGATGTGGAAATGAAACTGTTTGCATGTTGGATTTGAATTCGCTTACAGAAAGACACAACAAAAATTATGTTGTTCTTGTTGCTTTCTAATATCTGATGTCCACAGAAACCTAATCCAGTTCTCAAAAGTATTTCCTTTCATATTTTTAAACCAAACCAATTTTTTAACAGCAGCATACTTCCATGCAGGACTTCTCTGAAATATATCTACACCCTTACTTCTTTTAATCCTATATCAGGTGAACCATATAGGTCTTCTATTATGAAGTTGACCAATTTTCAGTCTAAAGCCTCTTTCAAACCCTTTCTAGGATTTTATTATAGGGCCTCAAATATGTATCCAACAACAACAACAACAAAATCTATGTGGCTGAAGGAACAGTCTTTTATCTATGTTCAACTATTCTCTTCTGACCCACTCTCCTAAGCATCCATTAATTGCTGTAACAGGTGTTAAAGAGTGTTCTGCTGCCTTTTTTAAAATTTTTTTTCCTCCCTGAGCTCTACTTTGAAACCAAAGGAATCATCAACAGCCAGGTAATTAATGTGGAAATAGAAGTGGGACTGGTTTTCCTCAAGAAGAATCAGCAACTGAACTTGTCTGGCCTTGTTTTGCTGTAGTCAAATATTTGTTCTGTTCTTAATGGAGCTCCTGTATATACATAATGCCAGGTACCTTACTGCTTCCCTATGATTTGTAAAATACCTTTCAAGTTGGTTTTGAAGATGTTTGCTTGAATTCATGGCATTATATTGTTCCCTCTTAAAACACATGCATATAACTCCTTAAAAATAGTGGATGCTATATTTATGTAACAAGAAAGCTACCATCTGTGGTAGATTACAGACCAGAACACACATGGTTCAAATAAGGAAAAAAAATCAGTTGTTTACAAAATTTTTATATTCTGCAACAGATGCCACATGAAACTCAGACCCTTTTTTTTCAGGCTTCTGTGTCAAAAGTCATGGGATAAAGTGGAAGGAATGCATGAATGGTAGTGGCATAAAATCTAATGTTGTATGTCTTATATCTTGAAATATATTACAAATTCCTTTGTTTTCAGAATGGCATCTGTAAAGAGGTAAGGAAAGCAATACTTTCTCTGGCTGTCTGGGAAGTCAAACCTAGGACAACCACAACTATTCTCTGTATGTTCACATGGATGTAATAAAGCTTTCTAGGCATGGATACATCCCAGACTTTCATCCCCAACATGCAGCTTACTACCTAATACACCTCTTGCACAGATGATGATTATTCTGTTTCTATCACCAATGAGGTGGCACACACATTGCCACCATCAGTCCACTCAGTTTCATGGGAAGTAACAAATAAAGTCTCCACAGCTGTTACACTTCTCTAAATATTTGAAGCAGCTGTAAGGATTTTTTTTTTATTTGAATGTAACTAGATGGGGGTAAACTTCTGGGTTTTTTTGTTGCAAGTATAATTTTTTTTTTTTTTTTTGTTGCAAGTATTTTAGATGGGTGAGCATTATGTGCCTCTGACTTAAGGGTGCAAAGCTTGTGAGGGTCACACACTCTTGGTTTCCTATGGCAATCTCTTGTGGATTTACATGCATTTGTAGCAAATTACTCTTAACTGATGTGCATCAGGGAATACATGGCTCTATCGAGAGAAGCCTTTGAAGCTGCATATGTCGGTGTTCTTTGATCTGTTTTGAACAAGTAGCCAAAGTGAATATAGCTGCTATATGGCTGCTAAGCAAGGAATTGGCAGAGCTCTAGAAACAATCTAATTCATAAATAAGGCTGAGCAATGTAGGTGATATAGATAGTAGACATATGACAACAATTTCTCTGCAGTCAGCTTCTGAAGGCAATGTGACTGACTTTGAGTTCGGCAGATCTTAGTGATCCCCATGGTGTCATATGGTATTTCTGGCCTGCATACTTGAAAGCCTGGCCTGAGATTCCTGGGTGCCCAAAGCATAGACATCAGGCAGAGGTTGCCAGGAGCAACTGCAAATGCAGACAGGGTTGGTTTAGAAGCAGTCCAAGCACTTCTTGGAACTTGTGAGCTGGCAGCCCTGCTGGATAGACAGCTGGAGCTGTCTGTTCTAAACCTCACCTAGAATGCTGAGAAATAAATCTGTGCATTTCAACACACATTAATGGGTGGAAAAATTTCACACACATTATTATGGGTGGAAAATTAATGCTAAGGTGTTACATCTCAGTCTAAAATCATATCCTAGTCAAATCCATGGAAAACCAACAACTTCACATTGAGTTCAGGTTTAATTGAAATTGCTAAAACTATGCTTAAAAATAGCCACAGTAGACTGAAGTCGGTCTCAGGGTGCTTGCTTTGATTCCTATAAACTTTTTTAGACATCACGTTTATCTTGTTTAATAACTTCTTATTCTGAAGTCAGCTGTCCCACTGCAGAGACTACAGACTAAGCAGCAATGCCTGTCTTGCTTTCACAGTGCCTGTAAAGAGTTCTGGTTGCTGGTAGTGGAAACTTAAACCCTGCCTTGGTGAGGTCTTCATGCCATTGACTAATAGGAAGGGCAAAATTTTCACTCTGGTATTGTGCCTCTGTCCCGGGAACAAACCCATATCAGTCAAAACAGCCTTCTCCTGAGGCTGTCTCTGTGCCTGCTACCTATGCTATAGCTGTTGGTGAGGGTGCCTGCAGGGAGAGTGGCTATATGGCAAGGATTCAAGATTGCCAGCCCAGCCTCTGAAGGATGCTCAGTGCTGGAAGTAGAAGCAGTCTTGGACAGCTTCTGTGTATGGGAATTCTTTAAGATGCAGATGTTTGCTGTTACATGCTGGATCAATTCAGTAGTCATTAAATTTTTATCTCTTGTAGTAGAGATGTTACTTTTTTTCCCCAGTTTTATTTGAAATCTAAAGACAGTTGTGTATTATGCCCTGACAGGCCCACAGGCTGAGCAGGTTTTGGGAATGCCTGTGGGATAATACAAGCAGGCGTGTGCCAACCTGTTACAGTTGTTTTCCAGAGATCTTGGTTTTTAAGGTCTTATTATGAATCCCCCTTGTCCTATCTGTTGGGAGGTGGGAAAGGAGAAAAAAAGAGAAAAAGAAAGCAACACTGATGAGACCTTAAAAAACTCAGGAATGACTACATGCAAGTCATACAGTCAAATATGATGGTATTTACTTTGGAGAGACTAGGATGAAATCTAAACTTGCATGATAGTAGGTCCTGAATTTCCACAGATACTGGCATAAGAAAAAAAGGTAAGATGGCAAGAATATAGAAAACAATGTGAATAGTTCAATGTTTTATTGTTCATTGTCATGCAATGTTTTGAAACCATAGGGAGGATTTATATCTCTGTGCGAGAAGATTGTATCATAGGGAACATGGTATATAAACAATTTCTCATTGTTTACACTTAGTAGTAGATGTAAAGCTCAATAAACTGTTAGTAAGTAAAGGAATAATTAAAAAGATGAGTTTCTTTGGTGCTGACTATGCAACTGCAATAATTTGTAGTTAGGCAAGTAGTGAAGCATCTAGCTGCATCTGCCTGTTGGTAGGGCAGGTCATTGAATAAGAAAACAAATTATCTGTTCTGTTTTAATAAGCTATTAATCTGACAATGAAAACCTGGAAATGGGACAGAAAATAAACCAAAGAAGACAGATTGAGTCTTCAGTGCAATGTAACATCATTTTAAATTGTAAACTGCATGGTGAGGTTTTGCAGTATCTTTGGAGACTTTCTCATTTGCCATTGTTACTTGCCCAATTGTTCACTACTGTTCTTGGGTTGCTTTAATTCCCCTCCCCAGTGAATTAATTCTGTCTTGTCTATAGTCTCCAGAATGAGCATTTTGCTTTGTTTTCCCATTCTTTGAGTTACAGTTAGTTTTCAAAAATGGTACAGACTTCTAACATAGGTCTTAGAGACCATTCACAATTCAAGTACTGTTCTTGTAATGACTGTATACTGAATTCCAAAAGCAGTCAGTAAAATAGGGTGCTGTAAGCAGCATGCTTTCTATACTTACTTGCATTTTCGCATAGGAGAGGCTACTGCTTTTTAGGGATTAGAAAGTGGAATGTACTAGCATCCCTTGCAAGCAAGAAAATTGAAAACCTCGGTTACACATCTGCTGAAGTAGCTGTGGTACTTAAAAAAGATTGTACCTTTTCATTTAAGATGAAGTAAAACCCAATCTGTAACACTTTGCATTGTCTGTCCAAAGTGTTTGTAATTTTATTAGTTGTATCATGTTTTAACCCTGCACGTGTTGTTGTTGAAACCTGCACATGCATTCAAAATCAATACTTTTCTGTATTTGTCCCTACAAACTATAAGACCCTATGTAGGTTCCAGAATTTCAGTATTTTTCACTCTTTCAGTTTAAAACAAAAGAAAAAACCCAAGCACAACTCTCCCTCCCGAAACCTCAAAACTTCATATAATGAATATTTTTCCCTTCATGGAACTTGCTGAGGTTGATGCTGTTTCCATGTATTTTAAGGAAGTAGTGTTACAAGAGTAACCCAAAGTGCTTGCTTTGGATGGAGGCTTGGTGTATTTGTTACAATAAAAAAAAAATTTTGAGGTCACTTTAAGCTGAATTTCTTAAGGTAACAGAAATCTCTTTGAAAAATTCAAATTCTAGAAATGCCAAAAGCCCAAGTGCAGTTTAGAAAAAAGAGAAATAAGAAACATCTGGCAAGTTAGAATACTGTCTGCTCTGGTACAAATATGTAATATCAAAAAGTAGGGTTTTTTCCAAGTCAGTTCTTGCAAATATTATTAGAACAGTCTGCTGCCTGCAGAGCACCTTGTATGAATGAGAATATGTTGCAAAGCATTTTGATGCTCAGAACAGCTGCATTTTGGAAATGATTCTCTTTTGGCTAGTTCATCAAGCAAAAGGGAGGCTGGCTTGTAATTGTGGAAGGTTTGTGTATCTTTCATGGGCATATTTGAGCTTGCACTTGGTAGCAAAACCAAGTGCACTGTAAAAGTTTTGTTTTCATTAGCTAAGACAGGCACAGTAGGCTGTTGTAATTGGTTCTTAACAGTGTTGGAAAATGTCATTGTGTTATATTTGGATCATCCTCTTTGGTCTGTCAGGATGTCTTTTGTGTTCCTGGTAGTAAGAGGCTGTGTCCTGCAAGAAAACAGCCTTTATCTGTACATATGAAGAGTATATCCCAAACACTAACTGTGTTAGACTTCTTGGTATGGATTGGGTTGAATATCCCATTGCCTATGGGGAATTTGTTCTGTGAAAGCAGTTAAAAGCCAAGGCACAGACTGACTTGCCAATCCACAAAATGGAGCCTGTAGAGATTGTAGCAGTGCAAGCAAAGTAAGTTTATGCCAACTGCAGTTTGAGTATTATATTCAAGGTGAGAACTACTCTTGTGCTTTTCTAGAGTGCAAGCTCTGCACATCCTGGCAAAGGTATCCTGATACTGTACTCACAACAAGAGTTAATTCCCTATCCTAGTAGCAACAAAAATAATTTTGAGATTCTCCTTGCATAAAAAATACAGGGAATGTACTCTCACTTTTATCACCTGCCTTTAAGTGTGCGTAAGTGTGGTATTTTTACTATTCCCTTTCTCTTCCCAGTAGTCAAACTCTGATGTCGATTTGTGCTGAATAGAAGTGCTGATTTATTGTAGTGTCAAACTAGCAACTCTTTGATCAGCTGCCAAGTTCAGCCCCAGTGTAAAATGGCTCTGCTGGCACCAGATGTCAGTGTTGGTCTCTGCTAGCAAGCTTGGAAGGGCACATCAGTGTGAACTCTGCACCAGCTGAGCAACAGCTCGGAATGACAACCATTGCCCACAGCTGAACTGTAGTTAAAAATTGTTATCAAAATGCACTCATTACAATAAACTTATGAACCAAATTTGTGTTGGCAAGTGGTATCTGGGCTTATAGTACACCTGGAGCACAAAGAGAAACTGGAACATTTTCTATGCTCTTCCAAACACAATTAGTCTTTATCTCTTGTGGACTTAATTATTCACTGTTTTGATTCCAGTAACTAAATAAGTTCAAATGCACACAAATGTCTTTCTACAAAGCTTTAAATTTATTTAGATTTTAAAAAGCCATTGAATAAGCTTTATTAGAGTTTAATTTTAATCTACTCTTACAATTATTTTAGAAAAAAACAAGTATGTTATACAGAGAAGACTTTTCACGTGTTTCAGCATGCCTGTAATAGTCCTTGAGTAAAGGCTCTTTCTAAAAAGACATTGCACTCAGACTACTGTTACCATTGCATACTTCTTGCCTCCAGAAGAACTGCAAACTTCTTTGATATTATTCAGTATAGCGCTTAATGGGTTTAGTAGATTAATTCCAACAGACACAGTACTGTTAAGGGGCACCTGGACAGCTGATTTGGCTTGTCAAGATCTAAACAAGCGAAAGATGAAAAGTTTTTGACATGCAAAAGACAGCTTGCTTAATAATATTTGATACTTTTGTAGATGTTGGGAAAACAGCATTACAACTTTTTAGGTTAAAATTGTGACATTTTGTTATTAGAAAGTGTGCAAATGAAGCAACTCAACCTTTTAAAATTAATTAAAGGAAAAAAGCCACTGACTATAAAATAATTAGGCATTGTTTTATCTATAGCAAACAGGAGAGAGAGATGCTTTAGTTTACATAATTTGAAGGCTTCCTGACTGCTTATTTCATAGAATAATAGAATCATCAGGTTGGAAAAGACCCACTGGATCATCAAGTCCAACCATTCCTATCAAATACTAAACCATGACACTTAGCACCTCATCCACCTGTGCCTTAAGCGCCTCCAGGGAAGGTGACAACCACCTCCCTGGGCAGCCTATTCCAGTATCCAATGACCCTTTCCATGAAAAATTTTTTCCTAATGTTCAGCCTGATACTACCCTGGTGGAGCTTGAAGCTGTTCCCTCATCTTCTCCCCTGTCACTTGGGAGATGAAGCCAGCACCCTCCTCTCCACAACCTCCTTCTAGGTAGTTGTAGAGGGCAATGAGTTCTTCTCTCAGCCTCCTCTTCTGCAGGCTAAACAACCCCAGCTCTCTCAGCTGCTCCTCATATGGCTTGTTCTCCAACCCCTTTCACCAGCTTTGTGGCTCTTCTCTGGACTCCCTCCGGAGCCTCAACATCCTTCTTGTAGTGAGGGGCCCAGAACTGAACACAGGATTCAAGGAGCGGCCTCACCAGTGCCGAGGACAGAGGGAGAATCACCTCCCTGGACCTGCTGGTCACATCATTTCTGATCCAAGCCAGGATTCCATTGGCCTTCTTGGCCACCTGGGCACACTGCTGGCTCATGTTCAGTCGGCTGTCAACCAACACCCCCAAGTTCCTCTCCTCCAGGCAGCTCTCTAGACAGACTTCCCCTAGTCTGTAGCTCTGCATAGTGTTGTTGTGCCCCAAGTGCAGGACCCGGCATTTGGCCTTGTTAAACCTCATGCTATTGGACACTGCCCAAAGATCCACTGTGTTCAGATCCCTTTGCAGAGCCTCCCTACCCTCCAGCAGATCCACGCTTCCACCCAGCTTAGTATCGTCTGCAAGCATGCTAATGATGCAGTAGATGTCTTCATCCAGTTCATTGATAAGACATTGATCAGGACTGGACCCAGCACTGAGTACTCTTGTAACTGGCCTTCAGCTGAATTTAACACCATTTACCACCACTCTCTGTGCCCGGCCATCCAACCAGTTTTCCACCCAGGAAAGTGTGTGCCTGTCCAGGCCAGAGGCTGATGCTTTCTGAAGCAGAATGCTGTGAGAAACCGTGTCAAAGGCTTTGGTGAAGTCCAAGAAGACTACATCCACAGCCTTTCCCTCATCCAGTAATGGAGTCACTTTATCATCAAAGGCGATCAGGTTGCTTTGGCAAGACCTGCCTTTTGTGAACCCGTGTTGACTGGGCCTGATCACCCGGTTCTCTTGCATGTGCTTCATGATAGCACTCAAGATCACCTGTTCCATGACTTTCCCTGGCACTGAGGTCAGACTGACTGGCCTGTAGTTCCCCGGATCCTCCCTGCGACCCTTCTTGTAGATGGTCACAACATCAGCCAGCCTCCAGTCCAGTGGAACTTCCCCAGTCAGCCAGGATCGCTGGAAGATGATGGAAAGGGGTTTGACAAGCATATCTGCCAGCTCTTTCAATACCCTAGGGTGAATCCCATCTGACCCCATAAACTTGTGGTTGTCTAGTTGGGTGAGCAAGTCTCTAGCCGCCTCCTCTAACTCCTGGGTGTGTGCACAGAGGGAACAACTTCCTTTACAATTAGACTGAGGCAAAGAAGGCATTAAGTACCTCAGGCTTGTCCTCATCCTTTTTCACTGTTATTCCTTCTGTATCCAATAGGGACTGTATATTCTCCCTAGTCCTCCTTTTATTGTTAATATATGTATAGAAAGATTTTTATTTCCTTTCACAGACTTAGCCAATTTAATTGCTAGTTGGGCCTTAGTCCTCCTGATTTTTTCCCTGCATGATCTCACTTCCCTCCTGTAGTCCACCCAAATCCACCCAAGGTTTCTCTGCTCAGAGTCTGAATAGCAGACCACATTGTCATCAGTACAAATCACGGTAGCCTGGGGACATCCTGATTGCTGAATTCCAGAGACCATTTCAACTCTTCAGGATTGCTTGGTGCTCAGTTGTGTCTTCTGCATGAAGATAAGTAGGTGACGTATGCCAGAAATAATTTTCTCTTTCATTTTACATGTTTTAATTATTTCAATACTCCTGTCTTCTGGACAAGACTATAAATACTTCTGTAATTCTAGGATCTTTTGTCATTTATCTACAACAAAATGCTGTAGTTAAAACCAAGTTGTTCTTATATGTATGTTTGTCTCACAAGAGTCTATCCAGCTTTGTTGTAAATTACTTCTGAGAAACAAGCTGAATAGCACTGCTGCAGAAGGAAGGGTGTTTTTCCCCAAATGCAAGCAATGTTTGATATTGGTTAAATATTATAAATCTTGTTTTTTGATTAAAAGTCTTTTTTATAAAATAGTTACTTTAAAAGTGACTTTTTAGATTATTAACAGCAGAACAGCCATTTTACTAAGACTGCACAGTTTCAGGTAATGTTCCTTCCCTGGAAACATCCAACGTCATGTAAGACAGGTCTCTGAGCAACTTGATTGAGTTGAAGATGTCCCTACTCACTGCAGGGGAGTTGGATGAGATGACCTTTAGATGAGATGACCCTTCCAATGCAATTCTACATATATTTTACTTACAGCTTCTGTACCTATACTACAAGTGCAACCTGTGGAAATTTTCACAGATTTTGCAGTTACTCTGTGCTGATTGCTTACAGGCAAGTTAGTTTTGCTAGACACTAGTTACAAAAGCAGACTAAATTCTGTTAGCTTTACCAAGATGTGGGTTAAAAAATAGATGTGGGCCTGAGGGTTAAAATCAGAGGAGCCCATAAGAAGCTAGATTTTCTGATGGGAGTCTGTTACAGGCCACCCAGCCAAGGAGAAGCAGCTGAGAGCTCTTCTATAAGCAGCTGGGGTTAATCTCCAAGTCAATGCCTCTTGTCCTTGTGGGAGACTTCAATCTCTCTGATATCTGCTGGGAGTACAATACAGCAGAAAGGAAGCAGTCTAGTTGGTTCCTGGAGCGCGTGGAGTAGAACTTCACAACAGAACCTTGCACAACTGATGAATGAACCAACAAGGGAAGGTGCCCTCCTGGACTTGCTGTTTGTGAACAGAGAAGGCCTTGCGGGGGATGTGACAGTAGGAGGATGCCTAGGACTAACTGATCATGAGATGATAGGGTTTTCTGTTCTAGGTGAAGTGAAGAGGGTGGTTAGCAGGACAGTAGCACTGGATTTCCAGAGGGCAGACTTTGAACTCTTTAGAAGGCTGGTTGGCAAAGTCTCCTGGGAGACAGTACTTGAGGGCAAGGGAGCCCATGAGGGCTGGGAGCTCTTCAAAAAGGAAAACCTAGCAGCTCAGGAGAAAGCCATCCCCATGTTCCAGAAAGAAAGCCGGCAGGGGAAAAAACCAGCTTGACTGAACAGAGAGATCTTGAGTGACATCAAGAAGAAGAGGAATGTTTATGGGCTCTGGAAGAGGGAACAGGCCTCTTGGGTGGACTACAGGAGGGAAGTAAGGTTGTGTAGAGAAAAAATCAGAGCGGCTAAGGCTCAACTAGAAATCAGGTTGGCTAAGGCTGGGAAAGATAACAAAACATCTTTCTATAAATATATAAATAGCAAAAGGAGGACTAAGGAGACCATACAGTCCCTATTGGACACAGAAGGAACAACAGTGACAGGGTGTGAGGAGAAGACTGAGGTACTTAATGCCTTCATTGCCTCAGTCTTTAATTGTAAAGAAAACTGTTCCCTCTGTGTACTAACCCCAGAACTAGAGGAGCAATACGAGGCTCCTATGGTCCAAGAGGAGGTGGTAAGAGCCTTGCTTGCCCAACTAGACACCCACAAGTCTATGGGGCCAGACGGGATTCACCCTAGGATATTGAAGGAGCTGGCAGATATGCTTGTCAAACCCCTTTCCATCATCTTGTTTGCAGACGATACTAAACTGAGTGGAAGTGTGGATCTGCTGGAGGGTAGGGAGGCTCTGCAAAGGGATCTGAACACAGTGGATCTTTGGGCAGTGTCCAATAGCATGAGGTTTAATGAGACCAAATGCTGGGTCCTGCACTTGGGGCACAACAACACTATGCAGAGCTACAGACTAGGGGAAGTCTGTCTAGAGAGCTGCCTGGAGGAGAGGGACCTGGGGGTGTTGGTTGACAGCCGACTGAACATGAGCCAGCAGTGTGCCCAGGTGGCCAAGAAGGCCAATGGCATTCTGGCTTGGATCAGAAATGATGTGACCAGCAGGTCCAGGGAGGTGATTCTCCCTCTGTCCTCGGCACTGGTGAGGCCGCTCCTTGAATCCTGTGTTCAGTTCTGGGCCCCTCACTACAAGAAGGATGTTGAGGCTCCGGAGGGAGTCCAGAGAAGAGCCACAAAGCTGGTGAAAGGGGTTGGAGAACAAGCCATATGAGGAGCAGCTGAGAGAGCTGGGGTTGTTTAGAAGAGGAGGCTGAGAGGAGACCTCATTGCTCTCTATAACTACCTGAAAGGAAGTTGTGGAGAGGAGGGAGCTGGCCTCTTCTCCCAAGTGACAGGGGACAGAACAAGAGGGAATGACCTCGAGCTCCGCCAGGGCAGATTTAGTCTGGACATTAGGAGGAAGTTTTTCACGGAAAAGGTCATTGGGCATTGGAATGGGCTGCCCAGGGAGGTGGTTGTCACCTTCCCTGGAGGTGTTTAAGGCACAGGTAGATGAGGTCCTGAGGGGCATGGTTTAGAGATCGGTGGGAATGGTTGGACTCGATGATCCGATGGGTCTCTTCCAACCTAGTGATTCTATGGTTCTTTATCAATATCTTAAACAAATTGTCATCATATTAAATTAATAACAGTCCTTGATGTAATAAATAACACAAATGACTCAAGATCAGCCTGTTGAAGCGTGTATATAGGTGGACATGGGAAAAAAATTGGATAAAGTAGGAAACGTTCTGAGGCCAGTGACAGAAACTGATTTCTGAATGAGATTCTGTACTTCACCTTTTGGAGCATTGGAGGGAATTCATGGCTTGTGATCCATGGACTAAATTGCTTTGGGCATAGCTTTGCCAGTGAAATGCTAATGTGAGTTATGGATACTATTCCAGGCTGACTGTGCTTTTAATGGCCACAGCGATATGGATTCTGATGACAGCATGTTTTGACATTCATAAATAAGCACTTCATACTTCAGAGAGCAGTGGTCAACAGCTTCAGAGAGTCAGTGGCTTGATGGAGATCTGTGACAAGTGATCATTGCATTGCATTGCAATTCTCTTCATGCTCCTGGAACAACTTGACCAGAATTGCTTTTACCAATTATTTAATACTTTATTGTAAATATATGATTATATGAATTGCTTAATGTAATTATAAAAGTCATTACTTTCTTGGCACAAGAATAGTTGATGAAACGGTCTATGAAATATAACTTCCAAGTGTATGATACAAGTATCTACACCCTCCCTTGTTTATATGTTGCATATTTCAACACGGAAACTAACTTGAAAAGGGGAATGTTAGAGAAAATGTCTGCACTGATTAGAAATTATTTAAATTAATTGGATTAATTAATTAGAATTAATTTGGAGACAAAGATCAAGAAGCAATCTCTATAACTGATTAAACACTTTTTACTTTTTTCTTGCAGAAATGGAGGCTTTTGGATGCAAGACAAATTGTGCTGTCATTGATTTGAGACAGTAAAATGTATGCAGCTATGTCCATAGCATGACATACAGTTGTTTTTTACTTTTTGGTTTTGTACAGTGTTTTTTTTCCCTGCCCTTCCCTTTCCCACATAAAGGGATGAAACCTTAGTATTTGCCAACAAGCTTTCTGCTAATGCTTCCACACTTTCTGGTGCCCCATTATTCCCATTCCTTCATGTCCTTTGTCTTTATGCTCAGATCTGGCATCGGGGTGTGAAGTTTGCTCTACTCCATTTTCAGATAGGGGAAAAGCAACTTTTTCATAAACGTTTTCACTAGAACTTATATCACAGATAATGTGGACCAGGATTTCTTCAACAAAAATACAAACCAGCAAATAATATGTGGTAGCACATATAGAGCTTGTGTTATTGCAGTCCATTATCATGATTTTCCAAGGTAATATGAGACAAAAGTCAGAGATGATACATCTCTTGCTAAGATAACTTTCTTATTTCTATTACAACTCTAACAAAGGAGAATAACAGGAATTTTCAGGTTCCCTTCTACATCCTCTTAAAATTTAATCTATTTTGATTTTGTTTTCTAGATATGTTTTCCTACTTTCATACTTTCTCTTAGTTTTTTTTTCAAATAATTTATTCTAATGTAAACATTAGTTCAGCATTCTTTTCAATTAAAGCAGTGTTCCAATTCTTTCGTTCTTGATACTCTCTCTTTCCAAAGTTTTTTTTCTCAGTACTGCTAAGCTAAAGTTACTGCCTTGCTTTTATTTACATTCTTCCTCCACTGAGGACCTAATCCAACTTTCATTTATGAATATAAATACTTTCACACCAGGGGTCAACTAATATGACTTCAATTTAATTCATGATAAATCATGGGGTGAGAGGAGTTGGGGAGCAAAATACTGATAGCTTGTAAAGTGATATTTTAAACATCTCCGTCACATCCTCCTCCAAATTTAAACTACTTTACCTACTGAATAGCTGCCACTGAAAAGGGCAGATGAAAGTTTAAGGTGTGTCTTGGGATTTTCTCATCCTTATACTGCTTATATCTGGTTTATGTAACAACACTGGTATGAATGCAAAACACTAAATAATGTTTCAAAATTTTAACCATGAAGATGCCATATGTTTGGAGATTAACATAGATAATGAAAAAAATTCGGGACCAATTACAGCAGCTCTGAAATGGTTTATGTTTTGTTACCATTATAACTGAGCACTGGAATAAGTAAGTAATTCCCTGTTGCAATGGGCCTATGAGCTTGAGGTAAAAAACTTGTGTGATTTCAAAACACATTTTTAAAAATCATTAGTAGAAAAATTCATTAATATCTATTATGAACACCAAGATACCTTTCATTGCACTTAATTTTAAGCATTTAAATGGTATATTATCATTTTATAAGATCTTGCATGTTGTATTCTCCTCTATGATCACAGACAAACAGAAACCTTTAGAATATACTTTAGTTAGCAGACAGGCTTTGTCTAGGTTAATTATGAGGACTCTAAATCACCTTGTATACTTCTCTCATACTTAGAGGGTCCCAGCCAAGGAGTAGCATCCCTAACTGTGAACTCTGTCTCTACTATTATCACAGATTGATAGAATCATAGAATGGTTTAGGCTAGAAGGGACCTTAAAGATCATCCAGTTCTTACCCCTCTGACATGGGCAGGGACACCTCCCACTAGACCAGGCTGCTGAAGGTTCCATCCAACCTGTGTGAAGAATTTTCTCCTAACTTCTAATCTAAATAACTGCGAGCACACATCACTAGCTCACATTGAGCTTTTCATCAGTCAGCAGCCCCAAGTCTGTCTCCACAGGGCTGCTCTCAATCACATCGTCCCCCATCCTGGATTGAAACTGCAGATTGGCCTGACCCAGGTGGAAAAACTTGCATTTGGCCTTGTTGAAATTTACACAGGCCCAATTCTCCAACTTGTGCAGGTCCCTCTGGATGACTTCCCATTCTTTCAGTATGACACCTGTACCACTCAGCTTGGCATCATTTGCAAACCTGCTGAGGGTGCACTCAGTTTCACTGTCTATATCACTGATGAAGACATTAAAAAACACTTGCCCCAGTACAGACCCCTGAAGGACACCAGTTGTCATGGACATCCATCTGGACATTGAACCATTGATCACTACTCTATGACTATGACCATCCAACCAGTTTTTTATCCACCAAACAGTCCACCCATCAAATCCATATCTCTCCAATTTAGAGAGAAGGATATTGTGGGGGACCATGTCAAAGGCTTCACAAAAGTCCTGATAGAACACATCTGTTGGTTTTCCTGTGTCCACTGATATGGTTAACCCATCACAGAAAGCCATTAGGTTGGTCAGGCAGGAATTCCCCTTGGTGAAGCCATGCTGGTTGCCTCTAATCACCTCCCTGACCTTCATGTGCTTTAGCATAGCTTTTAGGAGGCTCTGTTCCATGATCTTCCCAGATCAGAAGTGAGGCTGAGAGGTTAGTAGTTCCCAGGGTGATCTTTTCTACTCTTTTTAAAAAACAGGGACACTGTTACTGTTCGTCCAGTCACCAGGGACTTCTCCTGATTGCCACGACATTTCAATTATCATGGAGAGAGCATGTTTGATGTCAGTTCTTCAGGACTAGGAACAGGTGTATAATATTATGAAAGTGTTTGCAGTGAAAGTATACTGTCTTTATCTAATTTCTGAGGTTGTCCTAGAAAGCCTTTTGTTAAATGTTCATTTGCACATGTACAAGGTTGCATTTTTCCAGTTAGTGTTTATAGTGCTTTATGATTACTTTAAAGTGCGAGTCTTTTTAACTGCTCTTCATTGTATTTCAGATATTGCTACTGAACAGAAGTTTTGTTTCAACTTGGATTTACTAATGAAAATGAAGTTACAATAAACTCTAAACGTAACATTTAGGAGTATAAATAACATCTTAACTTTAAATATGTCTGATGATCCAATACCTCACCTACTTGTTAAGTAATGTATTTCTAGCTCACCGATGTCTCTTTGCTACCAGTTACATACAAATTGACAACTTCTTTGTTTGCAGCCATCTCCCTGCTTTTCCTGACGATCTCATGCAAGTTTTCTATTTAAAGAACAAAACCAACAAATAAAATTCGAAACAGAAAACTTAGCCCAAACCCCACCTACTGGCTATCTTTATCATTTTTGTCAACCCAGAAATACCTCCAAATTCCCAATGATATTTACCCAGGGTATTAAGTCTGTCTTTATATTGCTTATTGTGCTATTTGCTTGTTACATCATAATTCTGTTTGTGAGTTGCAGTCTCCTTTGTTGCACTCACTCTTTCTTACTATTTCCTGTTCTCATCACAGTGTTGATATGCCATGATCTTTGACTGTTACTGCTGAGCCTTTCCACAAAGTAAAAATAAGTCATGAGTTGTCTAAATATATCCCGACAGCAGTAAAATATGGTAAAGCTGCAATAAATTTGTTAATACAATGGAAATATTGGTCTATTTTAGAAATATATATAAGCCACAGCATATATTACAGCCTTTTATTCTTGAAGAATTATAACCTGTTAGTGTATTTCTAGCTGTGTAATAAGACTGCAAATTAAATACTTCATTTACTCAAATTTTCCTGCTTGGTGGTAGTAAGACTAAATGATGTTATGAGAACGGTATTTTAATAATGCTTTGAGAGATGGAGTAATACTTCTGTCACTGAAAGGAATTGTCTTTCTGTAAGGATTTTTGTTTTAATTAAAAAAAAAAATGAAAAGCTCTCATTTGTGTGGTTTTTTTTCTGTACTTAGTCCAGGGAAATAGTGCAGTGTACAATTTATTTTGTCATCTTCTAATTCAATGACACTGATCCAAATCCTATTGAATTTTCTAGCTAAAAACTTTCTAGTTATTTCTATACATTTTTGCACCAAGTGAAAAAGAAATCCTTTTGACCTTCGTGCAAGTGAACAACTTATCTTTTGTTCTTTGTTTCACTTTTACTGCATTTAACCCATATTTTTGACCAAGAGCACAGATTTTTTACATCTGTTAAATGAATCTTTTTGTGTGTGGCAGACTGCTACAATGATTAATATTTCCCATCTTGGTGTGGACAGTTGATGCAAAACACAGAATAGTATTTTCAAAACTGCACATTTCTAATTAAAAACATATTAGTCATATTTTCTAGGCAAAACTGAAGGGCTGTGTCTACTCTGAAACCAAGGTTACTTAATAAGCAGACAGAAAATAACACATTAAAGTCTGCAGCATTTTTCAGACCATGCATGGATATATGTAGCTCCAGAAATTTAAAGGACGTGGGTTTTTTTCTTTTCTGGTAGAAACGACAGATGTTTGAACTCCAACATTACTCACAGCATTAGTCATGTTTTCCAGGTTGGCTTCCTAGACTGACTGTGGCTTCCAGTCTATTAAAACTCTGGAATTCCTCTTCTACTACCTCAACATCTGGCACAGTGATTTTGCACAGTTTTGTGATTATTTTTTCCATTTGAAATACATACACCATTAAAAATGTTAAAAGGTTGTGACATATGTTATCATAGAGAGGAAAAATGGTTGTGGCTGCAAAATGCCCCCTTTACTTTAATGGTTAAACATTAAGTTTTAGTCATAGGAAGTTACAGAATCTGGTCATAACTTATCTTTGATTTTATTTTTATTCTTACATCTGAGTCAGAATCTTCATCAAAAAAAAAAAAAAATCAATGATAAGACAGGTATCGGAAGCAAGCAGAGAGCTAGTAGCCTGTGAAGCAATGTGGGCACAAATAAACTTCTCTATTAAAGCTTTGTGACCTTTAGCATGGCTACTGTGAACCAAGTGTTCCCTTTAGCAACACCTGAAAAATTCTGCTGAGAACAAAAGGGTTTCAAAGAAGTCAGTGAAAGCAAATCATGGTCCTAGTTCTTTAGACTTATGGTTGAGAAAACAGGTAAATAACCCCTATGTTGCACAAAATTGTGTTTTGACCTGGAAATCATGTCCATGATGAATTTGGGGCAGACAGAAGTGTGACAAAATCAGTTGACAGAAGGTGACTTGGGGAAAAACTTTTGAAACTAAAGGAGAATAGATTTAGACTATATAGAAGAAGAGATTTTTTACAAGGAAAGTGGTGGAACACTGGAACAGATTGCACAGAGAAGTGGTATATACCCCATCCCTGGAAATCTTCAAGGTCACTTAGGACGGGGCTCTGAGCAACCTGATCAAATTGTCACTGCTTGCTGCAGAGGGGAGGAGGGGCAGGGAATGTGATTATAGTTATAGGTCGCTTTGAACCCAAACCATTCTATGCCTCTATAATTCATAGAATTGCAGACCTAACCATTTCTGCCCTGGACTTCTGTATGTCATCATCTTGTACCTCCCAATGGCAGGATTTTTTTCTTCAGCCTTAGATCACTCATAAATAAAAAAGATTGAGGTTCTTTCTCAATTCCCCATTTAAAACTGTATTTCCTATATATTTAGTTTTATATATAACCTATGCTTTTTACTGTAATGAGTGGCAATTTCTACTAGTTCTAACCAGTTATGTCAGAATTTCTTTAATGTGCTGTTTCATGTGGTACAGACGTAATTAGTAGTCCTGCCAGAGCTGTATTAAAGTAGCTGGGCTGCATACAAAAGCTTCTTGCAAGGGCTCAAAGATCAGGATTTCTGTATGACTTACTCAGAAATAGTGTCAGTTTGGTGACTTCTAGAGATACTGCTAAAGAAAACTTGACTCTGCCAGGCAGACTAAATACTTCCATTTTAAATTGTGGAAGGTGAAAGCAAAAGCTAGCCAAGGTTTTGTGTTTTAATTTAATTGCATTTTAGCATATTGTATAATTAAATTAAATCATCTAGAGCCTCAGAGATAGATTTTTTAATTGGTTTGATTTTAAATTAATACTATATTAAATAAAATTACAAATTCTTGCATTTAACATACTTAAGGCTGACTGGTAGCCTAAAGCAGAAGGGCTGGTTTATAATGTAATAAAATTTTATATTCCACATTTTTTTCATTTCATCCTATCTTTGATAGGAATGGATGTGGATAAATGAATTAATAAATACATTTAGTACTCACAAACTCTCATATCAGTTATGCTATTTTAATGCCTTGCTTCCTGATCAATGGTAATATTCCCAAAGGTTTGCAAGTATGGCATTGAATTTCTACTTGAGACACTGACGTTTACCAGAATTTCTTAACTACAGTTGTCTTTGTACCTGCAATTGTGGAGCCTCTTGACTTGTGTTCCCCTGAGAGCGCCTCTTATTGAGATTCTTGGAAAATAAATCAGTAGCTGTTTCAACCCACGCAAGCAGACAACCTCTGTATCCCTTTGGATAGCTCTGTAGTGACTCACAACTCTTGTCCAATCCTCACTTTTTAAAGTTTGTCCATTCACTTTAGTTGCAGAACAGTGATTTTTCTGCAGCCCAGCTGTAAGAATATAAGGGAATTCTATTTAGCATAAATTAAGTTAGTTGGCAAAACAAGTGCTTCTTACTGGATTCTTCATGTGGCATTTAATTTCATTTTCCCTGTTATGAATTTCTGTTTGACAGGTTAGCACTCTGAGCAACTTGGGAGCAGAGGGAGGTATCTCCTGTCTATCCCTTGTCTCTGTGTGAGCCAGGCTGTGCAGTGTGACCTTTACCTGGCATGCTGTAGTTGCTCCAGTGTTGAGACTGATTTATCAGTTTGCATAGAGTTTATTTTGGAAAAGAATTTTGGTTATGTGCAACTATTTAATCACAAAATCTTTGTGTTACGCAGTGGGAAGACAGTGATCTGTTTGCAGATGAACAGTCTGAGCAAAGTATGCAGCCAGGACATAAGATTTTTAAAGTTTAAAAACCCACAAGGAATACAGTAGATAAAAGATTGAGAATTGTCATACAGCATTTCCACTAATAAACAGGGTGTACTGGCCACCTGCTGTTTTATAAAACCTGTCTGGGTTTGTGTTGCTATTCAGGCTATAGCTAAGTATTTGGGCAGAGTTTAATTTCCTGGTGGGTTTCTGTTTTAGTCCCTTTAGAGTCTGCAGCCACAGCCCAGCCTCAGTTGCTGGGCTGCCCTGCCCATGCAGTAGACAAAACCCTATCAAATAAAGCCAGATTTAATGTACTACAGCATTTCATGTCAAACAGAATTTCTATCTGCTATGATAAAAGTTTAGCTATTGCAATGATGGGTTCATTGTGTGGTCTAAATGCAACAGGCCTCATTCAAATGGTGAAAGTTCTCTCAGCAGAAACATGTCTATGTCTATTTATTGCAGAAGAGAAGCCTCAGTTGTTTGAAGAGTGAGTAATCTTTAATATAATTTTGAAATTAGAACTTTTATTTTTATCAACATATTTTATCAAATTGGCAAGAAAGAACTATTTTGGTTAAAAAAGGCTGGATTTGCAAGAGTCTTCAGCTAGAGGTTTTATTCTGAAGCAGAGGTTATATGCACTAAGTAGCAGAAATATTTTATGATTCTTATTTTCTTAGAATATGTAAAAGTCCATTAGAGTATGCTATATAAATGCTATTAAGGAGGCCAAATTACTGGTGTTTTATATTAACAGCTTCTGGAATGGCTAGAACTCAATTTCTGTAAAGGGTTACCTGCCTTACATTGTTAGAATTAATTTGACTTTGTTTTCCTTTTCCAGTAAAAAGTAAATATTTTAGTACAATTAACAATTTGTTTCTCTGTAGCATCACAGAGTGAATCCAAGGGCACTGATGCTCTTCTGTATTTATGGTACCTACTGCATTCCATGGGGTGGGTGAAAGAGAGGAGTCACTTATCTGGAGTATTGCTAAGCAAAAACAATCCTTAAAGGTGGAACATTATCTTAAAAATAAAAAGTTGCATTTCATTATCAAAGCCAGCACTAAATTTCATATGTTCGATTAAATGAAGCTTTTTATACTAAATCACACCCTGCTAAAATTTAGTCTTTTTTAAACACTAGAGTAACTGCAGTTGTAGAGATTATTTTCCAGGCCTAATTTCTTCGCAAACCTATGCCTACATGCCGGGTCTTTTTAAGAATAACTAACAATGCCAAAAGAGAAACCTTTAAGAAGATATAGCAACCCACTACAGCATAGTGTTAAAAAAAGATGGCTTTACATCTATACCTAATTACATTTCTGTGACTATTTTGTGCAGCAGCCAAGAAATGGGTGCTCATATGTTAGCAAAATAGCAATCTCAATGACAGCTGTGAATCATCAAGGTTGTTAACAGGTTAATTCAACAAACAGGTAAAGTTGAAAAAGTGGTGTGCCAGGATCTGTAGGAGCTCTTCCACAAGCGGTTAGAAGGAGAAGTCTTGTGCAGCAGCATGCAGCCATTTCAGCTGGAGACTCACTGAAAGGAACCTGCAGCTTTCATGTAGAGCTTGAGGGAAATAATCTTTGAATGTGCTGCCTCTGACTTGAACTCCTAAGTGTGCAAAATTCTAAAGGAAAGAACAAAGTGAAGTGACAGCCAGGTAATGGAGTTGATGTTTTTGGAGGATTTTTCCCATGGTCTAAAGTGTTGCCCGCTGCCATGGCAGGGTAGTTGGAACTACATGGTTTTTAATGTCCATTCCCAACCTACTAAGATTCTAGGACCTCTTTTTTATCTTAGGAAGCAATTAAACTAGTTTTATTGCTTATGTAATTTGCTTGCCTAAAAAAGCAAAAAACAAACCCAAGCAAACTAAAGCCAACACCTGCACATATATGTATTAACCAAATTTTTGAAATGTTTACAGTAATAGAGTTTATTTGTGATTCAACAAGTATCTGCACTATCAAACTTTTCCTGGATATATTTTTGAGGAAAAAAGTTGGATTGATAGGTATTAACTACAGTCATAACATGAATTGCTGAAGCCTTTCCTTTTATTTTGTTGAAATAATCGTAAAGAGTTTTTCTGAAAGATTCTGCATTTCTTTTTTGTGGGTTTTCCGCTTACATATTAGGACTGGACTGCTTGGTAATGATAACCAAATTCTATGGATTCAAGAAATCTAGAGAAATGTAGGTGATGTTGCTACCAAGAAGTCATGATTTTATTACTTAAATTATTACTTCTGGCCTTGTCTATCTTGATTCTGAACCAAAAATGTGTTAGAAATGGGCAGATCTTAAGTTCTCTTGTTGGTTAAACTTTGACACTTATTTTTTTAAAGTAGCAGTGAAAGTTTAGGGGAAATGTCAACACCTGAAGGTCATGAATCAGGGGCATAACACAAATTTGGTAGGTAAATTCACTGTATCTCTTCGGCTGAAATAATTGAGTATTTTGAAAGAACCCTAAGGATTTGGTGGTAAAACTGGATATAATCAGCAACTAGTAAAAATTTTTTTCAGATGTACCAGCATTGATCAGATTTTGAAATGGTTATCTAAAAAGCCTCTTTTATTTGACCCATGTGTCTGCTTCTTCACACAGACCTGTGTGGCATTGTTGGACTGCGTTTATCAAATATAAATAATTTTACAAGTGGAAGATTCCAGATTAAATTAACATAGCTATTTATATATGATTTTGTAAGTTATAAAGACATAATTGGACATTTTATATGAGCAGTATTGAAGAATATTTGTGTTTTAAGAATTCTGAAAATCAGTATAGCTTGCAGAAATTGCATTAGCCTTTGAAGTCTATTCTCTTAAGATTTTGATTTCTGCTATACCTTCTTGGCTTTGTGACAGAGATGCTATCTTGAATGATAAAAGAATCCAGGTTTTGGTATAAGATCTTTATGTTTTCCACTGAAGCTGCAATTTAAAGTTAGCAAGAATGAAGAAGTCGCATTTGTAACATCACTCATAGTAATGTAACGCTTGCCACTCCTGTCTCCTAAAGACTTTGTAAGGTTTCAATCATATGAATTAGTTCTGTATTTCTGATACACAATATAGAAAATTCCAAATGTTAAGCTTATAAACTTTAAATTCGTGTTCTTTTATTCCTTCACTCCTCCACTGAAATTCTAACTAGCAGGCACTTAAAGCATCGCAGCAAGTCCCTATGAGATTGATGTTTTCCATGATGGACAGATGTGTAATTTTTTCTTAGCTGCTATTTTCATCAGGTAATCCGGACTCTTTCTTAAGCTATAGCCCAGGAAAAAAGGGAATAGGCTTGTGAATTGGAGAAATTTGAGTTTGAGACCAAATAATAAATGGGAAAGGAGATGAACAACTTTGTTGTCATTTTTAAAAAAAAATACTGGTTTGGGTTTTCTTTCACTCAACTGTTTCTCTTGTATTTGTTAGGCTTTAAGCAAGATTTTTGCATTCTCTAGCATAATATTCTACAGAAAAGTTCTATAAAAAGTTATAGAAATAAAGTTTGGTTTTGAGAAATTTTATTCTAAAAATATGTATTTTATAAAAATAGATGATTGTTATTTCTAAGATTTTCTGAATTCCACTGGGTTTTATGAAGCTTTTCACAGCTGCATATTGAGATATACCTGTTCAAATTCAACTGTAGTGGAACACTGAACTCCTGTTCTTTGAAAACTGCCCAAAATAGCTCTGAGTATTGGAAAAGGACTGCATGGCTCCCTGCATGCTTGTGCACCGTCTGCTACATTAGACATGCAGCTTTGTTTGCGGCTTGTAAAAGCATTAGAAAAGAAACTGTATAAAAAAATGTGGTTAAGGAGCTGAAACTATTTAAAAGAGTTACACTGATGAAGAAGTATGAAAAAACTTGCAAGAAGTTTAGACATCCCCCTCCAACCATCTAAATGCTGACAATATGGATCTATGATTTTAATGAGAAACATAAAGCCAAAACAACAAGCAAACAAAACCCAAACACCCCCCTATAGTTCTGTAGTGTTGTTAAACCATGTTATGCTGTTCTGAATGTGAACTCGAAAGCTCACAGTGACCAAATCTTGTGTCCTCCCCATAGCAGGCCTTTCATAAACTGAGAAGCAAACAAAATACGCTTCCTAGGAGCGTGAAGTACAATTGCTTTTTTTAGGTTAAGTTAAAAAACTCAACAGTTTAGCCTCTATTTAGGGTTTCAGTTTCACAGAGGGTGAACCATAAGCAACTTATCTCTGAACATCTCTAGAAAAATAAAATTTAATTGATAGATTAAATATGTTTTGGGGAGTGTAAAATTTTCATAAATCCTCCAACCATGTAGGATGAAAAGTTTTCATACTACAAAACCAGAAATGTAGACACCACAGAGGCAGGTGCAGTGACAAATACAGTGCCAAATCCTAATAAAGCAATGCTCCTCCCCCTCTTCTTGATGGGAGTATGCAAACTGTTGTAGCCTTGTAATGCCAATTCACTTACTGTGTGAGATTTACTTACAAGTTACTTTATAGCCAGCTGAAGAACAAGTTTGAAAAGGCACTTGCAAATTACTTTAGTTCCCTGCTTATACACTAGGTATTAGCAGAGTTTAACTGTAGATTATGTGTGTGTGATATAACACTTTGCAAACCCGTATGGGTAGTTCTCTGAAGTTTTTTTTATGCCTGGCACTTTGCCATAACTCACGTTTCCATCAATACCCTAGAGATGAGTAAAAGATCACCTTCCCCTCAGTCTATGAAAAGCTGCATCGAGCAGTACTTTGGTATGCTAGACAAAGACCTATCTATGTAGTATTCTATGTAGTGGAAACTATATGCAAGGAAACTAATTTTGTGGGTGTGACCTCCTCCCCTTCTGCCAGGTCTCAGCAGTAGTTCCAGGTTATTGCTGCAGAGAAATGCTGTATGTTACTGCTTTGTGGCAGCACCAGCTGGAGTTCTTTGAGATTGGTGGAGGGGAAACTTCAAGGCTTTCATGCAGAACTGGAGCTTGCTTTATAAAAAAAGTAGCAAAATTCGATCACCTCAGACCAAGTAAAACAGCAGTGAAGGAACTATAACAAGAAGAACAAAACCATTTGCAGTGTCTCCCTGCTGCCTGATACTTTCTTGCTGTTCTTCACTTGTCCTTCTGAGCACCTGGTAGCTGTCAGTGCTTTTTGGTTTTGTTCAGTTTGTGCAATTGCTGCACTGCTGCTCGTGTTCTGATTAGCTCACAGAGAAAAAAAACCCCAAAAATAACTGCTGGAAATTCAGAAGTACAGTTCCCACAGACAGTAAGAGAGTAATGCAGAAGTTAGGACTGGAGAGGACTTTCAGAATTTCCAGTTTGGTTGATTTATGAGATGTACACTTCTCATTTAAAGCTGCACTGAAGTAACAGATGTGTGGGACAGGATGTGCTTTTGTGATAGAAATGCAAAAACGGCAAAAAATCTCTGCAACATGTACATGTTTGTACATAACTGCATGCACTAAAGAAACATTACAGATCAGTTTTTTTGGAAAACAAACATGACCCAGAAAATATTGCTAATGTTTGTGAAAAATTATTCAATATTTTGTAGGTACAAAATATTTTGCTTTATTTTTTTCCTTCTTTTCCATTGGGAAAGAAGTGATGTGTCTCATAGGGATGCATTTCTTCACCTCAGGGGATTTTACAGATTTTCCAGAGAATAGAGAAGGCAGTGTAACAGAGATGTGTGAAACAGCATTTGCAAGCACTTTGTGGCCAGCTCATGAAATCACACAGGATTGTGCCAGTTGAGAAGGACATTGGTGAAGCTTTTCTGTTGCCCCTACAGTGGGGACAGCAAAGCAGCTGGGGCCACTGCCTCAGCAGCTATTCTCAGCTAAGTTGCTTGTCCTTGTGATCAGTGAGTTATGGGTCTATTTCTCCTTTTAAGTGTATCTTGTATTTTAATGTTCTGTTTTCATTATCCCTGTATTCAAATAACGAATTAGAGTGTCACTTTGCTGAGAAGTAGAATTACAAGCATCCTAATAAATTCGAGGTGGCAGAGACTGGTAGGGTGCTCCTTGGGGGTTGACATGGAGAAGGGGGTTGCAGGCAGTGCAAGCACTGCATGTGTAGCGGAGCATGGAGCCAGGATGGCCATGGAGAAGTTTGTTGCACTTCTGAGCCATCTACTTTAAAGAGAAAATCTTTCACAGTTGAGATGCTGGCTTCCTATGTGGTTGGATAAATTATCTTCTCTGGCTGAAAAGCAGAAGGCAGAGAAAATACTGTGTTTAAACAGAGCAAGTCAGAGGGTTTCAGGTTATATGAGCAGGAAGACGTGTATTTCTGGAGGAAGGTATCTAAACTTATATTATAACTTCTAGTTACCAGTTAAGGGAGAAAGTAGACATTCCAAGCTAACACCCACTCATGACATGCCTTTTGTTGCAATCTAAGGAGCTCATGAAATGAACACTTGTAGAAGTTTTCCATGTGAACTGACGGAATAAACTCAGATTTAGGACTACAGCTGTTACTTTAATCCAGGTTCAAAGTTCAGTTCCAGAAAGGTCCATGTTTAGTCTCCAATGAACAAGAAATACGTCCACTATTACTACTACAAAGTCTCTCATCTTTTCCAAGATATGCACAGAAATCAGGCTGAACACCCCATCCTGAGTGACATACCCACAAAAAGGCAGGATAACAGAAGGAATCCTTGTCCTCTGTGTGATTGCTCCATGCTTAGATACACACACGTGCAGGAACCCAAGGAGCAAACTTCAAAACACTTTTCCTTTTACAAAATGTTTCCTGTTGTATATACTATTCCTTTTCTCTCTTTATATACTACTAAAACACCTTGGTGGGTGATATTTTATTAGTAAATATGTTTATCAATATTGGACCATCACTTTTTGATGCTGATTTATTTTAAATTAGTTTAGGTTTTTAAATATTTAGGCATTTTAGAATTAAACTGCTTCAGAATTTTAAAGATACATTAATTCTGTGGGGTTTTCTTTATTTGAAGGCAGTAGTCAGACTTGCCTTGTCTTTGTGAAAAGATTTCTAGTTTATTCCTATCTGAAGACTGTAATTGCAACTGCATTATGTCTTTGTAGTTCTTGATACTTGTACAAAATTGATATATAAATCTGTCATCTTGGAGAGGTAGGAGTTTTACAGATATCTCCTTCGGCTACTAGTAAGTCTGCAAAGAAAAGGAAAATAATTTTCTAGTTGCTTATTGCCCTTTAATAGCTTTAGTGTGTGATATGCAAATACTATGGCTGTTTTTCAGAAAAGAGGACTTGATAATGGCAGTGCCCTGGCCAGATTCCAGTGGGGAACTCCAGAACTCCATCCATTGAACTCCCTTCGGCAGTTACAGATGAGTAGCTCTCTTGCCTAAATAAAGCATCCACCCACTACAGACTCTCTTGTATGCATAATTACCATAGAATGGCAGGGGTTGGAGGGGACCTCTGGAGATTATCCAACCCAATCTTCCTCTAAAGCAGGTAAGCCTACAGCAGGTTGCACAGGAATGCATCCAGGTGGGGTTTGAATACCTCTGCAGAACGAGAAAGCAGCATGCACGGGTTCAGTGACCCTTGTGTTTATATCTAAGTAATCTCTATTGTGATAATAAAGTGGTTTTGTTGTTGTGTGTTACATTATGACATGGATATTTGACCCCAAGGATTTTCCTGAAATGTCAAATTCTGTTTTGTTTTGTTTTTCTTCAATGTCATCTTTGAGCAGGTTGTGGGTTTTTTCTAAGAACTTGCAGGGGAATCGATTCTATACATATCTGATATATAATGCATCAACAAATATTTTGGCTTTGGAGGAAATTTTTACTCTCTGTCAAGTTCAATACTAAGGAGGAAATTGGGTGAGATTTCTTTTGTAACAATGTCTAGAAGTATCAACTCTAATATGAAATGCTCCAACACATGAGGTGACAAGAGAAGAGAGAAGGCTTGGCATTTCTAAGCCAGAGGATACTGGAAAGAGTGAAACTCTACTTTCCAACCAAAAGTAGGATTTAACTTTTGCAGCAAACTTTGACTTTTGAAGACATGCTTTAAAGAAGCAGTCTTTGTAATTTTACCTTCAGGAAGTCTTTATATTGCTTCTCATGCAGAAACCAAGATGTGTGTCATTAGCAGGATGTGTCTGAGCATCTTTTCCAACCCTGGATTTTTGCTTTGCTTCTTCTACACCATCTCCTTTCAGCAAAAGAAAATAAGACAAACTATACAATGGCTTCCTAGGAAGTGTTTATAATTTTCAGAAGGAACCTCAAAGGAAATGTTTTTCTTGGTGAAAAGAAAAAAAGGATGTATACTTCAACACAGGCATCTGATTTGAAAGACATTTGCAGATGGTTGTGTGGTTCAGGCTGAACAGTTGCATTACCTTTGCATTTTTGCTGTCTGCTACATGAAACATAGAATTTAATGCAGTTTATTCTCACCGTTATCGTTATGCTATACAATCATAGAACAGTTTGGGTTGGAAAGGACCTTAAAGATAATCCAGTTCACCTCCCACTGGCTCAGGTTGCTCAAAACCTCATCCCACCTGGTATTGAACACTTCCAGGGATGGGACAGCCAGGACTTCTCTGGGCAATCTGTGACAGTGCCTCAACACCCTCAGAGTAAAAAACTTCTTCTGAATATCTAGTCTAAATCTCCCCTCTTTCAGCTTAAAACCATTGCTCCTCACCCTGTCCCTGTGCTTCCTGATAAAGAGCCCCTCTCCAGCTTTCCTGTAGGTCCCTTTAAGTACTGGAAGGCTGTTATGAGATCTCCACAGAGATTTCTCTTCTCTAGGCTAAACAAGCCCAGGTCTTTGATTATGCATATATAGTATACGGAGGCATTTTCTGGTAACCAAGTAAGTAACAAAACATCTTTATATGATGATGTTTTTATTTTATGTTGAAAGTATATTTAAGCATACTGCTTAAATGTCTAAGTTACAGAACCATCACCATGCTACTGCTTTTACAATCTTTACTCAGAATTGAATATAAATGAATTTCATTTCTAGTATATTTTGTTTTCCCATTTTCTCCAAAGTTTAAGGCAGCAGTTGATCTTTAGAAGTCATGTTTGCAAATAGATTTCTTTGACAAATATGCTTTTGATGTGGCTGTATGTTGATGTTCTCATTCTGTTGTGAAATTGATTAAGATATAGCCAATGGTGATTTAATATGTCCTTGATAAATATTTCCTTAATAGTTATTTGGTATGCATTTTCGTACCCTAACCCCAGATTTATGTTTGAAATTCTTGCCAGGCTACTGAAAAATGCAATAATTTATAAACTCTTCCCAGCTGCCAGGAAAATGAGTTTGAAATCAGGGCATCTCAGATGCAAGTAGGACTTCTGACTTTCACAGTGGTCTGTGAAAGTCATTATGGATTATGCTGAGAATTCCCACTAAGGAAATGGCCAAAAAAATCAGCGATTTCTTTTTTTTTTTTCTCTTGGGAAACAAGATGCCACTTTGGGCTTATATCAGAACCCACCTGAGTGGCTATGGAAGCAGGCAAGTTCCAAAATAATTTAAATTAAAAATCAGGCCAACAATAGTTTATGTTCCCTATAAGCTGCCTGCACTTCTCAGTATCCAAATACACCTTTAAAATATATGGCTGCAAGGAAAGATTAGTACCATCTTATGATAAATATGATTAAATAGAATAATCTATTTGATGTTCCTCTGGAATTTGCCACTCCTATATTTCTACACCTTTAGCTACTCCTGGAGGAAAGCAAGCAAAAGTAATTTTCCTGAGATTTGTATCCTTTTGCAAGAACCAATGATTCTAATTTATTTTAAAAATTAAAGAGAGAATCAATGCCCTTTTTGGTATTTGATAATATTGCTGATAAAAAATTATTGTATCATTTAATCAACAAATCTGGAGAAACTCAATCTTGAAATGCAGTAGATCAGCCAACCAGATGAAAGGTTCATAATTTGAATCCTCAATAAAATAAGTGGGAAGAATACACAGACTGATTTTACTTTCTGTATGTATGAAGAAAAAACTCATGCTAAAATGCATCAATCTAGTATTCATGTGTTGTGAGACAGAGCGGGCTATGGATTAGGATTTTAGCAGAAAATTAATGCAATTAAAATTCAATGTTGAAGTATGAGGGAGCGACATACAATGAATGTCTAGGGAGATGTATGCTCTGGTATAGAGGCAGGTGATGGCATAAAGTGGTTTGATGTGTCTTACCCTTCCCTCATTTAAGTGTCTGTTTTATTCCTCATATCTCCAGGACCTTAGTCTGGGCAATTATTTTGGCTGTGGAAATCAATGAGTGAGCAGTGAGCAATTCTGTCAATGATTAGTAGCTCAGTTATTGTCTATGGTACAGACGTAGAATTTTGTGACTGCTAAAGCTGTCATAGCCATAGGCACACTGAAGGGACCAGAAGATGTGACTGCTTCTTGTTAGGGTATACTGCCCATTAGATATATATTTATCTATGTGTATATGAATATGTATATGCAGAGTGTATATATCAGTGTAGAGTGAATGACTTCTGTAAATGGGCAATTCTAATTTGGTACTATATCAGGAAAATGATTGAGGATTAAAAGGATTCTGTCAAGACACTTAGGCCTTTTTATCTGATAGAGTACAGGTGAGATCTGTCACATTGATAAAGATGATAAAGAAAATTTGTCTTTTCTGAGAACAGCTTCAGTATGCCCAGGTGTAGATCAAGCTACTAATATACTCATCCTAATTCAGAGAGACAGCTTTAAGCATGTTTCAGCCTCCAGGGCATCTTTAGATGGGTAGTTATGACAGGTAATGTACCAAAGACCCTTGTTCACTAGAAAATGATTTTGAAACCCTAGATCACCTATGTTGTCATTCCACATTTCAACTTTGTCATTGTTGGATTGAACTACACTTGAATTAGAAGCCTACCAGTCAAAATTTTGTTATCAAAATGTCTTTGATATTTCTTTAAGTACTTAAATAAACTCATTTTTATTTTAACAAAATTAAGGAAAACAACACCTGTAACTTAGAAAAATCTAAGGAAAGTAGTTGTCTGCAGGGGTGTGAGAACTAGGAAGTCAGGTTGGTGTGTACAATGTGGGTGACTTTTGTAAAAAAAAGAGTAAATATATTTAATAATGTACCTTGAAAAACTAATGTGATCTAAAAAATTCAGGTCCATAGAATCAACAGGTTGGAAGAGACCCACTGGATCATCGAGTCCAGCCATTCCTACCAATCTCTAAACCATGCCCCTCAGTACTTCAGCCACCAGGACCTTAAACACCTCCAGGGAAGGTGACTCAACCACCTCCCTGGGCAGCCCATTCAGGTGTCTAAGGACCCTTTCTGTGAAGAATTCTTTCCTTATGTCAAGTCTGAACCTGCCCTGGCAGAGCTTGAGGCCATGCCCTCTTGTCCTATTCCCTGTCACTTGGGAGAAGAGGCCAGCTCCCACCTCTCCACAGCCTCCCTTCAAGTAGTGGTAGAGAACTATTAATAAGGTCTCCCCTCAGCCTCCTCTTCTCCAGGCTCAATAGTCCCAGCTCTCTCAGTCACTCCTTGAAAGACTTGTTCTCCAGGTCCTTCGCCAGCTTTGTTGTTCTTCTCTGGACATGCTCCAGAGCCTCCTGACATCTCTTCTGCAACATAGGGAAATAAGTTGATTTTAACTGCTTGTATTATTGCACAGACATCATAGCAGCATAGAGGCCTCACATTTAATGTCAAAATGTCTAATAAAATTTGCAATTCTTAGCTACTTCAGCTACTCTTAACTCTACACTATGCTTCTTCCTACCTTCTTGACTGGCTACAGTGTCTTCTTTTTTTTTACAGTGGAAAACTTGATGGATGCTGATGAGTCATCTGGCAAGCAACAACTAGACTTTTCTGGAATGATATAAATGGCAGTCAGATGCATGTGAAAGATCATCTGAAGCAATGCTACAGTATTTCTAAACCAAAATATTAAAACATTAGAGTGAAAAGGTTACAGAGGGAATTTTTTCAGTACCTCCTAATTTGATTTTGATGTTGCTAACTAATAACTATTTTACGTTTCTGTAATTAGACTGCAACTACTTGTCATGCAACTGAGTTTACTGGATTCATGCTGTCAAAGCAACACAGTCCTGTTGTTTTCATAGTGACCAATGCATGATGTGAAATTCAAAATCAGTGAATCTTTGTACCTATTTTAATGCTGAGAATATTGAATATTTGTGAGAATAAGTCTGATATGTAGAGTGTTATGTTGATTACGTCCTTGGAGTTTGTAGAGTTGGGGCAAATAAGGTGGCAGCAGGGAAAACCTCTGTTGATTCCTAAAGCTGTTCTATGTCCAGTCTGGTATCCCTCAGCATCCTTTCCTGCATCTGCAGCCAATTCTGATTGTGGGACAGAAAATGAGGGTCTATCTTCTGAAACTCCTAAATCCATCTTTTGTACCACCATTAATGAATCACTCTTAGCAGAACTGCATGAGAAAAAAAGCATAGTTTCCACATTTAAAGCTCTGAAAATGAAGTTCTTTATAATTATGGATCCTCTGCTATTTGAAGAAGACAAGGATGTTCCTTCATATGCAAGTTCTTTCTTCTGAGGAATTATAGACATGTTGTGTCATATTTACCATATAATTTTACTATTGTGTGCCATATTGCTGCTTAATTTACCTTTAAATTGCAGTTTTGGATGTGTTTGTAATGTGCTAAGCATACAATGATCTATATTTAGGAAGTGCAATGGTTTTGAGAATAACATTGCTCAAATTTTTTGGCATGTTTGTCTCTGTTGAAAGGCAGGGCTTGCAGCAGGACTGGTCCACAAGTATTGAATAGGAACAGCATTTATTTTTTGTTGGGTTTTTTTTTTTTAAATGTAAAGCATTTGGAATAGACCAAACTTAAACTTTACTGCCAGGGAGGTGACATTAATATCTTAATTAAGATCTATTCTTAGTCTACTCCGTAAGTGTTTTTTATGTGCAAACTAGGAATACAAAGTTCTTCAGAGCACTGTTAAATATAGTTGAGTCATATCTAGCCCCTTTCTGAAAGGAAATGAACATGAGAAACATCAGATTTTATGCCAGCAATCTTATGTTAAATGTGAAACATTTGGCCCTAATTTTCTTGCTTGTGAAGATTTTGCAGATGGGTAACTACACTTATTTCAGTGACATTAATGGTATTTCATCATGGAGACAAAAACTGTGTTCATAGAGGATAAAATCCAATGTTCCAAATCCAGTAACATTGCTTTTGGAGAAAAACAAGAGTTTCTCATTGTCTATCTTAGATGAAGATATCCATCATTTCTGTACTCAGCTCTTTATGGTAGCTGGGCATGATGGTATCAATTCATTAATGCCTGAAAATAGAAGGTTGTTATCAAACGAGAGCTCAAACCAAATAATTCTAGTGGTACTTTATTTTATCAGTAACTAGTGACAACAATTACTGTGAGGTTCTGTAGGAGTTTGAGAATTAAAATTAATATATGTATTTTTTGCCTGTGCATATTTTTCTTCAAAGAACTTATTTTCTAATAAACCACTTTATCTGTTGTTAACCAGACCAAAATGTTGCTTTGTAAGATGACTTCTGGTTAAACTCTTGAATGGTTTTGTGACTGTCTTAAGATTTCAATTAACTTTTTATTACATGGAGTATAATGTTATTTAGCCGAGAAAATAATAAGATAATACAGTAACACAAATATGTTGTTCAAATGGACAATTAAAAATGGGAAATGTTATTGCTGCAGAATTCTGTGAAAAAAGATGTTTATGGCACATCCATTCTGGTAAAAGTAGACCTTCAAAGAAAAGAAGATGAATGCGAGAAAGTGTGGTATCAGGGAATTGGATGAGAGATGTCTTGAAGGCTGAGGGATACTACCTTATTTTAGCTTACTTAAGCTTTTACTACCTTATTTAATCACTTGGAAAAGTCTGCTCCAGAAGCAACACAGGAGAAATAGTCAGCAGAGTGCCTAGTGTATGGCAGCTGACAACGCAGGAGGTGATGTTGCTTTAATTCCCTTTTTGCTGCAGGAGAATGATTTCCAGCTCCCTCAGAGAAAGGGGCTATGCCCAGATGCTTTCTCAAAAATTTTTCTTCTAGTCATAGTATAATATTTCTCTTGGGGTTCAGGTTTTGATCACTTGAATGAATCTCACATCTATTCCTATAATTATTCTACCCCCAGTTTTGAGACTCTGGATACAATATTTAGTGTTTTTACCAATGACAAAAAATCCTATTAACAATGCATGGACTGTGATAAAGGAAAAAGAAAGCAACATTTAATGACATGGTGCTATAGAGTAGAAACTATGGGTTTACTGTTGAAATGTGAAATTAGCTGCTAGCAGCAGCATGTACTAATTTTTATTGTCACACTGATAAAATATAGTTAGAATCAATGTTGAAAGGAGTAAAGTGTGGAGGAATAAGTCAACAAATGAAGTATCCATAAAGACCTTTTAGAAATTATAGAAAAGTCTATGACAAGTGTTAGGTTTCTTGACAAGCTGAAGAAAATATATTTAAAGGCAAATCAAAAAGTATCTCTTCTGCATTCCAATATTTTAAGATAGATTTTATTTTTTTCATGTTTTAAAAAATATTTACTCAATTACAAATAAGCTTATCTAGTGCATAAATGCAACAATTGCTTATGATAGCTTTGAATGTCCATTTAATTTACTTTTTAAAAATACATATGAGATTTGTCTTTTCCCATGTTTGCTTATCAAAGTAGCTTTATGAATTAGGCTATGAAATATGACTGCCATAGCTAGTTAAAAATTTTGTATGTACTTTCAAAGACAAATAGCATGCAAAGTACCTACTCCAATTCCTTTTTTTAAATTGTATTAAGTTGTAAAGGAGATTTAGAAAGCAGATTTCAAAAAGCACCAGTCACACTGGTTATTGAAATCATATTAAAAAGATAAGACAAAATGAACAAGTTTTACTTCCCCGGAAAACCGGGGTAAAAGCTATTTTTAAGAAAGCTTTGTGCCGGTACAATTGAGACCACTTTCACATATTCAGAGTACAGTTCTTCATTCCTCATCTGTTTCTTCATTTTCATCACTTGGACATAGTTGTGGAGAGGCATAACCACTCTGAAATACCAGACTGCTTTGGTAGGAAGACAAATTATGACAGAAGGGGAATGAAAGCTGCTAATCCATGTCATTATAAAAACATATGGAACTAAACAGTGGAGCTTTTTATATATCAAAATGAATATGTCTAATTGTTCACTTGTGATTGTATCTGAGCTTAATCTTAGGAATTCAGGGCAATCAAACTTCCCAGGAAACTGTGACACCCAACAAACAGGGTGCTTAAGCCTGAATTGTGAATCCATTTTGTCACATCTTTCCTAAGTAGAGTTGCAATTAGATAAAATATTTCTTGAGGTGGAAAGAAAAACTTTGTGACCCAGATGAACATGTTTGGTCTAATTTTCATAAATGTAAACAAAGAAGCACCTTTATGAGATTTATATCTATTCAACGATTTTTGATTCTGCACTGGAGGAAGTATTGATTGAATGGGAAACTTGGGCACATAAAGTGGTTGTGCTTGTTACTGTTCCCCAGTTTCTATGAAGAACTACTGTTTTTTTTCAAAAAGAACACTGACATGTTGGTGAGTTACTATGGATTTCCATATGACTTGTCTAAGATTCTGCAGTTGACATAAGATAGTTTCTTGCTGCCTTTTCTTTTCCTCTCAGCATCAAACATCCATTTTATATTACTGCAAGACTGAACTAAATTAAGAATGTTTATGTTAGACTTTGAGTGTGAAAAATGCCTTTTTTCAATTTAATTTTAAATTAATTGAGGTGTATTTGTAAAATTATTTGAAAATTAAATAAGCCAAAATAGTTTCATTTCCTCCATTCATATTTGCTTTGCAGAACTTAGAGACATAAGAAAGGGACATACTCTAAAAGTGGAAGACCTAACACCTAAATAGGGCTATTACTTTGCAGATGTCTTTTTAGACAGTTTCCCTTACAATGTAGGTGGTATTCCAATGGCATGAGGTTTAACACGGTCAAATGCCGGGTCCTGCACTTGGGGCACAACAACCCTATGCAGAACTACAGACTGGGAGAAACCTGGCTGGAAAACTGCCAGGAGGAGAGGGACCCGGGGGTGTTGGTCGACAGCCGACTGAACATGAGCCAGCAGTGTGCCCAGGTGGCCAAGAAGGCCAATGGCATCCTGGCTTGGATCAGAAATGGTGTGACCAGCAGGGCCAGGGAGGTGATTCTCCCTCTGGACTCAACTCTGGTGAGACCGCTCCTTGAATCCTGTGTCCAGTTCTGGGCCCCTCACCACAGGAAGGATGTTGAGGCTCTGGAGCGAGTCCAGAGAAGAGTGACGAGGTTGGTGAAGGGGCTGGAGAAGAGAACCTATGAGGAGCAGCTGAGAGAGCTGGGGGTGTTTAGCCTGGAGAAGAGGAGGCTGAGAGGAGACCTCATTACTCTCTACAACTACCTGAAAGGAGGTTGTAGAGAGGAGGGAGCTGGCCTCTTCTCCCAAGTGACAGGGGACAGGACAAGAGGGAATGGCCTCAAGCTCTGCCAGGGGAGATTTAGGCTGGAGATTAGGAGGAGGTTTTTCACAGAAAGGGTCATTGGGCATTGGAACAGGCTGCCCAGGGAGGTGGTTGAGTCACCTTCCCTGGAGGTGTTTAAGGCACGGGTGGATGAGGTCTTGAGGGACTTGGTTTACTGTGTGATAGGAATGGTTGGACTAGAAGATCCGATGGGTCCCTTCCAACCTGGTTGTTCTATGATTCTATGGTTCTATGATTCTATTTTAAGCTGTCAGACTCTTTTAAAATATTTTTTTTTACTTCTTTACCAGTGTCTGAGTACATAATCTTTTTCTTCCTTTTGCAAAGCAGTCCTGTGACAGTGGTATCTGGGATATTGGAAGTGTTTTTATGTATTGGGAGAGAAATGTAGTTCAAGCAGGCATTAGATTAGTCATCTATAGTTAAAACCAACAACTACCAACCACTGAAAAGCCACCCTTCCAAATAGCCTTTTTCAGTTAGAAATCTTGATGGTTAAATTAATTGTTCTGTGTTTTCCTTGGATGCTTTTTTGTGTGTCTTTAAACACAACTAATAGCTTTGTGACTCATCATAAGATGCTTTATGGCCAACTCAAGTGAGTTGGCTGAGTTTTTATTCCTTAGACCCTTCTAACTCCTTTTCCATTTAATTGCTGTTTGGTGGCAGTGCACCTTACCTACTCTTTTAGTTTCAACCATTGCAGCTGGATTATAAATGTTTGACTAAAAACATTAATAATAAAGTGCACTCAATTTGGATGCAATTAAAATATATCTTATCATATGTATTTTCTTAATTTGTTTGTAAATATCAGGATATATTCAAACTGTTCTAGCATATAACTATCAACTGCTGCTGTTGTTTAAGGCTTTTGGACTGCTTGCTAGCCTGAGAGTCCCTGGTGGGCTATCGGTTATTCAGTGATTCAGATGGCTTCATGAACTCCAGACACATGGACAAAGTGTGTTTGGGTTTTTATGTTGTGGTTTGTTTTTTTTTTTTCAAAATGGAAGTCTTGGTCTTTGGGGTATTTTTTTTTTAAATAGAACATTGGGAAATTATGGTTTTTCCTTGCACAAGTGGAAGAAATTCAGCTTTCTGTCTGAATAGAAATTTATAACAGTGGAGGATATTTTCTCTTTGTTTTATTGGTCCTTTAAACTAGTTTGTTCCTAAGCTTTAAATGTATTTGCTGTAGTTTGAGATAAACTAAAGTTAGTTTTGTGACTGAATTGTTGTATGTAACTTCATTTTCTGAAAGCTAACTGCATGATTTTGAGACAATGTTCTTCTCTATAGTAATAACACAGGGCATTGGTATGCAAAAAGGCCATCCTCAAACTGGTGGAAAAGGAGCTGCACCTGCAAAGAGGGGTGAATAGGGCAGGTGACCCTAAACAGGGTATTCCATCCCACATATGTCAGACTCAGTATAAACTGAGAGATCATAAGGGTCTCAATCTCATTGGTGATGGCTGACATCCAGTGAGGACCTCATTTGTCTAGTTGCTCCTGATCCCAGATCCACATGTTCTTGAATCCAATTCCTGAGTCCAGCTCTCTCCTAGCCGTGGACTCAATCCCTCACGTCTACCCTCCAGCATCTGTGGTGATGTAAAATCATTGAGGGGTGGGGGTGCAATCTCAAATATTTGTATTTATTTTATTAATTTCTAATTATTTTCTTTGTTATCATTATAATTTCATTAAAACTGTAGTTCTAGTTTCCAACCCTTATGTTTTTTTCCTCTCATTTCCCTATCCCTGTGGAGCATGTTGGATGGAAGGGATTTTGGAGGCTCAAGGTATGGCTTTAGCTGCTGAATTTGGCCGGGTGGAGCTACATTGTGACAATATAATATATATGTGTAAATATCAGGGCCAAGTAGACATCTCCAAATTGAAGGCAGTCCTTAAAGTTGGGTGCTTCTTAAAAATCAACAAGATGAGGCTGATCAGTTAAGGTTGCGGCTTGGAAGCAAATTAATTGATGAAGAAGGGTGAAAACTAACTGGAAAACACTTCTGTCCGCTGAGTCTTAGAATGAAAGGTATAGCTCTGAAATTCAGAGTTAGCAGGGAACAAGGAGCCCCAGTGCATTTTATTTCAGAGCGATATCAACACTCGATTCTCATTCTTCTTGGGGAATCCTACTCCATGTAAATAATATTTCAAAAATTTAGAAGTAACACTTCTCAAAAGAACTACTCTATGATTTTTAAAATGTGGCATCATTTTTTTTCTTAATACTGTGAGGCCTAAAATGTAAACTTAGTGATTTGTCAAAGTGTAGTGAAACCTACACAGCAACCTAAAATACAACCCTGTTATTCTGATCCTTGGACTGTGTTTACACAGAGATTCTTGTGCTGTAATTGCACCAATAAGAGAAGTTTGGATTTTTATCTTAATATCTTTAGTTCCCATTTATTACTACATTTAATGACTTGGATCAAAATTATTGCTTGTTGCTGAGAAAAATTGCAGGAACTATAAATTATGCTTCTCACCTTTTGAACTCCATCCTTCTTGGAATCCTAATGTGATCTATGAGATACTCATCTTTAATTAAACAAGTATGGCCATTTTTAAGTCTGAGAACAATCATAAAAACTATACCACAGTGTCTCTCTCCCTCTCTCTCCTAACTTTGCTGTTAACATGTTAACTATGCAGATAGTAGGATGCAGAGTTGAAGATAAAAGAATTTTAGAATACTTTGCAAGGAACAAGAAAGATGAGTCATTCCTGATGTATTTAATTATCTGGTTCTCCTTGTCTTGTGATGTTCCACATTGCATTAGCTGTACGGTCAAGTTTTTGGCAACTCATCAACCAGTAAGTGTAATAGGCAGTTTCTTCTTTCCCTGAAGTGAAAATACACTCCTAAGGATGAAAGCAGGTAGGTTTGCATTGGCCGCAAGCCGTGTCCTAAATTACGTGGTTTAAGTAAGTCCCATGAATGCTAGTCAACTGCTCCTCTAGAGTCAGAAGATCAACTTACTGTCTGCTGTGGAAGCAAATATTTGATCATTTAGAGTCTTCTGCTAGATGGCACACAGCTGTTTCTTTTTATTATGCATGACTGCAAATGTGAAAAGGCACCTCTTCCAGAAGCATATTTTAGACAAAGTTTTCCTTGCAAGCATAGTTTCATGATGTAATCAGTCAGTAGTGGGTGTAAATCATATACCTATCTACTTTCTTATCCTATTTATTGACATTGGCAAGCTTCAGTCAAGAGATTGCCAATACTCTGTTGTGATCTGTCTTGATATCCCCTAGTGTGGATTTTCCACTGGTTTCTGACATATCTGTCACTTTCCATATGCAGTTCTTACATATTACTTGCTTTCCTTTTAGTTAATTGCTAATCAGTTTGCTTCAGATTTTCAGATGTTATGTTTTGCTGGAAGCTATTTCCACATTGTAACAAAAATAATTCTTAAAAGTTGAGGGTTGTTATGGACATCTTTGGCAAAAATATGAGATTCTTTTGACTACATCTAAGTCAAAATCTGTTGTGGACATCGATAAGTGGATTGTTAAGTCTATTTATTTCTTGAAAAGTTCTTCATTCATAGAAATTCTGGCTTTTGAAAAGAAAGCTTCATGTTTTTCATGTTTTATGGCTCAATTTTATAGGAAATAATTGAGATTATAGTAATAACTGACAATTTATATGGTAATGGAGATGATAATTAAGAATTTAGCTATAAAGAGGAGACTGAAATTAAGATGCTACTTAACATCAAGTGTAGATTATGGGTTTAATTAGGCTTCTTGTAGTACTGACCTTATTAACAAACCTGATCAAGGAGAGAAAGAAATTCATTTATATCTGAGTTTCTGTGCTGCAAAGTACATGCCTGACTAGTCCACATGGACTGGTAGCACTGCAGTACAGTTCTGAGGATCTTCAGACATGGATGGATTCAGAGTCATGAAATTGCTGGGCCAAAGTGTTTGTATTGAAGTTGTAACATAAATGAGTAAAATGACTAATTCTGTGCACCATAGAAATGTAAGGAATGCTGTGTTACTTAAATCAGTACATTTGTTCAATGTTTTTTTCTACTGCTGCAATATTCTAGGAGAGTAGTAATGAGAAATTCGATGCAGGACAGCCATGTTCCTATATTTGAAATACAAAAAAAAAGGGGGGAGGGGGGAACAGTTGTAGCTAAATTTGGAGCTCATTGTTCATTTAACATACTTTTTGTAGTGAAGTGTGACCCATTCTCCTCACAGTTTCACTTTTCTCTGGAAACTGAGACCAAAGTAACTTTGGAGATTCCTCTTAGGAGAGAAAAAAATTCAGTCAGAGGAATTCAGGTAAGAGGTGATCAAATCAGTACAGTACAGAAATGGAAAGCATATAGATTGTAAATTCTGATTGGGAGACTAAATATTTGAATGTTCTTTTTGTGGTAACAGGTGAAACCACAGGCATAACAAGGCTATTGTTATTGACTTTAGTTTTGGCCATACTTTTTCCTCTTTGATATGTGTCTTTCTTGCTTAAAACAGCATCTGTTGTTTCTTGCTTAAAACATCAGCTGTCTGTTGGTCCCTTTCCCATGCCTGTGTCCAAATAAGCTCATTTAATTGTGGTGTTTCAGTTTGGGGGTGTGTGGTAAACTGATATGCCAGTACCAGTTCACTGCACAGGGTTGAGATTTAGGAAAGGTAAAAGAAAAGTCAAAGAGAAAGTTCTGGGCTTGGAAGATTGGAGTATTTAGTATGCATTGGCTTATCAGCTGTAGGCAGAAACCAAGAAATCCTTGGCCATTTTCCAGGTTGTTCTATTGTGTGTGTGTATGTGTTGAGAGAAGCCAAAATATTTCATCCTAAACTCAAGGTCCAGGTACCAAAGGATGAAAACTATGGAATTAAGTAAATAGAGAATAAATACTATTGCATGGAATAAATACTATTGTATAGTGTTATGAAACGAGTTATGGAATTGGCCCAGGCATGCAAGTATTTTCAAAAGCAATTTTGGGTATGTAAAAATGTACTCTGCTCCAAATACATTATTGTTTTACCCTCCCACACCTGCTTAACACTCCTGAACTTGGGGGGAAATAGGGCCATTTAAAAAATATATATTTAAAGGACTGTGGCCAGGCAGAAGAGTTGTCCACATAAATTGTCTTTTCTTTCAACTTTGGCATTTTTTTCATAATCTTGAACTTAGGCAACATAATCTTTATGCCAACTTACTTGAATAGATTTTATTTGTTTGAAATATCCTGGAGACCACTTGGTTCAGCAACAACCACTGTGTCATGGTCTTTGATGTAACAAGGTATCTCAGAGTAACTTGTTCATCAGGACACAGTGGAAGATTCCTCAAAATAAGATTACTCTTATATTCAAAGGAAAATGATCAAAGCAACAGGTTTAAAATTATTTCAGGTGCTTTAAAAACCATTATTTTTATATTATCTTTCACGTGTCTGAAGATGAAACACCTTTGAAGTCTCATTTTTAGCCATTATTAATACATTACATTTTAAAACATATTGCTTTAATCTGGAACTATCTCTTCACTGAATCTTAATAAAACACAGTTGCAAAAAATGGAAAGCAGGTTGTATTTTTTTTGTCTCTCTTGTTTGCTTTTTTCTCTCATTTTCGCTCCATTTCTCACTTTGTCTTCTCACCCAGTATATATTTGCCTTATTAAAAATAAGGATTCCTTTTCTGGGAAAGTGGTAGAGCATGTGTTAAATTCAGGAAATTACACTGGACACTGTTTCAGAAAGTTTGTGTTATTATTTGTGCAAATTGCAAAAGGTACCGTTATTTCCTCAGAGTTTTCTTGAAGTCAGGAATACCTAGCCAATGAGTCAGAACCTCTTCATATTTTGCCTTTTAATAATTTTCCAGTTGCAATAGTTGTCTGAGTTGTTTTTTCTATACCCCATAAATGTAAAAAAATCCCCAAACCCCCACAAAATTGAATTAAGTGAAAACAGACTGAAATGTGACTCATCCTACTTGCCAGGGATTGGTTTGCTGATGTAATTTTTCTTTCTATAGCCAAAACATGGGAACAATTATAACCAGCCTTAGATGATACTTTGTTTCTATTCAACTAAATAAAATCTCAATACTCTTTAAAGAAAAAAAATGTTTTCACAGGAATTGCTTTCTTTCAGTTCTCCCCAAATCAGTCCTGCAGTCTTGCATGTCACATGAGCCTCTCAGTAGAACTTACAAATCCAGGGTAGAATTTTCAAATGAAGCAGCAGCTTTTCTGCTCCATCAAGAGGGATTCCTAGTAGATGACTGTGCAGCTGTATTAACGTCATTGTTCAGGGAAAAGTGAGACTCTCCTTAGCATATTACTGAATTGCTAGCTTCCCCCTGTATTTTCTGGTGAACTTGGTGAAGACAAAAAAATAAAGATACTTGTCATGTTGCTTAAGAAATGCACTGGAAGTTAAATTTTTTTAAAAGTTCTAATTTCTTTGATTCTGAAATGCCTTTCTCTTTGCTTTTTTCTATTATTTTATAGCCTTGCTGGGAAACCAGGCTTTTAACTTCTTATAGGAAAAAGGGGGGAGGAGGGTTGGGGCGGAGCAAATAGAGCAAATCGAGGAGCAAACATCTGAGAGAGAATTACAAAGCTCAAAGCTATGAAATAAAAGCAGCTTTTGGGACACTACTGTGATGGGAGTCACACATTTGGTTAGGAACCCATGGAAGCAGGGCTATGTAGAGGAAGCAACAGGATGCTGAAGGATGTTCGAAGGGGAGAGGAAAGGCTTGGCTGTCTGACCTAAAAGGGGAAACTTCAGGTGTGTCTGTTGCTTGAAAAAAGATAAGATGCTAAAGTGTTATTTCATGTTTTTCACCTCTCCTAACCTGGCCAGAGTTGTCTTCCTTGGAGTATGCTGTCCTGTGAACGTCCTAAGCCGGGAACTTGCTCTCAGCCTTGTACGGGGAACCAGTCTTTGGAACAGTAAGCCTTAGCTCTGTGTTGGTTCAGCTGCATTCACAAGGGAGGGAGAAGCTTCCATTCTCTTTGCTTTAGCCTTCCAAAGGAGAATTTTACTCATGTGTGTTCACTTATACATGCTTTTTTCTCACAATCCAGTATCCTCATTAGCAAGGACATTAACCCATGTCCTACTATTTCCTTGTTTTTTTCACCATACCAACCCCATCTGGTGTGGAATACACATTGAAGTCATTGGTACAGCATCAGTTGTAAAAATGAAAAACACAGTTTAGGAATCCTTCCTGAATTCAGGAAGTTGGGGTTTTGTGCCACAGGCTGTTCTGGGAGCTGCAGTAGTTTTCAGTGTCTGACTAGCCAGAAATCAGGACACATTTCTGATCCTCTTTTTAGCTGTGACCATTGCTGCAAGATGCTGCTAGAGCTGGAAAGGAGAGCAGAAGGTGATAGGAAGCTACACAGTGGAAAACAAGATAAATACAGACTTCAGGTACTTGGTAGATATATATATATATGTATATATATATATAATCTTCTTGCTTGTATCTTGTGCTGTTAAACAGAATGTCTTAGTATTCAATTTAGGTGTTTTTAGAAACAAGAAATTAGCACAAAATCCCGAAGTTGAATTTTTTATTCAAGTGATGACTTTCAAAACATCATGACATAATACAACATTACTCACTAGAGAAAAGGCAAATGCTACTTGCTATTCATTACAGTTACTAAGCTATCCATACACTCTCATTACCCTACAGATCCTGTCAGCTGCTCAGTTCATAAAACGGAATACACCTCTCATTCACAGAAGTAATTATCTTTGTCAACATGTTTCACTGTGACACAAAATTTAGGCTTAACTTAATGTAACCTAGGTTTTATTAAGTGGCTTTATCATCTTGTTATTAAGTGGTGTATGGAAGAAATAGCACATATTCAGCATCTATCTCATTTACAAAATAATGATATAACTCACTTCAGGCAAATGAAGGTGATGAGGCAGGTGGTAAAGGAATGTGAACAGAAATATTATGGCTGAATACATAACATATGTGCAGTTGGGCAGGGTAATAGAGCAGGACGGACTAGCAGGAGATGGACTATTGATTCCCACTCCTCATCCTCGTGGCATGATGTAGTGCTGTATCTGAGGCTGTGACCAGTTCCCAGAGCTGCACAGAGGAACTAGTTATAGTTCTCCTGCTTGGCTTTGTCCTTGCCCTGACCTGCTATGAAAACCCTAGAAACTTTCACAGTAATTTAAATTTATGCATTTGAAACCATAGCAAGAGGTAAAAATGACTCCTAAGGAGCATCTGTCTAACAAGGCATCAATTATATCCAACCCCTTATACAACTGTGTGAGCCCTGCCTGGATTTAATCACTAGGTGCAGACAGGAAAGCAACTATTCTTGTGCCCAGATCTCCACTTTTGGATCAAGCTCTGAGATCAAGAGGATGCGCCACTGAGACTCACCCTCCTTCAAACTGACTCATGTTAAGCTAGCAGCAGAAGTCTTTCACTGTGCCCCCTGGCAGTGTGTAGACAACTGGAGGAGCTGGGACATTGTGAACCACAACTGCCTGTGGCTCCTTATCTCATACTCTGAGCTACTACTACTCAATTAACCTCAACTAACATGCACCTAAAGCCAAAAATAATTGATTAGTCTGCTGAAACATACTATAATTTTGTGATGTAAAAATGTAATCTGGCAACAATCATAAAAAGCCATGAAAATAAGCAGTCATTCAAGAAAAGCCTCAGCTCTAGGAGAAAGTGTTTGCCATCAACAAATGTGTGTAATGTCTATTAAGTTTAATGAGACTAACACAAGTGCATTGATGGCCTTGTGATTTCAAAATACTTTGCTTTCTTTGAGCATGAATGCCTGAATTTTGCAAGCCGTTTTCTTACAAATATATATATATATATATATATATATATATATAATATATAAATTACTTAAACCCTTCCTTATTTTTGTAATGGGAACCAAAGTTTGCACAAGTGAGGAGTTGTGCTGATTTTACCTGATTTGCAAAACAAATTCTGTAATTAGTCCTTATGTTCCTAAGTATACATATAGTTGTAATGCCATCACAATTCACAGAAATTCTGCATTGACTAGTTTAAATCTGGAAAAAGTAACTTTGTGTGATTCCTTTTGTGAGATCTTATCTTGAAAATACATTGGCTTTTAAAAGAATACCACAACAGTGTGACAGTGACAAGACATGTAAAGTTAGTCACTAGATTGTTAAATGACAAATCAACAAAGTGCCTTAGCCTTAAATTTTCTTTGTTAGAAGTAGGAATTTGGGAATTTCATAGACCTGTTATTGATCAGGGAAGTTTTCTAAAGAAGTAGATGAAAATTAAACTCTACTTATGTCTGTCCTTAATAAATACAGATAAATTCACTCTCAAATAAAAATCCTTGTCAGAATATCGGGCATCTGCATGTTTAGGGAAGACTATTGTACACAAGCATTTGGTACAGAATTGAAGCCTTCCAGTAGTCCCTGAATAAATGTGAATGAAAAAATGACAGGGTTATTTTTGCGATCCTCCTTCTAGACAGAAGACAATGATTTACGTGAAGACTGGAAAGACACTTAAGTTTCAATAGTACATAGAAGGAATAATTCTCTATTATGTCTCTGCTCTCTTTTTTCCCCTATGTAGTTAATTTGGGGTAGTGTCTTTTCTTTGGAACCTGGATAATTTAGATCCTGTAAAAAGTGCAGGATTCAGCTCTAGGAATATTTAACTAAATGCTGGTGACTTTTAAATACTTAGCCACATCTTTGAGTCAACATCTGTATGAGCCCTGCAGTAGGGCTTGTGGCAGTTTTAACAACTATTCCTAAGAGACTATTACAAGATAAGGCTGGGATCAGTGTCTAGATCATGATAGGAACATGCAAGTATTTGCTTTCTATTCAGGGGGACATTGTCATAGGCCTCTTGAATGCAAATAAATGAGGTCAAGATCTTATATTTAAAGCTTTCCTTTATTCTCAGTAGAACAGATCTAAGATTTCATGGCAGTCTCTTAGTCTCTTATTCTAAAAATAGTTGCAAGAAGCAGATTAAAAAATCTGGAAAAGTCTCCCCCTTCACTAAAAATGTATTTGAATTGTCACATTTCCGGTGAGTCTCTTCCAACCTGGTTGTTCTATGATTCTATGAAATCTGTAGCCACAGTGGTCACAGACTATTGGGAACAGCTCGCTTGAAGCATCTGGGGAGCTGGAACAAGCTTTCCACAGGAGAGGGGCTGAAGAAGGCTGTTGTAGATATCCTAATGGGTGGACAAGGTCCTGAGGGATATGGTTTAGTGTTTGATGGGAATGGTTGGAGTTGATGGTCCGGTGGGTCTCTTCCAACCTGGTGATTCTACGATTCTATGATTCTAACTAAAGCTACAGTGCTTTCCAATTGCATCCTTTCAAGAACAGTTACTAAGTTATATTTCTTCCTTCTTTAGTGGTAAATGTTTTACCACTGAACCTTTCACCATTTACAACTCCCTCTCACAGTATGAATTTCAGACCTTTGCTTTCCTCTGATCCCCCCTCTGCCCAAGAAATCATATTTAGTTCTGTTTTACCAAAAAGCAAAAACAGGTGGGGATTAAAGTCCCAGGCAGACCTTTGCTTATACTCATCCTCCTGCGATGCTCTTGAATAACCATGCTCCTCTTCAAAGATGTTTTTTTTCTAGTGTGAGCTGTGCTTTTCCTTTAAATACATGTTGACTGCGGTGGACGAGGTACTGAGGGACATGGCTTAGGAATGGTTGGACTCAATGATCCAGTGGGTCTCTTGCAACCTGGTTGTTCTATGATTCTATGAGTCTATGATTTTCTATTGCTAGCTTTAGAAGTGTACATGAAATACTAATGGTAGGTACCTGAAGCTTGTATACCAGTTGCAAAAGGTAAGATTTTATTGATATTAAGAAAAAGAATCTGTTCCATCCTGCTTGAAAGTGCCACTCTTGCAAATTAAATTTTGCTTTCCTTAGGAAAATTATTGCTGTGTAGAATGTTGGAAGTATGTGGAAGAAGTTGAAACAGCATTTTCACACGTATTTTCTGCTCAGATTGTCATATGTTTAAAAACAAGCACATAAATAGGCAATAATAATCAAACTTTTAATTTCTCCTTCTCTAAAATTTGTAGAACATTAAGTACTTTCTATTTAAGCCACTTTTCTTAATATATATGTGATTAGAATGTACTTAAGAGGCAGTATTGCGTGAGGTCGCATTAAATGAACAAAGGCAAATAATCCTCTTGGAAGTAGCATGAAAGGTTGTTAGGAATACCATAACCAAAATGATAACTCAATATAAGACATATCATAGAATCATAGAATCATTAAATTTCCAGAGGGCAGACTTTAAACTCTTTAGAAGGCTGGTTGGCAAAGTCTCCTGGGAGACAGTACTTGAGGGCAAGGGAGCCCATGAGGGCTGGGAGCTCTTCAAAAAGGAGATCCTAGCAGCTCAGGAGAAAGCCATCCCCATGTTCCAGAAAGAAAGCCGGCAGAGGAAAAATCCAGCTTGGCTGAACAGAGAGATCTTGAGTGACATCAAGAAGAAGAGGAATGTTTATGGGCTCTGGAAGAGGGAACAGGCCTCTTGGGTGGACTACAGGAGGGAAGTAAGGTTGTGTAGAGAAAAAATCAGAGCGGCTAAGGCTCAACTAGAAATCAGGTTGGCTAAGGCTGGGAAAGATAACAAAACATCTTTCTATAAATATATAAATAGCAAAAGGAGGACTAAGGAGACCATACATTCCCTATTGGACACAGAAGGAACAACAGTTACAGGGGATGAGGAGAAGGCTGAGGTACTTAATGCCTTCATTGCCTCAGTCTTTAATTGTAAAGAAAGCTGTTCCCTCTGTGTACTAACCCCAGAACTAGAGGAGCAATACGAGGCTCCCATGGTCCAAGAGGAGGTGGTAAGAGCCTTGCTTGCCCAACTAGACACCCACAAGTCTATGGGGCGACATAGGATTCACCTTAGGGTTTTGAGGGAGCGGGAGGATGTATTGGCCAAACCCCTTTCCATCATCTTCCAACAGTTCTGGAAGACTGGGGAGGTTCCACTGGACTGGAGGCTGGCTGATGTTGTGCCCATCTACAAGAAGGGTCGCAGGGAGGATCCAGGGAACTACAGGCCAGTCAGTCTGACCTCAGTGCCAGGGAAAGTCATGGAACAGGTGATCTTGAGTGCTATCATGAAGCACATACAAGAGAACTGGGGGATCAGGCCAAGTCAACACGGGTTCACAAAAGGCAGGTCTTGCCAAACTAACATGATCACCTTCTATGACAAAGTGACTCGGCTGCTGGATGAGGGAAAGACTGTGGATGTAGTCTTCCTGAACTTCAGTAAAGCCTTTGACACAGTTTCTCACAGCATTCTGCTACGGAAACTGTCAGCCTCTGGCCTGGAGAGATGCACACTCTCCTGGGTAGAAAACTGGTTGGATGGCCAGGCACAGAGAGTGGGAGTAAATGGTGTTAAATCCAGCTGGAGGCCAGTGACAAGTGATGTCCCCCAGGGCTCAGTGCTGGGTCCAGCCCTGTTCAATGTCTTCATCAATGACCTGGATGAAGACATCTACTGCATCATTAGCATGTTTGCAGACAATACTAAACTGGGTGGAAGTGTTGATCTGCTTGAGGGTAGGGAGGCTCTGCAAAGGGATCTAAACAAACTGGACCACTGGGCTGAGTCCAACGGCATGAGGTTTAACAAGGCCAAATGCTGGGTCCTGCACTTGGGGCATAACAACCCTATGCAGAGTTACAGACTAGAGGAAGTCTATCTAGAAAGCTGCCAGGAGGAGAAGGACCTGGGGGTGCTGGTTGACAGCCGACTGAACATGAGCCAGCAGTGTGTCCAGGTGGCCAAGAAGGCCAATGGCATCCTGGCTTGTTTCAGAAATGGTGTGACCAGCAGGTCCAGGGAGGTGATTCTCCCTCTGTCCTCGGTACTGGTGAGGCCGCTCCTTGAATCCTGTGTTAAGTTCTGGGCCCCTCACCACAAGAAGGATGTTGAGGCTCTGGAGTGAGTCCAGAGAAGAGCAACAAAGCTTGTGAAGGGGCCTGGAGAACAATTCTTATGAGAAGCACCTGAGAGAGGTGGGCTTGTTTAGCCTGGAGAAGAGGAGGCTGAGGGGAGATGTTACTGCTCTCTACAACTACCTGAAAGGAGGGCAGATTTAGGCTGGAGATTAGGAGGAAGTTTTTCACAGAAAGAGTCATTGGGCATTGGAACAGGCTGCCCAGGGAGGTGGTTGATTCACCTTCCCTGGAGGTGTTTAAGGCATGGGTGGATGAAGTCCTGAGGGACATGGTTTAGTGTTTGATAGAAATGGTTGGACTCGATGATCCGATGGGTCTCTTCCAACCTGGTGATTCTATGATTCTATGAAAACATACCAGTCAATATGAAGGGTAGGTATTCCCCTTTCTGCCCATTAACCAGATAAAAACCCACTTCCCGGTGAGACATATCTTAGAAAATAAGCCCACCTCGTGAAGAGTATTGAAAAAAGCGTTTTGAAAAATCTCAGATAACTTTTTTTTTACAGCAAAAATCAAACATAGACTCGATGGATTGTTTCTGAGTGAACTATGTTTTCAATTAGCACTTGACCTTTAAAAGCAGCAGGAAATGTGTTCCACACGTGTATTCAAATCATAGTGCAATAAAGCTCCTAAAAGTTATAAAATATTGGAAAGAAGACAGTGCAAAAAGGAAATGGAAAAGTAAAGGATGCAGAACGAACCTTTCTCCTTAATAAATCTGTTCTGCATTCTGTATTTGAATCCAGCGTATGTAACCAGGCAACTGTACTGATGTTTATCTAATGTTGGAGTTCTGATAGAGACAGTAACATTCACTGCACTAGTTACAGCTTTCTTAGCTAAAACAAGAAAGAAATTGTCTCTGTATTAATGTGATGTGTAAATTCAAGTCTTAGATCCTTAACTAACATGGATGTTGATTCCTTTTCAGCTCCTTTATTTCTATTATTTCCTTCTTCTGTTGTTGCTTTCCCCCTTTCTCCTGTTAATCATCCATGATTTGATCAAATTGACACAGTTTTTAACTTGTTTCTTCCATGAGTGAGAAATGGAATGTCTATGTCAAGATGGAAAATACTAAAAACATGACATGTTTTCATTTTCAGTAGTGGGCTTTTCTGTTATTATTTGTTTTGTTTTTAAAAATGCTTCTAAATTTTCATTCATTCATTCCCTGTTTTATCATTTGTCAGACCTTATTTTCTCATATCAGTGGATCCTATCTTCTAGAAGAGGACTCACTTTTGAGAGAAAATGTGATAAGAATATATAAGTCACGTTTTCCTGCTGGAAGAAGAGTAGGGCTGGAAATAATCTAAAAATAACATCTAGAGTATTCCCATCCTTTAAGTTTGGACGAGTCCTATCCACATTATTCCTCGCAGATATTTTTCTTATAGACCCTTTGTGGTGGGAGATGTGCAACCTACCCATCACAATTTCTTGCTCTGGCCCTGTGCAGCTGGTTTGCTGTTGCAGAAATGCTCCACATTCTGCATGTGCAGAGAAAGGTCACATTTCATATGAAAGAACTTAAGATGCATGTGGAAGAGAAAGGCATACAAGTAGCCAAAGTTCACTTTCTAGGGCTGCTGATGGCACTGATGAGGAGTTTGTTTGTACATTTTCTTTTACTTATTGGTCTGCACTCACACAAGAAACCCACAAATCAAATCCATGATTCTACATTCTCATTCTTTTGAATGTTCAAGAGGGACAGATATGTTATGGTCAAAAATGACCAAGGAGACTTTATCATCTTAAAACCAAGATTGCATGAAAGTGTGCTTGTGCTGAGTATTTGAACCATAGTTTGCTTTTTTTGGGAACATCAGTTTGGATGGGGCTACTGCTGCTAGCACTTGTCAAAGGGGGGCAACGATCAACGCTCCAATTAGGAATGTCCAGTATTGCTTTCTTAGTTAAATAGTGTGAGATTGTTAGCAAGGATTAGAAACATCCATCCCAAGGGAAAAGATGAATTCAGAAGCTGAATTACTGCTGCCCACTTCAACAAGACCAATGTTTCACTGTGGTGTCTGCTGCTTTGATATGATGTTGAGGAGACTTCCCCCAAAATTATTACATGTATTTCTCCTTTCTTTTTCACACAAAACATTACTTAAATATCTTAGACAACACATTGTAAGAAGACTACCTTACAAAAAGCTGAGCAATTATGGTAAGGTACTTTGACAAAGCAAAGTTGATTTGTCAATGGAGCTTTCCTAATTTTACAGGGTAAGTAAAATCAAATGATCTTTGACTATCCAGGACAAAATGACTATGATTAAAAATGGAGGTTTTGTGGTGAAAGTAAATTTAATGTATGACATTATATCAGACACTTACTAAACATCTGCCAAGGTTTTTGTACGTGGGAAAAAATAACCTGTGTAAATGGATCCCTTCAGTCCTATTTCATAATGTGTGTAATGTCACAGGCATTTTGTTTCATATGGATGTAGTAATGAACACAGTTTTTTGGTGGGGAGGGTGGAAAATTCCTTAGCCCAGTGACCCTTTCCCTCCGTGTTTCCCTCCTGAGAAGGGAAATTCTCCTTGGACTCATATCCATTTCTGGCTTGCACAGTGCCTCATCTGCTCAAGATACTCTCCTCTGCAGACCACCCAGGGCGGTTCCCCTGTATCTCCCTGGCTAAGGCCAAGAGAGATTGCTGAAAAACTCTCATGTTTAAGATAACAAATTCCAGTAAGTTTGGTTACCTTGGGGTTTATCATATTTGGCACTTTATTCTGTAGAGCTTGATCAGTAACTAGCTTTCTTTGGAACATTTTATATATATATTTCTTTCTAAAATTAATTTAAACATGTATTTACTGTGAGTAGCATGACTTTCAAGTCCCTCCTGGAGTTCTGATGCTGCTTTAGTCATTCTCAATGCAAACCGGTAAGCCAACTTTTCCCAGCATTTTTATTTTGCTAGGAAATAAGAGGTAACATGGGAACAACATAATATGTAAAATTGCATCTTGAACTTCTAAATCTTGTTATGGTTGGTCAGAATTTTGCTACAGGTTTGAATTTAAATGCTCTATTCTCTAGGCCTGCCTTGAATAAAGGATTTTTTCGGCTCTGGATATTCCAGAGAATGAACTCTATGGCTGAAAGTCAGTGCTTAAAAAAATATTAAATAAATGTAATGACAGAAACAACTGGCTGGTGTATTTACAATGCTTTGGTCCAATATTATCTGGTTTTTTTGCAGCTGGTGTTATGTTAGTACATGAGATCAAAAATGGAAACCATTTCGTACCCAAACTGAAGCAACTATGGTCTAGAGTACTATTCTGCTTGTGACAGTTGAGGACGTATAGTCTTGGGTCATAGAATCATAGAATCTTTAGGACTGGAAGAGACCTTAAAGATCATCCAGTTCCAACACCCCGCCATGGGCAGGGACACATGCCACTAGATAAGGCTGCCCAAGGCCCCATCCAGCCTGGTCTTAGCTTGCAAAAAAAAACCTACTGAATGTAGGCTTACATCTACATGTAGCTTTTGATATAGGTATGGGTAGTAAGGGTTTAATTGATCTGAAGGCCACTTCCCATCTTTCCCCATCCTTCCTGCATTTCATGAGAATAAATTCTGTAATATTTTTTAATAGGTGAAACCTGTAGTAATTACACCCATTTAAGTAACAGCAAGAGATAAAATAGTTGAACAGCAATGGATAAAATAAACTCATGAGACTTTAATAATGTCCTTAGCTGTTACAGTTTAACTTCTAAATGACAGATAAGGTATTTTGTTTCTTAAAGACATGATTTGTTGTACTATGACATGATGAAAGTTGTTAAAAGGCTCATTTTGTTCTTGGGGCTGCACAATGCAGTGGTCTGATACGTGTGACAGTAAGATCAAACAGCTCTACACAGAGTCTTAGAACACAGATTTTTAAATAAAGCAATGGTGCTGAAATGTGTATAAACCACTGTGGTATTCTTTTAAAATTGTGCATGAAGCTTTGAGGTGGTGATCAATGAGCTTCAACACAGCCTATAACAAGCCTGTTCCTAGGAGAAGGTTGAAAATGAACTTTCAGCCAAATTCCCTGTTTACAGTCCTCTTGATTTCATCACTTCCCTGAGTCCCAATAAATGACTGGAGATGTGAATCTGCTTGTTGGATGGGTCTTTAATTCTACTTTTGCATGGATCTTGAATCAATGAAAAAGAACAAAATGGACTGTCTTAGGGTCCTAAGGCAAATGAATGTAATATTAAAAAAAAAGTGGATGCCTATTAGTTGGAATCTACTGAAATTACAAAGTAGCATTTGTCCTTGCCATTCAAGTGAGTAGCTTGCTGTGACCTTCATGTTTTCACTTAGTCAGTTTAAGTCCTTAGGCAGACAAAAACTAGCTTGACTGTGAATTTGGAATAAACAATGAAATAATGAAGCTGGTTTTGCTGTTCTTGGTAAAGAATAAGTATAATTTACAGAGGAACTTCATGCAAGACTTTCCCTAGTTATTCCTGATTTTTTACTTGGACTAATGTTGAGTTTAATTTAGTTGAGGCATTATGAAGGAAAAGTTTGAATGTGTACAAGAAAGATCTATTTCTTCCTCCTTTTCCATAAGGATTTAAATGAGTCTATTAAACCTTCATACCTAAAAGTTGTTGGAAAAATTCTCCTTAAAATAGGCAGTAACATTACTGATGTAGCATTTTTTAAATTTCTGGCTGATACTAGCGTTTTTTTTGTGGATTTTTTACCAGGAAGACTAGGAATTTGAGGTGATACAGTTCGGAATCTAGTTCATTTAAAGACCTGATTTAAAAGTAGTATCATGTTCCTCTGTTTATAATCTTGCCAATTTCTGTATTTTCCTATTACATTTTCTTATTCTGAATAATGGATTTTTTGTCCTTTTGCTAGCTGAAAAGCCTGTATAAAACAAGAATTCTGATTCCTTATGCAGTAAAGGGTCTTAAAAGTGCAAAGTGAACACATTTCAAAAGAAAAGAACTATTTTCCTCTCATATATTATTTCAGTCATGTTCATTTTAATAGTTAATTCTAAAAATAATAGTAAAGCATTTTATATGAACTATATTCTGGTGAATTAAAAATGTGGTAAATCAATTTGATGCCTCTTCCTTTTTTTTAAGATAACTATGTGATCAAATAAGTTATACAAGGTGGAAATTTCAAAGAGTACTTACTGTGGATTTAATTACCTATATAAAACTTTGATAGAAACTCTCACGTTGACTTAAGCTTACTTTAGTAAAAGAAGACTGCTTTTGAAATTTCTTGCTTGTTTTTTAATAGATACTTTTTGAATTCAATTACAGTTTCTTATCAGTTTCCATGATTCCACTGATTTCATATTGCTGCTTAAAGACTTGTCCAGTATCTTATTTGTAGCAGTATGATTGGTCATTTATGTGAAGCCTTTTTTTCTCTTATCTCCCCTTCCCTGTGGAATGTAGGGGGTGAAGGGACTTCAAAGGCTCAACTGCACAGTTTTAACTGTTGAATTTGGTCAGGTGAGGCTAAACCATGAAGTTGCCCTCTACTGAAGAGAGACTTTCATGGATATTGGCATTTTAATTGCTCATATATATATATGTATGCTCTGAAGCATCCTAAGCTAATAGTTGTGGTTTTGTTTTTTTTCCTGGCCCAACTTTGAAATTTTGGAAGATGTAAGCCTGTGAATTGTATTTAATGTATTTCTGAGTCCTCACAATTACCTCGTAGCATTCCCTAACTTCATTTATCACTCAAAATGCTCTTTAAATTTTGAGTAACTTTGAACTTCACATATGATTTTTAGATCAGATAACATATGGTCTTACTGGCTAAAACAGAAAGTTTTCGGGATTTTTTCTTTTTTAAAGCATATCATGATATGCTGCTTTTATATGAAGATTTTGCTCTTGCTTTGTTCTTTCTCTTTGATAAAGAGATCCTCCAAACTTGAAAATGACTGGTTACTCTAATGTGAAGCATGAAGCATTATAAAGTGATCTTTTAATCATATCATATTACTTTTTCACCTCCTGGGAGTAAGAGATCAGCCACAAACCGGTAGCTGAGACTCTGTCAGTTTCAAAGAATAACCTGCTGATAGGAAGAGGCTGGATGTGCATCCTGCATTTCCAGGAAATACCTTCCACTCTGCTAAGTTGTAGCTTGCACTCCTGCAGTGACTCTGTCTTCTAAATTTGAGTTCATTACACTACTGTAAGTTTAAGAAATAACAATGTATATATTTAAGGCACATTGGAAGAGAATCCGTTCCAGAAGTTGGGGCCCTGGATTCTCCTCCCAAGAAATTTTCATTATGTGTTAAGTTTTCCTTGGCACAGAAAAGAAATGAGCTCCAAAAAGTCTGTGTCTAGCTTTACTTCTGCTGAATGTATGACCTTAGGCTGGTCTGCTAAATTCCACATTCCTCTGTTCTTACGGAATCCCCAAAACTATGGAAAAAGTGAAAAGCAGTTGGAGAGAAGTTGCTGCATAAATACAGTATTATTCTGTGTGCTACTGGTTTCTCCCCTATTGAGAGGAGGAGGGGTGAGGTGACACTGAGCATACTTGGAATTATTTATCTGCCCACTCACAATTGCTTAATCGGACTCCTTTTTACAATGGTGCTAACTAAGGAACTTCTTTCACTTGTATCTAATGTGATGCAATCAAACAGCTTAGGTCTAGATGTGAATTTGTTTAAATGAAAAATGATAGACTTAATAATTAGATGTGATGATTGTAATAGAACTGAAAACCTTTTTGAAAATATATCCACTATGAAGGGAAGTACTTTTAAGGAGGCATAAGGTGATTGCCTGACTGAAACTGCTAAGCAGTTTACATCGTTTTCCTTTATATGTTCTCATCTGTTTTGGTTACATAGCATAATTGATTTATGACAGCAAGGCAGAAATAGATTTGAAGGGTGAAAAAATGGTAAAAGGAATCCTATTTTTTTTTCTCAATGAACTATGAAGGTAAAAAAAATGTCACCATAGTTCTATGCTGTTCTTGTGTTTGACTCAGAGGGTATAAGATATAATAATGGTAAGGCTCATTCTTGCTTTGAATACACTAGGAATACACTAAGTCTGTTGGACACTTAAGATTTGGGAAAATGAGCATCAGAACTTGGTATCTAATTTTGAGGACAAATTTAGCAACCATAAAGATATGTTTTCCCAGTGTGTGACCATTTCTATGATTCTGTGGTAGAACCAGAATTCCCCGTGGCTGCATTGTTGCTTTCTCCAGGCTGCATGAAGGACTTTCAGCTGTGAGTTCTTCAAGCAGTTGTCCCCCAGCTGTAGCATATAGTTCAGAAACACCCACATGTCTGTTGTAATAGTTTTTCATCAATGAGCACAGGAAACTTTTCAGAAATGTCCATATTCTCAGCCTTTCTCCTCTTAAATTACTACTTTTAATATTTCTGTACTTAATACTGTGCATGACTGGTTAACCCCGACTGTGGGAAACCTCATGTAGTGTGGATCTTTAAATGTGTTGTTTTCCTTTTCTAACATATGTAGTGATTTTGCCTTGTGTAATTTCATGTGACGATTTAGCAGTGGCAGTGGGCTAGGTTATGGCTGTAAGCTTTCTTGTTTGCTGTGCTCTCATAACTAATGTGTGTATAGAACAGTGGAAATCACAAAGGTCAGATCTGGTTCTAAACTAGATATATCACCTAAAGCATCTGCTGTTTCTAGCCAGCCTCATCTAAAAGTCAACTTTCCAAGGGAGATTTCCTAGGGTTTTGTGGAAGTACAACACATACGATATACAACTTTTGAGACTAGGAGACCAGTGCAAGTACTTATGTGCCAGTCAAACAGAATCTTGCCTTTGACTGGGCAGGTTAACAAATGTTAACTTCCATTTCTCCAGTTCTGAGTTCTCAACTGATGCTTAACCAATTATTATGATTACTGTTCAAAATAAAAGTGCAGTGGCTTGCACAGCTTCAACATTTCTATTCTTTCTCATAGCTACCACTCTTGAGCAACAGGGACTATAGGATGCTGTACTTCTTCAGTGAAAGCATGTGTAACTCAAGTTCAAGACTGTAGTGTTAAGACTGCCTAGTGTAAGAAAGCAGGGTATTTTCATCTTGTTCTCTTTCAGCTTATCTGCACATTAATATCTGGTTTTGCTACTGAAGTAGGCATGATGTAGCATTGCAGCACTATACAGTTTTCTGGGTTACCATTCCTTTTCTGGGCACACAGCTCTTTTGAAGAGAAAAGAAAACTTCACAGGCTTTAGGATTCTGCATCACTGAGAAATGTGGATTGTACTGTGATAGCCAGAATATTGTCAACATGCCTGACTCCAGGCAAAGATTTACTTCTCACTGCATCCACTTCTGATGGGATTTTTCTCAAGCTGAGATGGTTGAAGGTAGAACACCTTCTAAGAAAGAGATCTGCATTTGCCTCCTGTAGGTATAGGTGACCACAATTCTTAGCAAATGAAGGCATTAGTGATGGATCTCCACAGACGATAAACACAGTGGAAAGAAAAATATCTAGTGTTCTACTCCCAGATGAAAGTGATCCACAAAAGAGAGAGTTACTTAGTGCCCACATTAGAATTGTAATTAAGGCAAGCAGTTAAAGACTAAATTCTAGGCTGGGACTTAGGTAGGTTTCCAGTTTTTAAGGAACAAGGGCTGAGAGCTATGGAGAAAAGCAGGTAATTGGATAGCTTGGAGTGTCATTCTTGCATTCAAAGCATAAAACATCTAGAGATCTGCAATATTTTTCCCAGTTGGTAGGAATATAGAACACACTAAGCATTTGAGGAAAGACTATCCAGACCCCCTCTGGGGGAAAAAGGTGATTATTTATAGGTTCCTGGAACAGGCTGCATTGATAGCTCTGCAGCCCCTCCCAAGGGATCAAAGTCATATTTAATAACACAGCTACAGCAAGGCAGAGAGCAGTTATCAAGGCAGAGGAGGAAATCCTCCTCTCCACAAACTGGAAGGAGCCAAGTTCTTAATAAGGGAATCAACTCCAAATGAGGCCATACTTCCAGTCCCGGGTAGTGTGGGTTAGGTTGTGTTAAACACCGAGCCTTCTCTTCCTGACACCTTCTGACAGAGCTATGCTTTACTTAATAGTTGGTCCTGACACAGCACAAAGCACTGCACAGCAGCAGAAAAGTATCCTACAAGTGCTCTCCTAAAGGAAAAAATTCAAGGAAGAGTGAAACCAGCTCTGATTCGGTTATTTACCATCAATCAGAGTGTTGCTTGGCAGGGAGTGGATGATTAGGAGCCTGAACAAGCTGAAAAGGGGCAGGAAGAGAAGCGGAGGCAGCATTCTTCCTATTTAAAGCTGCATTCCCTGAAAGGAGTGTTTGCAGACCTCGCTGGAGCTGGTGCTGAAAAAAAGGGCTGGCAGACTTTGTCCTGGAACTGATGCTGAAAGGCAGAAAGAGTCACCAGATGGCTTCATGGTGCTAAAATAACCTTGCATTTCTGCACTTTTTTGCTGCCCAGGAGGATACAGGCCTAATAGCCAGGCATGATGTCAAGTTGGGAACAAGCAAGAACTTTTTTCATCCTTGTCGCTTTATTAGGGCGATTTGTAACCATAAAAGCGCAAGAAGAGGAAGAATATGATGGTGGTGAGTTTCTCTTTCCCTCCAAAAAAACCCCAAACCCAACCCAACCCCTCCCCCCCGCCCCCCAAAACCCAGACCCAAATCATTCCCACTCTTTGTATGTAGTGCGATTGGGATAATAAGTGAATTGAAAGCGGCGGTGGGGAGGGCCGGGGTAGAGGAGTAACCGGGCTTGGAGAGCAGCGCCCAGCTCCGCCGGGGAGGCGAGCGGAGCGGAGCGGGGCTGGGGCAGAAGCCGCCGCCCGCGAGCAGGGAGAGCTCGGCTCTCGCAGGGCGGGCTGCGTCTGCGATGCTGTCTTTGTTTTAGAGGGATACCAAAGCGTGGGAGTCCCCTTCTTCCTTTTCTTTTCCTCCTTTCTCCCCGCGTCTCGGCTACCTCCGCGGCGCTGCCTGAGCCCAGCCTGGGGAGCAGCCTCCCTGCTACCCGACCTGCCTTTTATGTACTTTCTTGCTAAATATCATCTCGGTGCCGGAGAGGGAGAGAGCGATGGTCAGTACAGTGCACGGGGCCGTGCTCTCTCATTAGCCCGGGTTTCCTGACACGTGAGAAGACGTCGTGGGACAGTCTGGGTCTGTCGTAATCCTCACGAGCTCCCTGGGCTTCTGTGTGGAACGCTGGCTTATTTTCCAAATAATGCCCAACAAAGACCAGTGCGTTGCCGCATAGTGCAGTTTGCAGTTATTTTATTGCCCGTTTTCAGGAGTTTATTTTTTCTTGTAAGCGAACTTTCCTGGCAGTAAGCTACATTGCGCGAGTGAGGAGGAGTCATAGTCTGGCGAATAAAACAGCGCGATAGTTCTGAAACTTTTGTTCTGTGAAGCAAAATGATTCTCTTTTGATGATGCCCAGCTGTGTAAGAAGTCCCATAGAGGGGGCACTTTTTATAACCTTGGGAGTGTAACTCATCTGTTCACCATAACGGGAGACAGATACTAAACGCTTTTTAGATCCGTGTAATTACAAAGAAAACGCTTGTGAAAATAGACTTCACTTTTCAATGTCTAGTTATTAAAAAAGATTGCTTTTCTTCCTGTGTTTTTTTTCCTCCCTCTAAAAAGAAATAAAAATTATTAATCTTATGTGAGATTTCTGTGAGGTTAAGTTATTATGTGTCATTTATGAGTTTGTTGCCATTATGGAATGAGACAGTACTGTAACAACACCTTCTGGGATGTACTTCCCATGTGCTAATGGCTGAGGAAACTTGAAGTTAGTAGTAAGTCTGAGAGAAAAATACATTGTAATAAATTAGTGACATCTGTTCACACTAACTTCACTTATTCATCTTCCTGTTTGAGAATGTAAGAACTTTTGTCTACCACACATACCAAAAAGCTGCTTCTCGAATGTTCGTTATGGTGAAAATAAAACAAACAAACAAGCTCTGAAGATATTTGAATGTATTGTGGAGAATGGTGCATAGTGTGGAAAGAGGATACATCCTGCATGTTGGTCTGGTTTGCTTGCATAAACAAGGGAATTTCAGTTTTGATTTACTTCCAGACTGAAGCCCACAAATGCTTCAAAACAGGGAGGTTTTTACATATAGTTTGTCTTAGATTTAGTACTTAGTTGTGCAGAGGCCAACGTTCAGTGTATGTGGTATTGTACTGCAGACGATTTTGTCTATACAGTTGCGTCTCTTCTCCCCATTCACTTCGTCAAATGTGTAGGTGCTATGGTAAACAAATATTGGAGGTATCTGGGAAAGCAAGTAAGGCACTTCAAGAAGCTTAGATTAGGAAAAAAAAATATCTTGAGAAAGTTTGTAAAACAGTGTTTTACCAGTCATTTTTCATGCCAGTCCTAGAAAAAACAAGAGGATTAAATACTGGTTACAAACCTCAATCACAGTGGAAGAAAGTAATAGCTTTTCCAGAAGTATGTTATAGTATTTATCAAGATGAATTTGAAGGATATTGATAAATTGTACATAATGAAGTAGGTAAAATAATTGATAAAAACTGTAATATTTCTTTAAACCAAGGAAGCTTCTTAATTTTTTTGGGGAAGGCACTTATTGTTGTGCTTTTGAATAATGTTTTTTCCCCTCTTGGAACCATGTTGATCTGTTTTGCTCAAGACTACTTGGCTGGTAGTGCAGTATAGTACATATACTTAAAATGCATGTAAAAATGTGAAAAAACAGACTATTTCAAACCTAATACAACAAAATTGGTCATTTTGAGACTAGCTGTTTTAAATATGCCTTTTGGAAAGTTATTTAGGAATAAAATCAGTGGTACAAAGTCCTAGAAGACTGAGAGATGCTGTTTTTAAATTCTGTGTAGGGTCCCAGACTAGTTCAGAAATCCAATAGGGCTTGAAAATGCCCAGAAGATGGCTGAAATTATGTGCTATTTAAACATTGAATATTTGGAATCCCTGAAGTTCCATGCACTGTGTAATCATTTCATTTTCTTTAAGACTTAGGATAGAAGCAGTGCATGCTTTTGAGAGCCTTCTCCATCCAGTTGTGACTGTAAATGTGGTTGCTTTCTTCAAAAAAGTTCTTTAGGAAAACTAGAAACATACTTTCAATGGAGAATCTCTAGTAAATGATAGAACTGAAATTGTAGGAATTGCTGCCTCCAAGAGGATTTGTCTGTGTGAATTGTACATGGACATGGCAGTGACAATCTATTGCCACCATCTCCTATATTTCTCACTGCAATCCTATACTTCCCTTTAGAGTCTCATCAGTTTCTGCAACATAGGGTAGACTTCAGCTGAAGTCTACCCTACTTCAGCTGAGATTAGTGTGAGTCCTTGTATTGATTTAAAAGTATCTGTGTTCTTCAACAGCATGACTAAGCAAAACCAAACACTGATTGTTGCATTTGAATTAAAGAACCTCTTTACCTTCTTTGAATTATCACAGAATGATGGTGTTGGAAGAGACCTCTGGAGATCATCCAGTCCAACAGCCCTGTAAAGCAGGTTCACCTACAGCAGGTAGCAAAAGAATGTGCCTGGGAGGGGTTTGAATATCTTGGGAGAAGGAGACCCCACAACCTCCCTGGCCAGTCTGTTTAGTGCTCCATCACCCTCCTGGTAAAGAGGTTTTTCCTCATGTTCAGGTGGAACTTTCTGTGTTCCAACTTGTGCCTGTAGCCCCTTGTCTTGTCCCTTGGCGCTCTTGAGAAGAGTTTGGCCTATTCTTCTTGACACTTGACCCTTAGATATTTCTAAGCATTTGTAAGATCCCCCTCTCAGTCTTCTCTCCTCTAGGCTAAGCAGACCCACATCCCAGCATTTCCTTGTAAGAGAAATGCTTTAGTCCCCTCACCTTCCTGGCCCTCTGCTCTCTCCAGTAGTTTCTTGAATTCTTGAGGTCTTTCACTTTGTCTGAAAACCATGCAAAGGATAGAGGAAAATGGACTGGCCTTAATGGGGTCAGAAACAGCTGAGCTGGTTGAATGGGGGTTATTAAATATGTCAACTATTCCCTCATTGATATTAGAGACATTAAGGAGAAAAGGGATTACTGCATTGCATAGTCTCCTCACTGAGGCAGGTGTTGGGAATATGATGGGAAGGGAAAGCCCTCTGTGCCTATGAGGATTTAAGAAAATTATTTAGCATTCATGACAGGTGCTTTTTATATTTTTTGTCTTTCACGTTTATAAAGAATCCTTAAAGCTCCTAAGGTAAGGAGAATGATATGAAGGATGATAAAAAAAATCCATCATACTAATTCTCACCGTTTTAGCAAGGATCTTATAATACTTGACATAATACTTATAATACCCCCAATGTTCCAGGTACCAGGATCAATCACTTACATGTATACCTCTACTTTCTTAGCGAGAAAGTGTGAGTTTACACATGTTTACAGGTATAACAGCAAATAAGAGGTGATTATGGCTCTAAACAAGCAGAAAATGTTAATTCCTTATGTATTAAATAAAAAATTCACAGTTCTTTGAGGACTGACTCATGACTTCTGAATGTTTGCTGTTGACTCCTTTGCCTGTAAAAAAAATCCATGAAACACTTCAATTTATTATAAATTTGCCTAGGAAAACTCTGCTACTCTGCTTAGGAATAACACCTGTTTTTTCTATGCGGTTTAACTGGAAGTTGTATGATTTTTCTACAGTTAGAATTAGAAGTGATCAGCTTGTCACATTACTTGTTTCTTGGTGTTTTGTGAAAAAAGAAATATGGGGAATTCTGGGTATCACACAGAATCACAGAACAACCAGGTTGGAAGGGACCCATCGGATCTTCTAGTCCAACCATTCCTACCAAACACTAAACCAAGTCCCTCAAGACCTCATCCACCCCTGCCTTAAACACCTCCAGGGAAGGTATACATCTGGGGAAGCAGAAACTCTGAAGGCAGATCTTCATACATTGCCATGATCCTTTTAAAAAGATGGGCAAGTGTTCATGGCCTGCGTGCAACTACTTTTCTTGCACAGAGAAGGCAGGGATGCCAAAAAATAATAAGGTAGTCATAAAGAATAGTTTGAATTCCTGCTGGAGGCATGTGAACTATCCTTATATGTGCTGAGATTGTCTCACTTATGTTTGTCTTTGTGATATTTTTCTGTGTAGGGTCCTCACGATGTACAATTTTTATTTTATTCTCAAAAACTCTTCTTGGAAAGAAAAAACAGAGTATCAATCCAATGGATTCTCAGTTGGGTCTGGGAAGAGAGATTGGTCTTGCACTGTAACTTATTTTATAGACAAAAGAATCTATTTGTAGTCTAACGCACAGGGCAAGATCAAGTATCCTTTAGTATAAAATGAATAAATTAATTGGATTAACTTGGAATTTCGGTTTTCAAACTCCAAGAGGCCTTTGTAGAACTTTCAGAGCATGAGGAAAGATTGTTGCACTCGCTGCCTGAACTCTCAAACTGCAACAGACCCACCTTGTTAAATTGCCTGATGAAAGCCTTGGTGAGACTGTCATGTGCAGGTTAGGTATAATTTGATCTGGAACAACTGATGTATTAATTCAAAGCATAACGAGAAGGGACTGAGGAAAATGTGTTTCTTTCAGTGATATAAAATAAGTGTTCTTTTGTTATTTAAGGAATCAAGTACATTCAGGTTGGGGGAAAAAAGGCTTATAAGTACTGCAACACTGAAGAATAGTATTGTATTTCATGCAATCAATATGTTATGTCTTTACAAATAATACATTTTCTCCACAGTTTTGTTACAGATTATGTTCTCTGATTTATGATTCTCCTGACTGAAAAAAAAGACAGAGTTTGTGCTGCTACTGAACAATCAGAAAGGATAAAACAGTAGTACGACCTTAACAGAAGTGGCACAACTTGTTTAATACATTCTTGTTTAATAAATTGATTTATGGTTATGAAAACAATAGCATGCAGGAATCTTTGGATGCTGATAAGCTCTTGATGTGGTAATTAAAATATCTGAAGTGCTATTTACAATTATCTTTTCTTAGTAAGGAATGTACATTTTTCATAGCCTGCTGTGCTGTCTTTTATAGAAAGAAACAATTCCATTATTCCACTCTCCCACCCAGGTTTGTTGCAGAAAGGTCATGTGTTATATAAGCATGAAGACTAGTCTGTCAGAGGGCCAGCAGTGGGATACTTTCTGTACAGAGAACCTATATTTATGCAGGCCCTTGAAATTCTGTTTTTATTAGCTGCTGAGGACAGGTCTTGTCTTTAGAAAGCTGGTCTAAGGTTGTTTCTTGGCCATCCTGCTGTCAGCTTAAGCTTGACTGGAGTTTTGGAGAATTTGTATTTTTCTGGTGCAAATAGTACAGTTGGGAGAATTAGATAATGCAGTTGTTTTCATACTGAAAAATGTCCACAGTATTTTATCTTCACTAGTTTTCATTTATAGTCTTTGGACTATGTAACAGTTGCATGGGAGGACTAAAGAATTAATTTGAATCTCTGTGGCCCTGTTTGTTGGATAATGCAGCTGAATAGAAACACAAGCAGTGACTCTGATACTGCTGGCAGGAATTCAGAGTTTTGGACATGAACTCATTTAGAGTAGGAATAGAAGAGTAAACTGTCTCACTGAGGCCTGTCTCCTGCTGTGGAGTAGATCTCTGGCTGAGAAGGTCTGTACAGTATCCTCTCCAAATACTCTTTGGTCATGAAATGCTTGCCAGCAAGCTAACCATCTGAAGTGAAGGCTTAGAGACACAATGACAGTGTAGAGCAGGAAAAGATTACAGGAGAGAAAAGGTATTGCTATGAGTCTTTCCTCGTCCCAGTGCTCCAAGATTAATATTGCATGTTAAAATGGCAATGAAAATACTGTCTGAAAGCCAGGAAGAAACTGTTCCTCATTTGCAGAGAACGTCTGTCATCTGTCCTGGAATAGCTGTATTACTATAGGTAACTTCTGAGGTTACACTGAGAGTTTTGTTTAAAGCAGTTCTCACTCTGGCAGAGATCACATATATCCCAGCAGGCAAAGAGAAATATATTAAAGGAAGAAATTAAGGCAGAAATTGTGAACAGAAGCTGTGCTTTCTTGCTTGCCACTTTTCTACTCAGATTTTTGTAAATATTTTCTTTACAGGGTACTACCAAATCTTTTGATGTAATGAAAATGTGATGTAATCCTGTAGTGATTTCTGTCCTGTGATAATTATTTATCTCATTTTCTGTCTATCCTAAAGTAGTCCTTTCCCTTAAGGTGGTGCCTTAATTTTTTGTAGTACTAAACATCACACATTCAATGGCCAGGTAACAGTGTCTTGTGGCACACTGCTGAGGTAAATAATTGAAATCTCCTTGGCCAGAGGAACTTCCTTTAGACTAGGATATACGATTAGTTGTATTAAGTGTAGGGAAAATGTAACCATCTTTAAGCCATCAGTGCTATTTTCAGGAAACCAAGTTGCTCTGAATTATGAACCTTGTTATATTATAATTATAATTGTTATTATGAATTAGAATTATTGTTACAGATAATGTAATCAATAAACATGTATTTCTTTGGTTTTCTCATTTACATTAATGATGAACCTCCTAGTAGGAAAGAGTCTGTTGAGTATGACTCTGGGAGGTTTCCTGAAACTTCTCTTCCTGTCAAAAAATGGGAATATGCTTTTATACACTCAATTGTCATCACATATATCCTGTTCCCAGTGGTAGTGATGCTTTGCACAAGAAGTTAAGGTCAAGAAAGTAGAGCATTCTCCATAGTAGCTATGACCAGCTCCATAGAAACCTGCCGACTAAACCAATTAAAATGGGGATTAACCACTGAGAACTGCCGCTATCAAAGCATGTTGTTTTTCTGGGGTTATCCTGGCCTAATGTTGCCTGTCAGCATGGATGCTTATACTGATCTGTCTGGAAGTTTCTTAAGTTGTCACATATTATCTCTACAAGCAAAAGTAATTTATTGTAGTTCTAGAAAATTTGTCAATTATTCATGAGGAAGTTGAAAAACTATTAAACTTCATGTGTTTGGAGATATAAACATATCCTTCCAAAATATTTGAGGTGCCAAACTTGCAGTAGGTACTGTGGAATCTCTATGTCCCTTAAGGGAGAACTTGAAATCATCCATTGTGTGTACCATTAACTTACAATTGCATGGCTGTTGTGATCAAGGAAGAACATTGCAGAATTTCTCTTTCTCCCCACTGATAACTTTGAAATGCTATTTCTTGATGGCTTTATTCTATGTTTTAAAATGTTTTGTCTGCTAGTAAAGTATTTGGTTCAGTCTTGTGAAATCTTAAAGTTAGCAAGGGCTAGAATATTGTTTTTATGGTGAGAAAAATTAAGTAAAGGTACCTGATTAATGTATCTGTTGTGGATGGAATCTCATGGTTTTACAGTCTTCTGTAAGCTTCTGGATCAGGAAAGAAACCAGCTGTTAATGAAATCTAGAGATGATCATGAGGAATGAAATACTCTGTATATATGCAAAAATATGGGTAAGAAATACAAAGAAAAGAATTATCTTGGAGAAGTGTAGGTTGGAGTGATAACAGCAGAGTTTTTGTTGTGCTTTGTGGTAAGAGGAGGCTAAAACTAAGGATGCTATTTTTTTGTCACATAGTAGGATTTGGTGAAGAAAAATATAGTTCTGATGGTCCATTAGGCAGAAAAGCATGAGGAAAAGGACAAAGCAGCTTCTGTTTATTCTTCAGTGGTCAAGACTGAAGAAGTTGGTCTAAGTGTTAATTTATGCGGGGGGTGGGGTGAGGAGACTATGATAGTAAAATGGAAATATAGGGGATCTAGACTTGAATAGGACAAAGATTCTGAAGACTCAGTCCCTTTTATTCAAGATTTTTGCTGTGTGTACACCTGTCAGACTCAATAATCCTCAGTGTGACCAAAGCTCTGAGAAAGGAAGACTAAGGGAAGAAAAAAAGGCAGGAACTTCCTGAGAGGCACTGGGTGTGAGATGGGCTTCCTACCTCTAAAGGAGCCCTTGGCTCTGTGCAACTGTGGTGTTGTTGCCCTATTGCGACTTCAGGCTGTGGAAAAGGGGCAGAAATAGTTTAAATAGACAGAAGGTAGTGTCTCTTTTCCTCTGTAGTAACTTTCCATTGAAGGAGTGTCTTCATTTATTATAAGAAAACCCCCCCAAACTAACTCACTTTAATACATGCATTGAAAATCTGTTGGTTTCTAAAAGAGAAGGCAATACATTTTGTGGCTTTGTGATACAGATAAAGAACCTCTAATGTTGAAGGGTTTATTTTCTTCAGCTGATGAAGAATGGGCAAGAGGTTTTCACTCGGTATGCCTCAGCCTTGACAGTGTTTTGTTAAAACCTCAGAGGCCTAAAGAATGTTTGTGACAATGAGCTTACAAAAGAGAATACTTGCATTATGACTATTTGTATCTTATGATGCACAGGAACTGATTTGTTAGTCATCCTGTATTTTATAAAATTGAACCTTCGAAAACCACTCGAATTGTCTGAGGAGGGAAGTGGCCTGTATGTGGCAGCTTCTGAAGACGCAATTAAGACTTTTGTAGACCTTGCATTTAAATCATAGCACTTTGATGTCATTACAGGCAGATCATACAAGAGTGTCCCAGTTTTACATCTGGAATCTTATTTTGTCCATTAAATGCTTTTTTCCTTTTTTTTAGGGAATTTTAGTTAAAAGTAATATAGTTCAATTTCAAATTTACTGCACTAGAAAAACAACACAATTCTGAATGTAAAGTATTGCTCCATATGTATTTTAAATATCCGTAATTTAGAACTCTCAGATCATGAACATTTTGGTCTGTAAAACTGCAAGTATACATGCTTTAATTTTCATTATAATGATTAATTTTTAAAAGCAATTAATATCTTTGTAACTACATGTTTAATTTTAGAGAGATGTAATATACAGTGTGTTAGATGTATGTAGAACATTATTTTAAAATACATATTTGTGTATAAAATGTGATATCTTAAGACATTAGACATTCCCACTCTAAGGTAACAACTTTGCAAGTCAGATGAATCCTGCTTTTGAAAGCAATAGCGGATGATTTCCAGATGTTTAAATGCTTGCTTTGGCAAGAGTCAGGAAGTACAGAACAGACTTTGGCAATAAAGGAAGGTAAGGTCACACCAAGCCTGGTGACAAGCAAAGCAGAACATGGAAAATGGAGCCATGTGGGGAAGGAAGAGCTGACATGGTAGTACGGCTGCTGTGACAGCCCTGGATATTGGAATTATACTAAAAAATGGCAGAGTGCCATAAGTCTACTTCAGAAATTAGAACCTTGGTTAGACAAGTTGTCCTTCACCTCCTTTTAATATTTTTTCTGGTTGAAATATTTGCTGTAGTGATAGAAAATTTTATCTAAACTTGGACATTGGACACACTTTGATTACATGTTGTTACTGTAAAGTGCAAGACCTTGCTATGACCTTGCTATGAATTTGTGCAGTGCTGAGCACAAAGCATCCTTGATCTCAGATGAAGCCTTAGGGTACTATTGTAATATACATACTGACTCATTGTGCTAATAATATCTTTCTTGAATTGCACAGATTTTCATGTTGAGTAGCTGACTAATTTCAGGAGTGGAGTCTTGCTCCTCAGCAAAGAAATCTCTGGACTGTGAAATACATAAACTCTTCCTTGCTGTAAGGTTTCAGTAAAGCAAACCTCTCTGTAGGTGTGGCCACTCTTTTAGTGGACAGACCAAAACTCGGAAGCTTTACTACATTGTATCAAAACATTTATCTCTCTTAAGGGATTTTTAGGTTTTTTTAGGGGGAGCAGGGTGGGATGATTGTTAGAGAAGAATTTAATCCTATTATTATTCAGGCTGTGCATGTTTGCCCTTATGAAGAAAGCTGGTGCCAACCAATGTGAATTGCACTGCTTTACTTTTCAGTAGTGGTTTCTTTCTAATGGTTTTGAAATTGAGGATATTGAGCACTTACTTCTTTGGGGTTTTTTGTTCCTCCTCCACTCCTCCCTCCCCCCCACCTTTTTTTTTTCCTTCAGCTGTTCTCTGTTTCTTTGAGTCTTCCCTGGTTTCCTAGGAAACCTCTGCAGGATGGAATTTATTTGTTTTACAGGCACTGTGCAAGATAGGCAGTTTATTTTGGTTTTGTTAGAATGTAATGAACAAGGTAAGTAAATATTTGGTCATTTAAGCTTTCTATTCAGAAGAGTATTTATAACACATACATAACATTATTTCTTGTGATAAGATGACTTATACCTAGTTTCCTTGCCCCTTAATGAATGAAAACTTTACGTATTTCAAGTTTTCATTTAATAGAGGTCAACAACATCAGGATCTAGTCATCTGAAGTAAGAATTAATTAGGAAAACCGATGTGGCAGTCAGTTACTTGTAATAAAAGAGTGGTTATATTGGAAATCTTTTGTCAGTTATGCAGAAAATTAAGTACACATAGAGGATTTCTTCATACAACTAGTGCTTTTAAAATCTGTTACTGCTGGAGAATTAAAGTAATGTAAACTTTTTGTAATAGTCTCCCTGGTTAAGACATTCTGAGTTTTGGTATCTTTTTGCACAAATTTTGCCTTAAGGTTTCTTCCAGTCATAAGTAAACAGCTGCACATAAATACAACCCAGTTTCTGAATTTCGGGGAACCAAGGGAATCTCAATGGCTTTTGTTCAAGTTCACTCTGTGTTCAAATCTGGCATAGAAAAGGTCCTTGCATCATCTCAGTACAGAAGAATAAGTAAGGTTTACAGGGTTCTAATGATAGGCAAACTCCTGGTAAATTTTACATGAAGCTACAAAACATTCAGTAAAGACTTAAGTTTGAGGCAGAACTAAGCGTGATGATTACAACTTGACATTTGGCATGTGTAACATCCTGATCCGTAGCTTCTGTAGGGAAGAATGCTTCAGGAGCCCTAGACTGGAGCAATAGTCATAAGAGAGAATGTGACTGCGTCTGGGAAGATGAGGTTCCTACAATCCTGTTTTCTAGCAGGACACAGCTGCAGCTTAGTCTAAATCCTATAAATGTCAGTGATTGGTGACTCAGTGCCATGAGGAGAAACTTCCTATTATAATAGTTTCCTCCCTTTCTCTTACTGGGACAGGAATCATGACTGAGGAATTCATGACATGCATACAATTGCAAAAGATCCTGCTGTGCTTCTTCATGTCCGCATCAAACAGCACTGATTTCAAAGTGGAAATTACTTCATTGGTGTTACTTGGCGAGTAGAGTTCTCTTAAAGAAGTATAACTTTTTTCTTATGCTGCTGCTTCTTCTTTTTTTTTTTTTTCCAGAAATCTACTTCTCCCATAGGTGAAACTTTTAAACTTTGGAAAAAGTGGGTCTGAAAGTAATGTAATAAATATTACTACTTTAGATATAAAGTTAGTCTATGGGTTGAGAGATGACAAGTTGAAATGAAAGCCTACACTGTTGAATAGTGTTGTTATCCAGACTTACTAGCCACTGATACTCAAATTAACTGGGGCAGTCTTAGGATCCAGGAGTGTCTTAACTTCATCAATTGGTTATTTAAGGGCTTTGCTCTTGGAGAGAGCCATTAGACACTGTGCAGCCGTTATTGTAAAGAATTACAGTATAAGTATAGACTGTCTTCAGCCCATGTATAAAGACCATTGCTCAGTTTGTCCTTATGTTTCTGCCTGCACACAAGAAAAAAGGTATGGTTTTAATGGATCTCTATTATGTACCAATGTGATCATACAAAACTGAATCTGGTTAGGATTAATGGAGTGCTTCATCTTCTGACTTTCAGTTGTTTACTTTGAAATGGTAAGCTGGTTTGGCAAATGGTGCACTTCTACTAAAACTAGTTCCCCATGATTGCCAAAACTGCCAGTTTATACTTTTTTTCATTAAAAAAATTCTCCAACAGAAATGAGAATTTTTTCCCCACTCCCATCTGAAAAAAACCTCTCCATCTTATTATTGTATGTGTCTGCATTTTTTTTTTAGATTTTCTCCTTGGAGAGGATTAGAGACTAAAATTCCTTCTTGAAGTCTGCAAGAACATTCTAAGTCATTCGTTTATACAGTGTAATGCAGTTCACAATGAAATGTAAATACCAGGACTATCATGCTCCTGCTTTTGCAGATAGTATTGACTTATAACGGTTTATTAAAATGACAGGGTGATCTTAGGATATTTTATCACAGTCAGGCGAGAGAAACAGCTTATTATGAGTCCTTTTGGAATTTAATATGTAAAGTTTGAGGAGAGAAACAGCTTATTATGAGTCCTTTTGGAATTTAATATGTAAAGTTTGAGGTTAGATCTTGCTGAGGCTTGGTTCTCCTAGTACTTGTTTCAGTAGCTAGGTGAGATCTGTTTTGCAAGGGTCTGGCAGAATAGGTTTTGTTGGAAGTTTGGTTGGGGTCTGTTTGTTTTTCCTTTTCTTGGTTATCCTGTATAAGTAAGATGGGGATTTGACAAATGCAGGACAAGTTTCTCTTGTCCCTTCATTTCTCTTACGAAAGCAGTTTCTAGTACTGCTAGCTTTGCTCTGAGATGACAACAAGAAATGATATCACACAGCTCTAGTTAATACAAATTTAATAAAGAAATTGCATATAATTCTAGCTGACAGTAGCCTCTATCATGCTGAAAAACTTCATCATTAGTTTGATTAGGAATAGTAAAGGCAATTTTTCAGGAATATAAATGTTAAGCCAATGGTGTGTAACCTGTAGGTCATTACAGATGCTGTACTATTATAGCAATTACATTAATATTTTTTGTGCCATGCAGCACAATTTCTTAAGTATCTGAAATATTTCTTTCAAGGCTTAAACATCCCCTGTTCCTCAGGGTGATGTAGATATGTGCCATTCTTGATGTATAGTTCTGCTATGTGTTTTTGTAGCCTAGTAGTAAATTCGGAGCTAGGAGAAATTGCAGGTCTAACCATTATCTCTAATAGATGTACTACTGAAAAACACAAAGTTTTTCCTTAAAATGTCCTTTTCTTCTGTTCTAGCTGATGCTAGTTTTCTTGGGTTTTATTCCTTCCTATCGTGGGAAACACGTAGGAGCCTGCTACCAGACTCCTCTAGTTTTAGAAATGTAATTGTTTTCACACGAAGTGCCTGAAGGGCAATGTTTTTCTTTCAGTCCAACTAAATGTGTAAAGAGTTCTCCAGTACCTGTGTCAATCCACTCACTGCTGTATTATGAAGAGTCTGATAATGCTTGTAAAATCTGAGATTTTGTAGCCTGTGAAATTTCTGGTGTCTTATGTGATTAAGCTCAAGTCGTATGTTGCACCGGCGCTTTAGACAGTGCTTACTTGGAGAAACATTCCACAGAAGGAAGTGTGACTAGTATGTACACTAATATGTAGTGTTTGTTCTCGGCATGAACATCCCTTATCTAGTAAAAAGAAAGGTTTGGTGAAGGCTTGAACAGACAGAAATACATTTTACTTGGGATACCTTAGAATATTAAAAAGAAGAGAATAGAGTCTAGAAAAAGAATGATGTATTACAACTCCCTTTGATACAAACTGACTACTTTTTAGCTTAAGGAGTGTTCTGAGTCATCATGCATTGGAATTCTTTATTTTTTTAATAACATGTGGATATTCCAGCAATTTTCTGAAATTAATGAGCTGTTGGTTGTGAAGGAAAGTTTTCCACTCAGTTTAAGGTGTTATCTATGTTCATAAGAAATTAATCTTAAAAAAGATAATACCAGGACCTGAGGTACTTGAGGCCTGCTTCAAAGGGAATAACTTTCTAAAGCAAGTTTTGGAGCCTATGTGAAGTAATCTAGCTCCTGTTCAATGCACCTCTGAGTCAGTATTACAAGTTCTTATCTGTCTAACTTGGCACTAAGATTTCAAGGCAGTGGTAACATTTTTGTTCTTCAAGCATTGATAGTTTTAAAACAGGAAATAGAATGTTGGAGAGAAATTTTTCTCAAGATCTGTTAAAATGCTTCATTAATCATATTTTTAAATTCCTGTACTAGGTGGACTAGAATAGATTTTTTTTCTGGATTATTTTGGAAGTATCATATTGTTATATCACAGTAAAATGGCACCCCCTTCCAAAACAGTCTCTGTACCAATATGTTATGCCTTTAGTTCTTCGTGTGTTCAAGATGTTGTACTGCTCACAGGTAGGGGAATGGAAATACAGTCATGAGACACATTTCTAGCTGCCTGCTGATTCTGAATATTCCCTTTGGATACTGATGGTACTGGTAACAGTAGGGAAGACCCTTTTTGTGGATTTATTCATACAGTGACCACCTTTTGAATTAGGGTGTTTCACAGTGAGCTCTAGATATCTGCTTTATGTCAGTAATAATTAACTGTATAGCTCAGTTGCAGGACGATGTCTTACAAAAGACAGCTACACATTTTTCTAAGCTTTGTTCTTTGGAAGAAAATGCTTCTCTTACCAGAGAGGTGTTTATATGGATGCTATTCTATTCTTCTGTTGTTTATTGTCAGATGTACAGCTGGGATATAATGCCCTTAAGATATTCTGAAAAGTAATTATGTTCTGAATGGTGCAGTCACAGGCTTTATACCTTACCGGTTGGCTCTTATGCTTCTGTGCCTGATCACTGGGCTCCTCAGGGTGTATTCTTTTTTGAGAGAGCTTGCCAGTAATGAATAAGTCTTGTTTTCCACATTGACCTCAAACTGTACATCATTATGTAAATCTAGCCAACCATAACAATGAGGTATATGCTGAAAATATAGTTCATAGAGGGATTTTATAGATCTTACAGTCCAGTTAAGTTGAAATTACATGGCTGTTTATGGGAAATGTATGGTTAGTTATGCCCTCTGTTGCTCTTTCCCTCAATTCTACACCACAGAAGACGTCTGTATCAGCACTGCTGTGAGGTTGACTGCTTCCATATTTTGACTACAAACAATACTAATGAACAAAAGAAAACCTTTGTTTCCCAACTAGAGTATTTTTAGCACAAAATAAGTTGGTTTTTTTCTTTGATATTCTAGTCAATCAAGAAATTCACAGCTCTGTACTTATAAACATTTCCTGTCTGCTCCACGGTGAATTGTGAGCCTGCTACTCAGCCCTCAGTTAAGGGTAGGGTGTTGGGAAGTTTCAGAAGAAGCAGTTTCTCTCCAAAGTATGAATAGGATGATGGAGAGAACTTCACTCTATCAGTGTGCCATTTACCTAGAGCAGTGGAGCAGGATTTGGACTTGCATTTGACTGGATAGCCCTGTTGCCAAGCTGCTCCATTCTTAGGGTGAGAAACAGGTTTTGGGCAGGGATTCAATTTATTCATCTAAGACATTGAATTTCTTCTTTTCACATGCCTATTTTCCTTGCTCTGAGCAAGATGAACAGTGACCATTGTGTTCTTGCTCTGTTCTCTAACCCTGCCTGGCCTCAGTTCCATTTCTGGTTATCCCCTTCCAGCATTGGTTCAAAATGGGAATTCCTAACTTCTTAATTTCTCATTTGCTTCAAAATTCTTTTCATTGTAGGTGAATTACTTTGACTGTATAAAGGGAGGTTTTTTAAAATTTAATATATACCAATTCCCATTTTTGAAATAAACAATTAGAAAACCAATAGTTGATTGATGGCTGTAATTAAGATTCTGAGTTGATTTCTGCATTGGAAAAGTTGAATAAACATGTCCATTTTTCTTGTTATCCTTGATAGATTTGGTGGAAGTAAGCAAAAGGTTTAGTTTCAAACAGGGGAATTTTATTCTCGCAACTAAACTGATTGTCAAGAGGAAACAACTATGTTTGATTCTTGTACGACTTGGCACTGAACTAGTAACCTTGGATATTTTACTTGTAGTGGAAATACTTTCCATGAAGTAGGCATTGAAATAGGCTTGAAATCTGCACGCACCTGTGCAACTCTTGGGAGTTTCACATGTTATATTTATTTTTCCTCTGATCTGCAGCATGTAATGCAAGTTCAGAGCTTGGGAATAGTCTTAGGAAAATTTCTTGGAAATAAAATTTTCTTTTACCTGAAGAAGTTGTCTGGAGTTGGTGCTGAGGCCCAGGAGCCGTTACTGATCCAAGCATGATACCCAGGCTGTCACTGTGTGTAACCAGCTGCTCTGTTCTTCCAGGCTAGTACCTTCAAATACTAGGCAGATCTTGGTTATTTCTGAAATAGGCACAGAAACAGTGAAGTAAAGCAAACTGCCATTTATTTACTTCAGCTTTCATGAAGGAGGCCTATCGCAGGCTCTAGGCAACCCACCATCATTTATCCATGCAATTCATAAAAATAAAAAAGAAGCAAACTATCCATGTTTGCCAACTGCCTTAGCTTAGGGGAAACGAAATCGTCCAGTCCCTTGCACTCCCTTAGGCTCCACAACTCGGCCACTGTCAAACATTTGTTCCAGAAACAAGCTATGTCTCTACTGGAGCTAAAAAATGTACTTGTTACTATATTCCAACAGATCATGAAATTTCTTAGTTTAGAAAGCTGACTGTGCCAAGTTCCTCTTCTAGACTGTAATTTCCTTTCTAAAGAGAGAAGCAGCATCTGGACCTACTCAGTCCCCAACACAGTATTCCTTTTCCACGTCAGCAAGCTGGATTTCCAGTGCAACTGGCCAGGGTCAGCTGTGGACTGCCTGGAATCTTCTTATTAATCAAGCCTGGAGTTTTGGATCTGGACCAACCCTCCAGAACTAAACATACTGGGACATTTGAAAAGTCCTATTTCTAAAGCAGAACTCACTCACAAAAGGTCATCGATGGTTGCTGCAGACATTTCCCTGTGTGCTCTGAATCTCAGACCTCAATCATGAAACAGTCTCCCAGCATAGCTAGGATTAAAACCCTAGGATTAATAGAGGAGTGTGCTTTCTTTCATCTATGCAATCAACAAGGGAATAGGCTACATTTAACTTTTTGAGATCAGGATCAAACTGGTGTTTTAATATTAGCTTGGTTTGCTTAGAAAAAATTGTTTAAAATTAAGTTCTCGGCCACTGTCTCTGGGTAGAAATTTACTAGCAAATAAACTTCTCTTAAAGGCTGTATTTTAATTGTAGTAGTATAAGATTATAATGTAATTGGGATGGCTGGTAGATTATTAGTTTTAGATGAGAGAATGGTGTGATATCCCCTTTCAATCCCAATTCTTGTCTCCACGGTTCTTTCTAGATGGCTATTCTTCTGACTTTGCTAAGAGAAAATATCATATTATTCTTGGCAGCAGATTAACCTGAAGATTGTTGGCTACTGATGTGCTATGGTTGATGGAGATGTAAAAATGAGGCTCTTGCCTCATTTTAATCAGGGAGATTGGAACAAGGTGCTTCCAATGGAAAGGAGTTGTTTTCTGACATCATCGCGTCAAAAAACCCAACCTCCCCACCCCAGGCCTCTCTGTCCCCTTAAAAAAAAAGTACACCAAACAGGGTTTTTCAGTTTTCTAGATGCTGTGTTTGAAGCAAACTGCCACCCAGCACTTTTCTGAAAGGCTATAGTGAAACTGGTAATGGCTGTAGTGAATCCTTTGGAGTTGTTTTTCAACACTGAATAATTTTTCACTATGTTTTTCTTTTGATTTCAGTGTCACACTTGGGTTCCTAATGCATGAAAATAAGTACAGTCAATTCACATCATTTGACATACTATCACAACATTTCTGTTTGGAAGAGGCAAATCTTGGAACTGATCTTCAATGGTGTGAATAACAGTTGTTCCATTACTTCAGTGCAAGACAAAGGTCTGCAACATTATCCAGAGACCAGTTGTGCCACCCCTTCCCCCTCGCTGTCTGTGAAGTCCTAATGCATATTTTAACAGTGGGAGGATTTATAGTGTGGTGGAGCTGATCTGATTGTTGTGATGTGTGTAGCTAATGCTAATCATAGTCAGCAATTGTTCAATGAAAATGTTTTCCTTACTAATGCTTATCTTGCATATAAAGCGTGTCCATAAGTTTGGAAATACTCCCTAACCTCTAGGTTGGAATTTGGGGATAGGTGGAAAAAAAAGAAATCAGTTCATTGGTTGCTACTTTTTGGGACCTCATCCAACATACCCCTAAATGTCTTAATTATGGCTTGGATAATCTACTGTTGGGGTGTTGTTACTGAGAAATTCCACAGTTCTTTAAGTCTTAATTGGGGAATGTCAAAGAGACATTTTCTTCCCTACTGAATGAAAAGCTGGGCCCAGTTTTGACCTCATATGAGTGCTCTTTTAATTTCATATATCATGTAATGTATACATGAAAATTACTGGGTTTAGAGCCCTGTCATTATGTCAGAGATAAAGACTATCAGCTATTAAATGGGCAGGTATTAATTCTCAACGTGTAGCAGATTACAGTGGTGTCAGCGGAGCTACTAAGTAAACTTCTCAAGAGACGAGCAGTTCTTATTGGCTGATCCCTCAGGAGTTGGGCAAGTCCTTGCCACATCTCCAAGTGTTGCCATAAAATAGCTTCTGATTATAATAAGAAAACTAATAATGCTACCTAAAAGTAGCCATAGGAAGCTGCTGTGTTAACCATGTTGTTCTTTCCCAGATCTTATGTCAGGCAGAAAAGCAGTTGATAAGTGTAACATCCAGACAAGCTAATAGTATTTATTTGAACTTTCAGATCATGTCATCTCCTGGAAGAATAGAAATTCACTGATTGCTGTGTAACTCTTCTTAATATAGTAGGGTGGAGGCAACTATAAAGTGCATATAAAAGATTCTATGTATGCATATATGGGACAAAATAAAGGAAATTTATTATGTTGATAAATGATGGTTAGGGTTTGTCACTTAAGAAGATAAGCAAGGTATTTGTGAACATTAGCATAGTGAGATGTTAGTTTTTTCTTTCCCAACTTTCGTGGCAAAATTTAGGAATAATAGATGCTTAAAAAATTCTGTCTCTTGTGGTCAAATTGCTGTATTTCCAAACAAGAGACAGAAAATAGTATGAAATGAATTTAATTTGTTTTCAGAAATAAAGTTTTTAGTTTCAGCAAATTTTATTTAGTAGAAAAACTGTATTTGGACATCAGGCTTTTTACCTCTGGGAAATTCCTTAACTGATATGCATGTCTAAGTATTCCTCAAAGCAATGAGATAAACAATCCTCAACTCTGCCATAAACTCTGTAACTGCTGTCTCTCAGGCAGGAAGATCTGTGTCCTTGCTAGATGGATGTTTCCAGTATTTTTGTCTTGATTTGAAATATATGTAGGTGGGAGAAAATGGAGACAGGGCCAAAGAACTGACAAACCATGAAACTGGAGTGGAGGAAGAATCAAGTCCCATCTTGGGAGGAGACATTTGTTGTTTGCTGGTTACTTACTTTGCAGGATCATGGAACAACACTGAAAGAGGAAGGAGGGGGAGAGATAAAAAAACCCCAAACCAACAAAGAAGAGAATTATACTTTCTTTCAGCCTTGCTCAAAATTGTAATGCGTTTCTGTTAGAGCTTGGGGGTGGTGGTTTGTTTTTAAGATCTTAAATTTCTGTGTTCTATAGAATTCACTTAAAGCTAAGTAATGTTCTTGAATGTAAGTTATTGTCCAATAATATGCATTAGTTAATAATACACCTTGTGTTCCAGAACAAAAATAACCAAGGAAATGTGCATAAACAAAGTGAAATAACGGCATCACCTACTTTTGCAGTTAATTGATTATCATAAAGAGATATGGTTGGGTTTTTTCCTCTAAATAATTCTATTTAGATTTGGGGTTTTTTTTTTTTCTCTAGTTGATAAGCATAACTGTAAAGTGCTAAAGTAGTTTGGGAAAATGGAAGTAAGTAGTATGATATTGACATCAACTTTATAAAATTCCATTCTGAGAAGCATTTTCATTTGTTGTATTAGACCTGGAAATCTGTGCAATCAAAATGTTTTTGTAATCAGTACGGAAAGGCAGGAAATAATGTTAATCCTTGTGGTCTGTGTTGTTTATTTTTATAGCTATGGATTAAAGTGGTCTTGTATGGTTGATATATTGAAGCTGAGAAGACATCTATTTGATAATACTTAATAGCTTGGCATCACATTAGTTTCCATAATTGCCGCTTCATGTACTGTGCTGCTACATTTTCTTTTCCAGTGAACCAGATATCACACTATCAGCTACCTGAGGAAATGGGACTTCTGCGCTGTGCTAGTGACTATCTCTGTTGTGGACGTAATGGTGGCAAGTCTGCTTCAAAAAAAAAAAGTTGACTTTCACATGCTACATGTTTATGAATGAATTCAATATACGAAGTTTCATTTATTTTCATTATTGTTATAACCTGAGTGATAGAAGTGAAAGAACTCAGAATTTTTAATAGGGAGTAAGGAGTGCAGTTCTTCATTTACAAATATTTCTGAATTTAGATGTGTTTAACTGTGATGTAAGACAAAAAGACCAGAGGTTCTGGCTTGTATGGCTGGAGAGTCAATGTAAATGTCTAATTTAAAAAAACCCAAAAAATTAGTTTCCCATTGTAAGTGACCTTCTTTGGTTGCAATCAAGGCAGTGTAAGTAACTATGTGTGTAGCAGTTGATTTCGTTTTAATGACTATGCTGACAAAGCTTTAATGTGGAGAAATCACATTTACCTTGGAGATATGGTGGGGCTAATGATAATTAGACAAAAGTTTATAGAGGATAAGAAATAAAAGAAACTTACTACATAGTGTTTAAGAGTAAAATCTGTTCAAAGAGTGAGCATAGCAAGTTCAAAGACCACCTCTGGCACGTGATATGTATGAAAACAGTAATTTCCACCTGGACTTAAACTAAGCATATTTGAGGCAACAAATTTATTCCACTGAAAAAAACATGCCAAAGGATGAAATGTCCTTGCAAAAGAAATGCTTTGAACATGGGGACTGGATAGCTTTATTTAGACTTGTTAATGGCATTGCCAGCTCCTGAGAAGAAATTGTGTGACAAAATATGATATGCAGTGTACTACAGAAAATTTTGGCTATGAAGAGTGTGTATTGTTTACTTTCTAGTAAAATTGAAAAAATCTACCAGATACTTGTGGAGTGTTTCAGAAAATAATTGTTGGATTTTTTTTCCAGTGGAATAAAGGTAGGTGGCTGGATGCGTTCTTTCAGTACATTTAGTTTGCTGCTGTTCATTCTTGTATAGCAAATCTTTTTATAGTCTGTCATTAATTTTTAGGATTTTTTTTTAAATTTTAGTAGAATTGACTTGAAGTCGTATTTGTGCAAGACATAAAATGCAATGACAGTGCATGAATATGAAATGGCCAGATGAATTGTTGAGTTCAACTCCCATGTTAATGCTTGTTAACACTAAAGTCAGTATGGCTATCATGAAACAAGTAAACTGAGCAAAGCTAAGGATTCCAATTTGATATTGATAGTGCTTTCCAATTTTATAAAAGCTATTAGTTTACATGAATTGGGTGTTAACTAGAATCTAGCTAAAAAAAGAAGTGATTTTATCTTTCCAATTTACTGTGGACTAAAGTTAAATTTGCAAGGTGATCTCTAGTTGGCCAGCTGAAAAAAAAGGAAGAGGAATGCACTTGGTGAGTAGCTGTGCTCAGAGTATCTAAAGATGAATAGACTTACTATTTTAGACAGGTAAAGATTTCAGTGTTCTAAATCGAGAGACTTCTAGGCCTGAATTTGAAAGGAACAATTTATTTACCCTTTTTAATTCAGGTTGAGTGGTAGTTGTACATCATTTCATTAGAAAACAACAATAAGAGAAATCTTTCCAGCTGAACAGCCAGAAACAAGGGACAAAGTTCAAATAGTACACATTCTTGAACTCTAAAAAAAGAACAAATTAATGTTATATAACCTATTTTTTTCAACCTTCATAGCACTTAATATCCTTTAACAGAATTAATTGCCTTTGGAATGTTTACCATGTATTGACTGCCATCTTAAGAATATTCTTATTTTATGGTATGATAGAAGACGATCTCCTTAAATTATACGTATCAAAATTTCCTGCAGCATATTGATCATAAGTCTAAAAATATAGCACAAATACTATATTCATTTGGAATACTTTAGAATATATGCATAACATATATTTAATATGGAATTAGTGTAATTAGAATGAGAATTAATGTAATACATAGGTAAGCATCCTAATCTCTTTAGGAAGAGATTATACAGCAAATTTAGCAGTGCCTGTCTTCTCTGAATTCAGACAATGAACAGAATAAGAAATGAGCAGGAAAAAAATTAAAAAGCAGTATCTGAATATTATTAGTATTAGTAAATTTAGGTATTTTATCTGCAAATTATGTCCCTGATTCCATTGTGTGATGCTTCATGAGAGGTCTTAAGTACTTCAAAATTAACTAACAAACTCTGTTATTTGTCCTGAAGGTACTACATAACAGCAAATACAAATATTTCCAGCTTCTTTAAAATATGCAGCAAATGGTTTATGTTAATAATGCAAACTAAATACCTGGTTAATGATTTTATGTTCCTAATACAACAAAAGACATGGCCTAAGGCTGTAAATAATTATACAACTTGAAGATTACCTAATAATTTGATTTGAATTCAGACATCAGGTTTTTGCAGAGCCAGACATGTGCGAGCAGAAACTGCAGCTGAGTTAAACCAAAACACAAGTTATTCTGTAAGTATTAAAAAACTCTCTGCCCTGTGCATAGGTTGTTTGAAAGTAGCGTGAAGCTTGCAAACTGCTGCCAACTATGATCCTGAGTATACGAGCATGACCGAACTTGCTAATGAAACTATGTGACAGCCTGTTGGATGCAGACAGGCATTTGCACTCCTTAGAGAAGACTTTTGCTGTAAGTCAAACAGAACCCTAAATATTCTAAATAAACTAAGGGTCGATAAATACAGCCAGAAGTGTAGTCCTACCACACTTCCTTTAGTTGCTGTGGTTATGCAAGCAGTACACATTTATCTATCTATAGTTGTTATGTTTAACTTTAACTACTCTGACTTTTATAATCAGTAATTTGTAATAAGTGGTGAATAAGTTTAATTCTGGCTAGTTTATTATTCCGTGGATGCAGAAAACATGTGCTGGCAAGCTGGGGCAATTTAATAACATGAGTATGTAAGATTAAACAGGGCTGTTACCTACTTTAGATATGATGGAACTATGGTCACTGAGATAAACTAATGTATGGACTCAGTCACAAAACCACTGAATTGGTTTACCAGTCATTGCAACAGACTTATATTCATTCCATCCAGCAAAATATTTCAGGGTATGGTTTACTTCAGGGTCATACTGGCATACAATGCTGGATCTGGGACATAACAATTACCTGAGTGAAGGCACCTAGGGCTGTTTGAGAAGCTATAATAAGTCCTGCTTTGCCTTCAGCTGCAGGTTCTGGTTTGCCCCTGTATGTCTGGTGTTGTATCTGCTAGCCTTATGCAAAGTTTGCATGTTTTGACATCTAAAATATCACTAGATGGACTTATATTTAAATTACTGGATCAAGCCCAAGATACTGGAGAAAGTGACTGCACTAGTTTTTTCCTGTGTTGTCTATATATGGCCATGTGACCCTCTTACACTTGAAGTAATATTCAGACTTTATTTTTGTCATCTGTAGTCCTGCAGTCTTTTGTTGGAAGATAATTTTTTGTTGAAGGCTCTGCAAAGGGATCTAAACAGACTGGACCACTGGGCTGAGACCAACGACATGAGGTTTAACAAGGCCAAATGCCGGGTCCTGCACTTGGGGCACAACAGCTCTATGCAGTGCTACAGACTAGAGGAAGTCTATCTAGAAAGCTGCCAGGAGGAGAAGGACCTGGGGGTATTGGTTGACAGTGACTGAACATGAGCAAGCAGTGTGCCCAGGTGGCCAAGAAGGCCCATGGCATCCTGGCTTGTATCAGAAACGGTGTGACCAGCAGGTCCAGGGAGGTGATTCTCCCTCTGTACTCCGCACTGGTGAGACTGCTTCTTGAATCCTGTGTGTAGTTCTGGGCGCCTCACCACAAGAAGGATGTTGAGGCTCTGGAGTGAGTCCAGGGAAGAGCAACGAGGCTGGTGAGGGGTCTGGAGAACAGGCCTTATGAGGAGTGGCTGAGAGAGCTGGGGTTGTTTAGCCTGGAGAAGAGGAGGCTGAGAGGAGACCTCATTGCTCTCTATAACTACCTGAAAGGAGGTTGTGGAGGGGAGGGTGCTGGCCTCTTCTCCCAAGTGCCAGGGGGCAGGACAAGAGGTAATGGCCTCAAGCTCCGCCAGGGGAGATTTAGGCTGGAGATTAGGAAGAAGTTTTTCACAGAAAGGGTCATTGGGCATTGGAACAGGCTGCCCAGGGAGGTGGTTGATTCACCTTCCCTGGAGGTGTTTAAGGCACGGGTAGATGAGGTCCTGAGGGACATGGTTTAGTGTTTGATAGGAATGGTTGGATTTATCTATGATAAATCACAGACTCATTTAAATTAGTAATGCACTTAGTGCAGTATTTTGAATCTTGTATAATGCCAAGAAATTCCTTGACTAAAGCATGTTTTTATTGGTCCAAAGGACCAAGGACTCTGAGTTACAAGGTAAATGTCTAGAGCAGGACAGGAAGAAGCCAGAGCAGGAACAGGAATGAAGGTTCAGGAATCCAAACTTCAGCTGTATTGGGTTGCTTATCAAGCAGAAAATAAAATCAACAGCTTTCCTTTTATATAAATTAGTGTGCCTGATGTGTCAGGATTTCAATTTGAGGAAAATCGACTATGAGTAGTGCAGACCTGCCAGAACCTGACAGGAAACACAACTGGTGGCAAGCCAGGACTCATGATTGAGCTTTTCATGTTCTCATGACCTGGATAGGATTTTACAGCAAAATGCCTGAGTTAATTTTTATTGAGTTGTTTTCTAGAAACTGGGAAGGTAAACTAAGTTGAAATTGCTTGATAATATAATAAGAGAATGTCCTCCTTATGTTTTTGGACCAGAGAATCTAATTGAATGCTAGATACTCTTGTAGTTGAGTAAATGTGTATTTTTTAGCTGTGGGATGATCTTGTGCAGCTTTGTGTAAGCATGTAGATGTTTTGTGAGTGGTGGAGGTAGGAGCAAAGACAGGATTTAGAAATGGTTTACATGCTCTGGATATATATAATGCTGATGCTAGACCTTTTTTGGAAACTGGTGGTACACATGCAATTAATTAAAGCTTTGTTACTAGTAAAGCACTTTGAAATGGAAAACTAGAACTGAACAAAAAGAAGTAACACTAATGCTGATAATAGTAGATGTGATTAATGCCATGAAACTGATATATATTTAATGCTGTGTTGCTCACGAAGATCTCATTTAATTTTATGATGTTAGCTGTTACAAGTACACAGCATGACTAGGTAAGATACTTGTTGCCAGAGATGATTGCTATTAAACATGTATTTTATATGTAAAAGACTGTTACCTCTCAAAAACAATAGATTAAATGTAGCCAAACATGTGGGAGGATATTTTCTGTTTATGTGCAAGGGAGGTGAGTAGACTGACTTACAAACATGTGTGCCGTTATTGCACTGCTTACTTCTCTGTGCAAAGTCTCCATTTAAGCATACTGCTGAGACCTTCTCAGCTCCGTGGTTTATACCCATCTGATCCTTTCTTGAACTATGGAGTCTGCATGCCCAAAGGGATGTATGTACAGCTTTATAGAGGAAAAAAATACAAGACTCTATGAAAAACTGTTCTGCAAAGAAGGCCCTGTTTACATGTACTGAAAATAGCAAAATACTCAAATCTGTGAGGACATAGCTGTACCGGTTATGTTTGAAGTAGGAAGTTATAAGAGCTTGTGATATATTGAGTTGCTTTCTATTATTGTGGGGTTTGTTGGTTTTTGTGGTTTTTTTAAATTTTTTTTTTAAAGATTCAGAGACACTTTTAAAATTTACCAGGTACTTTTTGTGAAATGCTTGCAGCAAGGCTGTGGCAGCTGTCATTTCTGCAGAGAGTGGGAAACTCTGTCACTGAAGTAGAGTAATTCTGTATTTACTTGACTCACAAATGAAATATTGCAGCAATTTCATCACGCCCTTCCGCAAGAGAAACTCTGTACTGGAGTCTTGGAGATCTGGCTTTTCTCCCCTGCAGTCTACGGAGGGGGACTGGATCTACTGAAACAGGGTAACTGGCCTCATCATGCCCTTTGCAGATGGCAAGTCTTGCGTTCTGTGTGGCTCAGACCTTGCTGGAAGGGGTGTTCTTCAGCCACTGCAGCCTTAAAAGCTTCAAGACTTGAAGCAAGAAAGGGTCAGGGTAGGTAGAGTGAAAAAACCTCTCTCACAGAGAGGGCTCATATGGAGGAGGAATTCTGAATTTTACCAATTTTACCTCATGCTTTGTTGTATAATTCAGGTACACCTTGATAGATTACTTCAAATTTACAAGAACTTTTCTATAAATTAGCCTGAAAGTTTCAAAACTGAGATGCCTTTTTTTTCTCCCTACACTTCAAATTTGGGTTAAACCCCATTGGATTTATGGTAAAAGGCAAATGTATGCTTGCTGTGAACCCTTGCACTCCTTTCTTCATTTCTAGATACTTAGACTGAATTCTTCTCTTACTCAGACTATAGCATAAAATGAAGTCCTGCAACAGGTTATTCTCAATTAAACCTGTGTATAATTGTAGCTGGGCTATTTTAATAGATGACCTTTGTTTATTTAGTTTCAGCTGCTTAAATCTGAAGAGCTTTTAATGGTTAGCAGGTGTATTGGTATTTAAATAATTAAGCACCAATTATGTAATAAACACCAAAGGTGCTTCTGGATTATTATCAGCCACCAAATTGTGAATTTTTATATTCTAAATGAACCTAGGAACTGTTTCAATAATATGAAATGAGATCAATTTGGAAATTGATTTTGTGCCAAAGCAAACAATATAGCTTTGTCCTCAGTGCCAAGAAGATGTGTTTTCACCACTAGATAATTAATACACATTTTACTCATGCCAGCATAGAAAATTAGCCTGGATTTTACTGCAAAGTAACTGTAGCAATTGAGTGCTACTACAGTGCTGGTTGATCTTGTCTCCATTGGGATTTTGCAGTATGTTTTCAAATGCTAGCTTCCCTGCTGTAAAAAGCCAGCCGAACAAAAATAAAACCCTCCAAACAAAATGCTGAAAATAACTCTCCCGCTTCCAGTCAAAGAAACTGAATTATTATTCATTTATATATACCTGTGTGTATATGTTTGAATATTTATATGTATATAGAGAGTGTAAGATTCATCTCTTAACCTCTGTTGTTTTCTGACCAACCACAATTATATCAGGTAAGGAACATGAATAGAGTAGGACTAGTTTGAAACCTTGCAGTCTGGTATGAAGGGGGAGAGAATGGCAGGTCTTGAGGCGATTCTTTAATTTCTGAAAGGGCAGTTGAGAATTTTAGGAGATGGTGAAGGAATATGTCAGGGAATGAATGGAAATGAAATTAAATTGACAAGAGAATGTGCTGAGATTGGTTAAGAAAGGGTATTCATTCCTGAATATATAGTTCTAAAAAGAATTACTGGAAAAGAAATGTATTGGTGTTTCCTGTCCAAAAGCTGATAAAAACAAGAGGCATGTTAAAAAAATAATTAAAACAGTAATATGCTTAGCTGCATTTAGCTTTTTTGTCTTCTACAATTTTTTTCTTATTTTTAACTTTGTTTCTATGTTAAAGATTTCTTCTACATGCTTTGGGTTAGAATTATCTCATTCTTTTCATAACTTCTTAAATCCTCATAAATTGTATGACCCAGAATTTATAGTTGTCAAAAAAAATACCATGGATCTTCAGTCCCATCATGAAAATATGGAAGTATATAGGGAATGTATTATCCCATCCATTCCTTCTTAGCGTTGACAGATGTGATTGTTTGGATCATACATAAGGTAGAAATAGGTAGAGTTATCATAGAATCATAAAATCATAGAACAACCAGGTTGGAAGAGACCCATCAGATCATAGAATCATAGAACAACCAGGTTGGAAGGGACCCATCGGATCTTCTAGTCCAACCATTCCTATCAAACACTAAACCATGTCCCTCAGGACCTCATCTACCTGTGCCTTAAACACCTCCAGGGAAGGTGAATCAACCACCTCCCTGGGCAGCCTGTTCCAATGCCCAATGACCCTTTCTGTGAAAAACTTCTTCCTAATCTCCAGCCTAAATCTCCCCTGGTGGAGCTTGAGGCCATTCCCTCTTGTCCTGCCCCCTGGCACTTGGGAGAAGAGGCCAGCACCCTCCCCTCCACAACTTCCTTTTAGGTAGTTATAGAGAGCAATGAGGTCTCCTCTCAGCCTCCTCTTCTCCAGGCTAAACAACCCCAGCTCTCAGTCACTCCTCATAAGGCCTGTTCTCCAGACCCCTCACCAGCCTCTATGCTCTTCTCTGGACTCACTCCAGAGCCTCAACATCCTTCTTGTGGTGAGGGGCCCAGAACTTAACAAGGAGCGGCCTCACCAGTGCGGAGTACAGAGGGAGAATCACCTCCCTGGCCCTGCTGGTCACAACATTTCTGATACAAGCCAGGATGCCATGGGCCTTCTTGGCCACCTGGGCATACTGCTGACTCATGTTCAGTCGGTTGTCAACCAACACCCCCAGGTCCCTCTCCTCCTGGCAGCTTTCTAGACAGACTTCCTCTAGTCTGTAGCACTGCATAGGGTTGTTGTGTCCCAAGAGCAGGACCCAGCATTTGGCCTTGTTAAACCTCTTGGCACTGGACTCTGCCCAGCAGTCCATCCTATTCAGATCCCTCTGCAGAACCTCCCTACCCTCCAGCAGATCAACACTTCCACCCAGCTTAGTGTCTCTGCAAACTTGCTAAGGGTGCACTCAATGTCTTCATCCAGGTCATCCAGGGCTCTGAGCCCTGGGGACACCACTTGTAACTGGCTTCCAGCTGGAGTTAACTCCATCTACCACCACCACTCTCTGGGCATGGCCATCCAACTGGTTTTTCACCCAGGAGAGTGTGTGCCTGTCCAGGCCAGAGGCTGACACTTTCTGAAGCAGAATGCTGTGAGAAACTGTGTCAAAGGCTTTACTGAAGTCTAGGAAGACCACATCCACAGCATTTATCTTATCTAGTAGGTGGGTCACTGTCATAGAAGGCGATCAGGTTAGTTTGGCAAGACCTGCCTTTTGTAAACCCGTGTTGATTGGGCCTGATCACCCGGTTCTCTTGCATGTGCTTCATGATAGCACTCAAGATCACCTGTTCCATGACTTTCCCCGGCACTGAGGTCAGACTGACTGGCCTGTAGTTCCCTGGATCCTCCCTGCAATCCTTGTTGCAGATGGGCACATCAGCCAGGCTCCAGTCCAGTGGAACTTCCCCAGTCTTCCAGAACTGTTGGAAGATGATGGAAAGGGATTTGACCAGCACATCTGCCAGCTCCTTCATAACCCTAGAGTGAATCCCGTCTGGCCCCATAGACTTGTGGGTGTCCAGTTGGGCAAGCAAGGCTCTGACCACCTCCTTTTGGATCATGGGAGCCTTGTATTGCTCCTCTAGTTCTGGGGTTTGTACACAGAGGGAACAGCTTTCTTTACAATTAAAGACTGAGGCAATGAAGGCATTAAGTACCTCAGCCTTCTCCTCATTCCCTGTCACTGTTGTTCCTTCTGCATCCAATAGGGACTGTATGATATTTGTATGACTGTGTTTGGAATATCAGTACACCTGGAGCAGCCAGGGTACATTGCTACATCTTCCTTTTATGCACTTCATATGTGGCTGTAGTTGCCTTCATGGGCCCTTTTTTTTTTGTTTATCCAGAGACCACAGATTCAAAAACGCTTTACTGGTCTAAGCTAGGGATGCTCTTTTGAAAGAATTGCCAACTTTCCGCTGAATAAATCAGGAGAAAGGCTACTATCTGTTCATCATTCAAAGGGTTTTATATACACAGTGAAAGACAAATATTGGAGGTAAATGCTTAAAACTGTACTGAACTATTAAAATCTATGTTTGGGCAGGGTACTTTGTCTTCTGTGTGGAATATGATTCGCTAGTACTTTGTATCCTCACAAGCTGCTCATCGCTGAGCCCTTATGAGATGCCTGGTTAACTGCAGACAGCTCAAGGGAACACCATACTTTGAGCATCAGACTCTTATACTTCTTGCCTAGTTGTGAGAGTGCAACCAAGTAATTGCCTGTTTCAAATGTGTGAATGGATATCTCCAGGCATGAAGGTTCAAAATATATTTGATTCTTATAAGAGGAAACTACCTGGCTGAGAAAATTGACCCTGAGGCACAGTGGAAATGAAGACTTTTATAAAATGATATTTATCATTACTACCCATAGAGAGATAATTTGTGATTATTGTGCAATTTAGTAATGTCGCCATGAGTAGCTCTATATTATTTCTTTGCTTGGTACGTTAACATGCATTACATGAAAGACATTTGCAAATACATTTAAGGAACTGTGTAAATAATTTGGGCTTAAAAATATTTATATTGATTTATATGTAATTTATTGTATGTATGTAGTGTGCAAGGTGATTGATATGCAATTCATTTATTTGCTTACTGCTTGTAATGCTGTATAGATGATTTTTTAAATTCAAGTTTAATGGACATAGGTATAATGGCTGTAAAGATTACAGTGGGAAACTGAAAAGAGATTTGCATGATTAAATTAAGAAATGTTTTAATTGAATATTGCTAGAAATTGGTAGCCATGATAGCAACACCATTCAAACATAGGGAAAAAGATCTTTTCCAAGCATTTCTCCAGCCTGCCTATTTTTCTTTTTCTTGAAGGGAAGTTTCCAGTCCATTATACAATCATCATGTTAAACTGTAATTACTCTTCTGTATATTTTGAAGAAGCCCATGAGAAGCTGCAGTGTGACTGGGTGGATCTGGCAGGAAACTACCACTTAGAGACTAGAAAAATGAACTCCTGTGATATAATAATACATGTAAAAAGTGGCACAAAATCTCTTTTGTCTCTTGAAACTGGTAGGTTTTCTATGGGGATGGACATGTGAAAGTGCTTACTAGAGGTATTGATCAGGTGTCTACTAGTCATTTACTGACAGAAAATGAAACAATAGGTGTAAAGTGGTTTTTGAACCAGTGGGCATTTGGGAGCAAAAAATACATGTGCAATAATTGGATAGAAGTAAAATCATGCTGTAAATTGAGCTAATCTTATCTTAAACAAACACAAATATAGTATTTTAAACAAAGCTTAATTATGCCTTAGAAACACTTTGTTATAAGAAGTATGAGAGAATCCTTGAAGAATAAATAATTAAGCCAGATTTTAGGGTTTGTTTTAGAAATAGACTAATCTTTTATTTCAGCATGGGCAACAGTAGAGCATTTTAGAGAACAATGCAAGGTTTTCTTTTGTACTGGAGAAGTCATTTGTTACCGGTACCTTGTCGTCAGTTTCTTTCAGACTACTTTATGAGATTTGAAGGTTTTTATGAGATTTGAAGTTTCTGATGGTTCTTACTAACTACGGGGCAATATTTTGGTTTCCAGATTGTTTGAAAATAGATTTCTGCATTGCTTTCTGTTTCATAGTTTTGTTAGCTCATGCTTTTGGGGTAAAGATATCCTGCATATGGTGACAGATAATCTAATAAACATAGCTTTTCTTGAAAATAGCCATCTTGCATTTAAGAAAGCTTTTGTAAAAGCATCTGCAAATAAGCATCTGTAGTAGGAAAAAGAGAAGTACGATCAGTTTAATTTAGTAAATAAATACTAGTTAATTCATAACGCTTAGTGAGCAGACTCTTCAAACTGTTCCATTGGTGCAGACACTCAAGCAGTAGTGCAGAGCTCAGTATTCTGCTGGCTCAGTGCCCTTCTGGCCTTGTTGTAGGATCTGTGCTTGAGCTGCCCCTAGGCTCAAGAGTCACTCTGTGAGTACAGTGCTGGCATATTTTAAGATGCCCATGGAGCAGCTCTATCTGTCTGGGCAGGCAGAACCTGCAGTCCTTAAAATTCACCCCTTTTAATCTAAATGGTTGATCTGTATGAAGAGTTAGCTTCACCACTATGAAGAAGGCAATATGATGTTCATCTGCAAACCATGGATTTCTCTCCAGAAATTTTCTCCAGCACACAAAGAGTAATTCTCACAAAGTATTAAAATGAACTACCTATTTTGTAGCACCTATACAGATCACTATAAAATTATATAGCTTGGACTAAAAATAAATAAACCATGCAATGCAAATGTGAATACGGATATACGTAATAATAAATTCTGCAGTACCTTGTTAAGTTTGTGAAAGGTTGTTCTCTGGATTCTTTTATTTGGAGATGAAAGTGACTGTTGGACCACATATTCTCTAGCCCTCGCACTTCATTCATTCTCACTATTTTACCCTTGAGCCCCATATTCTCTGTTTTACCAAACTATGTTTTTATTTATTACATAATTAAAACCTTCAGTTTGCCCTATTCTTCTAGTTTCTCAAGATTTGTTAAGGTAGCTTTTAATTTTTCTTCTCATCTATCTAATTTGAAAATACAGTCTCAGACACAGGTGATGTTCTTGTGGACATTTAGTTCTCATCTATTCTTGATGTCAGTGGGAGCTAGTATGTCTTGTGGGGTCTAATGTATTGTCTGTTTGCATGTTATTGGAAGGAGGTCTAGGAGGTTCCTAGAGTGTGTGGAAGACAACTTCCTTGTGCAGCTAGTGAATAAACCAACGAAGGAGGGTGCCCTCCTGGACTAGCTGTTTGTCAACAAAGAAGGCCTTGTGGGGGATGTGGCAGTAGAGGGACGCCTAGGACTAAGTGATCATGAGATGATAGGGTCTTCTGTTCTAGGCAAAGTGAAGAGGGTAGTTAGCAGGACAGTTGCATTAAATTTCTAGAGGGCAGACTTTAAACTCTTTAGAAGGCTGGTTGGCAAAGTCTCCTGGGAGACAGTACTTGAGGGCAAGGGAGCCCATGAGGGCTGGTAGCTATTCAAAAAGGAGATCCTAGCAACACAGGAGAAAGCCATCCCCGTGTTCTGGAAAAAAAGCAAGCCGGCAGGGTTAAAAACCAGCTTGGTTGAGTAGAGAGATCTCAAGTGACATTAGGAAGAAGAGGAATCTTTATAGGCTCTGGAAGAGGGGGACAGGCGTCTTGGGTGGACTACAAGAGGGAAGTGAGGTTATGTAGGGAAAAAATCAGAGGGGTTAAGGCTGAACTACTAGAGATCAGGTTAGCAAAGTCTGCGAAGGATAATAAAAAAATCTTTCTATTAAAATATAAATAACAAAAGGAGACCTAGGGAGACCATACAGTCCCTTTTGGACACAGAGGGAACAACAGTGACAGGCAATGAGGAGAAGGCTGAGGTACTTAATGCCTTCTTTGCCTCAGTCTTTAATTGTAAAGAAAGCTGTTCCCTCTGTGTACAAACCCCAGAACTACAGGAGCAATACGAGGCTCCCATGGTCAGAGCCTTGCTTGCCCAACTAGACACCCACAAGTCTATGGGGCCAATACCCTAGGGTATTGAAGGAGCTGGCGGATGTATTGGCCAAACCCTTTTCCATCATCTTCCAGCAGTCTTGGAAGACTGGGGAAGTACCACTGGACTGGAGGCTGGCTGATGTTGTGCCCATTTACAAGAAGGGTTGCAGGGAGGATCCGGGGAACTACAGGCCAGTCAGTCTGACCTCAGTGCCAGGGAAAGTCATGGAACAGGTGATCTTGAGTGCTATCATGAAGCACATGCAAGAGAACCGGGTGATCAGGCCCAGTCAACACGGGTTCACAAAAGGCAGGTCTTGCCAAAGCAACCTGATCGCCTTTGATGATAAAGTGACTCCATTACTGGATGAGGGAAAGGCTGTGGATGTAGTCTTCTTGGACTTCACCAAAGCCTTTGACACGGTTTGTCACAGCATCCTGCTTCAGAAAGCATTAGCCTCTGGCCTAGTCAGGCACACACTCTCCTGGGTTGAAAACTGGTTGGATGGCCGGGCACAGAGAGTGGTGGTAAATGATGTTAAATCCAGCTGGAGGCCAGTTACAAGAGGTGTCCCCAGGGCTCAGTGCTGGGTCTATCCCTGATCAATGCATAACAATCCTATGCAGTGCTACAGACTAGGGGAAGTCTATCTAGAAAGCTGCCAGGAGGAGAAGGACCTGGGGGTGTTGGTTGACAACCGACTGAACATGAGTCAGCAGTATGCCCAGGTGGCCAAGAAAGCTCATGGCATCCTGGCTTGTATCAGAAACGGTGTGACCAGCAGGTCCAGGGAGGTGATTCTCCCTCTGTACTCCGCACTGGTGAGGCCGCTCCTTGAATCCTGTGTTAAGTTCTGGGCCCCTCACCACAAGAAGGATGTTGAGGCTCTGGAGTGAGTCCAGAGAAGAGCATTGAGGCTGGTGAGGGGTCTGGAGAACAGGCCTTATGAGGAGTGACTGAGAGAGCTGGGGTTGTTTAGCCTGGAGAAGAGGAGGCTGAGAGGAGACCTCATTGCTCTCTATAACTACCTGAAAGGAGGTTGTGGAGGGGAGGGTGCTGGCCTCTTCTCCCAAGTGCCAGGGGGCAGGACAAGAGGGAATGGCCTCAAGCTCCACCAGGGGAGATTTAGGCTGGAGATTAGGAAGAAGTTTTTCACAGAAAGGGTCATTGGGCATTGGAACAGGCTGCCCAGGGAGGTGGTTGATTCACCTTCCCTGGAGGTGTTTAAGGCACGGGTAGATGAGGTCCTGAGGGACATGGTTGAGTGTTTGATAGGAATTGTTGGACTTGATGATCTGATGGGTCCCTTCCAACCTGGTTGTTCTATGATTTTATGATTCTATGATAACTCTACCTATTTCTACCTTATGTATGATCCAAATAATCACATCTGTCAACGCTAAGAAGGAATGGATGGGATAATGCATTCCCTATATACTTCCATAATTTCATGATGGGTCTGACGATTGTTTGATAGGAATGGTTGGACTCTATGATTCGGTGGGTATCTTCCAACCTGGTGATTCTATGAAGTCTTGGAACAGTCATCATTTGTTTAGTATTTACAGAGTTGTATATTGAAATGTATCATCTCTGTTACCCCCTATTCCACTCCTACCTTTCTTTGCCCGTGTAGGAGTTCTGGAAGTGCTGCTAAACTGAGTGTGATGAGGCAAAAATACCCTGGTCTCACACAAAAGTTCCACCTCTGCTCCTGCCTTCTGACAATTCACTAACTGGTTTATTCAATCTAATTGCTTGTAATGAAGATGACTTCCAATGGAGCAAATGAGTCCTCAGGCAGATATGCAGAATCATAGAATCATAGTTCCACATCTCAAGTAAAGGATATTAGTAAATATTTTAGTGTACTGCATCTATAATTTAAAGTTTTAAAAGCAAATCAACTAAGAAATTATATAGGATTAAAATTGATTTTGTAATGATTAATTTAATATGTTAAGAATACGATCAGTTTGCTTAGTTTAAATTACATATTTAATTCTGTTTCTTTAGAAGTGAGCAATATGGCCTACTAAAATAATAATTAAGAAGTGATTGCATTAACTGAAATGGTTTTAACCAAATCTTGAAGTGTGATTACAAAATGCTGTATAGTCCTTGTGAAGATCATGTTTTCTGAGGATATTTCTGATGGTATATGGAGCTGATACATACCAGCCAAAGCTTTTAATTGATGTGGCAGGTTGCATAGTAGAATCAATAAATGTCAGTGTCTAACAATGATTTTTACAGGGTAATAATTTCAATTTTATCATTTGTAGCCATCTCCATCAAATGAGTTTCTAATGAGTAGAGATGTTTCTGGGTTTTGTATTTGAATTTGAAGAGTGTTAAGATCTTTAATTGGTTTCAATGGCCAGATACTCAGTAGCTATACATGATTATTTTTTAGAATTTACTTTTATTATATATTATTCTCCTTTATTACTACCATAACTGTACCTCAATTAGTGCTTACCTTTCTGATTAGTTGGAAAGATTCTATGAAGTACAACAGGCAATCTCTGATCAATGTGCTTTCTTAAGTAGTTATTCAAGTTCTTGACTGTATTGAGTGTAACCTATGTTACTCTGCTTAATATATATAAAGAGTCCTGAAACAACAAAACTGTTTATGTTCTTCAAGTGTTGATATCCAAGGAATAGTCTATCTTTTGGCATATTATACTTTTAGCATTAAGTCAGACTTTTCCTGATGTTGAAGAAGGTTGTGTTTTCATCTCACATTTAATCATAAAACCCGCAAAATATACCCCATGGTAGTTTTAAATCACAGGATTTCTAAATTGACGAGTATTGTATTAAAATCAAATCATAGTGATTTCTATGTCATATAGCGGTTTATCAGCTTTGTACAGTGGGGTGCATCTCATCTTGAAAGTTTACTTAAACTTCCCCCTGTTTGTCCTATCAATATACGTCCCAAAGTAAATACAAATACATAGCAGTTTCTTGTGCTCATGCTTACTCCTACAGAACTGTACCCTGCCAAAAAGCCAGAGCTCAATGCTGAGATTGATTACTCACTTACTGAAACCCAAACCAACAGTCTTCAGATTTCTAATAACTGTTTCATTGGAGGATATCCTAGACACTTAATGGATTAACTTCATATATACATATAAAATTTAGGTAGTCTAAATATAAAAATAAATATAAATAAAGGTATGACTTAGTTTTAAGTGAGAGTAACCTTTATTGCACTTTGTACATTCTCTGTGTATGAGTGACTGCAGTAGCTTGCAAAATATGATACAAATTTAGTGTCACATTGATTTCGTTCATTTTATTACTCATTTTCAGTGCCTTCTACAACACTAAGAAAAACAAAACACCCTGGCAAACACAAATAAACCCAGTTAAAAAGTCCCCTGTCAAGCAGCAAGCAAAAAGTCTGTGCCAAGGCAGAATTTGCGGTCCAAACATAGGAGAAATTTGAAAATCCCAAAGTTTCTAGCACAAGAACAGAGCTAGTCAATATGAAGTGAATTGTAGAAGTGTACAAAGGATAGCCTGATTCAAGTTTAATGAAGTTAAGAAAATGGGTTTGTGATTTTTAAATTAGAGGGGTCAAAACTCTTATGTCAAATTCTGGGTTAGGTCCAGAACTTAAAAGAAAGAGAGCTCTTTTTTGTATTTACTTCTTACACAGGCTCTTAAAAAACCCAAAACAAACACCACCAACCCGCCTCGCACACCCCCCCCCCCCGCCCTGTTAATTTTCAATAGATACTGTTAATATACATGCATTAAATTATCCTAGATAATCACAGAATAGTTTGGGTTTGAAGGGACCTTAGAGATCATCCAGTTACAGCCCTTCTGCAATGGGCAGGGACACCTCCCACCAGACGAGGCTGCCTAAGGCCCCATCCAATCTAGCTCTGAACACCTTCAGGGATCGGGCATCCACAGCTTCCCTGGGCAATCTCTTCCAGTGCCTCACCACTCTAATTTTGAAGGAATTTCTCGTTTTGTCTAGTCTAAATCTGCCCCTCCCCAGTTTATACCCATTGCTCTTAGTCCTTTCACTACAAACATTTTTAAAAAGTCCCTTCCACAGATTTCTTGTAGGCCCCTTTCTGATACTGGAAGGTTGCTATAAGATCTCCTTGGAGCATTCTCTTCTCCAGGCTGAAAAACTACAATCTCTCAACCTATCCTCATATGGGAGGTGCTACAGCTTTCTGATCATCTTTGTAGCTTCCTCTGGGCCTGTTCCGATATCTCTGAATCCTTCTTATGCTGAAGATTCCAGAACTGGACACAATACTCCAAGTGAGGTCTCAGAAGAGAGGAATAGTAGGGAAGAATCACCTCCCTTGCCCTGCTGGCCACAGTTCTTTTGATGCAAACCAGGATATGGTTGACCTTCTGGGCTGTGAGCACTTATTGCCAGCTCATGTCGAACTTCTCGTCAACAAACACACCCAAGTCTTTCTTCACAGGGCTGCACTTAATCACATCATCCCCCACTCAGTATTGAAACTGTGGATTGCCCCAACCCAGTTGTAGGTCCTTAACAGTGAAATGTCTTTGGAAAGGGCAAGGCTGAAATACTGTTTTCTAAATCACATCTGAATGTTTTGTTAATCTGGGGTTTGTTTCAGCAGTAATGGAATCTGTGATGGCTCATCTGATTTCATAATTTTTTTAAGACTAAACCTTTTCTATCTATCACAAATGCCTATTTTATTTGTGTTATTTTGAGCTTCTAACAAGTCTTATCCTATTACAACTATTAATAAAAATAAAGATTTTATATGCATATTTGTACAGATAAGTGACAGCATTTGTATATCTATTACAAACATGATGTGGATTATGATTCTATGTCAGTGAAGTCCCTGCAGTTGTGCCATGAACATCCACAGAAGCAGACTGAGATATGACCTTGCTTAGTAACTTGTTTCTGGAAGAAATCAGTGAACTGCTGGGATGCTATCACTTTCACTGTTGGTCTGCCCACACAAACTCCTCCCTTCTCTCTTTTCCAGTCTTAACTCAAGAATGACTTTTCCCCATTTTTTCCCCAGTTTACTCCTGGGATTACATCTTGTTAGTTGATGCAGAAATGTTGCCTGCTAGTTTGAAAACTGCTGAAAATGGGGTGGGGGGGGCCTTTTATGGAAATAGCAATACAACTTTATCTCTAGCATAGCAGCGTAAATCATCTGTTTCCAATGAGGTGGTATTGTCTTGTCACACTCATTACTATGAAAACATTTTACTCTCTTCTTCAGTGTCTGTAATATACAGGATTGTAGTTGGTAAAATGACAAGAATGAACTTAATGATGGATAGTTTTCCCCTTTGATGCCATGTTTGTCCCAGTTTGTCAGTTCTGGTGGTTCTTCAGGGATACAGCACAGAGGACCATACTTAGTCATCCATCTCATTCTGCAGCTCTCCGCAATCATTTGTTCAAAAAATGGTGCAGCAGTTGACTGTGCTGAAGAGGTATTGTAAACTGTGGGAGTCTGTCAGTGATGTTATACTTCAGTGCAACTGCCTCTGTTCACACAAACTAAGGGTGAGGTTCCGTACGATTAGTCTGTGAAAACTTATCTGTGTTTTTCCTGTTGCTCATTTAATGCAATTCTGTCTGTTGTCCTTGTCATGTATAATAGATTCATGACAACAGGTAGATGTTAAGAGACTGTAAAGTAATCAATCCTTATTTCCTCTAGCACCTTTGGTTTTAGATAAATTATACTATGTTAAGCCATTAATGAATTTGATTCCAAGTGTCAGCCCACTAACCTGGTAGGATTAATGATATTTTAAAAATAGTATAGTGATGACATATTTGTCCCCATTTGCACTGAAAGATTATGAAGAGTAGCTACTAGCACAAACCACTGGTGGAGGAGTGAGTGTGAAGAATTTCTTGTCCTATTTAGCAATAGGACACACTTCTGGAAATTATCACAAAACTCTGGTGTACTTTATGGATAGATGTCAGCTATTTCTAATCCTCTGGGAGGTTTCTTAGAAGAGAATGATAGATACCTATGGGAAAAACAGATGTGATGAAGGGACTAAAAGCCAAAATCTTTAGCTAGTATAAACTGGAGAAGATCCAGTTCACTGACAGATACTGATTTTTTCAGAACTGCGAGGGTTTGAATCAGCTGAGAATGCAACACTAGATTTGCAGACTTTTTCTTAAAGTGTAAGAAATATGAATACTTCTTTTGATAATAGTAATGAAGTATAAAATCCCAAATTAATTAACTGATTTTCAGAAGGCTGGTAGAACAAAACATGTTAATTTTCACATAGACATGCTCGTCTTATTTAACAAAGAAATGGGAGCAGTAACTTGGACAACAAAGCCACCTCTTAAACAACTTGAACATAAATATCCTACAGGCTTTAGGAACTAAGATAACGATCTCACTCCTACCCTCTTGATCATAATGATCATTAGACTACTGTTTTTACAAAGAGCATGTTCCAATATATTTAGTCCTGGATTTCTATTTCTAAACTTACGATAACAAAATAGTAAATGTTTTTCTCTTCCTACATTGTCAAATGATTTTTTTTTCCTCTGAATAGAATGAGATATTGTGGCTTACCACTTGTTATGGATTTACTGATGCATACAACACTTTATTAAGCAGGTCTTGAATGGGAAATTGTTATTTTAAGCCATCTTCTTGATGTAATGCTCAAAGATACGTAATGTGAAGTTTTTTTTTCCTTTGGGAAAGACAACAGAGTTTCAGAGGATAAGTTTTGGGTTTGGAGGAAAAAGATCAAGTGGAAGGGTTCTGAAATTATGTAAGAACAAAAAAAAAATAGATAACAAAGGTGCTCTTTGAGGAAAAGTAAGACCTTGAAGAGCTCAGGTGAGCTTGTGGTAAGCTGGAGTATATCTGAAGCAAGCAAAACATTATTTGAGCTTCTCCAAGGAGTCAATTGAAAATTATAGAAGAAAGCTAGTGAATAGACTTCTATCATGTTGGTATAGCAAGCTGCTACTTCAGTAGTGGAATACAGTATAAATGCAAAACCTGCAATAATTCCCTGTTCAAATTGAGCCTACGGAGCTTTAAAGACTTTATGAGAAGTCCTAAACTGTAATACTAAGAAGTATTTGGGCTGCTCTTATTTGTTTCTTATATTGTAGTCTTACATATTGTGTCAAATATTTGATTGGTGATTAATTTCGTGGACCATAAATAGTCACTTCTAACAATTTACTGCATTGGAGAGAAAAAAATTGTACTTGGAGGTGTTTATAAGGAACTGACTTGATGCTCCTGACTTGATGTTGTAATGAAATTTCAGTGCCTCTAAATGTAACACAATAGTGCTCTGCATGGGATTAAAGCCCACTAATGTTAATGGATGTCTTTTGATGCCAGTAGCCCTGTCTGCAAAGGCTTACAGTTTAATAGCACAGAAATCTAAATAATAATACAAAAAAGTAGTCCTTTGTTTTCAGGTAGTTATGTACTACTGTCATTTAATTTTTGAGGAAGGTAAATTAGGATACACATTCTCCACTGTTAAACTAAGGCAAAGTTGATGTGCAGGATTCCATGCTTTCAGTTGGTAATTTCCACTTCAAATCCCAAACCAGGTTTGGTCACATAAGAACTCAATTGCAAGTCATGGTTCCCTATGTTGGTTTTAAACATTTCTGAGTTTAATGAAAGATTGAGTATTTACACCAGCTATGGGAAATCGTCACACTAGAGTGCCCACATACCTTCAGTTATTCCCTAAAAGTTGTCTTGAGAGTATTGCCTAAATCGTATCTCTTAGGCATAGATGCTTCTCTCAGTCCCATATGGATTTTCATTCTGTTACACCAGGGAAAATAAACAGCACTTCTGTATTTCATGCATTTATGTACACCTGGCTGCAGCTCCCATCTCTGCTGTAAGAGTTAGCAGACATAAAAAAATATCAGTATTCATACAGCTTTGCTTTTGGAAAAAATATTCTTGTAACTTGGATGCTGCATTCTCAGGCTCTTAAAGTCTCATATCAAAGAAACAATAGCAGGATAAAATTAAAAAGATCTGAAAATGATAAAGGAGTTTTGAAAGGAAGAACTAAGGGAAATAGAAAGGAGATTAAGTTCAAAGTAGCTGGAGGTGATGACCGCTGGTTTGTTTTAAACTGTACACCTCTACTTGAATTTTAATTCAGTCAAACATTTTTAGTGTGGAATATTTGCTTGAGAAAAGTTCATATTGCTTCATCCCTGAAGTATGGAAGGATATCAGATGAATAAGGGCAGGAGAGCCTGCAGGACAGCCTTTCATTTCCTCTGTCCTAGAAACCATAATCCTGCAGGAGAACAAAGTAATAGATGGTATGTATCTTTTTAAAGAACATCTATCAATGTTATGCATCTAAATGACAGGGTGGATAGAATTTCTTCTTTGCTGCCTTTTTTTTTTATGTTCAGTATCTTTTTGTGATGCTTAATTTTAATACGTATGAAGCAAGAAGTGGGACAGTATAAAAGCCAAGTTAAAAATGAAAATGAAATAAAAATATCTAACTTTACTCAAATGCAGAATGCAGCAACAGAGGGTCTCCAGATATGCAAAGATATATATATATAATTCTTCTTTCACACTGGATTTTTATTTAGTGCCTTGTTAATGTTACCTTTTCCCACTGTAGCATAAAGGCAAAGTAAGAAACTGGGTTTTGTTTAAACTTCCTTCTTAAATTTAATGAAGTTATGCAACACTGAAAATGGAATAAGGAATATTCTTCCTCTGGTCTGCAAATGTAAGCATCTACTTGTAGACATCTTGGGAGTTGCAGTGTACAACCACCAGGCTGTGCAAGAGATCCTGATCCAGGTGATGTTTGTTCACTTATTACTTACATGGTTAGTTTTAAGCACTGAAAGAGGGAAAATGCTTATTGCTTCTATATCTGTAAGGAATAAAAAAAATTATCTTTTGACGAAGTTTAACTCTTGACTCATGTCATCTTGAAAATAGCAGTTGCTGACTGAGCTGTCTGAAGTGTGGTAAATGTACTAGTAGCAGAAAAGAAATAGAGGATTTTCCCTGGATTTCTTGCAGACTTTCTTGCTTACCAGTCATCTTTTTTCAATTTTTCTGAGTCCCAGAGTTTCAGCAAATGAATAGCTTCACTGTACAAATAGCAGATTATCCATACAGCTTTCCAGCAATACCTTCCTTCATCCAAACACTGGATAGTTTTCACTTCAGTTTGAATAGCTGAGCCTGCTGGAATGCAAGGATTTTTAATTATGGAATTGAATTTGCTCACTAATTACAAATCTTTCTTTTTAACAAGGAAGGATAATTCTAGGGATTACTTGAGTCCAGCTTGCAAACCGCAGTGTAGAAAAGCTTTGTGGAAAAGGCAGTGCATGATTCTATGATTCTATTGAGCTTTGATGTGTATAGCTCCAAAGAATGAGGATGTTTGGGCAGAAAAAAGTGTGTTTCTCTTAGATGTAGAAGAATATCTAGACACATTTTGTCTGCCTTCAAATGAGTTAATCTTATAAAACAAGGGATGCAAACCAATTCCTATTGCAGTGCATGGTTATTTTATCAGTTAGATTTTGAATATTATAGTGTGTGTGAAACTAGAACAGCGGAACTTGTAACAGTTTGGATAGATGGGTGCAGAAACGAGAAGATCAGACTGTAGCTAGTTGCTATGTATTTCATTAATTTACCCTTTGCCATTGAATCAGTTAATTCTGAATGTCTTCTACAGTGGAAGAGCAGTGGATGCTGTTTAGTTTAGCAAGGTTAAACCAGCCATCTCCTGTAGCATCCATAGGCAAATTGGGGAAGTATTTAGTCCCATCTTCAGTATGGGACTGAATGGATGTATGAGTAGTAAATGAAAATCCTGGTGGGGCTATTGAGTTCAAAGAGTAATAGTTGGTGCTTCAGGTTCTGGTAGCTAGATGACAGTGACATTCTCCACTGGTCAATGTTGGGACTATCAAGAAATGCTTGTTTCAGAACCTGACTGTAACTATGCAATCTTACCTTGCACAGTTTGTTGCTTGGGCAGTTTGTTTCTGGCTGGTTGAAGAACCAAGATGGCTTCTTCTGAATTGTCAGTAGATTTACTACAGGAATCCACATGTACTTTAAGTGGAAAGTGTCTCACAGATATTGGCAAAGGAAGCAGCTGAGAGTACTTCTTTCACAGACAAAATGCCATGGTGTTGATGGGAGATCATGGAATCAAACACAGAGATCAATATGATTAGCAAGTGTTCAATTTATTGAGCTTAGTTGTTTCTTTATAAACCCTTTTCGGTTACATAACTAGGTGCCCACAAGGGTATCTACAGTGTATTATTGGTTAAAGGTAGCTGTCCATAAAGCTATTACTAACATATTATTAGCTAAACTACTACACATGCTAAGAAACCAAGTTATACTTTAATTAACTATGTTGATAGTTCTCTTTACTTGTTTTTCTTTCAGCTGGTACTGGTTCCCACTGAACTAGCTCTTGTATTCCTTCCAGCTGGCATTTGTTTATCTTTTGGCTCTCTGTTTCAAGGCCTTGTTAAAGTTGTTAAGTATCAATCAGTCTCATGGCATCCAGGTCTTGTTCTCTGTAAAATGTTCCTACACATTGGAGATTTTGGCAAAATGCAGGAGTGGATTTTGGATAGACCAAAATCAAATGTTCATGGATTCCAGAATTGGAATTGGATTCACATCCAAATGTTCATGGATGTGCATGACCCAGGAGGGGTGAGGAGAGCAGCTGTCAGTGAAGACTGAGGCAAAAATGTTGCTGAGTACCTCAACCTGTTGATATGAGGTCACCATTTTTATCCACCAGTGGGGGTATGTTCTCTTTAACTTTCCTCTTCTGATGTACCTGTAGAAACCTTCCTAGTTAGTCTTCACTCCTCTTGCCAAGTTCAGCTCCAGCTGTGCCTTGGCCTTCCTGATCCCATCCCTACACAACCGGGCAGCATCCCTAAACTCTTTCCTGCTTGCACTGCCTGTGCAGTTCCCTCCTGTTCTTGAATTTGACCAGCAGGTCTTGACTCAGCCACACTGGTCTCTTCCCTTTGCTACCTGGTTTCCTACATCTGGAGGCTGATAACTCTTGTGCTTTATGGAAAGCATCCTTAAATATTTGCCAGCTCTATTCTGCTTCTTTGTCCCTGAGGACCATATTCCAGGGGGTCCAACTGACTAACTCCTCGAAGAGCTGGAATTCTGCTTTCCTGAAGTTTAGAGTTCTGACTATACTCCTCGCTTGCCCCATATCCTTCAGGACCTTGAAATCCACCAGTGAACATATTTTTGCTTTTTGCCTGTGGACTGTTGTTCATAGCTTGAAGGTTCGATATTTTTGGTTGGAGAATCTCAGAGGGTGAACACCCTCACCATAGTGCCAGCCAGAAGTGACCGGTCAGCAGTGAAGTGTACGTCCTTAGTAAGGCTTTGGTTAACTGCTATAGCAATTAAGTCTCTGCTTGGGAGCTAAGCTTGTACCTTGATAATTAGCAATATTCATACTTATTTGTGGACTCTGCAGGAAAAACAGTTGAGTCTGTAATTTTCCAGTCCTAAAATACATGTTTTAAAATTATCTACGTAATTTAGGTCAACTTCCCAGGGCTTTTCTGCTTCTGAAACAAGGCACAAAGTTTTGTAGCTTCTTCTCTAAAGGGCTGATTCCCACAGTCACATAGAAAATTCAGTTGGAACTAAGACCATTCAGTGTCTGTGAAATGCTTTTAAAAACATGTATTTATTGTCAACTTTACAAGTAATTCTCTAGGATTTTTAAAGCAGGAACTTTGCAGGATGAATTAAAAACCCCACCTCTTTCCTAAGAAACAGTTCTGTTGAAACCTGGTTTCCTACACATTTCTGTGCCTGTATGCATTCCTGAAAGCAGTAACTTGGAACTCCCTTCTCTTTCTAAGTGTGCATATTCATGAAATTTGCAGGAGCACAGTTATTTTAGTGACCTTGTCTCTCACATGGCCTATTTCAAACTTAGTTGAAATCAGCCATAGGGTTCAAATGGGCTTGGGGACACAGATGTCACAGTGCAGCCCGTAGGATCACATAAACAAAATTTCCTTAGGGGAAATGGGAAAATAAAATGTTCATACAGACCTTCAGCTGGCATGAAACAAAACAGTGCTACAGACTGTAATTTTAGACCAATGAATCTCTGCCAGTTATTCTTCTATACAGTCCTAAAATTAAAAATCCTCTGTATGATACCCGTGATGAGTCTGTGTGTGTCATTCATTGCTTATTCTTTTGCCTGTACTTAAACTAAATTTGAAGGCACCAACCGAAGATTCATCTGCTGTCACCCTTAGTGAATTAAGAATGTGCTACAGGCCTTGTTAGTGGTCAGTGTTTCCAAAAGTATGCTAAGTTATTTTAACTTAATTACACTGTTGTACTGTAGCTGTTATCTAATGTTTACTGAGATGTATGATGTATCCTGAAAGGAAATGTCTGAATGTAAATTTGACTTTGGCAATCAAATATTTGAGCTGTGAATCAGTTCAGTCTTTTATTGGTAAGGGATTCCAGGTTCATACTCATGTATCTAACAGTAAAGTACTTATGTAATCTGTGTGTGTTAATCATTATTAACAAGAACTTTCTATGCAACAAATACAAAATAGGCTTCGTATTGATCAGAACTTCTGAAAAGTATGTGATTTTCAAAAATTTGGTGTTTACATTATAATTTGCACAGTGAAATAATTTGGATAATACTTTTTTGCCACTAAAAAAAACTTATCAAAAGTCAAATAAAACAGGCAGCCTGATTCTTATTGCAGTAAATGAGAATTTTTTTCCCATCAATTTTATTGGAACTGGATCAAGCCCTACATTATTGTTGTAACAGGATGACAGTTAAAGATGATTAACACCAAGATCTTCTTGCCCCTCTCTTGGCAGTCTGTACACATGTATGGTAGTACATCTGCAAAATGGTTGTTAATGTGTATCATCTTTCACTTTGATTTACTTCTGCACCTCTGCTTTGTGAGTTAGTAGGATTAAATTTTTCATATTCTAGAAACTTTTTTTAATTGAAAAATCACTGTATCTGTGTAGTCTTACATTTCCCTTGCACTATTTACAAACTAGCATCAGGATGAAAAAAGAGAGAATGAAAAACTGCCTGCATAAACTGCTTTGTTTCCAGTGCAGTATTCAGTAAGCATATTGCTTCTGCTCTAATCTTTTTATGTTAGGTAATGTAAAAGCATTGAGGTTAGGTTATAGCATACATCCATAGAAGTCCCTCTTGGCAGAAGGAAGCATAAAAATGTCAGACTGTGCTTTCAATGCCAGTCATCACATTTTTTGCTTTCATTAGACCATGTTCTCTACTTCTGTACTCTACTTTTGTAGGTCTATCAGCGTTTAGGCTTCTTTTATTATCATATTGTTAGGACTAGTTAGAATGTAACGAAATTGAGCTACTTCGCTGTCTAATGCTTTTTCTTTCCCTTGCCCTCTCATCTATGAACCAAAGTTTTCGATGTCTGCAGAAAACCTTTATATCTGCAAGTTTTGCTTGAACCATTTTTTCCTAAGTAGGGCATTGAGAGATATCATATATCTCTCAATATTCTATCATATACCTGCCATCTCTTCAGCTCAAGGTGGTGGACAACTTCTATATGATGTTGTCTATAAATAGAGACAGGCAGCAGGAGAGTAGAGTTTGGGACTTTGGGGAAGTTTCTAGAGTTTCTACCTGGTTCCAAACCCAAGCCTTACTTCCCTTATTCATGTGCAAGATGCAAATCAGAAGGCAATGAAAGCAACAAGACTACAGTAACGAGGAGTAACTTTAAACAGCAAACTAAGCAGCAGTATATTTTCAACTGTTGTTTTCCAAATGATGTTTATCTGGTGGTGCAATATGGTGTCTTTTAAAACACTTGTCCTATTATTGGCTTGTTGAGGAGTGAAATTAATCATGTGGAAAGGAAAACCAGTTCAGCATAAAAGTGCCCAAAGCAGGGTGTGCCTTGCATGCCTTTACTGTGCATAAGCTTCTTTGACAATTGCTTGCGATGCCGGATGGGCTCTGACAGCCATCTAGTGGCTGGGATGAGGTGTGCTCCAGTAACAAGTACAATTTCAGTGCTGACACAGAAGTGGGCCTGGGTATATCAGTTCATGATCCGTTTTTTACTTCCAAACTGTTATTGTATAGTGTTTGACTTCAGAACAAATAGCTTTTCATAGGCATGTCTGATACTGCAACAAATCAATATACAGTGGAAAAATAATTGCATTGTATTCGCTATGCTTTTCACTGAGATCCTAGTTCACAAAGGTCCTTTGTGGAAGCTCATGGATGAGTAAGCCTTTAATTTATCATAGGATATTTCTTCTACCTTTCATTTTGTATTTGCAGATTGTTTTGAAATTAATTTGCACTTACTTCAATGGATTTGCAACCAAATGGGCTACCATATCCTTTTCCACTGCAAAGATTTCCAAAACTACTTCTCAAGCCATTTGTTATTTTGTTACAACTGCCAAGGTAGGGACAAGGGGCAGCCAAATGAGTCTGTGACTTAGTGATTAAAAAAGCTTATAGATTTCCAAACCTGTGATTGGTAGAACACTTTGCTTTGTTGCTTTTTCCCGGTCTGTGCATAGATGGACATGCCTGCAGTTCAGTCAAAATGTACTTGTGGAGTTTGTTGGCTTTGAAATAGCTGCTCTTTTCAGGTTACTCTCTCAGTGTAATGCAGTCGCACTAGAAAGGAAAATTAAAAGCACCAAACATAGCCAAAAGTTTAAAATTAAAAATTTATTTTCTAGCAGTATTTTGAGGTGGCTTTTTTTTTGTTTAGATTTCTTGCATTGTTATCAGCACATCTGCAGTCTGATAGAAAACAGACTTCTTAGTACACTTCCACAAATTGGTACACACATTTTTGCTCCTGTCTTCTTCTGCCTCTTTCTCAGCTGCTGAGCGGGACTGAGGCAGAAGCTAGTCACATTCTGGCTCAGCTCAGGTTTGCCAAAGCAGTTGCTACATGGTTTTTTTTAAGTTATGACAGAATGCTGACTTTGGAAATTTCATTTATGTTAAACTGCTGCTCCTGTGAACATCACAATAAGTTCTGTGGATGATACATTAAGGAAGACATAGACCATACGCCAGACATCTGGCATGACATTATGTCATGCACACAATGGAGAAGTGAGAAGAGTGATTTCCAAAATACAATCTGTAGTTAAGAAAACTATTCTTGCAGTGTTGTAAAAGGGCTGTACAGCACACTTGGTTGATATCTTTACTTCACATTAAAAACATTTCCTCCTGAGCTCCTGCAACACCCCTTCAAGTCTTTTGGTTGGCTGGTGTGGTAAATTGATTGAAGAGAGTATTTGACTTGATATAAAATTGATTTCAGTTTCTTTTTGAAAGCTGAAGAAGTTAGTGATGGCAGGCAACAGTTAATGACACATCTGATCTGCTTCTCTGAGCTTGCACACTGACAGAATTACTGGACTTGATTTAAAGCATGAAGCTGAAATCCCAAACCTGTTCCTAATTATTACTTTGTGATTTCTGTTTACATCTGTTTTGGATTAGAACAGAAATGCGTAGAACTTGAGAATTTCCTTTTGCTTAGAGCTGTTAATTTTTATGCTAATAACAGGCTTTCTTAAAAAAAAAACAGTGGTCATGATCTTTGATTAACGGGATGTGTCCTATATAGATATATAACATTGCCCCTATTCCCAGACTTGTATCAGTTAAAAATTAGGTCTATTTGGGAATTTTCTGCTAATAGATTTAACTGGATTGCCCAGTAAGAAAGACAATTTTGATAGAAGTTTTCTGTGGCCAGAGGGAGCTCCCACCCAGGTAAGATCAATCTTCTCTACAGCATCCCAGGGATCATCATTTTGGACTGTGTGTGACAGCTTTGTTGCATACTACTCAGAGGCCATCTTGGTACTGGAAATCCTGGTTTGCAGATATGTGACCCGTTGTCTAGGGACAGCCCGGGGGGGACAGTTCATTGCTTTTGTGGGCACTTGTTTTTCTTGTGTTCTGTTTTCTTTGTGTATGTGATGCTGCTTTTTATCTACAGACTTGCTCTTTTCTTGTGCAGACCTACTCCTGATTTGATTTCACTGTTGGAAAATCTGTTGTATACTCTCTCTCCTATCCCAGGAGAAGATGGTGAAGAAATAGCCTGCACCCAGAATGGCCAAATGTACTTGAACAGGGATATCTGGAAACCCTCACCATGCCAAATTTGTGTCTGTGACAACGGAGCTATTCTTTGCGATGAAATCCAGTGTCAAGATGTGCTGGAGTGTGAGAACCCGCAGGTACCCCCAGGGGAGTGTTGTCCTGTGTGTCCCCACACAACACAGGAATTTGACACCACCATTGGTAAGATTGCTTTCCACTTTGCTTTTTTTGGAAGAAGAGACAACCCAAAGAACTAGGAACCTCATGATACTGAAATTTTTAATAGTATTTCCATGGTGAAACTTTAAACATGGTGAAAGAAAATAGGTGCTTGGCAGTTATCTTCCATCTTGGGTTGCACCTAAGCTGGCTCTTGAAACAATTATCTTCTGATGATGAATCTGTTATCAGCCCAAGCGCCTTTATAACTAAAAGGCTGAACTAAATTTCATCTTAATATGGCAAGGAGATTGAATGCTGACTTCTTCTTGTGGAACATCTGGAACAGAAAGATAAATATATATATAATAAACATATTAAGATAAACATAGAAAATAAATTATTTATTATATAAAAATACATAATTAAATTACTCAGCACTGTTGAGACCCCTCCTTGAATACTGTGTGCAGTTCTGGGCCCCTCACTGCAAGAAGGATGTTGAGGCTCTGGAGTGTGTTCAAAGGAGAGTGACAAAGCTGGTGAGAGGGCTGGAGAACGAGTCTATGAGGAACAGCTAAGAGAGCAGGGGTTGTTTAGCCTGGAGAAGAGGAGGCTGAGAGGAGACCTCATTGCTCTCTACAACTACCTGAAGGGAGGTTGTGGAGAGGAGAGTGCTGGTCTCTTCTCCCAAGTGACAGGCAGGACAAGAGGGAATGGCCTCAAACTTCACCAGGGGAGGTTTAGGCTGAACATTAGGAAGAAATTTTTCACAGAAGGGTCATTGGGCACTGGAACAGGCTACCCAGGGAGGTGACTGAGTCACCTTCGCTGGAGGTGTTTAAGGTACAGGTGGACAAGGTGCTGAGGGGCATGGTTTAGTGTTTGATAGGAATGGTAGGACTCTATGATCCAGTGGGTCTTTTCCAACCTGATGATTCTATGATTCTAAATGCATGCTTAATAAAATGCTCAATTTGAAACCCCTTCAATAGATGAATAAATGTAAACATTATATGTAAAGAGTAAAATCTAAAGCGTATAAAACATTTCTCCAAAGTGGAAAAATGGACATGTGATCCTTTTGTGAGACGTAAAAAAAAAGTAGTGTTAAGTATTATTAACTCCCTAGATGTATTCTTCCTGTGGTATACCTTAAAGATCATGTATCCTCCAGTGCATTTCTTCCTGGAGAGACTCGGATGAAACAATCTCCCTGGATGTTCTTAAAAAGTTATCTCTGAACTTGCAATTAATACTGTGTATTGCATTACTGGAAGTACATGCTTACGTGTAGGAGATATAATTGCTATTGATTAGCTCAATATAGAACAAAGTAATGCTAAAGAACATGTAGTAGGGAATTGTGAAATTAAGCTATGAAGCAAGATTGGGCAAGCATTAATAAATAGATAGTGGATTCTGGTGAGTTTTGGGAAGCATTAGGCCAAGGCTGACAAGATACACCCAGCAAATATAAAAGCAGTATGGATACATTCCAGTGTTCCTTACTGTTATTCAAAATATTAACAAAATATTTCTCTGTGGATATGAGTGTGACTATATGACTCTGAAATCAGGCACATGATACTGTAAGTGCTTTTCAGACTAGATGAGGTTAAAAATCCCTCAGTCAGCTCTGTCTTTTTAAAAATACCTTGTAGTAAATAGTGACTCTTTCAATATTACTTGAACTGAAGTCAGTAATAAAGCTTCCTTTGACTTCACTGTCAATCATTAGGCCAGCTTCTGACAGTTGCCTACAAGACATTCTGCTTTCCTAAAATGCTTTTCCTTATTCTGTGCAATGCTGGAAAAGTCTGAAAGTCAGAGGACATCATCGCAAACCACTCCCTGGGAACTTCCCCAGCTCCTTGTAGGCAATGCGCCATTTTCTGTGCATCCAGGATCAGGGATGGCTCTACCTGCAATACCTTCACTCAACTGTTATCATGTTCTGTCTCTCAGAGTAAAAACATTAATTTCCTCTCTTGTCTTTTGTCCTTTTTAACAGGTAGAGGAAGAAAGGTAAGATTTCCTTTATATGTATTTAATGTAGTACAATGGTTAAAATAATCTTGCATCTTCTAGGAAATTTTCACAGAAATGAAATATAAACTCTGTTAAAAATACTTAATTCCTTTGTCTTGGTCTTTCTCAGTGGCTAGGGAGTTTGCAGCCCCTGTGGAAAAAAATGCTGGAATGCAGGCAATACTTCTGGTCTTAATATGGAGAATACCCTGGCTGAAAATTCCCGCTGTCTACATCAAAGAAATTCCAGTTTGAGTAGTTAGGTTGTTTCATCTCTAGCAGTGCTACAAAATGAGGGGAGGGATGACTAGGTCAAAGTCCAGATGGAGATCTGTGACTAGTGCTGTCCCTCAGGGGTCCATTCTGGGACTGGTGCTGTTTAATGTAATCATCAATTATATTCACAGCAAGATTGATTGCACCCTCAACAAGTCTGCAGATGACACCAAGCTGAGTGACGTAGTTGCCACACTAGAAGGAGGGGATGTCATCCAGAGGGACCTGGACAGACTGGAGAAATGGCCCCGTGGAAACATCATGAGGTTCAACAAGGCCAAATGCAAGGTCCTACACCTGGGTTGGGGCAATCCCCCACGTCATGGGTGATGACGTGATTGAGAGCAGTCTGCAGAGAGGGACATCGGGGTGCTGGTAGATGAGAAGCTTGACATGAGCTGGCAATGTGTGCTCACAGCCCAGAAGGCCAACTGTGTCCTGAGCTGCAACAAAAGTAGTGTCTCCAGCAGGTCGAGGGAAGTGATTCTGTGCCTCTTGTGAAACCTCACCTGGAATATTGTGTCCAGTTCTGGAATCCTTAACCTAAGAAGGATGTGGAGCTGTTGGAATGGGTCCAGAAGAGGGCTACAAAGATAATCTGAGGGTTGGGGCACCGCTGCTATGAGGACAGGCTGAGAGAGTTGGGGTTGTTCAGACTGGAGAAAAGAAGGCTCCAAGGAGATCTTATAGTGACCTTCCAGTACCTGGAAGGGGCCTACAAGAAAGCTGGAGATAGACTGTTCATGAAAGTCAGTTGTGATAGGACAAGGAGGAATGGATATAAGCTGGAGAAGGGCAGATTTAGACTAGACATTAGGAGGAATTTCTTCACCATAAGAATGGTGAGAGACTGGAGCAGTTTACTAGGGGAAGTTATGGAAGCCCCATCCCTGGAGTTGTTTAAGGCTGTGTTGGATGGGGCCTTTGGTAGTCTGATATAGTGGGATACTATAGCCCATGGCACGAACTAGATGATCTTTAAGGACTCTTCCAGCACTAACTATTCTGTGATTAGAAGCCAAACTATTAAAACTTGAGATTTTTTTGGGTTTTTTTGGCCGAGACTTAGGTGTACAGTGTGCAGTAGGTAGCATGGGGACAATGCATTCTTACACAGAGCCATGCTTCTGTGGGCAGCATCTCCTATAGTATGTAATTAAATAAACAGAATGTCTATTCTTACAAAATAAATTAAAATGCATTCTGATAAATGAGCTTCTTAGATAGTAAGCAGCTACAAGAAATGAAATAATTTTTAAGTGACCAAGAATATGCACTCACTAAAACTAGGCAGCTCTCTTATGGAGAAGTAGTTAACGGAAATTCATGGACTAACCTGCTTATTATTACTAGTTAAACAAGGCACAAGATTTTTTATCTTTAAAAAGTCCTCTTTTTTTTTCCTTAATAAAATGGTTACCTCCAATAACTCATTCATTTTATGTAATCACTATCAATACATTAATGTCAAATAATTGGCAAAGGCCACATCCTTCACTCCAAAGTAATTTGATAGAATTTTGTAATCTGTCCCTACACTGCAGGTGTATGTACAAGTTTTTTATGTCCATAAGTGTAATGATATGAATTTTAATTTAATGCCTTGCAGAAAAGGAATCTGAATGCTACTCTGGGCTCTGCATTTCACATGAATTAAATCACTCAATAACAGAACTACAACATGCTTTCTAGTACTTAAATATCATGGTAATTTTTTTAGCTCGACTTTTCTTTCAGATAGTATGTTAAGCAGTTAGAAAGTCTGTTAATTTATAGCCTTCCTTTAGTCAGTGTCCACAGTCATTAAAAATAGTATGGATTAGCCATTGCAGGTGTTTTAATTTAGTCTTAGTTGTATCCTTAAGGAAGTTTTAGTATTTGTCACTGTTATGTGGATGGTATTGATGAAACTGGTACCTTTAAATGTACTTTTACTTGTTTTCTGCTCTCTGATGGTTTTGTATGTTTTTCCTACAGGGACAAAAAGGAGAACCTGGAATAGTGCCAACTGTAAGTTCATTTTTCTCTTAAATTATCAGCATATCCTTGAAGTGTACATTTTAGGGTTTCAAAGCAGAGTTACAGTAATTAAGGAAATAACCCAAAAATGTACAACCTATGAAACTGAAAGGGATGCAATTAATTATGCTGTTTCATGTATTTGACATGTATTTCATTCTTTTCAATTGCATTTAGGGAAAAAATCTTTTTGAGTTAAATCAATCATATACTTTGTTTTTAAAATCAGAATTTGTGGAGGTATGAGGTATAATGGTAAATTAGTATTTGGAAAATGTAGGGACACTAGAGAACTGATGAAATAAATTATCACCGTGTTTATTATCCCTTTCTAGCATGAAAACAAACACAAGAAATGATAAGCTGAGATTTTTTTTCATCCATTTTAGAATAACGACACTTCCAAAATTTTGCTCATGTTGCTTATACTCTAAATTGGGAAGAGAAAACCAGTGGAATTTATTTATTTATTTTTAAAAAAAAACCCTAAACTTTCCTGGTACTATAATTTTCCCTCTTGCTATTTATTTTCAATAATAAATTTTTGGTAGGGTAGTTAGGACAAGTGTAGCCACAATTCTGTGTGCTAACTTTAATTTATATTGCATTCTTTAGGTTTCAGGAATACGAGGCCGCCCAGGCCCAGCTGTGAGTATTTTTTGATCTTCTGTTTCTCTGATATGATAGCATTTTCTACTTTCTGCCATTTCTGAGGATAATGTGGAGGAGAGCTCTTCCATGACTGTGGTGCATATTGTCTGCAAAGCTATTGGATTTGAGTAGGCAACAAAATTATGTGATATTTTACTAGTACCGGGTCAGCCTATGCCCTAAATGAATGAGTGTGTGGACAAGCAAGAGGACCTTTGTACAAGGTAGATGCTGGGGAATGTTTTTCTATCAGGAATCTAACAGAAGTAAAAGGTGATGCAGCCCTGGCTGTGGCTAAACCGAGTTTAGTTCTGGACCAGCAGGAAATGGGTCTCAAACTTGTACATCTCCGCATTAAGAGCCTCCATCATTCAGAAAACCTTTGCTACACTAACCCGTGGAACTCATCAGAGATAAAACCATTTTGTAGTTCTCTGTATCCTGTTCTTTATCCCTTCAGGCATTGTACAATCAGGAAGAAATGTTGAATGCTTGGTGATTGTAGCTGTTTTCCTTATAATGATGTGAAAAAATACCACATACTAATTTTCAACTAAACATTACATTTTATATTTTCAGAGATTTATTAATAATTACCTAGTTTAAAAGGTACCTAATATTTCTTTTAGGGACCTCCAGGCTCACAAGGCCCACGAGGAGAACAAGGACCAAAGGGAAGACCTGTAAGTTATTAAATATCTCAGAAATCAAGTACTGGACTATGATCAAAATGTTAGAAAGCTTTTAACTGTGACTCTAGATTCTGTCTTCTGGAGTTACCAGAACTTTCCTCTTATTTTCTGAGAATCTAGTAACAAAGAGAAAAAAATTATACTTCACCATTCCCTGGATGAGTTGAAACATGAATGTTATGAAATAGTTGACAGAGGTTTAGCAGTATTTCCTCTGAAAGCCTTGCTTTCTCAATGAACTTTCCCAAAGCAGTGTCTGATAGTATGGCTTTCTTCAGGATGGAACAAAATGGAGCACAAATGGAACATCACATTCACCTGTTTAAGAACTTGTTGACTTTTTTTACTCGTTACTACTGTGCATCGGAAAGTGTATGAACTGTGCCTCAGGGTATTGCAGAAAAAGCAAAAGCTCAAGAATTTAGTAGGAGCTAATATGTGACTACATATGTTGGTATACTGGTGAATAATATAATCAAGATTGCTCTGTGGAAATAAAGACTTCATAAGGGAATTTTGGTGTCTGCATTTGGAAAACCACAGAAAGGCCAGAGGGAGTGCTGAAAATACCAAAGTTGACATGTTCCTATTGAAAACAGGTTAAAGAGCAGAAGCTGCTAAAAGCAGATTTTTGAGTTGTATCATAGTAATTTCCATAAGGATATTTTCCTGTCCCTCAGGACACAGCCAGCGTTGTGTTTAGGCATAGGCCTAAAACACATTCCTTTGTGTGGTTCCTCCAGTACATGCCTATATTCCTTAGATGGTAATGAAGCTTCATGTAAAGTTGTGGAGTTAAGTGTGCAGCCTCCTTGAGATGGATGCCAAGCCACTAATGCTCTCTGGATTACTGTAAGGCATTTGTATGTAGAATGAGTATCAAGACATTTAAAAGAGTTTTGAGAGTAATTGTGAAATCTCGTTGTGCACAGAGAAGCCTTGGCTGTGTTTATAGAGATACCTGAAGTGCAAGGAGTCGATTCTGTGTTTCAATAGTGCCACCTCGTGGTCCATAGGAGAATAAAGAAAATGAAACGGCTTTAAAAAAACCTCGTTGATAAAATAAATAAATATATACTCAAGATCGGATTGCCACCACCACCCACCCACACACACATTGGTTATAAATCACTGATAAGGTGCCAGATACAAATGCAAACATGCTTTTCAAGGGCTTTTTGTGTTTCAGTGTTGGAGGTTGCTTGAAGCAAGTTGATATTTTTGTGACTGAAAGAAACAAAAATAAGAGACATTTTTCTATGTCACAATTTGTCAAGAGGTGTTGGTTTGGATGTTGAAAACCAGTAGACATTGCATAGAAACTTACTTTATTCTTCATAGGCAACTCTTTTGTTTGTCTTTTTCCTAATGCTTAGCTTTGTTTTCTCTTTATGTTGAGATCAGGAGAAAGAAAATGACTCATTCTTTTCCTCCTTTGGACAGTATGTACTTTTAGCTTTGGCAATGTGTACTTCTGTTTATAATGGAAATATTAAATAATAAACTTTTCTGCTAAGTGCTACTTCCATCCAACATGCACAAATCTCGTTTGTTTCAGAATACTGCCTGTTCACAACTCATTTCAGGAGTAGGGGGGTGTGTGTGTACATGTGTGCATAGCCTAGTAGTTTTTCAGGAAGAATATACTCCATTATGGAATGACTGGAAGCCTGAGTTTCTAAAAGAGCCTGTGAGAGAAATCACTGGAGGTAACTTGTGTGTGATCTGTGACTAATTTTACTCAGTACTTCTGATCTGAAGGTGGGAAAAGATCTCGAGGGATACTAATCTTGAGGGATGTTGTTTGTTTGAAGATGTTTCTGTAGGAATACATATTTATTAAAAAAATAGGTAGTTATTTACCAGGATTTTAAAGAATACCTTTCTACAGTGTTGGCATTTCTAATTTTTTCTCAAGGGTCCTCGTGGTCCTCCAGGAATCGATGGTGAACCTGGTATCCCTGGCCAACCTGGTGACCCTGGTCCTCCAGGGCATCCTACCCACCCAGGACCTGATGGACTGAGCAGGGTAAGTTTTACGCTTGCTTTAGTGGAAAGTGAAGTGAGTTTTGGGCCAGATCCACATGAGACAAAGTGTGACTTCTGAATGTTGAATGCTCTGCCCACAGTTCCTGTATCACAGTCATGAGGTACAGCAGACAGTAGCAGCACAAGTTCTGCCAAAACCTAGGGCTAGCTGTATATGAGAACCTTTGAAAAGGATGCACCTTTTGCATTTGGTTGCAGCATCTAAAAAAGCCAAGGTGCCTAAATCTAAACCTGCAGCAGGGTTTCGTTCTTTCCACATTATGTAAACCCTGGGCTATTCTTGTACCAGATTAGGAACATAGGAAATAAAAAATTACGATGAATTATAAATAACAGAATAACTAATAAGAGAAATTAAAATATAGTGAAATATTCTTCTTGCTGGCATTGTTCAGATCACCCCAGAGAAGATTAAGTAAGGAATTTTTTATGAAAAGTAATGCTAACAAGCTATAGATAGAGGCAAGGTGTTCTGTGAGATTTTTAGCTTTTTTTCCTCCAACTAATTTTATGGAACTCTTCCCTTTACTGTAAGATATTTCTGGACCTGAAGCACAGTTAATGAAAACAAAAGAAAGATGTGAAAGAATATTGTGCTACAAAGCTCATATTAATTATTAAGATGCACTTACATGGATTTTTGCCTTATGAACCATCAAACTTACTTGCAGCTAAAGTAATCCACCTTATTTGTTCAGCCATTTTCAGCTCAGATGGCAGGACTGGATGAGAAATCTGGACTTGGTAGTCAGATGGGATTGATGCCTGGTGCAGTGGTAAGTCCAGATTAGCTCTGTGTACTGTATTAAGAGGGTGAAAGTGGAATGCATATGCAAAAATGCAAAGGGGAATTAATTCCCTTCAAGTTTCTATGCTTCTAGAACTATGACTAGGTACACTGTGTTTTAGTGCAGTTTTGCACAGTATCTGTAAAAAAGTGAAAAAATTTTCTTCTGTTAATGTAAATGTTTTTTTTTTCTCCTTATCTAGTCCTGTTGTCTTCCTTCCCTCCTTCTGAAATATGGAAGCTAATAAGAGTAATGTACAGGAAAAAAAAAACCAGCTTGTGATTTTCTTATATCTTGACTCACTACAGAGTAACTGAAAATTGTCATCTATAAAACAAAGCATACTAAACAAATATATAACTTTGAAGACCTCTTTTCACATTGTGACATTGAAGATATTTCTTTTTGGTAGTAATTTAAAAGACCATATCTGAAATCAGCTGTTACCTGATAGGTGTGCTTTATTTTTAAGTCAGACATTCTATTTCTTCAACGGGTCCAGTTTTGTCATTGGCACCTCTCACTGTTTTCACATGCCCTGTACTTTTGGTTTGCTGGGGACTTAATGGCAACACTGACTTTTTATTTTTTGTTACCATCTGTGAAAGCTGTCTCACCATCCTAAGCTGTCTCTACTAGAACTCTTGGGGCTGCATTTTAAATACTATCCCTTTTCACTACATGTATTTAACACATTGTGATATCTTGAAGGTACTGCTACCCTCTTAGTTACTATTTTTACCATTAATTCTTAAAGAAACTATCCTTTAGTGATTGTACTGTCCATGAGTTTGGCTACCTTGATCTTATCTCTCTAAGTCTCCAGTTTAAACTCAGTTTCAATACAACATTTAAACTCAGTTTCAATACAACTTGAAGGGTTCTAAACATAATCTGTTATTTTGCCTTAGAACTAAGTTTTGCAGTGATTTCTTCAAAGAACTTTACCTTTTTTTATGATTGTGAACTTACTGTGTGGACATATCATGATTTGTTCTCCAAGTTTGTCCTTACTTTGTTGCCCCCCACCATTTTTCTTAATCCTTACACTCAATTTGTCTCGAGACATTGTATCTCTTGTTGTGCCTCATATCTTCTTGTTCTCAAGTATGATTTGTTTCAATATTTTGCTCTTTTAATGTATTTTTCAGTAGTATGTTAGGTCTCTCTAAAGCCTTACTCAAAGTCTGCCAAAGTCAGTCGGTATTCACTGTCATTGGATTGATTCCTTGTAAACAGAATAACTGGCAGTCATTCAGTTGACCCATTGTTCTTTGCTTTGTTTGTAAATTGATTAGAATTTTTAAATGGCTTATTACTAACTTTTCTACATTTTATTTGTAAAAATTAATGAATTGTGTGTAAAAGACATACACCATGAGCCTTTGTCAAAATGCTTTTTGTCAAAAGTTTTTGTCTTCTGTAGGTATTTTTGTATTGCTAAAAGCAGGAGAATTCCTTTTGTACAAGTTTATCATTACTTTATGATGTAAACTACATTTAAGCATGAGGTTTTTCCTGAAAATCCCAGGAAACTTTTTTAAGGGGAAATATGAATGTTCTATAATAAACCACAACTGTTTGGAAGCAGTTTTTGTGGTTTGTATGATTCATAAAAATCCGTTTGTCCATTGCTGTTTGCTGCTCATGACTAAGAACAGCAGCATTATTTATTTTGTCATCGATCCCATTATGTGATTAATATGAGTAATGAGATTCCCTTCAAGGGAAGACTAGTCCCCCAGCTCTATTTTGTTATTATATTTTTTTCAGTGTCCCTATGCAGGCAATCTGGTTGTTCTGACTGATTCCAGAGACTGTGAGGTTCCAGAGAGCAAGCAATCCCTTATTTGCAACTGCTAATGAATTTATACTTTTTGTGTTTGAAGATTTCCACTCTGTGTACTTTTTTTTGCATTTCACAACATCAACCTCCTGAGTAAAAGACTTTCAGAGGTTAAGACCACAGAAATGTTACTTTGGAGGTCATTAACAGGTTTTCGTTCTGTCTTCATAGGATGAATGCTACTTAGGCAAGGGTGTTTTCCAGTTTGTAACAATTCATATTTTCAATAGGGTCCAGTGGGTCCAAGAGGTCCTCAGGGTCTCCAAGGAAAGCAAGTAAGTACTTTACAAAATGGTATTTCAGAGAATTGGCCAGAGATGAAGACCAAACACATATGTGTGTGTTTATCTCTGAGGCAATGTCCATCTTCAATGACGTGTGGATGGATGCATCTTCATCTAGAGGTGATTCTGAACATACTGCTTTAAAGAGCTCTGCTCCATATATATCCTATACAGACAGATTAACTAAAAAAGAACAATTAACTAGACTTTTAACAAAGTTCTAACCCAACACACTTTTTTAATGAGGAATCAGAAATTAGGACTGTTCTGGTTCTCAGTATTGCCTGATATTAAGTTTACAATAGTATTTGTGTATGGCACAGGGCTTAACTATAGCTTGAACTATTTTAGTATCCAGTTTTCACTCATTTTGCAATGTGAGATGGTTCTGAATTAAATCCAGACTGTCCCATGGGCCATGATTTTCCTGTTCATGGATTTTAATTCACATCCTTATATTTTTAACTTTTTTGAAATTTTTGACTGTATTTATCCTTGGTTAACTTTAGGGTGGTGCTGGCCCCACAGGCCCACCTGGTGAACCCGGGGATCCAGGACCTATGGTAAGACCAATAAACACAAAAATTTCTACAATAAAATTGCTAATAATATGTTATAACCACTTACATCAGAATAGATCTTCATGTGTGTTATCTCAGCTGAAGGTATTAAGTAATTTCAGTCAACAAGTCTGGTCTTCAAAGCATGTTGTCCTGAATCAGTGAATTGGAATAATTTTGAACGTGCATAATAATGAATCATCATAATCGTCATTATTAACTTTTCGAGCACAGACCTGAGGTTGAATAAGCACTGGTAAAAACCATACCTGGTAGTGTAACTTACCTGAAGGATGATGAGAATAGTAAATTTTTTGAGGCAATAAAATGATTCAAAAGTAAAAGCAAGAACCATAAATTTGGAACAATAGCAACTGTGATTATTGGTGTTTGTTTGTTTTCTTCTAAAGAATTAATCTTATATTTTTATGTAACATAATGCAGATTTCTTGGGGGCAGGATGGTTAGAAAGTGCACCACAAAATTAAGAAAGTGTGCTTAGGCATAAAATAATCTCTTTTCCACATCTGTTTATAAAAAATTGGACTTTTAAATTGAGAAAATAGATATTTTAATGATGGCTAAATTGACTTCTCAAGAAATACATGTATTCCTTAGGGTCCAGTTGGTTCTCGTGGACCAGAGGGACCTCCAGGCAAACCTGGTGAAGATGTAAGTTGCTATTCTTTGTACCTTGTTTTATTTTAAATAAAACAAATACTGGTGTCTACATGGCAGTTGACTAACCAGCAGATGTGCCTGTTGTAACTACTTTAATCTATTTACTTTTCTTTGTAATCACACTCCTCATTAAGTGCAGTGTCATAACAACAAAACCTAGCACCCTTTTTCAAAACCCTCCTTTCTATTCCTTACCTGTCACCACCATACCTAAGGTTTAAGCACTGGCTCCTTATTATCCGTTGTTTCAGCCTGTTCTTCAACTGAGATATCTTTCTTGAAATCAAACCTATTAATATTCCATAGTTAGAACAGGGTAATTCAAGGTATCTCCTCTCTTTGGGATTGCATGATGAGTTAGAGGAACTGTAATGATAAAATCTGCCTGCATCTTCACAAGAAAACTTTAGTATTTTTTTAACCTTTTAATTTATTATCTTAGTAACTGATTTAAAAACTCTATCCATGAATGTGTACATATATATGATGTATGTATTGTGTGTGTTGTGTAAGTATATATGTACTGCACGTTGTCAACTAAGAATTTACTGGTAGATGAATATTACTTATTTGCATAGCTACTAAATCCTTCTGAATTGAAATATATAACTTGGAAATAAGTTGAAAACTGTAGATGCCATCTATTTTAGTATAAAAAGTTTCCATAGCTGCTGTGGCAGCTTCTTTCTCATTAAACTGTGTAAGAATCTTTGGAAAAGGGTTAACTCTAAGTACAGTGAAGCTAAATCTTGATACTGCTATGAGAAATTCATACTTTTCTAGTGGATCCTTTAATTGCACTTGTGAAGAGCTTTTCCTTCTTTCGGTCCAGAATGTTTTTCTGAAGACATTCATATTCCTGCAGCTCAGAGTCCTGTATGTGTTTGAACTGATTGATACCTGTAAAGAAGCATTTGGTTTTGACTCTGGAAGACATTGAATAATCTTCAAAATATGCTTATTTGGTTCTACCATCTTTTCTTTCCTATTACGTCACACAGAAATGGTCATCAACCTAGAGTCTGACTTTCAAGCCTCATTAATTCATAGGAAAACTATGTTGCAGCGCCACCTTGTGATGCTGAGGTGCATTTTGGACTCAGTCTTCAGTTTCCCCAATTATTTGTTAAAATCTTTTTGAAAGTTAGTGTATCAAATGCACATTATGTATGCAGTTGATTTATCACTGAAACTGTTACAGTAAGGAAACTGTTTGAATGGAAGAGTGCTAAGTTATCACATTTCCTATTTTCATGTGGGTTTTGGTTTGGTTTTGGTTTTTGGGTTTTGTTTGTTTGTTTGTTTTGGTTTTGGTTGGTTTTTTTTTTTTTTTTCCCTTAGGGTGAACCTGGTAGACCAGGACAAACCGGTGAGCCTGGATTTCCAGGATCTCCAGTAAGGGCATGATTATTTACATTTCACATTTACATTTATTTTTACATATTAGAGAAGCTTGCCATGTCTTGATGAATGACAGCCCATATGCTGCTATGGAGGTTGTTTCCCCTGTATGTGATGACCTCCTTGCCATGTAAATTGTCCCAGGTGTACACTTTATCATTTTATTGCCCTGATTGTATACAGCTGATATACACATACCACTGAGTACAAACAAAATAGTCTTTATTCAGTCCAAACAAGCAAAATTTGTACAACTTTGAAAGTTCATAGAAGCATAGAATAGTTTGGGTTGGAAGGGACCTTAAAGATGATCTAGTTCCAACCCCCCTGCCATGGTCAGGGGCATCCCACTAGACCAGGCTGCCCAAGGCCCCGTCCATCCTGACCTTGAATACCTTCAGGGATAGGGCATCCACAACTTTCCTTGGCAACCCGTTCCAGTGCTTCCCCACTCTATTGTGAATAAATTCCTCCTTATGTCTAGTCTAAATTTACTCCTCTCCAGTTCATACCCATTGCCCCTTGTCCTATCACTATATGCCCTTGTAAACTGTACCTCCCCAGCTTTCTGTAGGCCCCCTTCAGGTAATGGAAGGTTGCTCTAAGATCTCCTCGAAACCTTCTGTTCTCCAAGCTGAACAACCCCGACTCCCTCAGCCTGTCAACTTCATATCATATTATGCTGTTATCTGTGACCTGCTGAAATGCTGTGCCTCACTGTATCATGTCACTAAAGTGAAGGAGTTTTAGGAGTATTCTTCACCATTAGCAGCATTATTGCTAGGTTTATCTGCAGAAATAAAGATTTTATTTGATTTTTTCTTTTTCGTTGTAAGGGCCCTCGAGGCTTTCCTGGTGCTCCTGGTCTCCCAGGTCTCAAGGGTCACAGGGTAAGAAACAAGATTTTCCCTCTTCTTATGGAGTTTCCAGGCAGTTTCAGTATAGTCAACTACACTCTTTGTCCTGCCAATTGCAGCACTGACAGCTGTAAGAAAAGAGGACCTTGCAGGAATTTAATGCTATTCATTCCTTTTTAAGCTGACTCTCTGTATTGTTCAATGATTTCTTCACTTTATTTTCAAATGATCTGGGAATCTGGAGTGAACTTGTGTGAGCACTGCCAAATTTCAGGAGGCACAAACCTGACAGTTCTCTCACTTTATTGGCAAGTCTTACTTTAGGGTGGGGAACTTAAGAGGTGGATGTGTTTGCAATATGGACTGATTACATATTACCAAGTTTCCTGGACAGATTTTTACTTCAGGGAGGAGTGAATAGTTTTCCTGTGGCTCTGAGCCTCCTCTTTGCTGTTTGAGGATTTTTATTTATAAATGGTCTTGTTTTATAAAGGAAAAAAAATTCCAAGGAAACGTACCTTGTTTCAATTTAGGAAATGTTTAAAAACTTTATTTCATCTGTATTGGTTTTTTATGTTTTTTTTCCTTTCTTGCTCTTTTTATCTCATATTTATTACTTTAGTATTCTCCATTACTTCAGAGTGTGCTCTGTATTTGTGTACATATATAAATATGGTTTCTTCATTTTTATATAATTGTTACAGGGATTGAAAGGCCTTGAAGGTCCAAAAGGTGAAATTGGAGCAGCTGGAGCGAAGGTATTTTCATGACCCAAAGAACTAAAACTTAAGCATGTTTTCTATAATGCCCAAAGAGTGGACGTTAACAGATCTTTCAAATACCACCTTGTAATGTCTCCTGTCAGTGCTACTCGTATGGAATGGAGAGACTACATGGAATTGTCCATTTTTACTGTGTTTGATCCATACAAACTGTTATATAATGATATTTATGGGCTTTATACATGGAGAGATTCAGCTGTATCACTAGGTGAATTGGCTGTGGTCTGTCTGTGACACCTATGTAATAGTGAAGATGATAACATCAGTTAACAGTCTGCACATTTTACAGTTTTCCAATTACAGTTTTCCTCTAACCCATTTCCTCTAATTGTGTAATTTTGTTTCCATTTCTAGGGAGAGTCTGGACCAACAGGTGCCATGGGTCCATCAGGTCCTCTAGTGAGTGTCATATACATTGGATATTACAGAAGTGGTTTTAAGATTGCACATGATGTTTCCAGTAGGATTTTTAAGGTTTGGAAAGCTGTACTTGGTGTAGCAAAGCTGAACTTTCTCTTAATTAAGGCTTTGTTTTCTATTTCATTCTTTGTTTTCTGTTACGCTAGCAGTACATTTAGTCCACTGTGAGCTGTGATTCTTCACAATTCACAGCCATAGATAATAACAATAAATCAGAAGGCTCATCAAAAACTTGGATGTAGGTTTTCCAACTGTCTACCATCTCATGTAAGTGTAGGGTGACTAAATTTTTTTTTACATATTGATGTTTCACATGTAGTGATTTCAATATAAGTAAAACTGGTTTAGATTGTTCTAAGACAGAAACAGCGTAATTTAGGTCAGAAATGCACTAGGTGAGAAAATGGTAGGCAGAGGATTTTGGAAGTTATATTGAGGATAAGAATGGGTGGCATGGGAGTAAAAGAGAAAGTCTGTCAAAGTACGCTTTCATTCAGATGTGGTTTTGGACTACTAAATATTTGTAAGCAGGGTAACATCCCAAAAGTCTCAGCAGTGCTTCTGAAAGTAAAGCAACTTTCTGATATCAGATAATGACATCTCTCTGCAAGACGCTACCTTGTGTCATGCAGACTGTAATATCCCTGAAGTGGAACCTAGTTTGTGAATAAGACATTGCAAACGAGATGGCATCATTGACCCTGGTGAGCTTATCCAGAATTTATCCTGATGTGTTTTAAACTGGATATCCTGTTGGAACAGGAAAAGAGAAATTACAATCTATTAAATTTCCACTGGGCAAGCCTGTAAGCTGTTACATTTTTTCTTGCTATAGGACAAGATCTACTACACCTACAGTGGGAAAAAAAGTAATGTGATTCTGCAACTGTTGTTAGCATCATCTATCCTTATTAGGCTCGTAGTCTCAGTGAACTAAATTGTGTTCTTGTTAAATGCAAATAAAGTAGACCGAGCAGAAAAACAATAAAGAGCAATGCAATGCAAAACTTATTTCAAGCAAAGTAAAACTCAAATATGTTTTTAAAAAAAGTAAAAAGCAAAGGAAAAGGGGAAGTGGAGAGAGAGGGGGAGTGATGTCTCTTCTCTCCACAGTGGGAAGGGAAAATCAAGTGTACTATCCCCTTTTTGTTATTCTGCCATAAACTCTTACATAATTTACTTTTTTTTTTGTTCTCTCTTCAAGGGACCTAGAGGAATGCCAGGAGAAAGAGGTCGAATTGGACCACAAGGTGCACCCGTAAGTAGGATCTTCCTTCTCTCTACTTGTCATTCTTCACTTATTTATATTTAATCCCTGAGCCTGAAAGTGTTTATTCACGTGCCTATTAGTCACTCCTGAGGCAAGTTCTGCTGTATCTTAAGAAAGTTGGAGCTGAGCAGTGTTTTGTGGGTTGAGACCTTCACTGAAGATTTCAAAAGTGAAAAAAAGAGTATTAAAAGGAGAATCCTAGCTGTATGGCAATGTCTCATACTGGAAACTGCCTGTGAGGCTCAATTTCCTCACAACACTTTTTACTGAAACAAAAATGTTGTCTTTGTTTCTCTGAAATTTCTTCTGAGAAGCTATTTTCACCAAAAACAACTGAACTAGTTAATAACACCTAACGATTTTATCAGGGAAAAAATTAAAAATGGAAGTTTAGACTTTCAATTTAAATTAAATCTTATAACTTAATTCTAGATAATAAAGCTATTGTCTTAAAAAATATTTTGCTTTCTGGCAAAAAGGAGGAGTATCTTTGACATGAGGTCATATTCGAGTAGAAATTCTGTTGCTTTACACACTGTGTCATTGCGTGTATGTACATTTGTATTGTATGTACAATACAATACAAAAAGTATTGTTTTTTCAAACATTTCTCCCCATGATTTTCACCCACTCTCTTTATGTTATATGCTCCATATAATGACACTCTTAAGAATATTGGCCTTTCTGAAAATGGAGAAATCCATTAACTTCATGGTGAGCATCAGTTCTTCCTGAAGTTTTCTATACTGGTGTCTGGAAGGCTCTGCAATCCAGCATTTCTTTGGTTGAGTTAGTGTGTATGACTGTTACCACAAATGCTAACATTAACTAAAGATAAAAATTAGTTAGAGATCCTATAGATATTCTATTTTGTCTATTTTGTTATCTAGGGTGGACGTGGCCAGCATGGTATGCCTGGGAAGCCAGGGCCCATGGTAAGTTTCTATCTTAATAACTTTTTTTTTTCACCTTGTATTCCCCACTTACCTTTTGACACTATGCAAAGAGGCACAAAAAAAATTATTGCCAATTGCTGGTAGCATTTACGTGCACCTGGAATTATCTGTAAAAGATTCCCAGTTCTACTCATTTTAACTTTAGAAATGATACTCTGTAGTTTGCTTCGTCTAAAGGTTTTAATTTACTTACAGAGGAGTGGCAACTTCTCTGGAGAGGTGATACTTTGCTACTTTTATGAAATGGTGTCCATGTTGCAGGGAGATAAGCGTTGTAAAGGTACACACTGTAATTTAAAACTGTTTATAATTGCATATTATCTTTCTCCACATACAAAGTTGGCAAATGAGATTGTAGCCCCTCTCAGTAAGAAGAAACACCACTCACTGAGAGCAGAACTTGCTACTTGATTTATTACAAAATGTGTAAAAAAGAACGGAAGAACCAGAAACCTATGTGTGAATGTCTGCCAAACTGAGAAAACCTGGTATACATGATTGTAGAAGTTCTCACGTTTGCAATGGGGCCGAAGAGGACTGTGGTGGTTTAATGTGTGTGTCAGTGTATTAAGTGCGGATAGTTTCAATCCTACAGGACAGTCTTACAGTCCATTTGCAAAATGTATTTGAATGAATATGCATTAGAAAGCTGGGGCAATTATTCACATACATGCAGTTAACTGTGTATTGCTTTTGCATACAAAAGCTTACAGTGATTTTATATGGTTAATGCAGGACCTGCTTATACTCAAAGTTATGATATTCTCTTTTGTTTGCTTTCTTTTGAAAGCTTAAGTTCTAGGATGTGGTTGACAGGGGATATCTGTTGATGTAACCACCCAGAACTTTTACCATTATGTGACATTCAACTTGATAAAAACCCCAAAACAAACAAAGCTAAATACCCTAAAACCAACACACCAAAACCCCCCTTCAAATCTCCAAAATATACCTGTCTGCAATTTAAATTTTGTTCCATGCATACTCTATACTTAATAGTGATATATATCCTAAGAAAAATTAATTTACCTGCATCACCTTAATGAAGAGACTACTTATTAAAAACTTCATTAAGAACTAATTATCTGTAATGGAAGCTCAAGAAATGAGTTAAGTGTCCAAAAGCTGCAAAACACATTTATTTACTGTATCATGAAAACAGGATGACTTGTCAGAAGAAACTTTGAAACGATTAAAAGATATTTCTGTAATGAAAATGAATTATAAAGTTAAAAAGCTGGCTCCTGAGCTATGAAATTGTACATGAAGCTTGAAATTTTTCTTTGGCATAGAATATGAACCTAGCTTCATTGGAGTTTGTAATGGGTTGGCTAACATTTTTTGTAAAATCTCATTTAGTGTCACTTAATGCATATGTTTCTCATTGGAAGACATGTTAATGAAATGCATTGTTATTTGGGTCAGTGCAGTGGAACACTAGTTCTGACACTCTTCCTGCAACAAGAGAGAGATTTGGCAGACATGTATTTGTAATCCAATGAACTGGAACATAGGTTTTCCAAAATATACTTAGTGAACTATTATATCAGTTCTGTAGCAATCCAATGCAAGGTCATGGCAGAAATGTTGTCTGTAATTAATTCTCAGTGGAACAGGCTGTTCTTATTAAGCTTGTTATTTCAAATTTATTACACAGAACATTTTTTTCACAGTATGCATCATATTTTACAGAAAGAGAGAAAATCAGGAAAAGATAAAGAGGAATAATCTGGAGACAGCATTGCAATGAATATAACCACTGTTTGCCACCATACAAAGAGTTTATAACAGAATAGAAACATCTTCTGTTGAATGTCTTGTTCAGCCCAAGAAGCTTTATGAAATTGGAAACAATTTACAAATGTCCTTCAAAGCCCTTAATTGGAAGCTTTTCTGTTTAGCAAAACAGGGTTTGTGTCATACCGTACATGTGTGTGCTTAAATGTATACATTTGAAGTTTCACTAGCCCTGCTGTTTACCAACAGAGAAGTACTAGTAGGATTTGTGGTTGTCAGAAGCTATCTGGGGCTTAGCAACCATGAAATAATAGAGTTCTCAATTCTTTGGTGAAGGAAGGAGAAAGGGTTGGCAAAATCACTGCCATGGATGTCTGGAGGGCAGGCTTTGGCTTGTTCGGGACACTGCTTGAGACAGTCCCTTGGGAGGGATTCCTGAAAGGCAAAGGGGTCCAGGAAAGCTGGACGTTGTTCAAGAAGGAAGTCTTAAAGACACAGGAGCAGGCTGTGCCCATCTGCTGTAAGACAAACTGGTGGGGAGGATGACTGGCCTGGATGAATGAGGAGCTTTGGCTGAGACTTGGGTTAAAAAAGAGGAGTTTATCACTTTTTGAAGAAGAGGTACTGGGATCTCATTATCTCATGCAGAGAGAAAATTAGAAAGGCCCAACTAGAACTCAGTCTGGCCACTGTTGTAAGAAGTAACAAAAATGTTTTTACAAATACATTAACAGCAGATACAGAGTCAAGGAGAATCTCCATCCTTTATTGGATGCAGGGTGAAGGAAGCATTGCCGCCAAGAGTGAAGAAAAGACTGAAGTACTTAATGCTTTCTTTGCCTCAGTCTTAAATAGTCAGATCAATTATCCCCAGGGTGTTCAGCTCCCTGAGCTGGAAGACAGGGACAGAGTGCAGAAAAAACCTGCCATAATCAAGGAGGAAGTAGTTCACCTGCTACTCTACAAGGACACTCACAAGACTATGGGGCTGGATGGGATCTGCCCACAAGAGTATTGAGGGAGTTGTCAGAGGAGTTTGCCAAAGTTACTCTCCATCATTTCTCAGCAGTCCTGCTCAACAGGGGAGGTCCCAGATTATTGGAGGCTTGCCAATGTGGCATCCTTCTACAAGAAGGGTTGGAAGGAGGAACTGGGAACCTGTCAGCCTGATCTGGGTACTGGGGAAGATTATGGAGTGGTTCATCTTGAGTATGCTCACCAGGCAAGTTCAGGACAACCAGGGGATCAGGCCGAGCCAGCATGGGTAAATGAAAGGCAGATCCTTCTTGACCAAACTGATCTCCTGTTATAAACAGGTGTCCCATCCAGTGGGCAAGGGAAAGGCTGTGGATGAATTCTACCTGCAGTCCAGTAAAACCTTTGCTAATGTCTCCCACAGCATCCTCCTAGAGAAGCTGGTGGCCCATGACTCAGACAGGTGTACTCTGCCAGGTAAAAAATTGGTTGATTGGCCAAGCTTAGAGAATTGTAGTGAATCCAGCTGGCAGCCAGTCACAAATGGTGTTCTCTAGGGCTCAGTGTTGGGGCCAGTCTTGTTTAATATCTTTATCAATGATCTGGATGAAGGCATTGAGTGCACACTCAGTAAGTTTGCAGATGACACAAAATTGGGTGGGAGTATTGATCTGCTCGAGGGTAGGACGACTTCACAGACAGATCTGGACTGCCTGGATCAATGGGCTGAGGCCAACTGTATGAGGCTAAATGCTGTGTCTTGCACTTCAATCACAATACCACCATGCAATGCTACAGGTTTGGGGAAGATTGGCTGGAAATCTGCTCTGTAGAAAATGCCCTGGGTGTCCCCATCAACAGCCATCTGAATATAATCCAAGAGTGTGTCCAGGTGGCCAATGGCATCCTGGCTTGTATGAGACAGAGTGTGGCCAGCAGGACTTGGGAGGTGATCATCCCCCTATACTCGATGCTGGTGAGGCTCCACCTGAAATCCTGTGTTGGATTTTGGGCTCCTCATTACGAAAAGTACATAGAGAAGCTGCAGTACATTCAGAGAAGGGCAATGAAGCTGGTGAAGGATCTGGAACACAAGTCTTATGAGGAGTGCCTGAGGAAACTCAGACTGTTTGGTCTGGACAAGAGGAGGCTGAGGGAAGACTTAATAACTCTCTACAACTACCTGAAAGGAGGTTGTAGTGAGGTGGGTGTTGGTCCCTTCTTCTAAGTGACTAGAGATAGGACAAAAGGAAATGACCTTAAGCGGCATCAGAGGAGGTTTAGATTGGATACTACGAAAAGTCTGTTTACTGAAAGAGTGGTGAAACATTGGAACAGGCTGCCCAGGGAATTGGTGGAGCCACCATCACTGGACGTGTTGAAAAACTGTGTAGACATGGCACTATGGGACACATTTTAGTAGCCATGGTGGTCCTGGGGTGATGATTTGACTTGATGATCTTGATCTTAGAGGTCCTTTCCAGCCTTACTGATTCTATGATTCTAAGTTGGCTTCTAGTGAGTCTGGACAGTCTGCCATGTAATGCAGCCTCAGCTGCTTGCATCCTTGCCCAAACTTCATATCCTCACAGCCACTTGATGTGCACCTACAACCTGCCAATCCCTCTTCAATACAATATTGAGTATCTCCAGATATACAGCTATTTGGGAAGAGCTATACTGACTTGGGATCTGAAGGCATACCTCTGCATTGTGTTTTGTGGTGTGTCATAAACCAGCCCTTCCTTCACTTTGTTTTCCAGAAATACCTGCCTACCCGTGAACAAAGATAAAGATAAAAACAGCAAACTATCAATGCTGTACATCTTTGTCTATACAACCTTGAAATTCTGTAACAAAATCTGTGTTTTAAATCTTGCAAATGTATTTTTCTGTGAATTTGGGAATCTCAGTGGGGCAGAAGAATAGAAGAGTATGTAGTCGCATAGCCTTTTAATTATATTTTAACTTGTCATGTAACTTACCTCAAAAATCTTGCCTAGCAACCCAATTGTTTCCATGTAGATATGGCTTGATATGACTTGAATTTCTCTTTTTTTTTTTTTTTAAAAATTACTGTTCTAGCTTTGTACAAATTGAAACTCTCCTTCACTACCTACTGTACGACAAATTGTGATCACTCAACAAATTTCTGGTCTTTTCATTACTGTACCACAGTACCATAAAGATAAAAAGAAGATATAACATTTTGTGAAAAACTAAAATTGAAAAACAATTGCTGTAATAATTGTCAACTGTGTATGTTGCAATCTACACATTGATAGCTGAATCAAGAGCTATAACTTTGCTGAAGTCAGTAAGTACTTTATTAAAATAAATACTACACCACAATTCCATACAATGTATGTATATTAATTAGAAATTGTTATGAAGAAGTATTTTACGACTTAAAAATACATTTTATTCCAGAAACATATTTACCCAGTGACTCCATATTAATCTGTTTGATCTAAACTGCATAATTATGGCTTTGTGTGTCTGTCTGTTACAGGGCCCACTTGGCATAACAGGTTCTCCAGGTTTTCCAGGTGCTCCTGGTGTAAAGGTAAAAATCAAAATAAAAGTATCTTTTTAGTATGTCTAACAACACAGTATTAAAACTAAGTGTGCTAGACTATGTAGAGTTCAAATGGACATGTATATGGGTCCCTAAGAGTTGCTGTGAAATAAACCCTAGTCAAGAATCTTGAGGCGGAAGATAGCAATCAGAAGTGAACTGAAGCATTCAGTGCACCATAGTTAGGATACTTTCTTTGCTTTTGTTTTTGCTTGAGCTAAGTGGTGATTACAAGATGACTGTCATGCTGTACCTCAGGAATCTTATCCAGTGTATTCCAAGTAGATGCATTATTACAAGTTGATTTGTGATGGCTAATGTGAGACAGTATGAAAGCAGTACGTCACAGTGCTGAAACTTCCAGCACTACTGTTTGAGATGTACTACATTGGTAAGGAAAATGCTTAAAGTCCAACTGAGATGTACTGCAGTTCCTTATGAGGAACGGCTGAGAGAGCTGGGGTTGTTTAGCCTGGAGAAGAGGAGGTTGAGGGGAGACTTCATTGCTCTCTACAACTACCTGAAAGGAGGTTGTGGAGAGGAGGGTGCTGGCCTCTTCTCCCAAGTGCCAGGGGACAGGACAAGAGGGAATGGCCTCAAGTTCTGTCAGGGGAGATTTAGGCTGAACATTAGGAAAAAAATTTTCATGGAAAGGGTCGTTGGGCACTGGAACATGCTGCCCAGGGAGGTGCACCTTCCAGTGAGTCACCTTCCCTGGAGGGGTTTAAGGGATGGGTGGATGAGGTGCTGAGGGACATGGTTTAGTATTTGATAGGAATGGTTGGACTCTATGATCTGGTGGGTCTCTTCCAACCTGATAATTCTATGATTCTATGCTTCTATTCCTCACAATAGAGTAAACGATGATTACCACCTTTGGTGGCTCTGTGTGATTGGACTGAAACGGAAAACTTTTCATTTGCTGCAGTGCTCTCTTTGTCAGAGTATCTTCCTTTGTTTTTCTGGGAAGTCCTCAATATTTTTACCTGTCCTTGTGAATGTGTCTGTAAATGTAGAAAAGACAACTCATGCAGCTTCCTTATGCTTCTTACACTTCCCCTCCATACAGTTGCTCCTTTCTGTTCCTTTACACTCCATAAACATGGTAGGAAAAAGTTATCCAGGAAGAAAATCTCAGTTAGTGAAGTAACCAAGTTAAGCGGATGTTTTGTGATGTTGTGAAGCTGGCAGCATTCATGAAACAGTTTTTGGAAACAGGTCTTAATAAGTGAATTAAAATAATGTATACAATTAAATAGTAGAGCTTTTAGTGCATGTCATAGAATGTTTTAGTATGCTTAAGTGCTTGGAATTGTCTGGAGAAGCTGAACAAATTAGTGCTTTTGAAAGTGGGAGCTGCCTTCAAGTTTCATGATCAGGTGATGTAAAATTGGAATAGTTGCTTTGAACTCATAAGAGCTAAGCAGACTATACAATGAAGATGTGGACTTCAGTAGTGAAGACATGACCTTAACAGCCATCAGTTCCAAAAGACTAATTCAAAGGAGATCCTTGGAAGATTCTTTTTCTTGAAGTATCCAGTCCAGTCTTATAGGGATTTTATGTTTAGTATAGTAATGCAATAGTGAGTAATTCTGTACTGTGCAAAAAAAAAAACCACCAGATGTATTACAGTTTTTAGATCTTAAGCCTTAGCTGTTCATGAAGCTAAAAAACAAAGTTGTCTGATTGCCAAATTATAGATACACACTGGGATTTTAGAGAAAGATATTTAAAATATTCAATTTGATTTGGGCCAATGGATATAGTGCTGCTAATGTTGAGTCAATTTTTTTTTCATACGTCTAAATTTTACATTCACATAGTATTAGAATCAAAATTAGGTAAGAAAAAACTATGTTTTAAAGTTAATGAACTGTTTCAAATCCTGAATTGGTTTTCTCTTATCAACTCAGTATTCCTGCTTAACTACTTTGTAGCACTACTTTTTAGATCAGGATAATCTTCAGTTGTTTTCTCACGTGAAATTTAGGGTGAAGCAGGTCCAACAGGCCCTCGTGGTCCTGAAGGTCCTCAGGGACAGAGAGGTGAAACAGGTCCACAGGGCCCAGCAGGATCACAAGGTCTTCCTGTAAGTACATTATGTTTAATGTTCCTCAGTCCTCAGCTTATGAATGTTGCCTGCTTATAGTGAATTTTAATACCCCACTTGATAGACAATGAGTTTTACTCAAATGACTCTTTTCCCAGGAAAGGTGCTTATTTTGTTGAAAAAACCGTTTCATTATTAATTAAAACAACTCTGAAAACTGAAGGTTCTACAGCTTGATACAGTCTAAGTCCTAGAAGGTACTTTAAAGCTTAAGCTTAAACCTAAGAGCTTAGAGATTAAAAATCACATTGACTTGCATGCTTTGTTACCCATATTAGCATTTGCAAGCAGATTACATGTTGCTGTATTTACTTAATAGCCTTTTCTATCTTTTTCTGCTTTTGGTATCAATAAAAGAAATTGTAAAAATTTGTGATTACTTTTAGGGTGCTGAAGGGACAGATGGTTCTCCAGGAGCTAAGGGCCCTACTGTAAGTAACTATATTGCCTGTTGAAGAAACTGTGCAAGTGACTTTATTTCCTTATTTTTAGTATGTTTCCTTACTATGCTTGCTGTTCTTTCTGTTTGTAGGGATCTCCAGGCACTGGAGGCCTCCCTGGTTTGTCAGGTCCACCTGGTTCTCCAGGACCACAAGGCAGTACTGGGCCACCTGGTATTCGAGGCCAGACGGTAACATTGTTGTTGTCGTCTTTGTCTTTGAGGAAATTGCAATGTCTTGAGTGTCACCCTATGAAATTAAAGCAATAATTGTCATTGCAGTTCCTTTAAGTAAATGAATAGTATGCTAGTGGTTATGTTGAGATTCAGATCTTGTGAATCTTCTGTGTCTAAAATACAGCTTTTGCTTTCTTAAAGGTCTAACAAGGAAGAATGTCTACATGAAAGTAATAATTGTCCCCTCAAATTGTCTTGTTTAAGTTTATGTCTTGATAGCTTCATAAAAAACCAGCATGCTAAGGGAATGACTAGTAACTAAACTAGGAAATGTCTTCCTCTTCATAGGGTAATGCAGAATGGTGAATTATTTATGCAGAGTTTTAGCATTATGGATGTTATTCATGTGTTTGTTTTCAGGGAGACCCTGGTGTCCCAGGTTTCAAGGGAGAAGCAGGACCCAAGGGTGAACCGGTAAGTCTTCATATACTTTGTGAGGTGAAAAAGACACACAAAGGCTTGCATGAGTACTTTGAATAGATCCTTACATTTCAAGACACTTCTGATGCCCATAATCACGAGAGCAATTACCCATTAATGTGCCTACTGACATTTCTGCACCACACAGATTGAGTGTATTCCAATTTCTTCATCTCAAATTAGGGAGGTCTGTGTGATTCTGAACATGTAAATATACTAAGAAAGACTTTTCTTTTTCACCTACATCTAATGCTTATGCACTTTCATATATATTAGTTCTATTTTATTTATACATTAAAGTAATATAAATATTAATACATTCACAGTTTGAATAGCTGTTTAGCTCACAGCTAGTATTTGTGAATGATTATTTGAGAACATGGTTAATTCCATGCTGTCATCATATGAATTTTGGAAGACTGGAAGATTTTGGGTATGATTCTGCAACGTTAGAGTCAGTTTGACTTGTCAACTATCTTTAGTTTTTCTTACACACTAAATGATCATGTAATGACTGACCAAAATGTACAGATGAACTAAAGTCTTCCTACCACTTACTCATCCTCCTTTGAGAATTTTGACTACAGTCTCACTGAATTTTGTGTCCTTGCTGCTTGTCCAGATGATAATATTAAATACAGATTATGGTGTCTGAGGAAATAGGTGATTGTAAAAAGTACTACACAGCCAAAACTGCAGATTTACAGTATATCCATGATGCCCTTCTTACTGAAATATTACCTTATAATTATTGTAAAAGAGAAAGGCTGATACCGAAAAGTTGCATTTTTTTAGCTGCTTCAAAGCCTAAATATTTTTGGGTTTCCTTTATTTGGAAAAAAAGTTGTCAAAGTTTAGACAGGAGTCTGTTTTAATATACCTGGGGAGTGGTAAGCTTAACTGACTTTAAAAAAAAAAATTTTGTTTTCACTAGGGCCCACAGGGTCCACAGGGTCCCATTGGCCCTGTAGGTGAAGAAGGGAAAAGAGGTCCTCGAGGTGATCCAGGGTCAGTAGGTCCACCAGGTCCTGTTGGAGAGAGGGTAAGAAATCCAAAGGAATAATATAATGCACTGCTAAACTGAAAAACCTCTTACCATAACCACAAATTTTCTTCAGTATTCGTTGTAGGTACAGTCAAACTATTATTTTCCTTACTTTTATTTTCCTAAGAGTAGTTATTTTTTTACCTTGGATATTTGCATTTATGGATTCATTTCCTAGGATAGTATGGTAGGAGAAATGATCTGAAAGGTTTTGGCTTAACCTTGTGCAAATGGCCATCTTAAAGTACTGAAGAAAGGAAATAATCTGAATCCTCAAACCATAAATCTAGTAATTTATTTGCAATAAGTTATTTAAATACTGAGACAGTCACATTTATACATTTTTTCCTAGGGTTCTCCCGGTAACCGTGGTTTTCCAGGTTCTGATGGTTTACCTGGACAAAAGGTAAATGAAATTCAAGTGTTCATCTTTTATTGGGTCATTCTTTATATTTTCACACAGATATATATAAAGTGTTACATAGAACAAATGTCTGCTTTTGAGCAAGTCGGAAGATCTTCAAAAGCACTGAAAGCTTTTGACAAATGGAATTGACAGATGCTAAAAAGGGGCCTGAGACTACAATTATTTGGGGAAAAGTCTCTTTTAAGTAATAATTTTAAGCAAGAAAAGAGTAATAATAATACTCTACTTGCAAGAATAGGCTCTTCACAGAAGATGCCTGTTTTATTTAACCTTCTTTTACTGTTGCTTTTTCGCATGTTAACTAGTAGCTCATCTTTCTAGGGTGCCCAAGGAGAGCGTGGTCCAGCAGGTTCTTCTGGTCCTAAAGGAGGCCAGGGGGATCCTGGACGTCCTGGTGAACCGGGTCTCCCAGGTGCAAGGGTAAGGACCTAATAGCAGTACACTATAAACCACAGCATTTACCATTTTCAGAAGGCAGCAATGAACTTTGAAGAATTAAGAAACTGTTATACAAGAACAGACTTGTTTCAATAGAACCATTTAAAAGTTAAAGGCCAAAATACACGTCTCTGTTCCTGCTGATATGGAGAAACACAGGTTCCGCATGTCTTCAATAAGGAATTCTTCAATATCTTCAATAAGATATAGTCCTGATTGAGACCAGCTAATGCAGGTGAAGGAAGTTTGCTTGTAAAGAACATGGATGCCACACACAACACAAACTGAAGGACAGACCATTAAATTGGAGATCGATAACTTACATAGTTGAATGGTGCATGCCACTAGAAATTTTTTTCCAGGAAAGTATATGGGGAGAATTTAGAATATCACAAGATGAGAGGAAGGGAACAATAATATTGCTGGGTAATACTAGCAGAAACAGAAACGAGCCTTTGAAAAGCTCATGAGTTGTTAAAGCAGGAAAAAGAAGAACAGCAAAAGGGAAGGTCAAAGACAGAGAGGGATAAAACTATACAGTGAAAATGGGGATGAGGACCTTTCATACAGAGAAGATATTCTTGTGTTAAGAATATCTTAGTGTTTGTACTGTGGCAGTAATTGAGCATATCTTTTGATTTATTTACATTTCTCTGTTGTTCTAGAGTTATATGCGCCAATTAACATCCATATTTTTCCCACTTTAGGGTTTGACAGGAAATCCAGGTGTTCAAGGCCCTGAAGGAAAACTTGGCCCCTTGGTAAGCAGCACAAATACTAGTTCTTTCAGTAAGGAAACTGTAATACAAAAGGCCCAGCTAATTGAAATTAATTTTATTAACTTGATTTTTCTTAATTTAATTTGTTCACGTTAGACTACTAGCTCCAAAATTAGTGCAGATAATGTTCTTTTAGCTTTGCCTGTGTAGCAGTTGCAATATTTTTAAACCATTTTGAACTATTATCTTTTTTTTAAAAGTCTCTTTAAAGAAACAATAAAATATATGCACTTAATGACTCAGTGATGATTATTCCATAATATTTGGTTAAAATAAACAGCAAGGCTAAAGCTATGTCTGCTTTAAGGACATTTTGATTGATAAACATTGCACCAAACCAAGTTAGTGTTATTTTTTATGTATACAAACACTTTCAAGTTTAATGTGGAAAATGCTTTTTCTCTGTAGGGTGCTCCTGGAGAAGATGGACGTCCAGGTCCAGCAGGTTCAATAGGAATCAGAGGTCAGCCAGGCAGCATGGGCCTTCCTGGGCCGAAGGGTAGTAGTGTGAGTATGGCAGCTGGTACCCAAGATCTGTTTAAATATTTTCCTATATTTTAATGGATGAAAACAGCATCTAAAAATAGCCATTTTTACTTCTGCTTATTAGGGTGATCCTGGAAAACCTGGAGAAGCAGGCAATGCTGGTGTCCCAGGACAGAGAGTGAGTGTGACTGTTATTTGCAGTTTGTTATTAGATTACAGAAAATTTTGGTTTTCTGTTATATCTGTGTACTACACAAGACTTCTTCATATGTTATTCTAATTTAGGGAGCCCCTGGTAAAGATGGTGAAGTTGGTCCTTCAGGTCCTGTTGGCCCACCAGTAAGTCACCTTTTACCACCTTCTCTGCCTGCCTGTCACTCCATCCATTCATTACTCTTTCTGCTTCTGTTTTTTATCTATTTACATGCCAGTTGTTGATTCCAAACAAAAAATTCCAAGAAAATGTCAAGAAAATTTAAAGAAAAAATTTCCTAGAGAAATGGGAAGCTTTGTATAAAATAAATTTATGTGGTGATAGTCTAATTCCTTTTACTGACCATTACAACAACCAGTGCAAGGACCAAAATTTTCTCGTAATTTTCATAGTATCCTCAGTTTCAGCAGAACTGAGGACAGAATTTTGGGAATGGGGATCTTAAAGAATTAAGATGCATCTCATTACATCTTTTAGATAGGGTGTATCTTGGCCTGGGGTAAGTAAAAATATATAATATATACACAATTAAAAATATACATATTGAAAGAGAAAAAAAAATTGTGGATCCTGTCTATATTCCTCTACTGTATACCTATTCCTTTCTTTTGTGTAGGGTCTGGCAGGAGAAAGAGGAGAACAGGGCCCACCAGGTCCTATAGGGTTTCAGGTATGTTGATTCATATTTTTAGTAGGAAAAAAGTGAACAACCATGTCTTTATCAACTTAAATTGGCAAAATTCAATCAAGTGATGTTTAACAAAACACAGCTTCAGAACTAAAGCAATGATGCTCAGGATAATAAGTGATACATTTCACATACTGTATTCACTAAACTGAACTGTAAAAGGCTTACATACCAGCTCTGTATACCCTAGGAAAACTTTAACAAATGTTTAAGAAGATCTGCCATCTCAGAGGAGGAAAAACGCTTTTGTAAAATTTACATGTAACTATTTTGCTTGAGGATCTCTAAAGGCACACTCTTGTGCTGAATATATTACTACATTTGATTTAAATGTGGATTTACGTAACTTTCTGTCATGTTAGTGATTATTTAATTTGCTTTTTTATAGGGCTTGCCTGGGCCACCAGGTCCTCCAGGCGAGGGAGGAAAGCCAGGTGATCAGGTAATTTCACTTCACAAAGTAGTTTTACCTTTTCTTATTTTTGTAACTTAATTTCCCACTCTGTTTAAAAATGTCTACTGAAAGTAGTCTGCAAATTGTCAGAGAGCTGCTTTTTTGAATAAAATAATTGCTAGAATCTGACCACCATCTTGGGAATCTGTCTCCTCTTGTCATAGATAGGTAATAATCAGAATTAGACATCTACACTCACAGTACTTTGGAAATGAAAATGTTTATTTTCATTTCCAGAACTATAAGGCTATGAATAATGCTTTCATTCTAATGATGACTTCTGTTCTTCTTAGGGTGTTCCTGGAGATCCTGGAGCTGTTGGTCCCTTGGGTCCTAGAGTAAGTGTAAACATTTAAAGACTTTAAACATTTGTAACAGTCGATAAGGTTTCAAGTCAATATATAATATGTACTTTGACAGCTAAAGTGAATGTTTGACCTTTTTTCCAATCAATAAAATGGTTATAAATATGGATACATTTTAAGACAGTTTCTGTTAAACCTACCACCCTTAATGATTTCATAGGTCAAGAAGCAGTTCTGAGTATTACCTGCTAAGTGATTTTGATCACAGCTGTGAAATGACAGTTTCTATTTCACTGAGCAAAACCACTGATTTCCTCTGCTTTTAACAATAAAAGCATAAAGCTATTTTTCAATTGATCAGTTGTCCTAGAACTTGTTCACAGGCTCTTTATTCAAACAGTTGTGTACTGCACTTAGATTATATCTGGGATTTTGTTTACAAGAACTGTACCCTGGTTTCTAAACGCGTAGTAATTTTTCATTTTGTAGGGAGAACGTGGCAATCCAGGGGAAAGGGGAGAACCTGGTCCATCAGGACTCCAGGGTGAAAAGGGTATGGCTGGAGGTCATGGTCCTGATGGTCCAAAGGTAAGCTGCAGAGATATAATGTTTAATTCCTCTCATTAGCATGAATATGGGAGATATATTTTTGATTATAAACAGGATCACTTTTCATGAATGGTATCTCATTTATCTAAGAGTTCTAGAAGGACATAAGTTATTCCAGTATTGCAAAATCAATAACTTGCAAGATACTAAAATATTAAGAAATTACATTTTGTATTAATTCATACAGGTCATATAGTATAATTCATATAGGTTTAAAGTATTTTTTGTGTTTCTTAGTAGAACAGGGCAAAACCATTTCTGAACTGGAGAAAACCCTCTGGCAATGCTTGGTTTTAAGAACTATGCCAGTTTACACAAAGAGACTTAGCAGCGTTGAGTGTTTAAAAGAAAATACTGGCATCTTTCACCTGTGATTGATACAATTGAGCCTAGGAAGGCTACCCTAGGTAGGGAGTACCTTTAGTAAAGCAAGACCTGTAATGGATGTGAGCCATGAGAAGCAAAACAAAGATAAATTAATATAATAATTAAATAAATTATAACATAACATAACATAACATAACATAACATAACATAACATAACATAACATAACATAACATAACATAACATAACATAACCTGGGCAACTTCTGCATCTACCTAGTTTGTGTAATAGACCCATGTGGCATCAAGGTCAAGTTAGAAAGATGTTCAGGCTTCTTATTCTGCTTGTTCTCATCCCTAGTATGCACTGAGTAAACACTAATGTATTTGGAAGGACAATGGTGTTACAACTGAACTTCCTGAGCAATGTGATGGGAAAAGATTTGACATAAGTAGTCCAAATCTGACAGAAAATTATTACTTAAAACTGTATCCCAGAGATTTCAACACAAGCACAGCATGTCCTAAGGCCTGGAGACGAAGATATTTCTCAGAAATAACTTGTTCTTTATTTATTTCAGGGAAACCCAGGCCCTAGTGGGACACCTGGTGATCCAGGACCACCAGGTCTTCAGGGTATGCCTGGAGAAAGAGGGATTGCTGGAACACCTGGCCCCAAGGGTGACAGAGTAAGTCTAGTTATTTCTGTTGTGCTAAGTAGGACCACCTTACTCTTAATACTATAGTTGTTTCAGGGTATGAACTAGTCAACAGTCAGTGTCTTAAAAAAGACTTTCTGTGTGTTTTCCATAGGGCGGCATAGGTGAGAAAGGTGCTGAAGGTACAGCTGGAAATGATGGGGCAAGAGTAAGTAAATCTATCACTCTTTTTACACCTACTCTCCACACACTAGATGGTTTATTGTACTAGAGCTACTCAGCTCATAGAGTGAAACACTACTCAACTTGACAGTCATTCTCATTCCCTGCTACCCTTCAGATCTGGCCTTCACATTTTTAGACTGCTGTATGCAGTGTTGTGGTAGGTCTGTGTTTTCTATTATCACCAATGAGAGTTAAGACGTCAGTGTTAAGGATTCCCAGAAGTAGAATGTTTATTTGGATTTCAGCTGAGCTGACTATAATGAAAATATGAAAAAAAAGGAAAAATAAGAGCTCAATAGACAAAAAGTAAACCTACCAGTTCTGACTCTTGGACTAAGGCAGCTGCCTCCTTATTGTTTGGATTGAATTGCCCACAGTGAGTGAGTTTCACAGGCAGAGATTCCTGTAAATGTATGGAGCCCAATCCGGACAATAAGTTGCTGATACTTCTGGGAGGCTTTGGACTTCCTGTGTATAAATAACATGACTGATCTGCTCCCATGCAATAAATCCAATATGTTCTAGACCAACTGTCCAGTTATCCCAAATGGGCCAGGTTTGTTATGTATGCAATGACATATGTATGAAATGCAATATTTCCTTCCCAGAAGCTGTTGCAGTTTGATGTGGTTTGTGTAAAACCTATTCTTGGGTTTTGCAAACCAGTTGAACTACCTCATAAGGCATACAAGATACATGGGAAAGATGAGGATTCTGACTGGACTAAATTTCCAGTTAGAGAAGATGAGTTTTGGAGAAACCCTACCACGCATAAACACTAATTCACAGCTCTGAGCTGGAATCTCATTGTAAGTCAGATTGTATCGAAAAATATAGGCTTGTTCTAATTCATTTTAGGGTGATATAGCTTAATGAACAGATAAAGTTAGAGTGAACTGAATGTTCATCCCTCTTCTAAAGCTAGAAATCTGCAGATATCTCTCCTACCAATCACTACAGTATTGATGGTCATGCAGTACCCTGTGTAAATGCTGTCTTTTTTGTATTTCTTTTCACTTTGAACTAAGTTACAGTACAGATTTTGGGGGAGAGAGAATTTTGTTTAAGATAAACTTCGTACAACTTTGTAGTACTCTGCTTCTTCTGAAGAGAATTGTAATTGGAATATCTAAATATTCAAGAAGGCAATAGGACTAGTAGTACAGGATCATTACGTGCAGTTCATGGGTATAGATGGAAAGATAGGAACCTATTTGCCTAACGGTACTATGAAGAAGAAATTGACACTAGAGGAGTTTTCTGGATATAAATTAATCTTCAGAAGTAATGACTGGTTCATTAAAATTAATTTAAGCAATGAAATACTAACATAAACCAAAGAGAGTTTCTGTGCAAGTCAAGAAAAAAGGGCAACATTTCCTCCTGACAGAGCAAAATAAATATAAGCTTTTGTTTTTCCCCTCTGACTTTCTTCTTTATTCTTGGACTTCAGTAAAACCTTTGACACAGTTTCTCATAACATTCTGCATAGTAAACTGCCTCTGGCCTGGACAGGCACACACTCTCATGGGTGGAAAATTGGTTGGATGGCCAGGTCCAGAGAGTGGTGGTAGATGGAGTTAACTCCATCTGGAGGCCAGTTACAAGTAGTATCCCCAGGGCTCAGTGCTGGGCCCAGCCCTGTTCAATGTCTTTATCAATGACCTGGATGAAGGCATTGAACGCACCCGTAGCAAGTTTGCAGATGACACTAAGCTGGGTGGAAGTGTTGATTTGCTGGAGAGTACAGAGGCTCCAAAGGGATCTGAACGGGCTGGATCTCTGGGTTGAGACCAATGGTGTAAGGTTTTACAAGGCCAAATGCCAGGTCCTGCACTTGGGGCACAACAACCCTATGCAGAGCTACAGACTAGGGGAGGAGTGGCTAGAAAGTTACCTGGAGGAGAAGGACTGGGGGTGTTGGTTGACAGCCAGCTGAACATGAACCAGCAGTGTGCTGAGGTGGCCAAGAAGACCTATGGCATCTTGGCTTGTATCAGAAACGACATGACTAGCAGGTCTAGAGAGACTATTCTGCCCTTGTACTCAGCACTGGTGAGACTGTTTCTTGAATCCTGTGTTTATTTCTGGGCCCCTCACCACAAGAAGGATGTTGAGACTCTGGAGAGATTCCAGAGAAGAGTGATGAAGCTGGTGAAGGGGCCGGAGAACAAATCTTGTGAGGAGTGGCTAAGGGAACTGGAGTTGTTTAGCCTTGAGAAGAGGAGGCAGAGGGAAGACCTCATTGGTCTATATAACTACCTGAAAGGAGGTTGTGGAGAGGAGGGTGCTGGCCTCTTCTCCCAAGTAACAGGGGACAGGAGGAGAGGGAATGGCCTCGAGCTCCACCAGATAAGATTCAGGCTGGATATCAGAAAAAATTCTTCACAGAAAGGGTCATTGGGCACTGGAACAGGCTGCCCAGGGAGGTAGTTGATTCATGTTCCCTGAAGGTGTTTAAGGCACGGGTGGATGAGGTGCTGAGGGGCATGGTTTAGTGGTTGGTAGGAATAATTGGACTCAATAATCCAGTGGGTCTTTTCCAACCTATTGATTCTATGATTCTATTCATAAATGCTGCGTAAAATAGGTGAAGTTACTGAAGAGAGAGAGGATAATCTGGAATTTAGGTCACTGGAAGAGGAAATGGATGTAAATTTTAGGTAAAAAACACCCAACAAGATTTCAGAGAAAAAGGAAAAGAATTTGATGGAATGAAAAAGCATACAGAAATAGTAACATATGAGAAGTTTTAAGCTAACTATTTTGAAGCTTCACTTTTTAAACATCCTTTTCTTCTTAATGTGTTCTAAAGGGTCTTCCTGGTCCGATAGGCCCAATGGGCCCAGCAGGTCCCACTGGTGAAAAGGTAAATAGATTTTTATGCCATTACTTACTAAGTTTCTTAATATTGTCATATTTTATTAGTGCTTCTGCTACTTGTCTGATAAGTTACTTGGGAAATAACCATCAATTTTATTTTAAGGGTGAACCAGGTCCTCGAGGTCTAGTTGGTCCTCCCGGCTCCCGTGGGAACCCTGTGAGTAAACGTGTTTGGGTTTGCCTAGAAAAAGTTGACAATATCTAACAATGATTCAAACTCAAGGTTTGGTCTCATTCACTGATATATTTTCCTCCTTTTCTTCTGCTTTCTTTGTAGTCAAAATCTGTTCCTCTGTCTTGATGCTTGCAAAACTATTGGAAGTTTTTCTCTGTCCTACACTTATTTTAGGCCAGTCTTTGCAAAGAGTTACCCTCTTTTACCTCACTCCTGAAAGTATGACACCGCTTCTAATTGTCTAGATCTTTTTAAAAGTATGGCCATACCAGGTACTGCTGTACACATACAAATACTTAGAAAGACAAAGCAAAGAAATATGTCTTAGTTTTTATCAAATCACGACAACTCTTGTCATCTTTGGTCTATTTGTGATTTTAAGGATTAACCTTGATTAGGGAGTTAGAAACTCGGCTGTTCTAGATACTTCATACTGCTAGGAATTGATTATGTCTCTGTCATAAATCAGAACAACCCTTTTTTTTCTGTGCAAATTGGAATAACTTCCACCCCTATTTGGAGTGCTGGAGCTTGTCAGACAGCAGTTCCATCTTTTCCAAACAATGTTGTTGAACAGTTGAAACAGTTCATAGCCCATTCTGATCTTGTGGAAAAACATATCTTCGAAATGCTCTTCTTTTCCCAGCCTATCTGATTGGAATGGTAAGTTATATAAAGTGTGAACACTTAGTTAATCCTGCTATCACGGGCAGTAGTTGTGAGTGGAATTTCACCTCTCGTGGTTTTAGTGCTCGTGCATGTGTTCCATCTCTAAATTCTGAAAATTTACATATAATCTTGAACATGTGGCAGATCATAACATAGTAGGAAACATTATTTGTTTTGTGATTAAAAGATCATTTAATTCTGATTATTAGAGAAGATGTATAATCATACTTATGACAGTAAATGTTTAATGTGCTTTCTTGTATAATTAAATGCAAATTTTGCTGCATATAGCAAGACTTTTATGTTAAATACAGTTATTCTAAATTTTTGGCCAGGGTTCCCGAGGAGAAAATGGCCCAACTGGCGCTGTTGGTTTTGCTGGTCCTCCGGTATGTGTTTCGTACCACTAATGAGTTTCCTTTAGTCATGCTTTGACATATTTGCTTTCCTTCGTTATGAATAATGCTGAAGTGTTCTGGAACATGACTCATACTTTTATTGAAGAAGAACTGTTTCTTTTTCCCATCAGTGTATCAAGTAGAGAAAAGGTCCAATAAATATCCTGTGTGATTTTGTTGATAAAATTATGTTATTCAGCAGATTTCATATTTTCATAGATAAGCTATGCTAATCCTTTGAAATTAAATTGAGGTGAGTTATAAAGTGTGTTCTATTGAAGGTAGCAAAGATTTATTCTATGGGTATTAAAGGCTGGAATGAATTGATGGACCAAATGGAAGGTTTGTGAGCTTTCTCTTGAATACCCCAAGCTGTACTACAACCCAAATATTCAGACCTTTCACAGAGTAATGCACCTGTTTCCCTTGGTGGGGAAAAGAAAAAAAGAATAGAAAAGACAATGTTTGTTCAGTCCCTTTTGATTTTAGGTATGTAATAGCTGCTGAGGAAAACAGAAAACTTAAAGGAAAATAAAATATGAATTAGATAAGAAAGTATTTTAAATAGAAATTCTGACTTAACAGACTTCAGAAAATCCCATCTATGACTTTCTAAAGACTGTGCAAAACTATTACAGTTCTCTTGAATTAAACCATTTTGCAAATGCACAGTTTTCTGGGCTAATTTGTCCTCTTGTTTTGTGGGTTGGGTTTTTTTTTTTCCTTCTAGAAATTCCATACAAAATTAGTTTGTTAGGCTGGAAAGATTTGGTATTCTCTGACCTGATGTCTCTTCTAAATATTCTGTTTTATAGGGCCCTGATGGTCAGCCAGGTGTGAAAGGTGAACCTGGAGAACCTGGACAGAAAGGAGATGCTGGATCTCCAGGACCACAGGGTCTTGCTGGGTCTCCTGGTCCACCAGTAAGTACAAATAACATTGTCAATGAACCAGATGGCATAGTCTGATCTTGCTTAATTAAAATGCTCTGTGTGTTTACTAGCACATCTTTCATTCTCGTTTTATCTTAGGGTCCTCCAGGTGTTCCTGGCCTGAAAGGTGGTAGAGGAACGCAGGGTCCACCTGTAAGTAGATTTTATTTTTGTGAGCTGTTTGTAGATAATCTAATACTGAAATGTTATGTAATGTTCATATTGTTTCTAATCTCAGCCTATTTTTATCAGTCTGTAATTATAACACTTGCTCACTAATTCAGCTAAGAACATTTTAGGTAGCCAGTGCTCTATTTCCTTCAACAAAGTTGGCATTAAAATGTTTATTTTAGGGTGCTACTGGATTCCCAGGATCTGCTGGAAGGGTTGGACCTCCAGGACCTACTGTAAGTTTATTGTCATATCTCTAATGTGGTTTACAGACTGGTCATTGAAAACCTGACATTCATGCTATTGAAGAGGATAACTTGTCAGTACTGACTTCTGTGACTGCATGCATACATCCAACTTCATTAAATAAAACTCATTAGTCTTGGGTTTGACCCAGTGTCAATGTATATAAATGAGTACAAGACTTTTCACAAAGTTAAGTAGGCTCTCAGCTGTTCAAGCTCCTTTGGTGACTTAATTGCTTACAGAAACAAAACACCACCACCCAGTACTTTCCTCTATGTTTTACTTCTCTGCCTCTTCAGTGGTGACTGAAGTTAGGAGATTTTTTGGAAAAAGAAGAGGGATCTGCCAGGTTATGTCATCAGTGGAGTTACATATAAGACCAGTTAAAATAAATTAAAACCAAATCCACAAAATATCACACCTCTAAACATTTTCAGAAACACTAAAAATACCCAAATTAGCTGTGGATCAACAAGTGAGGGTTCAACTCCACACAGAGAACTGTGACACTCTATATGTATTTGAATGTTTTGATGAGAAAAATAACGTGCAGTCATTGTGAATTTATTGAACAGTGAAGTTTATGGAAAGTATAATATAAATGTGATGTCTGAAAAAAGAAACAAACAAAAAAAAGTGTCATTTAAAAGAGTGAGTTTGTAATTGAAAAATGGGTCAGGGTGGAGTTTGGGCATAATTTGATGAGATGTTTATTTAATTTCATTTATTTGACCATATGGTCACACATTGGACCTTCCTTAGAGTGTTCATATTTATAGTTAATCAAAACAGAATCCACAGAATTTAATTGCCTTAGTCAGAAAATGGTTCAATGTGACAAGGTGTTTTCATTTTCTCAGGGAGCTCCAGGCCCTGCTGGACCTATTGGTGAGCCAGGAAAAGAAGGTCCTCCAGGTCTTCGGGGTGATCCTGGTTCTCATGGCCGTGTGGGAGATCGAGGGCCAACCGGACCTCCTGGTGGTCCTGGAGACAAGGGTGATGCAGGGGAAGATGGGCAACCGGTATGTCCTGGTTGATGTTACTAATTCTCCCCAGACCAACTCTACATTTGGTTTCATTGTTACTCATACTTACTGCTACATAAAAGATAGTCATGTTGTTTTATTCTTTGTGGATTTTAGGGCCCCAATGGCCCCCCTGGTCCAGCAGGAACCACTGGTCAAAGAGGTATTGTTGGTATGCCAGGACAGCGAGGGGAAAGAGGCATGCCAGGGCTGCCGGGTCCTGCAGTAAGTAATTGTCAAGTCAATATGCCACCAGCTTGGGCATTCTCATCATCTTTGTGGGGTGGACAGTATAGTGCCCCATAGCATGAGGAGAAAGTTGGAAAACTCCAGTTGTAGGAGTGAATATAGAGAGAACAGTAAATAACTATCTCATGCAAATACATGAGGTGGGAGATTTTTTTCTGCTATAATGGAAGATCTGAACCTGAATCAAGAGTAAATGGATAATAGCATAAAGAGTTCTGGCTAAAATTTTCCTATTTGACTTAAAACAAACCCAGACTTCTCATTTAGGTGCCCAAATGTCACTTGAATGTGAGTAAATACTCTGCAACTGCTGTTTCATTAATTATGGACTACAATATTCAGAACTGCTGTTCATGCTCTCTTTGCTTCTATCTAAGACTTACTTTTATCAGAAGACCTAATGATCCAGGAGATCAAGTAATTCAATAGAGTATTAGTAAAAGGGTTAGTATGGAGGATTTGCTGTTACCACTGGGTCCATAAAGTCAATTTACAGTTGAAGTTGGACAGCAATTATTCAAGGCTAAGACAATTTGCTGTTGTTGACAAAAAGGGAAGAAAAAAGATACTACTTATTTCAAAGTGCATTATGTTTTTCCAGATGCAAAAAGACCTTAGCTGTTGCAGATAATGCCATGATGTATCAAGGGAGCGTGTGTTTGAAAGTTGCTACTATATAGACTAATGTCAAGTGGAGCTTCTAGTCAATAAAAATCTATTCAAAATGAGCTAACATAGCTAAACTGTGTAAAAATATGCAGTATATTAGATATATATTAAAAATCTATCAGAATGCTTTCCTTACTTAGCAGGTGTTGAAAGTTACAAATGTTGATGGTACTTCAAATGGGATTAATGAGTAGTGCTTTGCAGGCAGCAGATTTTTTATGCTTTCTTTATTTTGTAACTTAAATTTTGATATTTCTCATCTTTTTTAGGGTACACCAGGAAAACAAGGTCCCACAGGGCCACCTGGTGATAAAGGTCCCCCAGGACCTATTGGCCAATCAGGTGCCACTGGACCTGTAGGTGAAGCTGGCCCAGAAGTGAGTATTAGAGCCTTGTAACATGCAAAAAAAAAAAAAAAAATTTGAAAGTCTAGTGGTTATTCTCCCTGACTTGAAGTTAGAGATGGAGAACAACTTTCTATTTCTTCTATAAATGCAAGATTACTAATCAGCAGCCTTATTTTTATTCCGTATCTCTAGGGACCTGCTGGTAATGATGGTACACCTGGGCGAGATGGAACTGTCGGAGAACGTGTAAGAATATATTGTTTTCTTAAGCCAACTCCGGAAATCTCTATTTTATTATTAACTTGTATATTTTTCTCTTCATTCAGTTAACTTGATTTAAGAACTTGTTCTGAAAGCATATCACAGCTTTGAATAGTTAATCCCTCTCTCAGCTGAGGAAACCTGGCTAAGAATACCTGCCTCCACACACTCAAACTTCAGTTCTTACAGAAGAAATATCTTTGTTAGCTGCAATTGCTAGAAATTAGATTAACAACACTTGTTGCTTTGGTCTAGTCCAGTTCTCTTTAGATAAATAATGTCAAATCTGTGTTTTACAGGGTGATCGTGGTGAACCAGGCCCTGCAGGCTTACCAGGTTCCCCAGGGGGTCCAGGAACTCAAGGTCCTGTTGGCCCTCCAGGAGATGCAGGTCAAAGGGGTGAAACTGTAAGTAAGACTTTTTTTTTTTTTTAAAAAAAACAATTTATGAAAAAACTATTGTGTGTGCTCTTGCGCACTGCTTCACATATCTTCTGTATGCAATCTTTTTAGGGTTCTCGAGGTCCAATGGGTCCCCCAGGTCGTGCAGGAAAAAGAGGTTTGCCTGTAAGTTTTACGTGGTCACTGGGTTTTACCTGAGATACCTTTTGTGGGTAAATAGATGAGAAACTGAGCCCAACTTAAAATGCTGAACAGGACTTCAGTTTTTAATGTTCTAATTGCAGGTGGATGCAGGTAGACTTCTGAGTTGCAAAGCTGTGCAGGTCTACTAGAATACATTAGTATTTCTACACTTTCTACACTTTCTTTAAAAATACTTCACAGAGAGATAACAAATGCTTTGGAAGCTTCGTTATTTGGACTGTGTTGTTTGGATGACAGTAGGACCTTTGTTAGCTGGAGTCTGCATTTGACAATTCAAATAAGGCGTAATAAAATAGAAGTTGAACACCCCCCTTAGATTTTTAGATAAAAATGAGACAAATATAACAAAATCACCTGTTCCCATGAAACTGGCTTAATTCAGCTCAGGAGTTGCTGACTTTGGTCCAAATGGAGAAACAAATAAACCCCATCTTTTTGTGTTATATAACTATTCTACAGTCCAAGCTTGGAACAAAAAATTAATTGCAAACTTGGGAAATTCAAGACAGCGTTGTCTATCCCTAAGTAGATGTCTCATGAGAAACAGGAAAAGTTAGTTTTTAAGTAGTTTGTGATAATGATGGCATTGATAAACTCTTTGCAATCTGGCATTGAGACATTTAGCATGCATTTTGGCCTGAGGAATATACAATTGAAAGCAGACTCCATTTTGTTCAATGAGTCTTGAGTTTGTATGAAAACTGTGAAACTATGAAAGCTACCAAGAGCAAAATAGTGGTGATATTTGAACCAAGTTTTTTATACTTGGAAGCCTGAACTTCTTGCCTATGGCTAGGGAATGTAAATTCAGTTGGATTCTAATCATAGTGAAGATGAAAGGAGCTGTGAGAAGTAAAGCTGCAAAACGAAGGATTTCACACTAAAATATGTTTTTGTATTATGAGTCTGTGAGAGATCCAGTGTTTCAATCTCATCTATGAACATTATTTGCCATATCCAATAAGGCAAATAAATTTCTCGATTTTAAGAATTTTGTAAAGTAAATTATTGTGTCACGATTACAAGGGGGTTTGACTGTATTGTGAAACTAAATAGACTAAATTGACCACAACTCTAATTAAGCATAACACAGATTTCTGTAATTATTTACTTATCCTTTAGTAAAAATTAAGATACTTGGAGGTGCCCCAGCATCACCTTCTTTCTAGCTTAGAAGTGAGAAAGGTTTGAATATGACGTCTAAAAGTAAGTGAAGAGGTTTTCAGATTAGGGTTGAGTGCATTCAGTTTGACATTTTACATTTCATCACTGATATTTACAGGGTCCCCAAGGACCTCGTGGTGACAAAGGTGACAATGGAGATCGAGGTGATAGGGGCCAGAAAGGACACAGAGGTTTCACTGGGCTGCAAGGTCTTCCTGGTCCTCCTGTAAGTTGCTTTGGTTTTACTATAATTTTATTTCCTTGATAGTTAATAATGTTCCTGATGAATTATTTATTTTAAATGGAAATAAAGTGAATGTTTTAATTTTGCAAGATATGTGTTCTCCTACACTTGTTGCATTTGTGCCAGTCCAGCAGTGACTGGTCACTGACCCATCAGTACAAGATGATCCTAAAAAGTGATAGCTTCACGTAAGCACATTAGAGCATGAAGTGCTTTTTTGCCAGAGTTTTAACTTTTTTATTGTCAAGGCATCAATTACAAAACTCCACAAGGACTGTGACAGTATTTCTCACTATCATTTACAAGAGCTTCATTATTTCAGTTGCAATTGAATGAAAATGCCATGGAAGACTTAATTTTTTTACATTTGTTCACTGATTCTGTGTAAGAGCAGGAGGTTTCAACATGCAGAAAGAGTCAACAAAAAAAAAATCCCCAGCACCCACTGCATCTTTACACTTCATGATAACCCTATCAGTTACTCCTGTAAGTGAAATGATTCTAAATGTCATGAAAGCAAGGCTTTTATGCAGAAACAACTTCACATACAGCCAAGCAATAAGAAATTTTATTAATTTATATCTTAATTACAGTCATTACTCTCTCTTCATGACAAAAAGGAGCAGTAGAATGAGTTGCAAGAGAATCATAGAATCACTAGGTTGGAAAAGCCCTCTTAGATCATCAAGTCCAACCATTCCTGTCAACAACTAAACCATGTCCCTGAGCACCTTGTTTGCCCATCTTTTAAATACCTCCAGGGATGGTGACTCAACCACCTCTCTGAGCAGCCTGTTCCAGTGCCTGATGACCCTTTCTGTGAATTTTTTTTTCCTGATGTCCAGTCTGAACCTCCCCTGCCACAGCTTGATGCTATTCCCCCTTGTCCTATCACCTATCACTTGGGAGAAGAGACCAGCACCCTCCTCTCTAAAACCTTCTTTCAGGTAGTTGTAGAAAGCAATAAGGTCTCCCCTCAGCCTCCTCTTCTCAAGGCTAAACTAGAGGGAAAGGTACTGTCTTCTGTTCATGTATATTACTATTCTGTTCGTACAGAGTTTTGTATATCACACACTACTTTAAAACTGAAAGGGATATGCTTTAAATGTCATAATGATATGATATTCTTTTCTATTTAGGGTCCTATTGGTGAACAGGGCAGTCCTGGCATTCCAGGCCCATTTGGTCCTCGGGTGAGTATATTATTTCAGGTGTAAAGCTTTTCCTGATTGTCTGTTGTTGTCACCCTCATCCCCATCCCTCCGTGATCAGATTATTATTTCTGTTTCAATTATATTTCACTGGCTTTTGTTGACTTCAGTATCATGTGGTAATTACCCCACTATCTTTTTCTTAGAGTTTGTTTAATACAGTAAAGCTTTGACATAAGTGTAGTTTACAGCTGACAGAAAGGTCAGTTCAGAGTAACTAGAGGACTGCAAGTCTCTCTTTAAAGACAGTTTTGCAGCAGCTAATGTAAAGCCATGTATGGGGTAGCTTGACCACTTGTTACTTTGCTATTCATACCCCCTTGTATGTCATTCTCCCAAAAGTAAAGGAGGAATATGACTCCCCTGAATGTTCCCAAATGGCAGTGTATGTCTGAATTTGTACACGTGTGAGAGCACAGCAGCTACTCCAGTCTGTGTAGCACCTGGATTTGAACCTACATAAATGATTCAGGAAAATATATACAGCTGATTCAAGCTATATTGGCTGGGGTGATTGAGAGGAGCCACATTGAAACAAAAGAAGAGAAAGGGTAGTCTTTTAAAGTTTGGTAATAGAAATAATTGGATTGCTTCCTGAAAAGATAATGCTTGTAAAGGACTGTTTTGTATAACTTTTCTTGGATGCTAAAATACATTCCTTTTTTCTTTTATATTTTCTAGGGTCCTCCAGGTCCAGTTGGTCCTTCTGGCAAAGATGGAAGTCCTGGTCCACTTGGACCAATTGGGCCTCCTGGTGTTAGAGGGAGTATGGGAGAAGCTGGACCTGAGGTAAATTGATAGAAATATGGATGGAAAAGTTTACCTTCGAATAGTGAGGTTTTTTAATAGTTCATGGCATCACTTTCTCAAACATTCGTGAGCTGAAGAAAAATGGTAAGATTTGACACATTTTCTCCAACAAATATCCAAGGTAACTGTGTACTAAGAGGGCTCATTTCTTACTCATTTTCATCTTCTGAAACTGTGAATATCATGGTCCCATTTACCTCTGCTCTCCTTGGTATCTTCACTTCTGCTGAGGCACCAAGACTTGAATGAAGTTTGTGGTAGAACCTTCCTCTGTGTAATAAGAATCAAGAACTACCACCTACTCATAACTTAAGTTTTGCTTTCCAAAGTGGCTTGCTGCAACTACAAATTAGAGCCACAGAGTAAGAAACAAAAGTTAAGATTTCATTTATCAAATGCAACATGTTTGGGTGTGTGCTCTGTAGGAAACATTTGGAACACTGGCTGGGAATTCTGAAGTAATGGCTCTTAAGAGAAATGCCACATTCTGATCTAGCATCTGATGCACCAGAGCATTGAACTTTCAACAAAGTTGTCTTACAGACTTTCCACTGCTCAAGAAAAGCTGGCAGAGCCTGCAGGTGGAGATATAACTATTAACAGATACATTCTGTCTCAAGACTCATTTTACTTCCCTTAGTGTCACAGTTTAGGTTGACAGGAGAACTTTACAACACCATTCTTCAGGGAAACACCTTCTGTGCCAAGTAATGTAAGCCAAGATGATGTAGAATCTGTCTCATGTTCCCATGGCCAGAAAACTGGATTCTGTACAGGATAAATGTAAAGATATTTCTAGTTCCAAATTTTCTGTCCAGGCTTTACTAATTGAAAATGTGCCTGAGGCAACTCAGGGGATGCAGGAATTTTTGATTGCTATAATAATCGCTTACAGCTGTCGGGAATTTTAAGAAATAAGGTTATTCGGTAGGGATTTGAACAAGGAGGGGCAGATGGCTTAAAAAAAATGGAATGAGGAGGCCATCCCTTGATGACATTTTCCAGCTGTTGAGTCTGAAATCAAGAGTAAGAAAAGGTATTGATACAGGCAGTGAGGACATGAAGCAGAGAGAATAACTCACATGCACGTCTCACCTCTTAACCCTATTCCTGGAAATGTGAATTGTTTATCTGTTAATATATCTGAATATTCCCTGCATGTTAGGGTGACTGGCTGTAAAGTTTTGCCTTTTTACTTGCTGACTTTGCTATCATTTTGCATAGTATTTCATGGAATCACAATCACAGAACCATTTAGATTGGAAAAGAACTTTAAGATAATCAAGTCTATCTGTAAACTTAATACTGTTAAGTACACCACCAAACCATATCTCTAAGCACCACATTTTTTAATTAGGAAATAATAATTTTATTTAGTATTTACTCTGCTGTGCCTCTATTAACTTTTTTTTTTTTTTTTAACCTTAGGGTCCGCCAGGAGAACCTGGCCCTCCTGGCCCTCCAGGACCTCCAGGCCACCTCACTGCTGCCATTGGTGACATCATGGGACACTACGATGATGCTATGGCAGATCCGCTACCAGAATTTACTGAAGATGAAGCAGCCCCAGATGACCGTAATAAAACAGACCCAGGAGTTCATGCCACACTGAAGTCATTGAGCAGCCAGATTGAGACTATGCGCAGCCCAGATGGCTCAAAGAAACACCCAGCACGGACTTGTGATGACTTGAAGCTGTGCCATCCCTCCAAAAAGAGTGGTGCGTATAAATACAACATCTCCTGTATATGTCATATGATCCTGTCTTATTTCCGGTAGATATTTGGTCACTGGAAAAATTGAGTAATACAGATTTTGATGGTCTAAAATGTCATTCACAATAGGAGCCTGAAAACAACTTCTTGCCCATGAAGTATATATTCTAATAAATCCCATATTTATTTATTCAGTATTTCTTCAGATATATTTTAAGATCTGTAATATTTAATGCTTCTGTGGAACATTAGTTCTGAAAGTTTTTTCACCAGACAGTATCACTTTCATGAGGACAGAACCAGACTCTTTACACCAGCTGTGAATACTTGCTTACTCCCTAATAGCTCAAAATATTTTGTATGGGCTGATAACCTGTGATTGCTTTCCATCCAGAATTCTCAACTGTTGCTCTATATTGGCAATTCATAGATGGTAATGCATTAACATGCCATTTTGCACTCTCCTTGATTCATATGGATTACTGATGATTCATCAGAATAGACTGGAAGGTAGAGATAATTTGTGGCAGGCCTTAAAAGCTTTTTCCCGTTTACTGAAACTTTACCTCAAACATCAACACTAGTGAGGCTGACATTAGTTTCTCATATGTACTGCGAACTGTCTTCTAGCCATTGTTTGTTCTTTCACTTGGGGTATTCAGGAGCTTTGTATGGTTTTAAAACAGTTTAACCCTAAACGGCTTTAAAGTCTGCACTCCTTACTTGTGAAATACTGCTCAGCTTGTATCTTGAAGTAACCTTGTAGTGTATACCTGATGCACACATCAAGGCATGCATCACGTTATGTGAAACATATGCCTGTTTTCCTTGTGTTTTATTACTATCATGACACACTTCTGCTTATCTCTCCTCAGGTATTCCAAGAATCTCAATAATGTAATGGAATCAATTTTATGTTCTTTGTAGGTGAATATTGGATTGATCCTAACCAGGGATGTGTTGAAGATGCTATAAGAGTATATTGCAACATGGAAACTGGAGAGACCTGTATTTCTGCAAACCCATCCACTATACCACGTAAAACATGGTGGGCCAGCAGGTCATCTGACATAAAACCCATTTGGTATGGCCTTGATATGAACAGGGGGTCACAGGTAACTAAATATATTTAATGTCAAGAATAAACTTCTATGAACCTCTGGTTTCCATCTGGTTTCGAATTTTGTCTGCTATTCTGAGCAAATTCTGCTACAGTCAGATCATAGAATCCCCAAGTCATTGAGGGAGAAAAAAATCTTTGAGATTGAGTCCAACTCTTAACCTAAGCCACCTAGTCCACCACTAAGCCACATCCCTAAGCACCATACCTACACATCTTTTAAATACCTCCAGGGATGTTGACTCAACAACTTCCCTAGGCAGCCTGTTACAACACTTGACAAGACTTCTGGTGTGGTATTTTTTCCTAATATCCAGTCTAACACCCCCCTGATGCAACTTGAGTCCATTTTCTCTTGTCCTATCACTTGTTACTTGGGAGAGGAGACCAATACTCAACTCACCACAACCTTCTTTCAGGTACTTGTACAGAACGATAATGTCTCCCCTCTACAAACTAAACAGCCCCAGTTCCCTTGGCCACTTCTCTTGACTTTTGCTCTAAACCCTTCACCAGCTCAGTTGCCCTTCTTTGGATGCAGTCTAGCACTTCAATGTCTTTTTTGTTGTGAGAGGCCCAAAACTGAACACAGCATTCAAGGCGTGCTTTATCAGCACTGGGTACAGGGGAAGATTATTGTAATAACTGATTGCTTGGCTTATATTCAATTGGTTGTTATTATACATTAAGTATAGGAAAGGTCTGAGAGAAAAAATACAAGTGTGTCTAAGGCAGGATTGGCTACAAGTATACCATTACTGACTGAGATTTATTTCTCTTAATCTCAAAAAATTCAATTTCTCTAGCAGTCTGCTTCAGTAAGCCACTACCCTTGTCCTTAGAAAGTGTACTTTTACCCTAATATGTGACTTAAATCATTCTGTTGTAATTGAATTCTACCTTTTTTTCCGGAAAACTCATTACTTTTAAAAAATAGAAGCTGACTTTATATATTCTCTCAGCTAATCCATTTTTTAAAAAAGTATGATTGCTGTCATATGTGACAGGATACTCCAAGCTGGATGCATCAGTCTCCAGGCAGACAAGAATTCAACTCTTAACTTTCTGTCAGATTTCCCCTCCGTAGTAACTTCTAAAGTAAGATCCTGCCAAACAACAGAAGTTTATGCTCTGTAGAATGTATAATTAACAAAATTTTGATAGTTTTATACATAGTTCTTCAAATCAAAAGCACAGACACTATTTTCAATTGTTATTTCATAGGAAGTACTTACATATTTTAGTGTTTGATGGGAATGGTTGGACTCGATGATCCGATGGGTCTCTTCCAACCTGGTGATGGTATGATTCTATATTTAAAATAAGACTTTGGTGTGTAAAAATAATAGTGCTGTTATGAACTGGATTCCTGATGACAGTTCAGAACTTCAACAGATGTGATATTGATTGGTTTTACTGCGATTGCTTTCACTTATTATTACATTCAGAACAGAACATGGTAAGAAGAACTTACCATGACCTAAGATGTCGCACCTCACGTCTAGCTGCCTGCAGATCTACATGTAGGCTTTTTTTAAAGTGAGATGCTCTTTGGAGGAAGAAATCATCTTAGGAATAGTATAAAAGAATACTTAATTTTTGCATACACTGTCAGGAAGTAACAGTATGATCTGCATAATAGTCATATGCACTCCTTGCAGGTTCTAAGTAGTAAATTTATCTGTGACTGCTAAACAAATATAACACGTTTTCTAAAAAATGACAGTGTCAATGTGTAAGATTTTCTCTTTTCTTCACCAGTTTCAGAGGAATGTGTAATTTTTTTTTATGCAGTGATTAACAAAGCATGAATAAAATGAAAGCTGCACAGATTGGGGAAATATCAGATATCTCAGAAATTTTAGTATTTTTATTGTTACTTTTGTTTTTTATGGAAACAGTGGCACATTGTAAAATATTTTTCAAACTTCTGTGGAAGTTAATTTGTTTATAAATCATAGAATCATAGAAAAGTTTGGGTTGAAAGGGACCTTAAAGATCATCCAGTTCTATTTTGCTGCCATGGGCAGGGATACCTCCCACTAGATCAGGCTACCATGGCCCCATCCAACCTGGCCTTGAACACCTCCAGGGATGGGGCATCTGCAGCTTCCCTGGGAAACTTGTTGCAGTGTCTCATCACTCCCATGGTGAAGAAATTCTTCTTTATATCAAGGCTAAACCTGTCCCTGTCAAGTTTATACCCTGCCCCTCTCAAGTTTATGTAGTCTTATCACTACATGCTCTTGTAAAATGCCCCTCTCCAGTTTTCTTGTAGGCCCCCTTGAGGAACTGGAAGGTTGCTGTAAGATCTCCTGGGAGCCTTCTCTTCTCCATGCTGAACAATCCCAACACTCTCAGTCTGTCCTTGTATGGGAGGTGCTCCAGCCCTCTGATCATCTTTGCAGCCCTCTGGACTGATTCCAACTGTTTCACATCCTTCTTATGTTGAGGATTCCAGAACTGGACACAGTACTCCAGATGGGGGTCTCACAAGGGAGGAATAGAGGGGAAGAATCACTTCCCTTTACTTGCTGACCATACTTCTTTTGATGTAGCCCAAGATACAGTTGACCTTCTGGGCTGCGAGTGCACATTATGGGCTCATGTCAAGCTTCTCATTGACCAGCACCCTCAAGTCCTTCTCTGCGGGGCAGCTCTCAATCACATCATCCCCCACCATGTACTGAAAACAGGCATTGCCCCAACCCAGGTGTAGGACCTTGCACTTGGCCTTGTTGAACCTCATGAGGTTCTCACAGGCCCACTTCTCCAGTTTATCCATGTCCTCCTGGATGACATCGCACCCTTCCATTGTGACAGCTGTACCACTTGGCTTGGTGTCATCTGCAGACTTTCTGAGGGACCGCTCAATCTTGCCATCAGTATCATTGATAGGGATATTAAACAACACCAGTCTCATTTCCTGAGGGTCACCACTTGTCATGGATCTCCATCTGGACTTTGAGGAATTGACCACTACTCTTTGAATGTAACCATCCAACCAGTTTCTTATCCACTGAATGGTCCACCCATAAAAAAAAGTCCATATGCAAATTTATAAATATTTCCAGGTGATCAAATTTTGGCTATGATGCTTCTAAACACAATACAATAGAAAGCAGACCGCTAAAGTTGCAATATAGTAGGTACACTATAAAAGAGGTTTCTGTGCTTTACTTTTCATATCTAGAGGCAGAATTCATTACAAAACTTAGCTTGTCTCTGGAGATTCAACTGCCTTTCAGTTATTCAGCTGCAGAGCTTTATGTTCAAAATTCTCCAAAATGATCCCTGTTATAGGATGTCTATGTTTCTTTGTCCTCAACAGGCAGCCAATTACAAAAGAAATCATTCTTAGATTTTATGTAATATTGCTCCTGCTAGCCATTTCTGGAAAGGGTTATGATAATAACAGATGTATCTAAAATTCATGAACTCTTAATAAATTTTCATGTCCTATGTGTCAATCTGTTTCTTTATCTTCACAGTTTGTATATGGGGATACAGCTGTAACTCAGATGACATTCCTGCGCCTCCTATCAAAGGAAGCTTCCCAGAATATCACTTACCTTTGTAAAAACAGTGTTGGATATATGGATGACCAGACAAAGAACCTGAAAAAAGCTATAATTCTGAAAGGGGCCAATGACCTGGAGATCAAAGCGGAGGGAAACAGCCGATTCAGATACACTGTTCTGCATGACAGCTGTTCTGTAAGTTTGGGGGAGGTTCTCATTTGTTAGGGAGAAAAAGGAATTTTGTCCTGTCAGCTCTTCCTTGATTTAGAAAAAAATTCATAGAGTGGGATAATTAAAATGCTGTAGAATTTCACCGTAAATTGTAGAAGTAACTGATCAAGTAGGTATTTTACTACAATTCTAGCTTCACATCATAGAAATCTTATGTTATTTAGAGGGTATTTACAAATTACTACCTATTAGTGAGCATACTGAGATATATATCTTGCCATTTTGCATTTTCCATATTCATGTGCCTGTGTGGACTCGTACAAAGAGGTCAAAAAACTTCAAGCATTTGCCTACTAGATGGTTAAGATTATTGAAGCAATACACTGGAGGAACCTAATTGGTACTATGACTAACTGAGTTGGAAAAGAAAATATTACACCCTCAAACTACCTAGTGGGCACAAAACCCAGCAAATAGTAATTTTTTTTTTAATGTTCATTAACATACTCAGCCAAGTCCAAGATGCTGGCAAAATATTTTAAAAATTAGTTTTGCATTTGAAATAAATTGGACTAATCTCTGTGCTTTTAAATAAAATAGCTCAAGGATATCTGTGCTGGTATGTATTGACACAAATAAATTTCATAGCATAAATTAAAATCAGTCCAACTCAAGCAGGAAATCCTTCTGTGTTGATCTGATGGGTCTGTTCATCCTGTCAAGGTGTATACATTTTAAAACAACCAAGCAGGTGTTGCTCAGGGAAGATACAATGAAATGCTTAAGTATCAAACCTTTCAATCCTCAGCTGGAATTCAGGCTGTTCCTGATGTGAGCTGTGGCTTCAGTTCTGTTTGTTGCTTGCTTTTTTTTTTCTTTTAATTTTATTTTCTTCTTTGATCCAGAAACGTAATGGGAACACAGGCAAGACTGTTTTTGAGTACAGAACACAGAATGTGGCACGCCTACCTATCATCGATATTGCACCGGTGGACATTGGCAGTACAGACCAGGAATTTGGAGTTGAAATTGGTCCAGTTTGCTTTGTGTAAGAGGAATGGGGGAAATTAACACACTATCCAGCAACAGCAGCAATTAAACACATGAACTTAGACTCAAGTTAATCCTGAGACTCTTGAAGTAATGGCTGATACTGGATCAGCATTGTACATATAGTTATTTTTAAATGCCCTGCCTCCTTTTGAATATTTATTTTACTTAGAAACCTTCAATTTTAAGTGATTGAAACCAACTTTTTGGTACAATAGCACAATTTTAAGAGGGTTGATGATCACCTTTTAAAAGTAACATGGAACATTTTCCTTGCTTTTGTTTAAAGTTATTTTGAAATTTACAGGTATTCAAACCAGGCAGTTGTAATGTGGACAACATAGAGCTCTAAGGATTTTTTCTTTTGCTTGGTTGCATACTGAATAACAGAAAAGTAGAGCACTTTTGTGAACTGTTGGCTATATTTTGATCATACCTCCCCCCTCAACCCCAGTTTCTCTTCCTGTGGTTGCCAGTATAATAGTTATTAACAGAAATACGTGGTTTTTATTCAGAGAAGATCATTTTAATTTGGAATTGTCTTTCCTGCACCCTCCTATGTAACAGTCTGCTCAGAGTATTCCATAACCACAAATAATTTATGAAGCATAAATACTACTGGGGTAAATATAAGTTTTCATTAGGGATGTCCCATATCTTAAATTTTAAGACCAGACTTCACTTCTCACGATGCATCTGTGTAATTCTATTAAATTTTCCTTTCTTCAAAATACATCTTCAACCCAATTCTTTTTGATTTTCCAATACTTACCAATCTAAGAAGCCATTACATATCAAATTATACAGATGTATTATGCATGGTGCCAATTTATGTATATTGCAAATCATTCACATGTATACCAGACCAACTGCTAATAAAATGAAAGAAAGTTTAGATATTCATTGGTTTCAGCTGACATCCAAACATGCATCACCAGTAATTTGTCTTATTGACCTTGAGCTGTCAAGACAAGAAAGTTCCATCATTTCTTAGCATGAGCTACCTCACCTCTTGAAATTGGGATGCATTTAGTATTCTTATTTTTACTTTAGATATTAAAAGGTGCTATACTTCTGTTATTATTTTCAGAAAGGAGATAGGCAGGGCAAAACCAACAAAAAGGCGATGGTGCTAAATGACTCTGTAGAAGGCTGATGAAATAAAGATGCCTACTTGTCAATGTCCTTTTCAAAGCTTAGCTGTTAGGCTTTATGGTGTTTGAGAGAACAATGTTACAGTGCATTTATTTGTTGGTCATACAGTATATGGATTATTTTGTGCCACTAACATGCTTTATTTTGTAAAGTATGTGGGTACAAGCTTACTTAGTTATTTTGTTTCTTTATTGCATCTGTGCTATCCACATTTTTTGTTTGTTCCTTTAAAAAAAAAATAAACAGCTGGGGCCATCCCTAAAGAGAGTCATGCACATAGCTTTATTCATGTATCTTTGCAAAACATTTAATTAAATACATTCTTCTTGCTATATAAGTGGTTTCCTTTTTGTAGAATTCCTTTAACTGTGTCCTGTATCAGTTAATTTTCAGGAAATTAAAGATCGAAGTATTTAACTTTTGTTTTGTTACTCTTTGAATAAATTCTTTGCATTGCATTCCCTAGAACTATTTTACATACAGGAACATAAAGTTATTTTGAATAATGCCCTCTGTTCCAGTTTTTTTAAGATACATGTCAATTTGAATAAAGTATTTGCCAGCAGCTCTATCAAAGCTACATAACTAGTATTGTTTCAGATCCCAGAGAAAGAAAATTTTTACTCAAGAATGAATAAAACGTGACTTATCCAATTCCTGGTGTCAATGTAAGTGATTGCTGATGGAAAATATTTTCTGGACAAGTCATAAAGCTGCGTTGTAGAAGGGAGGCAAGAATTTACATTTGTTTCCACCTTTTGAAAGGGCAGGAGCTTTACAGTTTTCTGGGTTGTCCACATGCATTTCCATACAGAGTAGGACAGGAAACAGGGAAGTTGACAGTTTTATGGTGATGTTACCTATTTGCTTATATTACCCAAGCAGGAACTCCAATTTCTTCTTTACTACCATAAAATAATTTCTATAAAATGTTAGGTTATGATATGGGATCCTTGAGAAGTTTTAGATAATGCTAATTTTCCTGAATAATATGAGGTATAATGTCTCACTCCAATATATTAAGAGCATGAGGGTATCTCCATGTGAAGCATGCAGTCTTTCCCTGAGCACCAAAAAAAGAGCTTTAACTAGAACACACTCTAAGGTAATAATCTGTAAAAATGTTGCTGGGGAATCAAAGCAAAGTCTCATTTGAAGTGTGAGGTCTAGGAAATACAAGTAATTAACTGAGAAGGCTTTGTAATTCAAGTAGTTGGACATAGTTTTTTTCTTCTCTTGACTGTGCTGATAGCACACAGATGTGTTAGATTATTACATCTTTTTCCCTGTTTAAGCTTTCCTCAAAGACTTTTTAAGTAGACAATAAAAGGAGGAGGCAGGGACAGTTTCACTACTTTAAACTACCCTACCTCTTATCCAAGCAACGTGACATAGCCTCATGTAAAAAGAACTTTAATTTCATGAAGCTAGAACGATGATGATTTGCAAAAGGTTGATTAATTATAAAGTGGCTTTAAGTAAATCCTAGCTAATTTGATTTTAATCAACTCATCTGAATTTGTAATTTTTTTTTTCTGAGGGTGCTTGTATCCTTACTGTCATGCTGTTATCCCTGTGCAACTCAAGTCTGGAAATGAAATACCAGATTTTGTACATAACTATAGGCAGATTACAAACTTGGGACAAAGCAGAGCTTCCCTATTGCAAGGGATCCCATCAAGTGAAATGGGAACCTATCTTTTCTAATACCTCACCAAGAGCAGCAAAAGTAGCCAAGTATGAAAAGCAACAGCTTTGCTCTATAAGGTTATGAGGGTTTTTAACACTAAGTTTTCACTTTCACAGTTTAGATTTTATACAGCCACACAGTAAAATATATTTCAGATTTCTTTATTCAAGCAACATTTTCTAACAGTGAGCACTTTTTACAATGTATTTTACTTCTAGCTTTCTTTCAAGTAAAAATTTTTAAAGAATACATTCTTGTTGAAGGAGGATAAAAATGTGAAACATATTTCCAATATGCTTAGTGGGCCTTAGAAGCTATGATAACTGTTCCCAGAAATTAGTAAACTGTTTACCTGAAAGCACAATGAACAAAGAATTGAGACTGAGCACTGAAAAAAGGAGCTTTAACTAGAAAACATTCTAAGGTAATAATCTGTAAAAACACCACTAGAGAATCACTTGAGCGAAGCCTTATTTGAAGAGTAAAGTCTCAGGAAATAGGATTACTTATTACTAAACATTAACTAGTTTTAGTGACCTTTCACCTTTATATTATATATTTATTTTATTTTATAAGTAGTTCAATAATGATGCCTTCTTCAAGGTGTTTTCTCTTATTCCTGCTTGATATTTTCTCTTAGTTTATTTTGAGCAAAAAGTGATGCAGAGGACAGAATTGCACAGTGCTATAGTTAATTTGGTACATCACTTACGATGTGCAATGGTTTAACTATACGGTATTAACATGGCTTTGCATACTATATAATGAAGCAATATTGTAAAAGGGGAAAAAAAAGTTCTTGCTCCTTTTGTGCTTCCTAGAGGAGCCCAGCCCTATACATATATGTCAAATGTGGTCATGGACTCCTTACTGCATTAGAGCATTCTTGCAGAGATTTTTTTTATGGAGCAGCGTTGGGATGCTTAAAGTGTAAGTCAAACAAGGAGATGGGGTAATCTAAGTCCTCCCTGAATAAGAAGGGGGTTTTTTGAATCAATTTTGGATTTATGCACCTCAGTTTTAGGATGACTGTGAAGAGTTTACATTTGTGCTGAATGTTTATTCTTTTAAAAGGCTAGTGAAGTTGTTTAAGATGTGTCTCCTCCACCTGCCTTCCATACAGTTTCCTTTCTCTTCTGTTTTAGTACTCTACTAATATTCCATCGTCTCTGGATGCATGAGAACATAAATCTCATAGCCTCTCCCTCCCAAAGTCTTTGCTTGCCTATTGTCTTCCTTGTAGCCATTATAAATACTCAGATCTAAGTTTTTAATACTGAAAAGTTCCTATAGAGTACCAAGAGTACTACAGACCATACAAGAAAGCATCAAGCAACACAGAAATGTAAGAATTAATGTGGCAGAGTACTATAGCTAGAAAAACCACAACCAAAGTCTAGAAAACACAGCAGTCAAACAGAGAACAAGATAAAAGGAAGTTCTGATACCCTCTGGCCTGGGCTCAGACTTCATAGAATCATAGAATTGGTTGGAAGAGACCTATCGGATCATAGAGTCCAACCATTCCTATCAAACACTAAACCATGCCCCTTAGCACCTCATACACCCATCCCTTAAACACATCCAGTAATGGTGACTCAACCACCTCCCTGGACAGCTTGTTCCAGTGTCCAATGACCCTTTCTGTGAAATATTTTTTCCTGATGCCAAGACTGAGCCTCCCCTGGTGGAGCTTGAGGTCATTCCCTCTTGTCCTGTCACCTGTCACTTGGGAGAAGAGCCCAGCTCCCTCCTCTCCACAACCTCCTTTCAGGTAGTTGTAGAGAGCAATGAGATCTCCCCTCAGCTGCCTCTTCTCAAGGCTAAGCAACCCCAGTTCCCTTATGCTCCTCATAAGACTTGTTCACCAGCTTTGTTGCTCTTCTCTGGACTTGCTCCAGAGCCTCAACATCCTTCTTGTGGTGAGGGGCGCAGAACTGAACACAGGATTCAAGATGTGAGTAGGGTTTGTAAGAACCATTGTGAGAACCATTATGCATAAGAATCTGAGACACAAGGGGAAAACTAGGTTCATTTTCCTTGTGAAATTGCTGCTCATTCCAGTGAGGTAATTATTGACTGATATCTTTACGAACAGTAAGAGAACTCTACTGTTTTTTCCCACGAGTCAAAGGAGAACACTGTAGAGGCAGTGGACCAGACTGTGTTGAGGAGGACCTGAGAAGAGTAATGCAAAGTTTAAAATAGAAATGCTTTATAGATTTACACAACATGAGATAAAACTAGGGCAGTTTGATTACTAGTATATCTATTGTGCTGTCAGTGTTATGTGTTTTCTCATCTGTTGGTAGAAGGTCTAGGAAACTATTAAGGTGTCAGTTAACACTAGTTTTAGCTGAATGCTGGAAGCATCATTTTTTCTCCTTCATTCCCCACATGTTAATTTCTTGCAGTTTTATTTCCATGCTGTTAGAGTAGGAAATATTGTTGCTACAGTCTTAGGGTTTCTCTAAGTAATATTCATAATTCTTATGGACCATTGTGTTTTCAATATTGGCCAATGGTATGCTATCAAAGATTTCTTTTGTAAAATTAGTTCCTCAGTTGAGGTATTGCTTATCCATCCTCCAGAGAAGATTGCAGTCTTATCTAGGAATGTTTGTGCACAGAAATAACTATGTAAGTTTATTCCTACTAAAGCATCACAGTACTGCTTTTTTTGCCTTAGTCAACAGAGTGAAAAATTTCATATGAACCCAACCAACTACAACAAAAGAATATTACTACAATTCTAGAAACCAGTAGAATAGTTTTACATGTTTGGTATGGAGCAGTTTTCTCTGCAACAGTGAAGCACAACATTGAAAGAAGATTGTGACAATTGCATGAGCCATCGTTGTATCTTAGGAACCTCTGCCATTTAAATACACAATGTGTTATTCTACACAAAAATTTCAGTAAGAAAAAAACATCTTCTGCTGCCATATGAGTGCAGTTATTTGCCTATAGCTCTCTGCTTTGCAAATGCTACCAGGCTAAAAGGAGGAATGAGTAGGCGTTTTCAGGTACTGTAACAAAGATATTAAAGCTGGAGTGTGAGTCATTATAAGAACATTCACAAAACCCCACTGAAACCAGAAAAATTCCAGTACATCCAAGAGTGATCTTTTAACAGCTGCCTTCTCAGTGGATGTGAGCATGGATCCAGTAAGAAAACTTAAGTTTCAGCTTTAATGTAGAGGTGACTGTGGCTAAGGATTTACAGAAAAGAGGCCTTGTAGTTTATATCGTGAACCTCTTCTGGCAGAGAGAAATTTTGGATAAGTGTGGCTTAGCTGAGGACAGCTTATGGCAAAAAAAATAGAAGATAGTGACCAATGACTGCCTAGGAAGGAGATATCGTGAGCAAGAGTAGCTGCTGTAGTGGGAGAGTTGCAGTGTGGGTCACAAATACATGCTTCCCAAAGACATCCTTTAGGCTGAAGTGATTGTGGGATAAAGAACAGGTCGGACAAGATGACCAGAGTCTTGCTCTGGTGCAAACCCCAAGTGTTGGAGGAAGTACATCTCACCTCCTCCCAGAAAACAGGTAGAAAAAAAAAACCTATAAACCATCTCTTCATCTCCCAAAGCCTGAAAACTGCTGCAAAACATGTTTTTCTGCCAATATTTTAAGTCTAGGTCTTTACAGAATTTCTTTAAGAGCATAACAAGATCATCAAGGACATCTGATTACAAGCCCATGTTGAATTAAAATGCTAAATTACAATAAAAATATTCAATGCATTACTTTAGCTTAAGGTTTGTGCAACAGGTACCTCATTACTTACATTTCCAGGAGAGAGGCACTTGGTTTAAAAAATCAGAGACTTGACTTCTTTCCTGGTTAAAGAAATCATAGAATCATAGAATCACCAGGCTGGAAGAGACCCATCAGATCATTGAGTCCAAACATTCCTATCAAACACTAAACCATGTCCCTCAGGATCTCATCTACCAGTGCCTTAAATAGCTCCAGGGAAGGTGAATAAACAGCTGAACAGGGCAGCCTATTCCAATGCCCTTTCCGTGAAAAACTTCCTCCTAATCTCTAGCCTAAATCTGCCTTGATGGAGCCATTCCCTCTTGTCCTGTCCCCTGGCACTTGGGAGAAGAGGCCAGCTCCCTCCTCTCTACAGTCTCCTTTCAGGTAGTTATAGAGAGCAATGAGGTCTCCTCTCAGCCTCCTCTTCTCCAGGACAAACTAGCTCTCTCAGCCGCTCCTCATAAGGCCTGTTCTCCAGTCCCTTCACTAGCTTTGTTGCTCTTCTCTGGACCCGCTCCAGAGCCTCAACATCCTTCTTGTGCTGAGGGGCCCAGAACTTAACACAGGATTCAAGGAGCAGCCTCACCAGTGCTGAGAACAGAGGGAGAATCACCTTCCAGGACCTGCTGGTCACACCGTGTCTGATACAAGTCAGGATGCCACTGGCCTTCTTGGCCACCTGGGCAAACTGCTGCCTCATGTTCAGTCGGCTGCTGACCAACACCCCCAGGTCCCTATCCTCCTGGTAGCTTTCTAGACAGACTTCTCCCAGTCTGTAGCTCTGCATAGGGTTATTGTGCCCCAAGTGCAGGACCCGGCATTTGGCCTTGTTAAACCTCATGCCATTAGACTCAACCCAGCGGTCCAGCCTGTTTAGGTCCCTTTGCAGAGCCTCCCTACCCTCCAGCAGATCAACACTTGCACCCAGCTTAGTGTCATCTGCACACTTGCTAAGGGAACCACTCAATGCCTTCATCCAGGTCATTGATGAAGACACTGAACAGGGCTGGACCCAGCACTCATCCCTGGGGAACCCCACTTGTGACTGGCCTCCAGCTGGATTTAACGCCATTTACTACCACTCTCTGGGCCTGGCCATCCAAACAGCTTTCTACTCAGGAGAGTGTGCGCCTGTCCAGGCCAGAGGCTGACAGTTTCCGTAGCAGAATGCTGTGAGAAACTGTGTCAAAGGCTTTACTGAAGTCCAGAAAGACCACATCCACAGCCTTTCCCTCGTCCAGCAGCCAAGTCACTTTGTCATAGAAGGTGATCAGGTTAGTTTGGCAGGACCTGCCTTTTGTGAACCCATGTTGACAGGGCCTGATCCCCCAATTCTCTTGTATGTGCTTCATGATAGCACTCAAGATCACCTGTTCCATGACTTTCCCCGGCACTAAGGTCAGGCTGACTGGCCTGTAGTTCCCCGGATCCTCCCTGCTACCCTTCTTGTAGAAGGGCACAACGTCAGCCTCCAGTCCAGTGGAACCTCCCCAGTGTTCCAGGACTGCTGGAAGATGATGGAAAGGGGTTTGGCCAATACGTCTGCCAGCTCCTTGAATACCCTAGGGTGAATCCCATCTGGCCCTATAGACTTGTGGGTGTCCAGTTGGGCAAGCAAGGCTCTTACCACCTCCTCTTGGATCATGGGAGCCTTGTATTGCTCCTCTAGTTCTGGGGTTAGTACACAGAGGGAACAGCTTTCTTTACAATTAAAGACTGAGGTAATGAAGGCATTAAGTATCTCAGCCTTCTCCTCATCCCCTGTCACTGTTGTTCCCTCTGTGTCCAAAAGGGACTGTATGGTCTCCCTAGTTCTCCTTTTGTTATTTATAGAAAGATTTTTTATTATCCTTCGCGGACTTTGCTAACCTGATCTCTAGTTCAGCCTTAGCCCCTCTAATTTTTTTCCCTACACAACTAGACTTCCCTCTTGTAGTCCACCCAAGAGGCTTGTCCCCTCTTCCAGAGCCTATAAAGATTCCTCTTCTTCCTAATGTCACTTGAGATCTCTCTACTCAACCAAACTGGTTTTTTCCCCTGCCGGCTTTATTCCCGAAACATGGGGATGGTTTTCTCCTAAGCTGCTAGGATCAATGGATATGACTTTTCAAAGAGATATATATCCATGGATATGACTTTTCAAAGAACCATTAAGGTTTCAGTCTTGTTTGAAATGAGTTATCTGTAATAAGAAATATATTCTAATTTGGTGACTACAATGAAGTATTGTTTCTGTCATAAATAATGATAAGCCCTCCAAAATAACACACTTTCCAGCTTATATAACTAATATGCAGCTGACAATGAACCCCTAAAGATAACAGGATAGTTATATATTATGGTGAACTCTGTGTTGTGAAGATCTTCAGACTTCGTGAATTCAGAATTCCTTCCTGTTTATTTAGAATGAGGGGGGTTTTGACAGGAGGGAGGATTAAGCTCATATTTTCTCTGAACTGTTATGCCTTAGTACGTGGGTGCTGTCATAACTGTGATGATCTTGCTGTCATAACTGTCATGATGATAGTCAAAGAGGCTCACCATACTTGAAAGAAGGCACCACTAGATGGAGAACAGTGGAAAAAGAAAGAAAATTTCATAGGATGAATAATGAAATGAATTGCAACCCTCAGGATTATCACATTTTCCTTCAAAAAATAATCTTCAAAAAATAGTTGCAAGTGGTACCAGAGTTGTGTACCATGTCATTAATTCATTTGAAGAAAGAGACACAAATAATGAAGCAATAATTGAAAAGTCAGTTTTATGAAACAACAAGGAATTTTATTAAGATATTTTATTATGTGTCTCTGTAAGGAATAGACCGACAACCATATAAAAGCTTACAAAGATGGTTAACCTTCAACACTTTAAATGTGTAACATGACAGAAGTTGTTCACAATTTTGCATCTTTATTGACTTTTACAGAGTGAAGGGAGAACATTCTCAACTATGACATGCCAATGATGAACTGTGACAGGATACATTTAAAATCACTTTAAATTCTTTACCCTTTTTTTTCTTTTTAAGCAAGTCAATAACCCTGACTTGCAGAGTGAAGAGTAAAAAATACATTAGCACCATGACATTAGTCTTTTACACTTCCCTAATTTTAGTGGTCTTGACCAGCAATGACAGGAAAGGAGATAAGCACCTTTGATAACAACACGATTTAACAATAAAATTACGGTGGCAGCTGACATTAAGGTATTAAACTCTATACTTTTTCACAGCTAATCAGTACAGAAGTAGAAAATTTTGTATTAAATGATTGCCTACAGGTCCAATGTGTTTTGTTTGATCAATTCTTGGATTGATGCATCAGACACATCCCCGTTTCGGTCCATGTTGAGGTAGTTGAAACAGGGAGGTCTTTCTAGCTTTATGGACTGCATCTTAGAACGAAGGGTAAACTTTGGTAGTGGGAGCAATCAGTGCTTTCTAAATTGGATAACATTCAACTGATACAAAACAGTGTTGTTTTATTAAGTGTTGAAGTTGTATTATAGCACCACGGAGACGTTTTTGAACATGAACTTTGGTTAGAAAAAATAGAGCAATAAAGCATTTTCTTAACTGTACTTTGTGTAATAGCAAAACCAAAATCACCCTTGATATCAAACTGGTTTTTTTCCCCCAGAAATTTTGTTAATAAATAACTGGGATATAGATGGTCACCTATACTAGCCGACAAGGCAAAAAAAAAAAAAAAAAAAAAGGAGCACTATTGGAGTGTGAATCTGTTTGCTGGGGTTTCAGATAGAGCAGGATCCTTGAGTTATAAGAAGCAGACTGGGCCAACGTCCACACCAAATTCCTGATCAGGACCACCAATATCTATCGGTGCAATATCAACCACAGGCAACCTCATAGTCTTGCGCGTTCTGTATTCAAATACTGTTTTACTCCATTCACCAGTGTGTTTCTGTAAATTTGAAAATAAAAAAACCAAAAACACAACAAGCATATTAGAGAAACCTGTATTGGGCTATGTGGAAGTGAAATTATAGTTTACTGGATTTTAGACTCTCTATATTCATTCAGCCCTCTCAATGTCATGAAGACTAGTTGCCACCTCTGTAGAAAAGAACATGTGGGTGCATATTATTCTTTTCTGGGCCTTTTATGCATGGTTTTGTGGGTTTGTAGACCACGCAGCTCAGAAGCTATGAGATCCCCAATGGATGGTAAAGTATGCAGAACTGGTGCCAGTGGCCTGACTTCGGACTGAAATGTGTTCTGAGTGCTGGGTGGCAGTACAAATGGCTACTCTGTTTGGAAAATGGATTTGGCCTCAAGAACAAGCAATAGCAGTAATGAGGCAACTCTTCATTCCATGTGGCACTTCATTCCATGAGGTAACTCTTCATTCCAGTGTTTGTGCATCCTTAAATGGCAGGCTTACAAAATATGTCAGTGTTATATAAGGGGGGCCTTAAACTGCAGGGAAGAAAAATTGGAGATGGCATCAACATTGTTTTGCATTTGCTACTGAAAAGGCTGCTCATCAACCAGCATATGCACTGTTCCTCTCCAGTATATTCTGCTGCAGTGGGCAAGACAGTGAAGCAGTATGTTGCATCTGTGAAATGACTGTGTTTGTCCCTTCCCATAATTATAGACCATATCTTGAATCAGCTAGCCTTGATTTTTTTTTTTTTTTTTTTTTTTTTTTTTTAACGACTCAGATAATTTCTACTACTCTTAGTTTTAGAGTCAACATGGGATGGAAAAAAATCTTGGTCACTGTGACCTCACTGACTTTGACTTTAAAGCAAGGAGCTATCTGTAAAGCTCAGATTTAAATGCGAATGCAAATCACTTTGTACATCTTCAAGAGGAGTGACACTTGTGATGTACAGAATCTAAATTTTCCCAGTTATGTGTTACTATATCTTTTCCTTACTCAGGTCATGCAAAGCTCTCACTTCCTTTATTATGAATTTAGTCCTCTAATAAATGATTCCCTCTAAACAATCATACTAAAGTCTTATTCACTTACAGTACAGCCATCTTCCAGAACAGCATACGTAAATTTGCTGTTTCCTTCAGCCTTGATCTCACTTTCTGTAGAGCTCATCAGTTTCAGAGCTTGTTTAACATTTCCGCTGTCTTGATCCATGTAGGCAATGCTGTTCTTGCAGTGATAGGTGATATTCTGTGAGGCGCGGCTTGAGAGGATGCGGAGGAAGGCAAGCTGAACTTCGGAGACATCCTCTGGAAGTTCAGGATCTCCATAGCTGAACTGCCAAAACACAACATAGAAAAAATAGCTTTTATTTAATCATGTCTATGGACTGTCCATATCGTTCTTATTTTACATACTAGATGTTTAACTTAGTTTACTTTCAGGATTATTTCTTAGTGTTTTGAGATACATGTGAGTACAATGTGCACTATCTTTTGGACTGATATCTGTCGTAATTTCTTACTTGGAAGCCTCCATTCATAGATTCTCCAAACCAAATATGTTTCCTTCCACTGCTTTCACTGGTCCACCAGTTTTTCCTTGGCACAGTGCTGGGATTAGCATTGAGGCATGTCTCACCAGTTTCCATATTACAATATACTTTAATAGCATCCATCTTGCAGCCTTGATTTGGATCGATCCAGTACTCTCCTACAGATTAGGAAAAAAAAAAAAAGAATTGTTAAGGAGCTTAATAGATTTGGAGAAGAATCTGACTGCAGGATGATTACGTTTAGTTCTCTGTGAGATTCCTGAGCCAAATTAAGAAGCATATTAATTCTGACATAAGAGATCACAGAATCACAGAACAACCAGGTTGGAAGGGACGCATCGGATCTTCTAGTCCAACCATTATGATGTCACAGAAAATAATATGGTATAAAAAACATACTGAGTTCATGTTAATACTCTAATACAATAAACATTTGAAATAAATATGGAACTTATGATGAGTTTTTACTTTCTATAAAAGTATTTAAACAATTGTTTACGTACAAACATGTAAGGACTGAAGTTGAGATTAGTGTATATACTGTGTAAATGTATAGTAAATTAAAGTTTAAAATCATAATTCCACTTACGATTATCATGATGTATATTAAACAAAATTTCTATAGCATATCACTACATGTAAATAGTAAAAGACAATAACCTCCTTAAAAAAAGTGAGGATCTTCTACCACTGGTGGAAAACCCCCACATCTTAACATACCACTTTTGAGCTCAGGATGGCAGAATTTCAGGTCTCTGCAGTTACGTGCTGGATTTTTCCGTGTCCCATCAGGACTAATGATATTTTCAATCTGGTTGTTAATGGATTTTATTGAAGACATGATGTCACTCAGATTGATATCGTTTTCTTTTGGCTCATCTCGATATTCATACCCATAGCCCACTGGACCTTTTTCACCAGCACCCAGGGCAGCTGCGCCACCACAACATGGACCAGGAGGACCAGAAGGACCAGGAAGACCAGGTTGGCCTGGTGGACCCTAAAATAATAGTGAACATAGCGCTCAGTAGAAATTTCAGGTTAAAATTAAAAGTCTGTGTGGGGCTAATCTTAAAAAGTGAGAATCCTCACCTAAGCATTTAATTTACTTAATCATTAAATAATAGCACTTGCTATATATAAATATGCTAGTGTTTCTAGGATTTTATGTTGCTGAAGTTGGAATTTTCTTTTCCTAACTTTGTCAAGCTCTGACTGCCCTCCTTCTGTCTGGGCTTTGTGAAGGAAGTTTTACCACCAAGATCCAGAAATCAACTATTTCTTGGCTTTAGAAGTGACTATGTCACTGACTTTTCCAGTCCTGGCCTCTCCACAAAATTCTAGAAAACCCATCTCAGAGTTTCTAGGACACAAAGAGAGCCTGTGCTCTCAAATGAGGAGGATAACTTGCTTACCTCTTTTACACAGAAAAGTCAATGAAAAAGTCACAGAAAAGACAAACACGATGCCCAGTGCATCCATAGTTATACTGAACTGCAAATTATCTGTATTTTTTTTATTTAGCCTTGACAGCTAGATATTTCCTACCACATACTCTGTCCACTAAGTACAGTATTTTTGGAGGGAGATATTTAAATTCGAGAGCACCTTATGTTTCATGAATAATTCCTGGAGATTTATTTGCTTGAGTGTACACAATTTACTTACTGCAGGGCCACTTTCACCTCTGTTACCACGAGGACCAGGAGGACCAATTGGACCTGGATAGCCACTGGTACCATCTTTTCCAGGTGGCCCAGCTGGTCCTGGGGGACCCTAGAAAAATGTTGAACATTGTTGAATTGTCAAAACAGTTTACCAGATAATCTGAAAATCAGAAATACTTTGTGAGACATTTGAAACAATTCTGTATAATCTATAAGGCACTTTACTTCAGCTGCTGCTTCTTAAGGCTACCAACTTTAATTTTTTAATTTTTTTTTTTCCAAACAAAGTTTGAATCTTTCTTGCAGTTGCATTAAGTGGTGAGTTTTTCTTACCCTGGCACCAGAAGCTCCTGGACTTCCAATTGCGCCTTGTGGACCCAGGGGACCCTATGAAGAAAAGATGAGTCAAGTCATACACCTCCTATTAATATTTTGTATCTGTCTGGATGTACCTTAAACAAGGATATAAAGATTATATGAAACATATCCTTAAAAGAAGGCAAGAAAGCTAACTGCCATCATTGAAATCTTGTATTCACAAAAAGTACAACATAGCTATAGGTGCAAAATACTTCACATTACCATAAAATCATATTGCCAATAAAGTTATGAGAAGAAATTGACAAATATTCACATTTTGAAAATATTAAAAAAACCTTGCTTTTGTGTATGCACCATAAAGAACTAAGCCATACGTTTAAAAATTAATAATCATCTTGAGGTCATAGTGTAAATAAGAATTTTTCAGACATCTTTTTGTTCATGTTATAAGTGAGACAACAGGTTATATCGCATTGTTAAACAGGTTGGTATTGGTGGCATCTGTAGTCAATAATGTCTATCTTTTTACTATCATTCGTACATTAAATAGGCAAATTTTGATTTCTTGATTCTCAGTTCTATCCTAAGTGCTATTCTTTTTAATATAAATCCTTCTTAAAATTTTTGTAATAAATGTCAAGAGTATGCCTATTATCCTTCAATTCTTTTAGCCATTAAACAACTGTTCAAAATTGTGATGCATGTTTACAAGTCAATAGTTTAGAAAGCTTACCGCTTTGTGTGTATTTTGCCCTAAAAACAACTACTACAAAAAGATACATGACAGATGAGAAGTATTTGGACTCCAAGCAGGTTTTTCATGGATTTAGATAACTGTCTAGCATAGATTTCTTATAGACAAATATTTCATCCCTTATCTTTTATGATTCAATCAAGAACAGTCTATACAAATGAATGGGGAAAGCATTCCAGGCAAAGGCAGACTTGCAGCTGAGAGGGACTTTAGCAAATCCAGCTTCAGCTCCTAACAACTTCTTCCAGTACTTCATTAACACTTATTTCAAGTTAATTCAGGGAATCTGGACTTTTGAACATACTTAACAATCAAATTACACAGCTTCTTTATAATTTTCTTTCCTCAGTAAATTAGCTAAGGCTAACTAGCTATCTGGTATCCAAACCACATGAGTTAAGAACAGCTGCAATTCCCAGTTGAATGCAAAATACTCACAGGAGGACCAGGGAGACCAGGAGTACCAGGAAATCCTCTATGACCCTTTATGCCATTGCTGCCTCTTTCACCAGTTTCACCTTTATCACCACGAGGACCTTGAGGACCCTTTGAGAGTATATTTGCAATAAAATTAATATATAAACAAATAAAAAAGTATCCAAATAACACAAATACTTTAAATATAACTTACAGCAGGACCTCGCGCACCAGCCGGACCAGCAGAGCCAGGAGGGCCAGGTGGACCCTGTGTCATAATAAGAATAAAATGGCATACATCACTTGGAGTTGACTAGACTGCAATTTATTTCCAGATAGGCAGTATATTCAAAGCCAGCAGCTGTTCAGAAACAAGGGGGAGCTACACACACACTGTATAATCAGCAAGAGTTTCATCCAGTTGTTTTTTATACCAATGTTAGTTTTACTTGGTCTCTTATAGGCGCTGATACATACCACATTCACTAGACCACTTCTTCATTTCGTGAGCTCAGTGCTCAAGCTGTACTGTTGTCAGCACTTCTCAGAAATAACTCAAAGACTTCTGAATTTACTCCATTAGTTTAAATAAATAACATCACTTGTGCTGCATGGGCACCAGATGGAATGGAAATTAAGACAGGGCCCAGTGGAGTGATGTTCTTTGGGCATCCTAAGTAGTACATGGATTTTTAGTTTAGTTTGTGTTCAATTATCAGAAACATGAACTGTGATGTTTTTCTCTTTGATATTCTTATAAAAGAGGTCCTCAATGTCAGGAAATGATGATGGTAACAAATGTATGACTCTTCCAAACTTACACTTTATGACAGCATGAACTGGATTTTGTATATGAAAGGTCTATAAATAAGCAGGAAGCTATTAACTTTAGTCTTACCTGAAATCCTCTTTCACCAGCTTTTCCAGGTGCACCAATATTACCTGCAGGTCCAGGGTGACCAGGAGGTCCTGGAGGGCCAGGAGAGCCACTTTCACCACGGTCACCCTGTGGATAGTCACAGTTGACAGGAGAAGAAATGTTATGTTTTACAGAACTACAGTGTGAAGATTCAGCAGAGAATAAGAGATTGAAGGAACAAGTAAAATAGCACAGAAACAGGTGTGGCTGCTCTACATGACATTTATTTGGCAATCTAAAGACACTGGCAATTCCTTACTTTGCCTCCTGGGGATCCATCACGTCCAGGCAAGCCATCTGAGCCAGGGTTACCCTGGGAAAAAAAAAAAAAAAAAATCATATTCAGGTTGTTTTCCAGAAAGATTAAATAATGGTCATCAAAGAGAGATATTTTTTTCTGGAAAGAAGAGTTCCTCAAGTGGAAGGTCCATAAACGATCTATCTGATCTGCATTATTTTGTAGGCATACAGGCAGCATAGTCTCTTGTTCAGTTTCAAGTGAGACAGACATGGACTGCAGGCAGTGAAAGGTATAGCACAGACAGCAGGCTATGGTACCTTACATGAGGATACAATCTGCCCAGGCCCCTTGTGCATCAAGGACTTGAGGGAGGCCTTGTGAACCTTAAAGTGTGTTTAGTCCCCATGCCTCCTTTTTGTAATTGGTAGACTAGCAGGAAGGTCCACATCCACTCACATCTCTGCCAGGCTCTCCAGGTAAGCCTCTTTGTCCAATAGGACCTTGTGGACCAGGAGCACCACGTTCTCCTGGGACACCATTGACACCTGGTTTACCATCTTCACCCTGAACAAAAATGGAATAGATCTTGTTGCAGATAAAGTACTTATGAAATACCACCATATTATACATCTTTAAATACGCAATAATTATGAAGGAAATCTAATAAAGTGAAGGAACAATGTGACTTTGGTGGTTGTGAATAATCAAATTAAGAAAAAAATTTCCTTTCATTACTAATATTCATGCAATGTCAGTGAACCCAAGGAACATTCCTTACTGTTCTGTTAACTAAGAAATAATAAACAGGGATGTCTCTTCTTATGTGCCCCAAAACAATAGCCAAAGTGACAAAAACCCCCAAAAGCTAGTCTATAATGATATTAGGACTAAAATGCAAATTAAGATTCATACCACCTTTTCAGGAATGAGGTACAAGTATTTTCCTGTCTTGGACATATTATTTAAGCAAGAAACACATTCCAATTTAAGCAAAGATAAACAACTTGCAGTAAGTGAAACAATAACTGAATTCTTGTCTCAAGGAGAGGTTATAACCCATTGTATTTCTTAAGTGGGTGAAACTAGTTTTATATTTCTAAATAATCTGGTCCAGGACTGTTGGTAACAGAGATTAAAGACAACCTTATTACATCCCACAGCTACTTGTTACCAGAGTTTTTAAGGTCTGATCTTACAGAAGTAAACAAAAATAACTGTAAACTATGGAGTAATTATTTATGCATTAAAAAGACAACATATTCATTACCTTCTTAACACCAAACTACTTTTAGCAGCTGGATTACAGTTGTTGCATTAGCTTTGAGGCCATTGCAGCAATAAATGTACACTCACCTTGGCACCTGCCATACCAGGTGGACCACTTGGGCCACGCAGGCCTGGCAAACCAGTGTTACCCCGGCCACCAACAATGCCTTGAGGACCTGGTTCTCCTGGTGCCCCCTGTTTAGGAAAAGGTCAGATTAGTCAGTACTGAGGATTTTCAGCACTCAGTGGGTGGTTTCTTATTTTTGACAAACATAATCCCTGCCCTTTCATATAACGGTCCCTGGCTGGACATGTACTTACTCTTTCTCCTCGTGCGCCAGGTGGCCCTTTTTCACCTGGTGAGCCAGGCTCACCTCTATTTCCAGCAGGTCCTGGACTTCCAGGAGAGCCAGCACTACCAGGGGGTCCGGGAGGCCCATCTTTGCCTGCAGGTCCTGCATTACCAGGGGGACCTGGACTACCCTAAGAGGAATTTTAAAGATGAAAGTGTTAGCTGTTTTAACTGAAAAATCAGTGCCTGCTTGCTGCTGTTGATCTTTCCCCATTAAAGCCAACCAGAGGTTCAAGCTCTATGCACCAAATACTTTGACCTACTTTCAAATCTGATTTTTTTAATCCCTGCTCTCTGGACATACAATTTGCATAATACAACACCTACAGTTTGTATGCCCAGTGTTTGTAATGTATCCAACACAGGATAGATATTTCTTACCCAGGGCTCTGCCTCAGAAATTCAAAATGGTTGCACACCCTACTGATGTCAGATATAACACATTTAAAGTGGTGTGACAGATGTTTGCAGATTGACCTGTCTTTCTAAAACTAGCTTAGCCAATCAATGGAAGGAATTATGTTGATATAGACATAAGACAAGTGCATCTTAAGCAAAATCCTACTTTTTCTTTTTATTCAGCAACAATTTGCATCTATCTGTAACTATAAGACAGAAAATAAGCATCTGTTTATTCAAATATAATTTTTTTCTTACGTCGTATCTCATTTACCATACAATAAAGGATAACAATTGTGATTTTAAAATTAGTAACTCCATTGTATTATTTGTATTTTTTTAATTTTTAAATAATAAAAAATAAGAATCTAGTTTTTACTATGCCAGTCAAAAACAGGTACATCTAGACATGCAAGAATATTATGAAACAAATTTTCTTCACACACAGATATTGTACAAAATATCACAGTTACCTGATACATCAGCATAGCTTTTTTGTAACAAGACCCGTGTAGATTAAGACACTGGTTTATAATAAGACTAGTAGATTAAATGTCAGATATAGGCTGTATCATAAAGGAGAAAATTTGCTGCAAGTATCTTTCCAAATGCCTTTGTCCCAAGACAGTCAAACCTTACGCTATTCCAATCCAGAAGGAATTAAAAAAAAAATATTAACAGTAATCTACGAAACATAGCTTTGAAAATGCAGACCAATTCAAGATCCTGAACTGAATATTCTGTGCATCATAAAGAGTAAGAGAGAAGGTAAGATGTTTGCCACCAACAGAAGTACTAAAGATCCAGGAGCAGGACTCCTCTAGCTCTAATGGTGTTTGGATAGCAAACCATAATAGAAGCATTATCTCAACAGTAAGTAAATTAATTGGCATTCCATATGAAATAAATTCCTTTTTACTGAAGTGTTTTGCTAAGTCCAAACATGATAGTGAGAATGATTTTGCTTATGTTATATTCTCGACAAGGTCTATACAACTTAATATAGCTTAATATATTAATATATGTCCAAATATATCCACAAGGTAAGAATAAATGAAAAGTGGGATAAGACAACTTACATTGTTACCAGGGGGACCAGGTAAACCACGAGCACCAGGGAAACCAGCAGCACCCTATAAGAAATTGATAATTCTATTTGTCATTTTCTGAAAATTGGGAAAAACATGAACAAATAGATTTTTTTATACAACAGATTACTTCAAATTATATTTAACTGTTTTGCTTAAAACACTTATTAAATGTCCTGGAACTGAAGAAGTTCACAATTTTTGTTTGTTTGATTGGTTGGTTTCTGTTCCAAGGGAAGGTCCCATATGTTACTTAAAGGTCAACTAATAGGCTCTGAGAAAGCCGGCAAAGATGGCTTGTAAATCCAATAATTCTTGAGATAAGCCATTTTACAGCTTCCACTAATTGTGCCAAAGGCTTTTTTGACACCTTACTTATATTAAAATTAATGTAATCTAGATCAGTAAAACCTCAACTTTAATTACTCCTTCTGGAATGCTAATCATTCCTGAATTGCAGATATTGAAGTCACTGAAGTTATCATATTCATTTGCATTGTACTTCTTGTGACAGATAGAGCCATATATCAGTGACTTAAGTCAGAGATACTCACAGGGCCTCCAGGAGATCCACGCTCTCCCTTAGTTCCTTGGGGACCAGGGGGACCCTATGTGGAAGGAAATAGAAGAAGCAAGTAATTTGATAAATGAATGAAATGTATAGGAAGTGCCATTAAATTTCAGGCAGTTCAAATGCTTGCACTTGGGCACAGTCACCTTTATATCGAGGGAGAAACCTTTCTTTGTAGCAACAAGGAACAGCAAAAACTTACTGGTGCACCAGGACCACCTTGGGGACCTGCAGCTCCAGGAGGTCCGGCCTCTCCTCTTAGACCTGGTGGGCCTCTTTCTCCTTTCCCACCAGGTTCCCCATTTTGGCCCTGTAGAAAAATCAGATTGTTATATTACAACTCAAGAAATGCAGGTGTGGTCATCGTGAAGATAAACCCTATCTAGATAACTTTACTGAAGGGAATTTCACTATATAATTAAATGCGAATGCAGTTGAACTCTATTGGTCTACCAGAGGGGAAGAATAAAGATATGTTATTCTATTTGTGACTTAGTGCAGAAAAACTAACAAGTAAATCAAATTTATGTAGCAGGTATGTATATTTAAGAGATTACAGAAAGTCTTTCCAAGATGTGGATGAACTTAGAGAAGCTGAAAACTGGTCATCACATTCAATTGCTCTTTAAGTATCTATACTTACTGGAGCTCCAGGGAAGCCAGCAGGTCCAGGAAGACCCTGTTCTCCTCGTTCACCCTGTAGAAAACAACATGTCAGCAACGGAAGATGTTAGAAAGATACGTTTCACTTTACAAGGTAAGAAAACACTCCCATGAATGACACTGAAGTTTTTGTCTTATCAGCCCTTGAAGGAAAAATAACATCCCCCAAACTCCTGAGCAATAAACCCAGCTCTTCCGGAGTCATCTAATGATTATCTAAAGTGTGACAAACTGATCTTAGTTACACCTGCATGAACTCTGAACACAATCCAAGATTGTATTCCCCAAATCCAACTAACATCCAAATAAGCTGTCTTATCAATCTAAAATATAAATATAAATATAAAAGTATTTTAAAATTTTACTTAACTCTAAGACAAGATAGAAACAGCTATTGCTCACACTCTTGCCTTGATCCATCACCACAGCCCTCTGACCCTTCTACAGTGTTAAAAGCACTGACCTTCTGAAGCCCATAGCACCAGTAAATCCCAAGTGTCAAAAGGAGCCAAATGTACTTAGTTTATTTTGATCTCAAGCCGCATGTGTTCCTAATAAGGTAGGTGCAACACTGATGTATGTACTAGGCTAGAGGACCCATGGAAAAGTTATAGTGGAAAAAAAGTACTATCACTTACAGGACCACCACGGGCGCCCATCGGACCTGGGGAACCTGCTGGACCAGTCTCTCCCTGTAAGGAACAAGAATGATTACTAGGTGGTTTTCTTTCTCCCCTGAGACATCCACTGCTGTGACTATTTACAGTATCAAATATCATTACCTTATCCCCAGGTGGGCCAGCAGGACCAGGAGGACCAATAGGACCTACATTGCCCTAAAATAATTAGAAAACAATACATTTTGCATTAAAATAAGTTAAGTCCTCTATTTTTACCACTAGAATTTATGTCTCATTGTAAACAAGTGGCTAGAGATATTTAAATGGAATCAAGTCTACAATATCAGTGTATTGTTCTACACTGTGTTTTGAAATCATAGAATCATAGAATAACCAGGTTGGAAGAGACTCACCAGATCATCGAGATCAACCATTCCTATCAAACACTAAACCATGTCCCTTAGCAACTCGTCCACCCATGCCTTAAACACCTCCAGGGAAGGTGACCCAATTACCTCCCTGGGTAGCCTCTGCCAGTGCCCAGTGACCCTTACAGTGAAAATTTTTTTCCTAATGTTCAGCCTAAACCTCCCCTGGTGGAGTTTGAGGCCATTCCCTCTCCTCCTGTCCCCTGTCACTTGGGAGAAGAGGCCAGAACCCTCCTCTCTATAACCTCCTTTCAGGTAGTTGTAGAGAGCAATGAGGTCTCCTCTCAGCCTCCTCTTCTCTAAGCTAAACAAGCCCAGCTCTCTCAGCCATTCCTCACAAGGTCTCTTCTCCAGCCCCTTCACCAGCTTTCTTGCTCTTCTCTGGACTCGCTCCAGAACCTCAACATCCTTCTTGTGGTGAGGGGCAAAGAAGTGAATACAGTGTTCAAGGAGCAGTCTCATCAGTGCCAAGTACAGAGAGAGAATAACCCAAGATGTCATTGGCCTTCTTGGCCACCTAGGCACACTGTTGGCTCATGTTCAGTCGGTTGCCAACCAACACCTCCAGGTCTTTCTCCTCCAGGCAGCTTTCTAGACAGACTTCCCCTAGTCTGTAGCACTGCATGACACACAAAGATCAAGCCATTTTGCAACATGAGAGATCTCCAATATATTTATCCTCTTTTGTTCCTCACCATCAAAACCTAATCCAAAATCACCTCAATATGACAGTTATCTTTCAATAACAATAAAAGTTATCCATTGTATACATTCACTGTAAGTTTACTCATATTCTCAGTGTAGACTATGTGAAGCTAATTGATGAATAGTTAGATGTTTAAAGACTACTCACTCTCTCTCCTCTTGCACCAGGAATGCCATCAGCACCTTTGCCACCAGGTTCTCCCTAGCAAGCACAAGAAGTAAAAAGCATAATGAAAAAGCAATCATAAGATAAATATAAGGGGGTGGGGCAGGGCAAAGAACTAACAGTAGTAGGGCTAGGTTCTCATACTAAAGATATCTCAGTGTATGTATTTTCTTATTGTGATCATATAAATCTAAAATTGGAGAAGACATTGTCAGTATTCAGCATCTGAATAATTTTACTGAAAAAACCCAATTTGATTCAAAGTGGAGTCTATGCCAAATTTTTTGCCTGTAGTATGAACTATTTTTATTATTAGCTTGACTAGAATTGATTTGATGTACTCCTCCACCAAGAGATCTGGCAGAGCAAAATATCTAACCTGTATTAAACCAGATGAAATATCCCATGTTTTTTAACATATAGGACCCATATTGTACTACTAAATCAACAATACTGTCACACAGTCAATACCTCTGACATCAGGTCAAAAATGAAGAAAACCAGATGGTAAGCTAACATTGAGTTAGCACAAAATTGACAGTTTGGGTGTGGTTGTGTATGGGTGTGTTACCTTATCCCCTTTAGGACCAGGACTTCCAGAAGCTCCTCTTTCTCCTGGCATTCCTTGTAAGCCAGGCAGCCCTGTGCCTCCAGGGGCACCAGGGGGTCCAGGGGGACCCTAAAGAATAACAAAAAAATAATTAGAGTTGACTGTAGAAAAAAAGAATATGTATCCGTATTACACACTTAATAGCAGTAAGCAAGCAAGTTGGTGGGTACCTTGGCACCTTCTGAGCCAGCGGGACCTGGTCCACCTCGTGTTCCTGGAGGTCCTGGAGGACCCTGTGCACCACGTTCACCTGGGACACCATTTTCACCCTGTGGCAAAGAAATATGTTATTCTTTGTTGTCAAGCTCATGGTTCATTAATTCATTAGTGTAATTATAGAACAATTCTTATGTGAATTACCTTAGGGCCTGGGAATCCAGGTCCTCCAACATCACCTTTTGGCCCCTGTTTATTAGAAAATAAATGCAAGTTACCCATGCACTTTATTTAGTAAATATGCATTGTGTTTGGCACCCTTTTTCTCTCACCTATTATCCCTTAAAGCAGACGTCTTTGCTTTGCAGAGTGATGATAGCTGTCTGAATTTGGCAACAAAGTCTAGGAAGAACTTTTCACATATTTTTCATTGATTTTAAAAAAAGGAACTACTACTTACTGGTTCTCCAGGCTTTCCATTCTCTCCAGCTGGTCCAGGTCCACCAGGCAATCCCTATATGAAGGAACAGTATTATCACGTGTTACACAGACAAATTATACTTTTTACTATCTAGCAATTTTTAATTTTTTTTTCATGAAGATGTGTCCCCAAGTAATTCTAATCCTTTACAAAGTAGAAAGTGGTAATTTGATATCTAAAGATTTTACATGATGTAATTTACTGAGTTAGCCATCTGGTTTGCAATAATTAAGTACTAAGCAGTAACTTTGTTCAAGTGCTTGATCTATCTTACTTCAAAATATGACGATGTGAAACATAATGGAAAATTTTAGATGCCTCCTTTTGTGTATGTGTGTTAGTTCATTAAAAATAACCAGAAACGGATAAACACAGCACCTGGAGGCCAGGTGGACCTGCTGGCCCTGGTTCTCCTCTCTCCCCAGAAGCACCCTAGAACCAAACAAAAGATGAAAAAAAAAAAAAAAAAAAGAGAAACTTTCTGAGAACATTCCATCATATAAAGACCTCCACACCACCTCTACTCATTATCATGGTCTGATGAAGAGATTGTGCAGTCCTGAAGATTAATGTGTCCTAGTGTTCAGGTATTTCCTCTTTTCATTCCAACCATAAGTTGTAATTCAACAGACACACTTGATACAATAACATGCTTCAATTTGAGAAGTTGGTAGATCTTTTAATTTCAACTTATACCAGGTATAACAGACACAAATTTCTTTGTATCATTAAAAATATTTTTCTTCCCCTAAATTCACAGTCTCTGTCTGTAGATGCCAGATTGCCTTGCCAACAGATCATAATTTCCTCTTACGTGATGACTACACTTACAGTAGGTCCAGGAGGACCTGGGAGGCCAACATCACCATTCTTCCCAGCAGGACCCTATATAAAGACAAAATTAGGCTTTGATTATGTGTTGATTTAATTTTTGAGTCACAAGATTTTTATTAATTAATATTATGTGATTAATAAATTATTATATAATTAAACAAACTGTTAATGAAACTTACAGTTGCTCCAGGTGGTCCACCAGGGCCTCTTTCTCCATTCTTCCCTGGTGCACCCTTACAAAAGAGAAAGATCATAGTTAAAATGGAGTACCTGTTTTGGTCAGTGCACAATAACTCCAAGTAGTGGCACCACATAGTCTCACTACGGAGTAACGTAACAGTTGCCTGAACAAGCATAAGCACAGGAGAAGAAGAGAAATCCCACTTGCCTCATTGCCCTTTGGACCAGGGAAACCCATTACACCTGGCTGACCACGTGGGCCGGGCGGACCAGGTGGACCTGAACGGCCAGATTCACCCTGATTACCCTGGGATAAGCAAAAAAAGATATGAAAATAATAGCATCTGTTGGATGACACAAGTGAATATCCATGATTTATTAAATAATAAGTGAGGGTGAGATCTAGCTAGAGACATTGTCATTGAAATCTTATTATACGTACCATATTTCAACTAAGCCTCCATATTTTAAGTAGTATTAAATGAGAAGATTTAAAGAATGTTATTACATTGAGGCAGCACTAAAGTTCTCTGTTAACTGAAACAGCTGTATTCACAACCTGTCATGTAGATACTGTGGGACGAGGGCAATGTCAGTTAGAGAACTACTATAAAATATTTGTAAAATATACTCACTGGAGGGCCAGGTTTCCCATCACTTCCAGGGCTTCCTGGAATTCCAGGCAAACCCTGCAATTGAAGAAAAACAAATTGTTATTTGTCAATTTTAAATTAGTAGCATTAAGTTACAATACATAAATATAAATATATAAAAATACGTATTAATCTGCTTGCTTGATTTAAACCTCTTTAATAAAGATTAAAACTCTTGTTTCTCCCTATGCCACTGAAAACAGGAAAAACTGGAAAAAAACTAACATTCCTTTGCTAGGAATTTCTTTCTGTGAGCCGCTGTATAATATCAAGGCATCAAACATTGATCAGTGTGTAAAACAATTGTAATCTTTTATAATTTGGGAAGAAAACTGATTTCAGGTGGTAAAAATCTAAGAATGAAACAATTTTGACTATGTACCTCTATCTAAATGCAACAAAATAGATAGCATTTTAGTTACCTTGTTTTATATTTCTAAATATTATTTTTACTATATTTGAAATAATTTATTTTCATTTCCCATAAAATCTTGGTTTGCTCTCAGAAGTCTAGAGTCATGATGACTTTAGAATTTCAATGTATTTATTGCCAGACATTCCTAATTATTAGTGTAGCTCACAGAATGATGTTACATTCTCTACATATTACGCAATAGGTTATCCCTGAAAAATCTAACCAATGGGTTATTTTTAATTACAAATAAGAAATAAATATAAGTGAAATACTTAAGCATATTGAAATTTTTAAATTGAGGTATAATTTAATTATGTGACTGTTAATTTTGAGCCTATTTAAACACAAACTCAAATATAAAAATATTTAAATACAGTAACTCAAATACCTATTAAATATAAAAACATATTACATTTTTAATGAATTAGAATATTTGCTAAAATGTAAATAGAAATACAGAAAATCATCTAATGCTAATTCATGTTAAAGCAATTCTCATGACAGTGCACAGCATACTCTGAGAACTGGGGAGCCCATTTAGCTTCAAATAAGCTTCTTCATTCACTTGTGAGGTTCTCTGACTGCCCTATGTGTGATATATTCACAGCGTTCTGCTTAAAGGAATTTATAGAAAATTTTCCTAACTGGACTCCTCTATTGTATCAGCTCAGATGAGGTATCTCTAACAGAGTTTATCTCATTTTCTTGGAGACATCCTTTCTTACTCTCATTCCAGGAAGACCAGGGCCTCCATCTTGTCCACGCTCTCCTGCTGGTCCACTGGGGCCAGGAGGACCTGGGCTACCACGTTCACCTGCAGGACCCTTAAAAAGAGATGTCAAAATTCACAGCAAGGAAATCAGCATCATGTTGAATCTGAAATTATCCATTTGAATTCACTTGGATTCTCCATATATTTGGGGTATTTTTTGGAGGAAGACTTATACCTTTTCACCTGGAAGTCCATTGCTACCGGGTAAGCCACGGAAACCAGGGGAGCCCTGCCAAGTAAAACAATTAAATGTGGATCACAGGCAATATGAATTAGGTAATGGTAACTGTGTTTTGGTCTAAACTAATTACCATTAAACATATAATTCTGAAAATTAATGGAAGAAATAGATAGAAATGAGATATGTCAGTAGCAAAAAAGTCTACAGAATTATTTCGTCTTTAGATGTGACCCTCCTGCTGAAATTCATTATTTTTAACCAGCCTTCAGTTAGTTACTTTATTCATGAGTTTTCTAAATTCATATAAAATATAAAACAACACAATTAGTCTTAGACGATTATTTTCTAATCCAATACCAAAAATAACTCTATTGTGTTTTCTAATATTTATATTTACTACTCTCTTCATTGTTTACAAGAAATTTGAATTATAAAATTTAATTTGCGACTGTATTTATAGACTAAATATGATCATTTGATCATTGTGTGTCTCTTTTTCTCTCATAGCTTCCCAAGCACTGCAATAAATTCTTAAATTAGGAATTATAACTGCATCATCATAATTTCCCTTGGTTCAGGTGGGAATAGAAATCTAAAATTAGTAGGAGCATCGCTAGTTATTTTGTTGAATAAATCAATTCAGGAATTTCTTTGTGATAGTGCTCTTTGAGTAGTTACTGAATCTACTAACTAAAAAAAACCCTGTTGACAATAAGGATATTCTAGCAGAGAAGATAATCTGACAATATAGTTTTTCTTGACATTTCTGACATCTTATATCTATTGATAATGAAGATGTTTCCATCAAAAGATGTATGTTGAAGGCAGAATAATTTGCATGAATTTCACTTTTGAGAGCTGAAATTTTGTGATTGTTCATTTTTGTTAACTGAGAAGCAATATTGAAAATATTTTTTGTTTCCCATTCCTCCCCTCCCCCCCCCCCCATTTATTTCTCATGCTTTGTGGTTGTTTTTTAGCACAAATCTTTTGATACAGCTTCCAGGTATATTTGATCACTGCTTCTTCAATATCAAAAGAAAAAAAAAATTATTTCAGACTGAGATAATGTAAGCATTGCAGTTCAGATGAAAAACTACATAAAAATTCTCCCCAATTTTATAAACCAGTTTCACACCTGGAATTTTCTGAGAACATAGATGAAGTTAAATTTGTCCTCAAAGTATTTTGAAGACCAGGTTTTGCTTTCTCTGTGTTAAACCAGAATGTACCTTGTGTTCTTGGTGTTCTGCAGCAGCTTACCCTTTCTCCAGGTGTACCAGGTACACCATTCTGGCCAGGTTCACCATTTGCACCTCTTTTGCCTTCCTCACCAGGAGGTCCAGGAGCACCTGGGGTACCATTTTCACCCTGTCAACAACAACATAAAATCCCAGCAGTGAAATTAGAAGTTTTAAAAAACCCCGTGAGTTTTGTATGGAGAATGATTCAGGCTCCATGCTTCCTTAGGACAAGTGTCTGAATATCACTTACACGCTCCCCCTTTGGGCCTGGATCTCCTTTCGCACCATTTTTACCAGGTTCTCCCTAAACAGGAGAAAATCCCATTAAAATTATGGATTGTGACAAGGTATTATTCTAGAGCTACTATATGCAGTAAAATACTAGTATTTTGCAAGGTATTGACACATTTTTTATCATTTTACAGTCTGCAAAGGAGTTTGCATGCACTAGATGAATCTGGATATAGAATGGATAGGTCTCCTTAAAAATTTATTGAAAGAAAGAAGCGATACAATCTTTAACACTGTTGAGTAAAATTTTACATCTGTTTCTGAGTTATTAAAGGTATGTATCATTGAGAATTTTGTTTGAAGTCCCTGAGTATTTTCTCAAACAAGGAGCTACATATGGTATAAGGTTGTCTGGAGAAAGCCTGCTGGAGTAAATGACAGTGTAAGAGTTAGGTACAACTCACTAGCTGTACTGGGCTGTGGACTCAGCCTATGGGATTTTAAACAGGTGAAACTGGATTTTAAAGAAACAAATTGGGTCTAACACAGCCATTTTAGACAAGATACTTTTCTGTTGTGTGTTTCAGAATTAATAGACAATTTAGGAAAATAAATAAATACCATGTTTATGTGTAATTTTACATATAGCAAGATATGAATGTATGAAAGATAAATATATTATATACTTAAAAATAATTGCCTACTGTTATAGAATAATTTACTAGATCATCTCACGTGAATAGGAAAAAAAAAATTTTTTTAATAGTATCAGAACTACTTCCATCATGTTTATTTATACAACCAGTGTAACAAATATTAGTAACTCACCGGAGTGCCTTTTGCACCAGGGTTCCCACTTGTACCAGGAGGACCAGGAAGACCACGGCCTCCTGGAAGACCAGGAGCACCAGGAATACCAGAAGGTCCCTGCAGAGAGTGAACAGCAGATGGGGATGAAGAGAGCATGGCATTTTTAAACTGCCTAGTCCAAACAGTGACCCTCAGCAACACGGTGCAGCAGAAGACAGTGATATGAAAAGTACCCACCATTTCACCCTTGTTGCCAGGACTTCCAGCTCTTCCAGGAGGGCCCTGAAAAAATAAATGTATAAGTAACTGATGTTGCTAATCTAAGATTAAAGCAAAAGACTTGTAGCTTTGTGAAGGGCAATTCGCAAAACATTTCCCAGTTCCCATGTAGTAGTTATGTACCTGAGGCCCGGGTGGCCCAGCATTACCCTGAGGACCCGGTTCTCCTCTCTCTCCAGGACTACCACTCGAACCCGCAGGACCAGGAGGACCAGGTTCACCCTGTAGAAAAACAGTGAATTGAGAAAATCAATGGATTTTAGCCTTTTTTTTTCCCAGCATGGCTGTTTCCTCTACTGTAGCATCTTTGAGTGATTTGGGAAGAAGGTTACCATCATCATCTCTGGAATGCAAGAGCCAAATAAACATGGCGACCTCAATGCTGAGATTTCCCTGTACCCATGTACTTCAGCCAGAACACATGGCATAGCTGGCCCAGTTGTGGGAAGTTCACTTGAGCCCCTCCCACAATGCAACATAAAACATTGGATCTACTGCTTAATAGTGTTTTGGGGTTGGTATTCGTGAGGATGTTAAGGAAAAGGTTTGTCTCATGCTGCATATGAAAACACATTTGTTCTAGTCTTCTAAACATTACATAGCAGCCAGAAAAAGGACTTATGGAATAAAGATGACATAAGCTGGCTAACTAGAGAAAGGACCAAATCCTATATTAGTATGTATCTTTAGTTGAATACCTTAAAACCTGGAGAGCCTGGAAATCCTGCCGTTCCAGGTGGACCTGGGGGACCCTTAAAAGTTAAAGAAATACTATTAATGCAAAAGGTGAAAGTCATATGGAGATAATTCTAAGTTTAAAAAAAAAAATATGATTCTGAGATTTTTCTCTGAGTCAGGAAACACCTGGCAAAAAAAGCAAATATAAATCATGCTGTAAAAGATTAATTTTGGCTAGTTCTAAAGTATCACACCTATATCTTAGTTACTCTGACTTTTACAAGTTCACCTAAATTCCAGTGTTGTAAATTTAAAAAACATGAAATCTGTCATTAGAGAGATTGTCATACAAATGTTCAAAATTTGTTCCAATTATAAAAAAGGTATAGAAGGAAAAAAGCACCAATATAGCTTTTACATATACAAGTGGACGTGCTCAGTTTTCTAGACAGATGGAAAAGAAAAATTCACCCACCTCAGAGAGCTACATAATATATTTGATAAGACCATTCAAAATATGTATAGAGAGCAGCAATTTTATCCATCTGTATACTCCTGAGAATAATCTAGATTTATACATTTTCTGATTTACAGTCTTAAATCTCTCATATTTCACTGTATGATTAAAGTATCTTAATTGATGCAGTTAGGAAATATAATTAAAGAAAACATTCATTCTAAAACCAGTGTATGCCCAGTCTAGGGCTTGCCAGCACTGCAGAACATCACCTAGAAGTAACTAGACTTGAGCAATACAAAAACTTGAAGTCAAATGTCTGTAAGTCATCTTACAGGTGGGCCTGCTGTTCCTGGAGATCCATCTTTGCCATGAGCACCCTATAGAGAGAAGAAAGATGTTGCGTAAGAGCACTACCCCGGAAACAGAACTCATGTGCTTTATAGCCTATGATTCACAGACCATCTTTTTGTGCCTACACATTTCCACTTTGTTGACCAAAACACAAACATTCCTCAATTCTAAAATATTTTATGAAGAAATATCCAACTCTTTATATTACTTGTACTGCAATGATGAGACAGCAAGATGCAAAAACTTATTACATTTCTTATGGAAATAAGAGTTACAAAATTACATCTCTGTGGACAGATCTTAAGGTTCAATAACTAAAATAGAAATAGATGTATATTTCAAAACAACAGTAACTTCTAAGTCACATAAAAACCTGACACCCTCCAAACGGTCCTTCAATATGTAACTTACTCGTTTAAAAATGAAATGGAGACTCAGATGACAAACATGTTGCGAGTGTTACATCTTCAACTAAGACTGTTAAGTTTTCATGTCTGATTTTATAGATGCTACATAGTTTCATGATCCTTTGCATTACAATTTTTTTAAGGTAAATCTATGAAGTAGAGAATGCTCAACAAATTGAAAAAAAAAAAGGTGCTGCTTCTGGATAAGAACAGAACAACTGCTGCTGCTACTTACAGGGCCACCAGGATTCCCAGGTCTTCCTCTTTCACCAGCTGGACCTCTTGGTCCCTAGAAAACACAAAACCCCCAGTCTGCTATGTACCTTCCAAAATAATACAGCCTAGCAAAGAGCCATTACTCTTATTTGCATATCTCACCATTGTTCAATGCATGCAGTGGGGTAATTAAAGTTAAGAGAAAGATAAGTAAATCTACCAAAGGGGAAGTGCCATGGGCACTTCCATTTCAATACTGAAGGATACACATGCTTACCGGTTGGCCTGGTGATCCATTTGCTCCAGGAAGACCGGTTTCACCCTGTCATGGAGAGAAAACATTAATGACAAAATGAACTTTGGTAAAAACATTCTTTGGTTTATTTAAGGGGAAGAGAGATAGAAACAAGACAGCTCAATCCATTGCCCCTTTCTGCATGGTGCCAGGTATCCTTAGCATGAATAGTCTGTGAAGTTTGAGAGATCTAAAGAATCATAGAATCATAGAACAACCAGGTTGGAAGAGACCCATCGGATCATCGAGTCCAACCACTCCTATCAAACACTAAACCATGCCCCTCAGGACCTCATCTACCCATACCTTAAACACCTCCAGGGAAGGTGAATCAACCACCTCCCTGGGCAGCCTATTCCATTGCCCAATGACCCTCAGTGTGAAAAACTTCCTCCTAATCTCCAGCCTAAATCTCCCCTGGCAGAGCTTGAGGCTATTCCCTCTCGTCCTGTCCCCTGTCACTTGGGAGAAGAGGCCAGCTAGAACAAAATATTTAAACCAAAAAAAAAGAAAAAAAATAAGGAAGGCCCAGTTCTTTAATATTAAACTATAAAGTCAGATGGTCCAGGCATATCCTTTCATTTTGGTATCTCAACTTTGTTATTGGGACATGAAGTGGTTCAGAAAGCCTGGTTCCTTTGGAATCATTCTCATTCTTTTCATGGAGATATTCAAAGAGTTTCTTCAATGTTTAATGGATATTTTTTAACATAACCTTCCCTGGATGTGTTTAAGGCACGGGTGGATGAGGCTCAGAGGGGCATGGTTTAGTATTGATTAGGAATGGTTGGACTTGATGATCCAGTGGGTCTCTTCCAACCTGGTGATTCTATGATTCTATAAAATGCAAAGTGTAGCTACATAAAAATTGATAAATAGTATTATTCTATGTATTGCAAACATGACATGAGAGCTTTTTACCTTTGGACCAGGAGCACCACTGTCACCTTTGGCACCATCTCTTCCATCAAAACCCTACGGGAAAAGAAAAACATATCTATAATTAATATATCTTTTACATTCTGGAAAACTTGATTCCTCTTGGCAAAATCTTATGCTTTAAGACAAAATTCTATAAATGGGCACACTTTTAATAATGAGTTCTATCAGGTATTGGAAAATTTTTTGAAAGAAAATTTTGAATCTTCTATCTCTCCAAAGCAATTAGTTAACAAATGATGGTTTTACGGATGGCTTACTTAAGCCCAGCATTTGGAATGGCTCTCTACAACTGAGGCAACTAGATAAAATTTAATTGCCTTTCATTACAGAAGATCAGGTTACATTATCCAGAAATTGATCTTTAATTCTATGATATATTCTGTTTCACTGGGAATCGATGACTGGAGGAGAACAACAGTTCAACACCATAATTCAAATAGAGAAACACTCAGCAATACTCGATACTTACTCGTTGACCTTTCATCCCAGGCATTCCAGGCATTCCAGGGTGTCCCTTGTGACCCTACATACACAAATACAAGAAGACACATCAGTTCCATACTTACTGCAAGCAAACCCCTTGATTAGAAGACCATTGTTATTGGGGACTTTTCCATACGGGTAATCCAGGTATTCCACGATCTCCATTTCTGCCTGGTCTTCCTGGTTCTCCCTATTGAAGAAAAGTAATTTTTTTATTGCTTTGCTATTCATTCAGTTAATGGCAAAGAATCAGTCCTAGTATATCAAGGCAACTTGGAATAAGGAGGTGAAACTTCCACCAGAGACAGTGGGGAAAATTAATATCAGGATGACAATTCAGTATATGGCTACCTTCTGAAAATCAGTAGCCAGAATTTATAAACTCAATTTTTAATAGGATTTTACTTAAGATCCAACTCATTTCAAGATGTCTTTTAGAAAGAGACAACCACAGAAAGCTTATTTTTCATTGTGAACCATTCAAATGGACAAAAAATTTAGCCAATTTTCAGGACTCTCAGCTGTGACAAAAAGGGTGGTTTTAATGTCCTTAACTCTTAAAGCAATATTTGAAGAGAGGAAGCAGCTACTACTACTATCTGCTTTTCTTTTTAACTGCTGATTTCTTTTTTACCAGATTAAAAGAGGGTATATTATGCTTAAGCATTCTTTTTTTTTTCTAAATTGTGTGAATCAAATTGACTTCTAAAACTGAAACTTTTTTGAAATGGACATTTATAACTAATGGAAATCAAATAGAGGTTCTTACAGTCATGTCAAATTGAGAAGTGAGGAGATATTAAAAATTTTTGAATGCAATATCAATGTGCTCTGCTATCTTAGGATTTATTGGCATTTATTTCTTCCTTCCCATCTATTAATTACAGGATAAATAATATTGAACTCACATCTTTTCCTGGTGGACCAACTGGGCCTATCATTCCAACAGGGCCTGGAGGTCCCTGTAGAAAAATAGTTAATATTGACTATATTAAACAAAGTTAAATTTTTAGATTAAAAATTCATTAGATGTCATAAAATACTCATACACTTGACATACATGATAGTAAACAGACAGGATGAATTGTAAAATTTCAATCCACTTCAGTGATGACACAGATTCATGCTTGTACAATCATGCCATTAATATACATAGTGATGTGTAATGTATACGTACAGGAGGTCCAGGTTGTCCTGGTTCTCCAGGGGAACCTTGATATCCAGCAGAGCCCTATAATGCAGCAAAAAGGCAGTTAGAATGTGAACAATTACACATACCATTACTATATTTTGTTATCCTCTTACAATCATAAGGAAAACTTCAGTCAGAACTGTTACCAAAAGACCAAAGGTGAAATCAGCAGATGCAAGAAGAATGTTCCTCCACTGAAAAACATGAAAAACTGCTCCTCTAAAAGGAAATGTACATCAAAAAATACGGACTCTCTGTGTGTTCACTGAGCGTGTACTAAGATTCCTACTTTCATTTATAGTCTATTAAATTTTTGTATGCTTGAACATTTGGTAGTACTAACAGAGGATAACAGGCAGTGGCATGCCTTAATACAAACTTAGCCAGCACCGGAATTCCAAAAAGCACTGGGCCAACTCAAACTTAAGCAAGAACAGTATGTAGCCCTTAGCTATTGAGTCTCAGTTGTGCACAACTGGTACAGCATGAACTTCACCATCTAGTATTTAGATTTATTGGTTGAAAATGCACCTCATATTTATGGCAGTGACAATGAGAGGCACATGTAGAATAATTAGATGATTATGAGATTATTAATTTTACTTACAGGTGGACCTGCCTGACCAGGTGGACCTGGGGGGCCGCTGGGTCCAGGGGGTCCTGGAAAGCCACTCTGTGGTGTAGATTAAAAAACAGTCATTACATTCATGTAATATAGATATAAATCTTAATGTCATTGCATGACATGGTGACATCACTTGGTGCACTAAAAAAAGAAGGAGCCATATGTACACACCTTGCTAAGTACATTGTCTAGAACCTACAGTCCTTTCAGAAAAGTGGTCTCTGTTTCTCTTTGCAGTCTTAGCTGACCTACTCTACAAGGTATTTTCAAAGCTGTATTTTTTCTTTTGAATCACTGTTCCACTCCCATAGTCCTGCAGAGGTATTCTTACAGCTCAGCTTTTCAGTTACTTAAGCTGGAAAGAGAGATAACTGGAACTCATACTTTGTTAAACAGAATAAATGGGTTTCAGCTTTTCTGTCATGTAACTTATATTTATTAGACTAACCCTCCATCTTCAACTGTAGAACCAAGGGGTAACAATAAACTAGTCTGCTAGTCTACTAATGCCAGATTTTGCTTTCTGAAATTAATTTTAAAATTTCTTACCTGCATACAAGAACTACATTTCAAATGCAGCCCATTAGAAGAACTTTGTGATAGAATTATAGAATCATAGAATCACCAGGTTGGAAGAGACCCACTGGATCATCGAGTCCAACCATTCCCACCAGTCTCTAAACCATGCCCCTCAGTACCTCTATTTAAACCCTAGACTTGGTAGAACTTGCATGTATACTGAATTAAGGCCATAATCTTATAACCTGTCAGTAAGGCAAGCATTCTTACCAAGGAAATAATTTCTGAATTTCAAGAATACTAAGTCATAAAAAATAAGTGATGTCTTGACTAACCAAGGGACTCAGAGGATGAAATCTCAATATGTTTAAACTCAAATCAGTAATGCTGTTCCTTATTTTAACTAGTAAATGGGAGTAAAATATTGCTATTCTTAATTTGAGGAGAGTGTTGATATTTCTACTTCCTGCAGCAACAATCAAAAAGCTACTTGATTCTGCAAGACAGAAAGCATTTGAAAATCAGCATAATGGTTTACTGCAGCTATATGTGACTCTTGAAAAAGACGCTTTTGTTAAATTAAACTAGTCATGGGCTTGATACAACCAAAACAATTGAAATATATGAATTATATGAGAAACAATAAGTAGTGCAGTAGTGACAGTATATTCCGTATCTTATGGAACGTATATAATGTGTTTCATGGGATATGGTCACTTAGTGTCAGACTAAGTCATGTAGCATATATGTTACCGCAATATAATTTTCATGATACAAGATTAATAGTATAGCTATACTAATATACATAGTCCAATATATTACTATACTACACATATACTATGTTAATACTATTTCTCAGATTTTCTTTTGTTTGAAAAAATGGATCATTGAGATATTTGCAGTTTTCTAAGACAAGAAGTACACTAAGTTGCAGGATATTTAGTGTCTGGGTAAACTGGCAAATTTGTTTTCAACACAGGAATACAACTAGCAGTTCCTCACTGTTAATTGTTAGCACTCATTTGGTACAAAAGTTTGAACTCATCATGAACCATCAGCTCATCACTTGCTATTAATAAATTAGAGGTGCAACTATAAACAAACAAGGCAGTATTTTTTTCAAGGTACACACTGAGAAGATAAACTGATAGTATATAAGCTATGAAAAGCCACTGAAAAGACAGAAATGGAGAGATATGTGACTAAGGAAATACCAGACATGGTAACCACCCATGGACAAATGTTGGTGCTACAGCTGTCATATTTATTTTATTATACTTAGAAATCATTTCAGTTTGGATATGTATTTAAATTAACAATCAAGAAGTTAATCTATGTAATGTTAGTAACAAACATTATTTAGTTCCAGCAAGTATAGTCACATCTGCCTGTAACTTCTCTGTTACAGGCTTTGTAGTCATGCATTGCATGATGAATAAGACCTGAAAGCACACAGACAATTCTGACTGAAGGCATTCCAGGCAGCCCAATTAATTTATTTGTTATTATTAATCCAGGTCCAGGAAAAAGTGTTAAAACAGAGAGGACTAACCATGTTTGCTAACTGAAAGCTATCTTGATTATCTGCCTGGTTCAGCACATCCCATTTTAAGACAATGAGAAGCAAAATGTGGATGATATAATAAGCTGCAGGCAAAAACTGTGAGGAACTAAATACAAATATATGAATAAACAAATAAAAAATGGCTGGTTGAAGAAGACAAGTGCATAGACAATCATATTAGCAAATGAATGATGTAGAAATGAACAGATTAAAATGAAGGTGAGGAAATAATGAACTGTATTTCAGGAAAAAAAACTGTCATAATTAAATTTTATTTTACAAGGTGATCTGAGTGAAACCTGAGAAATAACATGCTTGCCTGGAACTCTCTCAGTATGTTACAATACATAATACTCAAACTTTGTTAAACAGCATGGAATTTAAAATGATGATTTTGCTTAATGAAACAGCAGCCAACTTCAAATAACAGCAATTCACCATGTCCTTTGTATAGCAGACTGATTAAATCAAGAACATTCCGTGTAATTAGGGATGAGTACCTGCAAATCCTGTGTCTGAAAGGAAAATCATGAAGTACAACATTTAAATTAATTTTATACAGGAGATGTTGATCATGCATGACTTTTTCAGGCAATCCATACTTAATCTCACTAAAAAACTGAAAAGCTTGAGCCAGGTCTAGCAGGCTGATACAGTATCCTTAGTCTGAAGCATTCACAGTCTGAATAGGTGTGGGTAAAAAAAAATATAGTTGCAAAAAGAAAAAGTGAAAAGCTTTTGACTACTCCTGGGATGAAAATAAAGATTATAAGAAGGATTGATTATCATACTGAGTAAAATCAGATTGCTACTGAATGGATAAAGGAAGACTAGGGACAGTGGAAGAAATGAAAAAAAAAAGGTGGAAAGGAGGACAGCAATTAGTAGAAGAGTATCAAAGCAGATAAATACAGAATGTATGCATGGGAGAAAAAGGGTAAATGTTTAGGTAGTATAAGAAAGTGATTCAGAGAGCAATTAGGAGAAAGACGGTAAGAAAAGGAAGAGAGAAAGAAAGGAGATAATCTATAATTACTTTGTCAAATGATAGTGCCAAGCAAACTACTGCCTTACTACTTCCTTTCCACTAGAAGGCAATAACAATTAAAACTCTTCTTGTTAAATTAAAATCAGGATACATATGCACCCAAGGTATAACCTACAAGTAAAAAATTTGTTCTTTTTTAAAAAAAAGAGAGGACAGAAAGAAGGCTATATCATCTTACAATGGGCTGTGGGTAACCAATTCCAGCTGAACCGGCCTTCACATCATAGGAATCATACTGTGGAGAAAAGCTCTGTAAAAGAAATAGAGAAAAACAGAAGAAAAAAAATGTGATTGCTAGAAACAAAACAAGCCTTTTCTTACATTGACATGGCAAATGTTTGGAAATAACACATTTGTATCTACTGAGTATTACTTGTTGAACATACAGCAGCCATATTTTTAAAACATCCATAAGAGAAACCCAACCAATATCTTTCTTTTTTTTTTTTTTTTTTGCTTATGGTAGCATTATCTCCCTAATCTGTGCCCATTCAGGTGGCCTCAGCTGAACCCAAAAATTGCCTTTCCCTCTCCCTCCTTATTCTTGTTTGACTCCTTTTAAGTTTCCTCACCACCCCCAGTTTCTTTACAGCCTTATTTATGTTGGCCTTAGTTGTCACTGAAAGAAGTTGATGAAATAGTTGATAAAAGATGCAACAATTCAACAGTTAATTGGTCTCCTCTTTTGCCTGTGGCTTACGGATGCCTCATTTCAGAATATTTTGTAGCAAAATATTTCTTACCTACATATCTCCTTGCCCCGAATTAAAGAGGAATCATGATAAATAGCACTTACATGGTGCAAACAGAGGGTCTGTGTTTTTGTCTAGTCTCCCGGGAATATTTTTTCCTTAAATATACATTGGATAAAACATTGGAAAGTAAGAGAATTTCCTAATCATTAATTTTGAGAGAATGCACTTCCTTCTGCACACTTTCTGTGTGGTCACATTATTTCTGAGTTAAGTAAGTCCTTAATAAGATCTGGCCCAAAAGATATAAAAATTAAGAAAAGACAGAGATTTAATTGCACTCCAGCCAAATTTTGTGGACAAATCTCCAAAGAAACAACAACAAAAAAAATATCTACCACTCAGCTGTATTTTTCAAAGGCTCAAATCAGAGACAGATGTGACTGAAACCAAAGTACATCTGAAGGTACAAGAGATAGGTGCTAACAGTACTGTTTGCATGCTTATGAAGAACAAGGCAGAAGCTGACCATAATGATGACTTACACCGCCATTTATACTGGGACATGACTGGCAGATTCCAGGGGGGCCTGGGGCTCCAGGACTTCCTGGCTGTCCTGGAGGGCCAGGAGCACCATTTCTGCCTGGTACCCCAGGAGAACCCTGCAAAGACACAAACAGAGCAGATACAGACATCAGCACTTGCCTCCATCTGCAATAGTATCACAGGACAAATCCCTTCATTCATAAAAATGTCTGTGCAACTGTGGTGGGAAATTTTCTCTACTAAACAGAACTACAGCCACAACTGAATATTCAGGCAAGAGTCATATATGGAAACTGTTCTTAGTGCTGGAGCCTTAGTGCAGCTGATATTTGACGACACTAGAAATACTAAACTGGTCAATTCCTGAGTCTAAAATTAATACTACTAGCGTAGTCCACAGATTTTTTTTCTGTTAGGAAGAAATATAATAAAAATTACAAATGTCATAGAGTTTGGGGTAAATGCTTCCTCTCTCTTTTCAATTTAAGAGAGTTTTGTTGAAGCTAAAGGTCTACTTTGAAATACCTACATTGCACAATTCTGCAGACAGTATAGATATCGATGAAGGCTGTGTATCTCAGCAACTTGAATGTGGTATATAGCACTGCAGGAACTGGTTTTTGATTTTGTCAGTTTCCTTTTGAAAAAAAAAAACAAAACAAAAAACCAACCAAACCCCCCAAAACCCCACAGCTGCACTTACGGGGTCTCCTTTGGGACCTCGGCTGATTACTCCAGGAGTCTAGGAAAAAAGGAAAAGTAGTGATTAGACAGTAAATCAAAATAAAATTTGAAAACTGAATATATATACATAACCAAGAAACCCCCCCATATTTAAACATTAGAACATAGTTTTATCAAAAGAATTTTGTTTAGTCTTATTCAGTATATTTAAGAGCCATGAGCTTATGGATCAGTCTTTTATCTGCATTTTCATGGTTCATACATAAAGTTGCACCTTCCCTGCAGGCAAAAACATGGTGATAATGATGTCAGTAGAGCCTTGCCATTGATTACTATGGGGACAGTAATCTACTGTGGAAAGCTGTAAGGAACAGATTTCTTGTATCCTTTGAAGCCCAGCATGTTTGATTTAATAATGTAGCTTATTTTACTTTCTCTTATCTATTCCTCCATTTTTTTTCAGTTAATAATTCAGTAACGTGTTACTATCTGGATTCTCAAATCACTGTTCAGAACTGTTTTATTCAGCAAAGAATTGCAAGCTGAAATTATCTTGGATCTGCCAAAGTAGCATTTCTCTATACGCAATCAAAGGTGAGAAGGACATCTTCCAGTGGGTTGGCCAAACTCTTATATATTGAAGATAGAGGCTGAAAGAAGTAGTCCACATGTCCTTTTTTATCAGGAACCACAGAACCAGTAAGAGTCTTTCGCCACAAAAAGAGAGAGAGCTTTGTGTATATCTCCAGCATGTTTATACATAGAGTTCAGTGAGGTAGCTAAAGTAATCTTGGAAGCAGTATAGTTGCAGTAGTATGGGGCAACTAACACTAGGTGACATATCTGTATATTATATTTCATATTTAAGTAGGTATCCTATAGAGCTGCAGAAATACATATCCCTTTCTCTTCCATATACAAACTCCTCAATCTCTTATTTTACCTTCTGGGTAAGAATCTTCAACACATCTGTGGAACACAGGGACCCTGCCCTGCTCCTGGGGAACAGGCTGTGACCTCAGCTCGTCCAGGAGCTTCAGGGCTTCGGGAACACTCCTGCAATGCTTATGGTTGGACTAGATGATCCGATGGGTCCCTTCCAGCCTGGTTGTTCTATGATACTATGAAACCTGAATCTCATGTATCTAAACAAGAGTGAAATGTAATCTAAACTAAATCTATTCTAAATCTAATCTAAATCCAATCTAATCTAAACAAGGATAAAATGTTCAGATACCTAATCTAAACAAGGATGAAATCTTCAGATAACCTTAGAGTTCAGTATAGCTGGCTCATTCACTGAAGTGGTTTAGGTAGGGGACTTGGCATGTATTAACATTCTTGATTTTCCTGAGGCTAACTTGCTGTAACTGGTTTAGATAATGTTGGTGTCTATAAACAAGATGGTGATAAATTAAGGATGTAGAGATTAAATCAATTTTCCTTTACAGGGCATTAAGTCAGCAATTGCTCTGCAAAAGGAAATCTGCTCTGTGATGATGTAGAATTGTGCAGACTTGCAGTATACTGCAAAAATTGTCTAATTTTCTTCAACCCTGTGCTGACATTAGTATTATGGATATAGACTAAACATGCAGTCAACAAATTTGCAGTTTGCATTATTCTCATGCTTCTCCATAAAATGAGAAATATAAAGGCTAATTGTTGCCCTCTGGCTCTTTCTACTACTTATCTGTGCCTGTTGTCTCCATAAAACAGTCGAAGAACTTGCTTTCAGCTGCATAGTTTAAAGGGCTAGCAAGTTTTTATCAGAACAGGTGCCAATGTAAGAAAAAAAAAAAGATAATACTTTGTGAAAGTTCAAGGTCCTTTTTCTTAGTTTAATTGGCAAAATTTTCCCATCATAAGTATTTGTCTAGGGTTAGAAAGTGACAAGCTTAGTATTTAAAAGAAAAATGTTTAGGAGTACCTAAAAGAGAATGAACTGAAGTTGATGTGGAATAAGGAGGTGGCAACACCAAAGTAACAAGATGGAGGACAAACTTACTCTTGTAGGTTGTGGTGTTGTCTGTGGACAAACTGGACAGCACTCTCCAAAGGGAATCTCTGGGTTGGGACAGTCCAGCTCCTGATCATCACAGATGATGTCATCGCAGAGAACAGATCCTGAGTCGCATACACAGATTTGACATGGTTCTGGTTTCCAGACATCCCTGTCAGCATAAACCTGCCCAAGATGGGTACATCCTGCAACTAGAAAGAAAGACAAAATAGTGTTCAATATTATTTCAATTTTTTTCAATCAAAGATGAATAATATGAAAACTATTGTATAGTCTGTTTTGTTTTCTACAGTAATATAATTTATGTGTGAAATAAAGGGCTAAATATTTCCCCTCAGGCACTCGGAGGATCTGTTACATTTATGGCAGAGTCTGCTCTGCATCTGTAAATAGACATCAGTGGAAACCTCCTGGAGTTGATCCAAAACCCAATTAAATCTGTGATAATCTTCCATCTCCAGTAATTTTAGTGTCAGATTGAGTTACTGTTTAATTAGCAATTTAATTCTCTGGTGCAGCTCAAAAGGAAACAGGCCAAATCTCTCAAACAAGACTATAATTTGCCCCCATGTGCCAATGTGTGTAGTTATACATGAATTCAGAATAAGCCATCTGTCCAGCATGAACTCTTGCCACAACCATCTTGCATTGTTACCTAGAAGCAAGTGTTTTCAAAGTATTTTTAAAAGCTAATGTATGTAATAGATATAAATTGTGTTCACAGTAATTGCCCAGATAGTTTGCAATGAATATACCATCTGGTCTGCTCAAATATTACAACTGTGTATATTTTCAGGGAAAAAAAAGTGTTCATTTGTAATATTAATGGCTCTGTGAATTCTTCCCAACAGTTATTCCTCTAGTCAAATTTGTTACGGAAAATGTATTTGAAGAGATTGATGAAAATCAGCTTAAAATATTGAAAGTTGGGTTTGTATTTTCTTAGAGAAACAAGATCCAGAGTACCCAGACATTTCAGAAACCAGTATGAAAATTAACACCAGGATGTTGGAAAAGCTCGTTGTGAGTTTTGAAGATATTAGAAGTCTCAGATTGTACATGTAAATCTTGAATAATGGAATAAGAGGGTTTTTCTCATCACTGATAGAAAATTATTCTGTTTATAGACACAAACCTCTGGAGAAAGGCTATTTGGGTACCTGTGTAAAGTTGTTCAAACTTTAATATTAGAATAAGTTACCTATTACACATCATCCATCAAAAAAAAAAAAGAACTCACAAAGCCCAAAAGATGTAATTCAAAGCTCTGACATTAAAATTACCACCAGTTCCAGACAGTGCAGCCCATTCATAAGGGTTATGCAGTCCCTTTTTCTTTTCTTACATGCAGCCTCTTTCATGTCTGTCTTTTAATCTTTTCCATTACCAAATGAGAACATGGATCTCTTTACATTCTTTCATTTTCTTTCTCTCTGTATTTGTGGGTATGTGTTTCCATACCTATGCCCATGCTCTTTGGCATAGTACATACTTGGACGCATACCATCTTCTTCTGTTTCTGCTTTGGCCCTTTTCTTCTCTATTCAGTTTTCTTTTCCATAAGATGTAACTTGCTTTGTCACCTTCCCCGAATCCTCTTGTCTTGTACTGGAACAGTTTGCCTCTTTTATTGCCACGTACTCAACTGAGCTTTGTTTTTCAGACTCTTCTCCCTTCTCAATGTCTTACTTAGCAGCTTTTCCTTGACCATATTAATACAACTTTTTTCTCAATGTCACTTGTGAAATTTATCACCTCCTTACATAAGCACTGCAAGGGTGATGGGGAATACAAGCTTCCTAGCTAATGGAGGCTGACATGTAGAGGCTGACACTGCTTATGCTGTGATCACCAGCTTGATTAGAACAAGATGAAGCAAGAAGCTTCAAAAATCCTTTTCAGATATTTTTAAGCTAATGTTTTTTCTGTGCCTGATATCAGGCTCGAAGACAGTATTTAACCTTCCTTTGATAACACAAAATATCTTACAATCTAAAACATTCCAGTGGCATATGAAAAGTAATCTGCCTCAGACGTATTCTATCACTTAGAAAATCACTTTGTCCTTTTCCCTTGACTTTTGCATCTTTTGAGCCTCACCAGAAACTTCAGACCTTGCACAGGAGAGGCGGAGAACGGTTTGTTTCCAGGACAGCATCATCCTCACACCCACTCCTACACAGGGTCAAGGTGGATGTTACTTAAAGGACACTGTCTAATAGACACAGACTCTGAAGAAGGTCTAGGCATCCTTCCTTGATCTGAAAATCTAGATTTAGTTTCTAAAAAAAGTTGTTTGGCTTTCCAGGTATCAAATTGCATAATCTTGTCAGTGAATCCCAGGTAAACAAGCTGATTTTCTGCTTAATTAACTGCTGACTGGTTCTGAGAGGAAATATTTTCTTCTTGGGACAAAGCAGGATTTCACTGCCAGCAACTTACTAAAAAATCCTAAACTGCCCAACCTTGGTAAAAAAATATGACAAATGTTTCCTGACAAACAAGAAGCCTGAAATTTATTTTAAAACTGAGAAGTGTAGCATTATGACTGAAATAGTTTTTATAGTCTTTCTAATGACTTATGAAAAAAACCTTGAATTCTAGTGTGGCAAAAGCTGAGTTGCTCAATGTATGATGTGTTTTCTTTATGCAAGAAGACCTCAAACCCAGTACACTTTGGGAAGCAGAGTACCACTAGAGGTACTGTGTAGGATGGCCTTGTTATCCAACTAAAAAGAGTTGGTTGGATACACCCTAGAGAGCATGAGTGGGCATAGATCCACCTCAGCTGAGAGAGACTTACTGTGCTGTCACTCCACTTAAGCGCTTCCTAGCCCCACAGGTTAAAATCATAGAATCATAGAACAATCAGGTTGGAAGAGATTCACCAGATCATCGAGATCAACCATTCATATCAAACAGTAAACCATGTCCCTTAGCACCTTGTCCACCCGTGTCTTAAACACCTCCAGCAAAAGCGAATCAACCACCTCCCTGAATAGCCTCTGCTAGTGCCCAGTGACCCTTTCAGTAAAAATGTTTTCCTAATATCTAGCCTTAATCTCCCCTGGCAGAGCTTGAGGCCATTCCCTCTTGTCCAATCCCCTGACACTTGGGAGAAGAGGCCAGCTCCCTCCTCTCTATAACCTCCTTTCAGGTAGTGGTAGAGAGCAATGAGGTCTCCTCTCAGCCTCCTCTTCTCCAGGCTAAACAACCCCAGCTCTCTCAGCCGTTCCTCATAAGGCCTGCTCTCCAGCCCCTTCACTAGCTTTGTTGCTCTTCTCTGGACTCACTCCAGAGCCTCAACATCCTTCTTGTGGTGAGGGGTCCAGAACTGAACACAGGATTCAGGGAGTGGTCTCACCAGTGCCAAGTACAGAGGGAGAATAACCTCTCTGGTCACACTGTTTCTGATACAAGCCAGGATGCCATTGATTTTTTGAGATATCAAATGTCTTTTTGAGATGTCAGATTGTCTTGATTATAAATGTAGTGAGGAAGAGAAGAGGTGATTTTTCTGTAATTCAGGGCAAAACATAGCTTATACATAATTGTGAAGTAAAAATACTATGACATAGATCCAAAAGAACTTTATGGTGTTGCTGTGTGCACATGTAATATACAGTTACACATATTGCGTATACATATAAAAAATGAATAGTATACACACAGTTCTGTACCCCTAAGATATGTTTGATTACTTTTAATTGTCAGCTCTTGATTTCACTCTTTTATCCTTTCAAATCCACATTTTTTGTTAAATGGTGTGTTTAAGACAGCAAGGGTCTCATTCATGAGGAAATTTTTAGCTAGGAGTTTGAAATTTCATGTGTCAATTTTCTTTCTTCATTCTTACTTCACTTTTGTTCTTTTCTTGTTTTGTTATTTACAGAAACGTGATTCTGCTGTCTTATAGTGAAGACAAAGCTCAAATGAGAAGAAGAAAAGACCATCTTTCTCTTATTTTTACACTGCTGGTTAGAAAAGATTCTGGTTTTCAGATAGTTGCTCTTTTCTGTAGCAGAGGCTTTTCTTAGTGAACAAATTTTTACATCAAAATACTCACCTTTCCATATTTTAGTCAAAAATAACAATGAAAATAATGGATATTTAAGATGTGTCACAAAACAACGGACATCATTTTACAGTAATACAGAAATAAAGCAGATCTTTTTTCATTTTTACAAGTTTGTCATTCACTTACACTGCAGTAGATGGCATTATTTAACAGAAAGAAGAGTGAAAAAAATTGAAGACATCTGGGTATGATGACATTCATATCTGCTTCTAATTTTTTGGACATTGTAAAATGAATTAAGAAATAAGCTAGGAGAGCTACAATAAAAATTGTTGTGGTCTTTGGCAGAATAAAAATATTAAATAGGTTTCCAAAGGAAACTTACATCTGTGAAGACTTAGACTGTTGAAGACACCCGCTCTGTGCTCAGATGTAGATCTGTATGTCAGCATGTTATGACATAATGCATTTTGCATTGCTCATAAAGATTAACTGTTAGCTTCCAAATCCTTTGGAAGCACTGGCAAGTAATGTTTAGGAATAATAAAGCTGCAAAAAAATCTGACTTGCTTACTTCTGGATTTGCAGTAGAAGGGTCACATAATTGGCAGCTTTTCTTATTGATTCCTAAACATATATAATAGCCTAAGATTTAAAAAAAAAAAAAAAAGATTAGATCTCAACAGTATTCACCTATGGCAATGCAAGATCTTCTTATTCCCCCAAAAATTCTTCTTCCCAATGTCCTAAAAATGGTGGCTATGCAACGCTTCATTTCAATGGTATTTATTGTAGTAGTTTGTTGGAATCTGTGTCAATCTGATTAATTTTATAACATATTAAAATTTTATATTTGATAACCTGATTAACTTTGCATTTATGCTGTTTACTGAGTATTCACATCTTAACAGGTCTTGCTGTGAGTAGCATTTTGCTGGGTCAGCCTAAAAACTGAAGAGAAGAAATAAAAGGCAACATGACCTTCATCACAAGGTGTTTTTTATTTCCCATTTCCTAAACAGACTAACAGCTGTATGTAAGCAGACATACAGGAAAAGCTGAAAGGAAAAACACCATTTAGTCTCAAAGTGCCAATAAGCATGGCACATAAAAAAGCACAAATATGTACAGAGTAAAACAAATTTGGTGTTTGTGGGTCTGAAGGATGGCAGATGTCACATGGGATGTAATCCTGATTCCAGTGAGGTGAATGGAAATTTGCTCCTGAGTGTCATGACCTGAGAAGCTGACCTATTTTGGATTTACCTTTGGCTTTGTATTTGTGTAAGTGTCTTGGTCATTAGTTAACTACATTCATATTGAAAAAAAAAAAATCTTCTAATAGCATTCTCAAAAAAACACAGGCATCCCCACTTAGAACAAAGCAAATATTGATCTGTTGCATTAGTAGCAGACTCACATATCCCTTTTGCAAAGGTGTGACTAAATGGTTAGAAATTAAAGAACACCTTGAACTTGTCTGGTTCTGCCTCAGAAAAGGCAATAGTCTACACAGAGACGATTCATGATATTCCAGCAGCTACTTGATCATGGCTTGGGTAGCAAAACTGAGGAGTTTTGATCTGTGAGAAACTGATCACAAACACAATGAGTCAAGCAATCAGTTTTTGCTGTTATTTAAAGTGAATCTGTTAAAGATTAAAACGCTGAGACGAAGGAGGCCTTGCCTCTGACTGTGGCTTGATCCAAAGTCTGTTGAAGCTAAAAAGAGTCTTTCTGCTGCTTCTTATGTGCTTAACTGCCCAAAGTCTGCCCTTCCTTACTTCCGGTCATTTGCTTCACCGGATGGTTACTTCAAAAAGTGGTTTTACTTTTATTCTATAGTAAACACATCTGTGTATTGTGTATTCCATCACTGTTTTACACATTGTTTAATCAAAAGACAAAGTAGAGAGCAGATATATTGTTAATTTCCAATGGAAATGCTGCAATACTCTCTTACACTGAAGCAGATGGAGGGATCCATCCCAGTATCTGGAGTATTGCTACTTTCCATTTACTGAGCAGAAAAGAACGCCAAGGCGTCTACCTCAGAGTGAATGATTGGGGCTCCCTGTCTGGTATGGTGATGGTGTTTATAAGAAAATCAAACACTCGTTCCATCCTGAGATCAGTAATGGAAACAAACAGACTAACATAATGAACTAATTGGCTTGCTGAGCCAATGTGACCTGATTTGTCCTCATGTTCTCCTGTCTGGTAAGCACTGAGTACCTAAAATCTGAAACAGTGTCTGTTTCACAGGAATCAGGAAAAGATGTGGAAAAGTAAGAAAAAAAATGACTTAATGAGATTTTTTTTCTACTGCAAAGCCTACAGACCTTCTCTCAACTGGAATTGTCTTAAAACAACCAGCTAATTATTTCAATCTATTTCATATGGTGCACAAGGACACAAGGGCCAGTTTGGACATTCCTACTTATTAGGACACTTTCACATTTAATAGTATTGATTATTTTGTAAGGCATGTACACCATGTGACAAGAGGCATCAGAAATGAAACCCCAACTGACAAAATGCTCAAATGCATGCTATGCAAAATCAGAGCAGGTCCATTTTTAAAATGCTTCCCCATTCTGTAGGAGGACAGACAGCTATTGGGCAGAATGAAAAGGAGTATGAATGAATGGTTCACAGACTTCCCAAGTTCCATACCAAAAAGGATGGCTACATCCTATGCTTTCAGACTGAAGTTGAAGCTGTTACTTCTAGGGTTGCTTGTGTGCCAAGAAAGCTGGTGTTTCTGCCAGTTCTGTGACTGCAACAGTCCCAGATGTTTTCCTCTTTACTCACATGCAGAGCAGAAAGGGAAAGTAGGATAAAAGAATGCTGGTTAATCATAATACTGTACTTGTCTATCAGAGGTGTTGCAGGAAGGGGACATACACTCTTTTATTGGCAATGTATCATTGTGTCATGTAACCAAGCTGACCTTGCTCTGCGACCCACCTAATCTATCTTTTGGACTACAAAATGGGGAAAAAAATTCATCACAGGCCTGTACCAGCACAAACAAGTACTTACCTTTTAAACAAATCACTGCCTGTTCCATTCATTCATCTTTACAAGCTCCAAATGCTGCAACCTTTCTGTAGCTTTCAGAAATATTAGAAATATCAAGATTAAATAAAAATCCTTATGGCATATTTGCTACCAAGTTGACGTCAAAATGCTTCTGTTTTCCTTGCAGATTATTGGCTTTTCCCTAAGCTTTCAAAGTGTGATTTATGTTAGGAACCCTGTTTTTTCTCCTTTATCTTCAGAGGAACATTGTTTAGACCACATTGTAATGTGATCTGAAGTGGCTGAATTGGTAACAATTCTCTATCTCAATATCAATGTTTCACAAATTACTCTGTTCGAGCATGCATGTTGAAATCTTTGATTGATTCTCCTCATGCAGGTTCTAAAGGTCACCCTGCCACATAACCGTTGCTTTGAAATAGAGACCTGCAATATCCTGTTGATCCCACTGGTTTCAGCTAGTATCTGACATGAAAAATAATAGCAAAAGAGTTTTCTTGTTTCAAAACTACTAGCAGGAAAACAAAGTGCAAGAAGTGTTTTTCTTATTTGTTCATTTGACGGGGGTTGTTTTTGGCAGAACTATCATTTCAAACGGAGTCATTTGGGAAGCATGATAGAGCAGATTACTGTATACCTGCTACCTTGCTTCTTTTAGGGACATGGCCTTATAACTGCTTCTGAACTTTAAAAAGTAATTTTGAGAAAAACCTTGATGGGTGCAAGAAGTGATTGCACTCCTTTTGTTCTTAGTCGTTCCTTGACAATATCATGGTCTAAATTGTTTTTTGTAGGTGAAAAAGATATTCCTGAATGACTGTCTGTATTGAGATGTCATTCTGGGATTTCATCTTCAAAGTCCTCTTTCAACAGTTTGATGCTGTAACACAGATAGTTACATTTATACTTCTGTCTTTTTAGCGGAGAAAGACTTGTTTTGATATAATCAGTGGAATGTATATTTCATTCCTGATTAAGGGTAAATGCTGCCCGGTTAGAACCTTCCTTGATTTTACTGGGCTCTGGATCAGACCTTAAAAACATGAATTTCTAGTTATTCTGGTGAGGACTGAAGGACTACAGTACCTGAAACATCAAACCTTGTAATAAGAATAATCATTTGCCTCAGAGAAGGATACACAATAATTAAGATTTTCCTCCTAATTCAGTGTATTCAAAGCCTTTTACAGAAGGCATTGCATAATTTTTTGGTCACTCTCCCCGTTATTAGTAAAATGCCCATGAGATTTTCCCTTTCCTTCTGGTCCTGCATTAGAACACTTTTTGGCACCTCACTTTTTGTGCCATTTGGTGTCACACTAAAAATAAGGAGTAGACTGCAATTATTTTATTTGTGACTATTTAGTTGTAGTGCTAGCATGAATTCTCACGACTCTGCAGTAATCTGCTTTCAATGTGCTTCTTGTCTTTAGAATGAATGATGTCAAATTACACAAAGACCCTGTGTCTGAGTCTTAAACCAAGCAGAAACTGACATAAATTCAAGTTCTGGTGTGATTACTGATAATTTTACAGATTTATTAGTTTCTTTAAACATACTTCCTCCTCAGTCCTTGAGTAATCAATGAAGACTTCTACAGTCAGAGTACAAGTGTCAAGGCATTATACATTTTGAAAACCTGAACACTTCCCATTTGATCCCACAAGATGGCCTAACATGTTTCTAATGAAAGGAAAAATCTTAATGTTCAACATTATTAGGATTGATCAGGTGGAAAAAATTTACCCAAATCCAGCACAATATTTTGTCAGAGTTTTCAAAAAAAAAAAGACTCTCCCAAGAAATACCTTCAAGACATGTAATTCTATGTTTCTGGTTTTAGCTAGGACCAGGAATAGTTCATAATATTGGAGGGTTCTCTGTAACATTACAATAGTGAGATGCAGCTTCTGAGCTACTAAATGAAAGGGAACCATTGGAACCTAGGGACCTAAACAGGATGGACCGCTGGGCAGTGTCCAATGGCATGAGGTTTAACACGGCCAAATGCCTGGTCCTGCACTTGGGGCACAACAACCCTATGCAGAGCTACAGACTGGGAGAAGCCTGGCTGGAAAACTGCCAGGAGGAGAGGGACCTGGGGGTGTTGGTCAACAGCCGACTGAACATGAGCCAGCAGTGTGCCCAGGTGGCCAAGAAGGCCAATGGTATCCTGGCTTGTATCAGAAATGGTGTGACCAGCAGGTCCGGGGAGGTGATTCTCCCTCTGTATTCAGCACTGGTGAGGCTGCTCCTTGAATACTGTGTCCAGTTCTGGGCCCCTCACCACAAGAAGGATGTTGAGGCTCTGGAGTGGGTCCAGAGAAGAGCCACAAAGCTAGTGAAGGGGTCGGAGAACAGGTCTTATGAGGAGCGGCTGAGAGAGCTGGGGTTGTTTGTCCTGGAGAAGAGGAGGCTGAAAGCAGACCTCATTACTCTCTACAACTACCTGAAAGGAGGTTGTAGAGAGGAGGGAGCAAGGCTCTTCTCCCAAGTGCCAGGGGACAGGACAAGAGGGAATGGCCTCAAGATCCGCCAGGGGAGATTTAGGCTGGAGATTAGGAGGAAGTTTTTCACACAGAGTGTCATTGGGTATTGGAATGGGCTACCCAGGGAGGTGGTTGAGTTACCTTCCCTGGAGGTGTTTAAGGCACGGGTGGATGAGGTATTGAGGGACTTGGTTTAGTGTTAGATAGGAATGGTTGGACTAGAAGATCCAATGGGTCCCTTCCAACCTGGTTGTTCTATGATTCTATGATTCTATGAAAATGTTAATTGTTACAGCTTGCTCTACATAGCTCCTCACATAAACCATTGAGCTAATACTACTTAATACAGTATACTTTAAACTTCTCGCAAGATAAACCCCAAAGGCTACTGGGGGGAGGAGGGAAATTATTTTCTTTTTTATTGCCCAGACTTGTAATTAAAACAACTTTTATCAAATGATTAAAATTTCAAGTGGGACTTGATCATATCTTTCCCGTTAGTGCCCTGGGAGGGCCAACAATTTTATGCAATGCTGTTTCTATGATTTGCCTTGGAAGAAATCAGCTTGATTCAATGCTTCTCTCTTGAGTTTGAAACAGATCAGAAGTGTTACAATGTGGTATAGAATACATGGTAATACAGCTTATATTGGGCAGAGGTGGTCCTAATATAGCTTCATGGACACAGTGAAATTACATCAAAGATGAATTAAGTAGCAGGGGGTAAATTCTACACTAACATAACTCCCTACACAATTTCATTTACTTCCCTGTAATTTCAGAAGTTGGAAGTAAATTAAGGGTTTGGTTGTTGTATTTCATATTTCACTGGTGGATTAAAGAACTCCGGGGTATTGTCTAAAAAAAAGGCTCAAATCTTTGACTGTCAATATATTAAAGGTATTTGTAATTCAGAAGATCAAGGGGAGATTGTGAATGAGTAGAACATCATTAACCTAGTTTCATCTGCATAACAATTTGAATTCATTTACTCCCTATTCCAAGTTGTACTAATTCACCCCACATCCATTTTCGACAGTTATTGGGTACAGATGGCAGATTAGAAATTCTTCTTAATCTGCCTCATAGTGGATATTAAAGGGCTAATTGTACAGTGGATACAACATTCTTATAGTTTACTTTCTCAGGCTACTAAAGTAAGTATTATAAGGGTTTTCTCAGAGTACCACAAACAACTTCCTTAATTTTTGGGACCACTTTCAAGTATCAAGTTCTGTGCTTATTTTGCAAGTGTGAAGACCTAAGGATCTTCCTAAATAATTCCCTTGTCAGATGAAAAGCCACACTTCTGGTGTGGTGAAGAACCTGCAAGCACAAAACTGTTTTTTTATCAATGTCAGAGGTCTGAAGCATTGCTGCTGAATTGGCTGCCTGAAGCCTGGCATGCATTTAGCTCTCACTGCTCTGTGCAGTAACAATGGTTACTGGCACAGGGTGATAATAAATAGTGTTGTGTAGCACAGGAGGGCTAGAACATCATCATCAGACACAGCCAGACCCATCAGAGATTATCTCCTGGAGTCCTTAAAAGGTAAGAGTGGAACAGTGTGAGCCAGGGAAAATCTGAAAAACAAAGAGGCTCTGTACTTCTTTTTCTGATTCTTCACTGAAAGAAATTTATAATGCTCCATCTTCAGTGACTCTTACAGGAAAAGAATCAGTCAGATTTGAAAGGTGTCCCCCCCCATATATATACACTATTTGTTTATACAAACAAAAGAGGAATCTAAAAAGAGGACCACCCTGCCAAAGACTAAGCCACCAACAGGCCTGGAATATTGTGCAAAGAATCTTCAAAATGCCTGAGTAGTTTTCAATTACTCTTTTCAAAGATTTGCAGTTTCCACTACATAGCCTATTGTTTGCTTTCACTACGACATCCTTCTCTTAAACAGCTGGCCCAGAATGACTACTGCTTTGTAGGGAAACAAGAACACACCATGCAGTAGATTTAAAGCCAAACATAGAAAAAATATAATGTTTTTAAAAGAGTGTTTCATGAACATAGACGTGTTTTCCAAGATTATATGGATCCTATTTTCACTGCCTATAGTCGAAGAAAAGCATGAGGAATGTAGTTCATTCTCCTTTGACACTCAGTGTGGCTATTAAATTGAGTATCAAAGAAACAATGAGCAATGCTTTCCATATTTTCCATTAGCTGTGTTTGGGTGAGCAACTGTTTCTCTTGTGTCTGTTAGAAAAAGGAGATGCAGTTTTGCATCTGCCTCTTTTCCTAAAAGAAAATGGAAAGAAAGAAAAGAGATAGAAGAAGCACAAAGGGAAAGAACAGAGATTAAAAGATGTTTGCAGCAGAAAGTTAATGCAAAGACTAGTCACTGAGCCTGAATTATGGAGGGATTTCAGTGGGAATTAATTATGCCCAGAAGTTTCCCAAAAACTACCAATGTCAAATTGCTGTGTGAAGTAGATTCCAGACACAGATCATCCCTTCATTTCTACTGCTGTAAACATACACAGGATGTTCCTGCGATCCTTCTTTCCCACTCAGTGCTGGGGTTTGGAATAAGTTGGTGCCTGAAGCCACCACAGCAGTCCATTTAAATTTTGTACATGGAAGGAAACCTTGCTGCCTGGCAGGAGGGCAGAGGTGCCTGTGCCACCCTCCAGGATGGGATGCACAGTGGTTGTAAGAGAAAACAAGCAGCAGAAAGGGGTGGGTCTCCTGTGGCTGTGGATAGCTTTGTATTATTTTGAAGGTCATTCTTGTACAAACTCAGCTAAAGTCTTAAATCTATGAGTCACACCTCCCATTTCTTAAGAGTCATTTGAGTGCCTATTCAGCTGTAGGAGAAGGTCTAGATTTTCAGAACAGCATAACACATTCAGTCTTAAAATATGTATCTTTTCATTATCATCACATTCATCCTGTTCAATGTCCTGTGATGATCTCTCCTCCCTGGTAGACATTTCTTCACAGAGTAGTTGTGTGGATCAAATAAAAGCATGACAAAAATGTGCAGCCATTGTTAAAGTAGGTACTGTTTTCATTCTCAGTCTGCTGGGTCATGTTTAAATGAAGGCTTTGACGTAAATGAGAGAAAATGGAAGTAGTCTCTTAGCCAATCTGAAAAGAATCTCTGCTGTACTTTCATTAAAGAAAGACAGAAGTCTCAGAGCTGAAGTTTATCCAAATTGAAATCAACAAATGGTTGTTGTTGGAAGGGGTGACATCACGTTTTCCATCATCATTTTGACACAAAACAGGTAGAGGCTTCAACTTTACAAACCTGAAGACAACAAGAATGGCTCTGAAGCAAAAAGAAATAAATAAAAGCAGCAGTTGGAAGCAGATTAAATTTTCTCAAAGCCAAATGGAGAGAACTTAAGTAAATATAATAAGAGAAGAAATAATAACCACTTGAAAATGTAAATGCAAAATATGACCTACTATGCCTCTCTGTGAAAGATACATTCCTCTGCATTCACTGATGGAACTCATTCCTTCTTTCACCCTGCTGGCATTTAAGCTAGGGTAAGCACACCTCTATGTGTTATACTCACAGAAGAGACTCTTTGACTCCTGTACTATGCAATTTTTCACTGTCTGTGGAGGATGTCAGTTCATCAGCCACAGTCAGGAGTAACATAAAGATTAATCTTTGAAATCATTATACAGTCTCAAAGGAATGTGTGAAATATTAATGGAATAGTCCCTAAACATAAATACAATAATCTGATTTCCCAGATACACAAAGCCTGTGCTGAATGGAGAAAGATCAGAAAATTCTATGGGAAATCCTTATAGATTTTTCCACTGATAAAGCGTCTCTTGTCAGGGGAGCCATAGAGAGGACAGAAAGAAAAGCTTCAGAAACCCTGTGCATCAAAAGATTCAATTGAAGAAAGAAAAACCATAGAGGTGTAGCTGTCCTGCAGCAGTAACTAAGCCAGAACACTGGCTCCTGTATCTAGTATTAACATGGCCAAGAGAAGCCAACTGCAGTGAGTCTGCATCTCTGTAACAGATCATTGTGAGCAGGACAGCCCCGAACAGCCTTCTCACCAGAAGGAATCCACTGGGTGCCCTGGGCAGGAGATTGGCAGTATGCTGAGGGCCAGAGGCTGTAACATTCTTCTGCTCCGATTCACACTGCCCTCAACAGCCTGACCTTAAGGTACAGAAGCAAAATAACCTTTACATCACTTCTGTAGAAGGAATCACTTCTGGAGAAGGAATCACATCTGTTCCCAGTTCTCTTTCTGTACAGGGTTATTATCATGGATGTTTCAAAGGAGGGATAGCCTGGCTAAGTATTGCAGCAAGTAAAATGATGACACCAAAATATTTGTTCCATTTTGGGTTGAAACACTTGCCCAAACCCAAAATGAGAATATCTCAAAATTGCAGACATACAGATCATAGGTACTGAACTCTGAACTACATTAAATATCTGCAATTCAAAATTCAGCACCTATCACAAGGAGAGTGAGGTAGCAGTTGTCATGGTGAACCAGAAAAAATTACTATACCCCTTTCAAGTCTGGGTTTTATATTTTTGGGTATTGCTTATTATAAATTGAATTTTGCTCCATCACATCAAATTTCTGCAATGATGTGGCAGTCCAGTTACCTAAAGGTAAACCCCTCCTCAGTTTGTTAACAACAGACCTTTGCTATTAACAACAGTTTTCTTTTTTTCAGCTGGGATCTTTTGCCTTAAACAAGTATGACTAAAGGACAACATAATGTGAAGCATAGTGGACATGACCATTTGATCATTGCTCTAATTTCAATTTCTGTGGATTTTGATGAATTATTACTTCAAACCAAAAAGTTAAAACCGTTACAGCAGCAGTGGCTTGAGTTCTTCTCCACATTACTAACTTGCACAAAAACATCAAGGGTAATATAGTTTTCATGGTGCCTGATAGCCTGGGAAGTCACACTTTGTTATTGTTACCCCTACTGGTAGGCTGAACCTTTCACCTCTGAAAAGAATGCTTTTAATCCAAAATACTAAATGACACTCTGTATCATTCCCATCAATGACCTATAGCACACTTCCCCAATTATTTTCTGAGCATTTCTGATTAAAAGAAGGTTTGAACAACATTAGCATGTAACTGGGTCAATGACTAATATATCCATGTGAAACAAAGAATGGTAGTAATTCACTCGCTTCTTTCCCTTCAATAATATTAATCAAAACTAGGCAAAACCCAGTTGTTGCATAAACCTGGCACCAGGTAAGATTTTGTAAGTGACGCTTAGTTGCCTATTTTAAAACTCAAAACTTTGGCAGTAGATGGAAGAAGAAATATAATCTGCTTGTAATCTGCAGCACTAAGAAGGGAGCAAAAGTAAGTAACCTTACTGAGGCATTGACAGTTCATACCAGGCATAATGCCCTTCTACCTCTTCCTCCTGTAATAAAGTAGTGGATGTTTCCAGTTCCAACTGTCTTTAAAAAAAATCAGACTATGTAGATTTGGTCTCAAATAAAGAACAAATCTGGAAAATAATGAAAGGCATATATAATGTTCTCATTTTCCTCAGTCTAATGTCTTCCAGAGATGTGTGATTGAAAATGTTTTTATGAAATCTGTCAGATTTCCAAGAACATATATAGTGTTTAGAGGGGGTGGATTCCCCAGGCTTTCATTTAGCATGGGTTTTCCAGGTCTGAAAGGAATGTTTCAATTTTCCTAAGCATAACCTTGTCAAAAAGCAGTAATCGTGTAAAAAGCAGTTAAGGAAATGGAGGAGCAGTAGATCTGTGATCTTTCATACCTTTAAATAGTCCTTACTACTTATGATGGTGTAATTATCTGTTGGCTAAGCTCATAGTCATGAATTATCTGTTTTTACCTTCAAATATCTGGAGGGGTTTCTGTGCTAAGAAAGCCTTTGAGAAAAAATAGTTCTGTCATTAGCATTACCTTTAAACTAGCTGATGTATCAACAAAGAATGCGTATGTGCAATGTTGCTTATAGGTAAATGCTAAAAATGTCAGTCTGATAGTCTCATAAGTATACCGCATCAGTGCAGTACCTATCTACTTCATTACTTACCTAATCCTTTCCAGTTAATAAAAGAAAAATGCAAAATGACTAAACTAAGCTGTTTATAAGCTTTCCTAACACATCATCTTTCATTTCTAGGGGATCAGTAGTAGGGGCTCAACATAAAGTTCTTTGCATTTTGCTTCCTGAAAGCATGTAATGTCCATTTTTAAACTGCAATTTGCAACTGAAAGTAATATTAAAGGTCAGTAACTCTTCTCAAATATTTTAGGATTCAGTCATTCCCTCAGAACCGAACTTCCTGACCAAACATCCAAGATAACACCTGCATTACAAGGAAAACACTAAATTACATTAGAGCAAAAAATTATTTGGAATAATAACTGAAGGGTTTCTGGCTTTGCTATCACTGTATTTAGAGCACTGGTTTTCCTGATGACATCAGTGAAGTTCCTCAAGGACTATGGGGTGTACTTATGAGAAGTATCGCATTACAGGTGACTGACACTTTCCTTAGTAATCTCAGATGCAGCTCAGACTGGTTCAAGTCCATCTAAGCTCCCCTTTGGCACTGATGTAAGCTAGGCTGCGCATGTGCTTCCTTTGTAGTTGATGGAAATTGCCAAATCCCTCCAGTCTGTCTAACTAAAAATTATGCAGTTTTCTGGAAACTGCTGTCTAGATTGGCTGTACAAACTCAAGATAAATGGTATGAATGTAGGCCATGAGGCTAGTAAATGCTTGCACCAATCATATTGGTTGGGTAGAGGATGGATTTCTTTCTAAAGAAGCATTCAAAGATCTTACACTTTTCAGTAGTTTAATATGCAGGAATGAAAGGAGCCTTCAAATGGTGGAACTGAATATACATTGCTTGAATCTGAATAATCTGTCTGTCAGATCTGAAGCACCAGCTTTATATCATGTCAGCCACCAGGAAACATTTTATCTTGAACATGGTCAGGGTTTGCAAATACCTTACACTAACTCAATAAACCTGAATTACATCAAGGTGATTTAAATTGCAGGCTAAAAGCATCTGAGTGGCTTACAGCTTTTGTTTATGGAAGTAACAGAAAATTCCTTGTTCCATGATATCCAGTTCCTGAGATTTTGAAGAGGTTCATCATGAGTCTGTGTTTGAATCTTTATTCCTAGCTCTTAAAGCAAGACATAGCCCAGAGGAACATCTGACTATCCTAAACCAAGTGTATACTAAGCAGTTTCTCTAATATCTTGCCAAGTCTTGTCTCCTGGCAGGCTTTCCCAAGGAAAATTTTATACTGACTAACATTTGACACTAACCATAGAAACATTTTTTTCTTGACAAGAAAGAACATTTTAGCTTGTCTGGAAATTCTCTTCTGAGTTGTGGAAAGTGTGGCCTCTCAGTCCATCACTACCCTGCACATGAATTAGTGATGCTAGTAATTAACACCTTCAATTGTTATTTTCTGTGAGAAAAGAATATTCAAATGTGTGGAAAGAAACATTCTAAAAAGAGGGCAGAATTCAATATTGTAAAGGATAATCTGTGTTTTATCAGTCTCTCTGTGTAGCCTTGTCCCTGTAAGTACTATGGAAGTTAGTCAAGTTAGGAAATGTTACTACACCATGAAACAGGAATGTGGCAGAGAAATGAGAATACTTCTTCGCACTTCATTTATATATTATTCATCTACACAAAATTTACCATTTCTTGAGCCAAATACGTGTTGCACCTCAGAAATGTTCAGGGATATGCTCAAAGTGAGGGAAAGAGATCAGGCACGGGGCAGGGGATTGCTTATTGAGATAAATAAACCTGACATTCTTTTTTTTTTTATGTTGGATGGTCCCTTAGTACTTATCCCTCTGGAAATAACTTTAGCCAATATGTATAATATTCCTTGCTGTAAGCAGAGAAAATTCACAGCATACGCTTGCTCAAGTTTTATAATATTTTCTTCACTGAGGAACGCTGATAGGACAATTTATATACCGGAAAAGGAGAAACAGAAAAGTATTGGTTTACAATATACTATATTTATTCTCTATAGAACACTTTTACATGTCCTATTTTCCTTTTCAGATACTTTACATGGGTTAGCCTGTGGCTGTGCTTGGTGAGGGAGGCTGCTATTTGGGTACAGATGATATTACCCAACTTGCTCATGCACAGAGGCTGTTGAGTTCCAACAGCTGACAGACTCACTGCCACCTTTTCAGGAGCCTTCCCAGGTGTGCTGAGGCAGTTGAATTTGCCAAGAAATGGCTAAAGTATTAATTTCAATTTTTTTGCATCATACAGAATAGTGTAGGGTGTGGTTTTAAAGGCATTTGGTTTCCTTTACAGCACTACAATTCATTTGGCTACTGTTAATCAAATTATTTGTAGTTATTAATTGCCTAGACACAGGAATGAATACATTGCAGATCTTTCATATTTACAAGAAAGAAAAAGGTTTTATCTCAAGGAAGGTCTGGTTTATAATGTCTGGCAAGAAGAAACAGGGCACATCCAAAAAAGGTCAGCTGTACTTGTGGAATGTCAGTTGTTTAATAGTCATACCATACTTATCTTCAATCTGAGTTGAAATATTGTATACAATGTATATTACCCCTCTAAATTCAATGTGGTTTTTGGTGTTCTTACTCTCTGTAAACATGCACACACATACTCGCATGGATTTCCAGATACCATCAGCTGCTAATTAGTCTTGTGAGGGACCAAAACAGCCTGTAGATACACAATTCAAACTATTTCAGATGGGGGAATTAATACACTTTCTTGCTTTGTGTCAAAGTAAAAATCCCCTAGGCTGACATATTTTCATACATCATTGTTAAAAACTGTTTCATCAGAACTGGTTAGAATTTGAGGCTGTTTTCCACACACAGACTGTTTAAACACCTCCCCATGCTGCCAGTGGAAAGCATGCAAGTACAATGGAGAATTCCAAACAAAAAAACCTGGAAGAAAGGACTTATTGCTTGTAATAATTAACTTCCAGGTAGCACAGAGATAACGGTTAAAATGTTATTCCAAGAGTGAAAAGAAATTCTCTGGTGTCTGCAAGAGGAAAACAAGTAAGAACAAGAATAAATACAGCTAAGAGAGACAGTCCTATAGAGTCCCTTCAGCCACAGAAGAAGCAAAACAAAGAAAAACCTTTGGGATGCTAATGCAAACTCCTGCAGCTTTCAGCTTCAGCATTGAATTTCAGTATCTGACTCCTGAACTAACAAAGGAAGAGTGAGATTTGTGAATACACATTTCTTTCAAGATATTAAAATCATTGGTGAAACTAAAAATAGAATAGAAACGTTAGAATCATAAGAAGCTTGAATTACTCACCATCTTGTTGTGCCAAAATAACTGAAGGTTGAAACAAAGCAAGAATGAGCAAAGTTACTTTATGCACAAAACTCATCATGTCTAAATGTTAGACATGAGACTCTCTGTGAAAAAATAAAAATGGCAGGGGGTGGGGAGGGAGTGTAGAAAAATCTGTTCAAAATAGCAACATCGGTTGTTCCCTTCCCTTGCAGCACTGGGCCATGTACAGACCTCAGCCACAAGCTTTACCCAGCTTTGGCCTTAAATAGGAAAAATATTGGCTTACTTTACTTTTCCACCCCCTTTCCTGAAATACGAGAAGGCAACCCATCCCCTAACAGTAAATGAATGATTAATATTTCTCTTGGCTTTACAGAAGAATAAAGTCAGCTAAACAAGATACACAGTACATCTGGAATGTGTGTGTGTGTGTGTGTGTGTGTATACAAAATACACTCTGAGACTGTATATGAATAGTTAGTGTGCACTTTATGTGAGTTATATGCAACTAAAAAAAAGAAGTCCTGTGGTAAAGCCTCTGTGGAAAAGCATTTCTTATGTTAATTAGTATTCAGTGGGTACAGTTCAAAGATTATTTTTAATTCTTAGTGCTCCCTAACAAAGATGAAGATGTTAGATGACTGGAGTATTCATGTCCGCTCTGCAAAATGGGATTCCTTGTGTGTGTTTGAATCTTGTGGTTAGTGACATTCTGCCTCAGAATTACAAATAAGAGATATGATCTCACATATTTATCGGGTGACCTCAGGCCCATCTCTCCAAAATTCAGTCTTTAAGCAAATGATCTAAGTGTTACTCTAGAAGTTCCCAAAGTTCTGACCTGTAGACCAGGCTAGTAGCTATCCCTTGCTTTCAAGAGAGCTTATGGTGAAATGAATCTACAGATTTCATTGTTGTGATTACCCCTTCATCAGGAACAAGGTATTTATTTTTTTGCTTTGTGTGGATTTCAATGACAAGTTTAGAATTTAAAGGGGAGTTTATAGTTCATCATGCAAATAGTGAACACAAATATGGAGGGGTGGGGAAGAAAAAAACATTGCTACCCCAAATTTGTGCTTACTGAACCAACGCACAGGACTAAGATGCATCTATGACAGTGTTTTCTCTTAAAGCCCACTTTTAAAAAACATTTGGCTTACAAGAAAAGCTGACTGTATAATCACTAAACAAACAAACATAAAGTCCATAGACACCGAGGCACTTCTTTAACCATCAACTTCTTGTTTATGAGTTAGAGAGAAGACAAATTATGGCTGATGTCTTAATAATAAATTATAGTGGCCAAGTCAATAAAATTGTTTTATTTTAATCCTTTCATTCCATTTTCACTGAAATTATTTCCTAAGACAATAGGAAATCTGCTTTTGAGATGCAGCCTCTTGTTTAGATGACCTGTTTTCCTGTTTTCATCTTTGCACAGATTTGGCAGTTTTCACAAGTGAATATTCTCTTTTTTTTGTGAAAGACTTGGGCAGATTAAATAAAATTCTCCATCTGAGTCATGCTGGGAACTAACTGCTACAGCACAGATGTGAAGGCTCTTAAGGCAGAGCCAACATTATGACTGCATATGGGTGAAGCAGACAGCACCCACAGCATTTTCTCTTTGCAGTAGGAGAGACACAAGTCAAACAAGTTTAATGACATTTGGATTTACCAGATACTGGGGAATTCAGAATTTACAGTCAGGGTATGTACTGTACTGAACATGCACGTACTCTTGTCAGCAGCAGCAGAATCTGTTTATTTAGAGCACTGGCCCAATGCCTTTGAAAGGATGCTCCTCCTTGACTAAGGTCTCAATTATTTTGCAAGGAATCCTTTCTTCTTGTCTCTAATTCAGTTTTCCACTGTAGAACCCCAAACCCGCAAACATTCTCTTTTTAATGAAGCATCACAGTCATACCCACCTAAGGAAGTACTTAACAAAATGGCTATGATGTTTTCTGGCAGAAAAATGACTTGTAAAGGCTTTTATGCTTTATACTTTTGGTAGTTGGAGATCAAAATAACATAAAATGGCAGAAATATTTATACATTTAAAAATAACCTGATTGTGAATTGCTGTCTATGTTTAGTTTTACACAATCACAAAACCCCATGTTTTGCTGTATCTCTAAGTATCAAAATACTGTTAAATCCATCAGAAATGCTGAGAACAAATTATCGTGAAACGTAGTTTACCTTTCTAACATGGTGTTTGTGCAGAAAGTAGATGTATGATGGTAATCAAAAAGTCATTCTATTGGCTCTGCTCAAGGACCTATTGCTGATCTGTTGTTTCTGCTCAAATCACTGTTGCACTAGGCATGTAGTTCCCAGAAGGGTTCATGTACTTCTACTGTTTATTCATGTGGGACCTTGGAAGAGAAAGGTTCCAGGTTTTAAGCTTCAGCAATAGCAGTCCCGCACATTTATGAATACTCTTTTATAAGGGTGGGGTATCTTTTTAAAATAAAAAAAAGAACAACAACTGTAAGATATAGTTAGCAGTTTGTAAACATTATTGTTTCACATTTTTCTGTTTGCTGATTTATTGTTTTTCTAATGAAGGAATAAATATTCCTGTTTGAGATTACTAAAGAATAACATTTGTATTCATATGACTCATGCTTTAGAGAAAGCAGAAAGCAGAAGAACACAGGATTAAATGTTTTAATTCTTGCTCTGTTCAGTATTAGTATGATTAGAAGCAAATGCAATTACCAAGGACAAACAACTGAATTTGTGAAAAGAAATGCAAGCCACTAGAGATGTGCAAGTAGGTCAATGAACACGTAAATACAAGGCCTTTCCACTGAAAATAATATCTCAATTTGAAAAAGAAAGGAAAAGATAGTAGTCTTCAGGACTAGTGTGAGATCAATTTGCACTAGCCAATGGTATGAGGCAGATACGACATTCTCTTCTGGACTGTAAGCACTCCACATGTCCCAAAAGCACACTAATTTCCTAGAATGGAGGAACAGCATCCAGCTGTTTTTCCGGAAGAAAGGGGAAGTGTACCACACTGGGGCCGGCCCTGCTGCTGCTCGTGCCACTGGGCGGGTGGCCTCGGAGGCTGAATACAAGGATTCTCTTGACATCTATTTTATGGGATTTCTTCTGATCCATGACCTCTTGTCACATTCTTTTCTCTGCTGTTCACTCTAGCATACTGTCATAGAACTCATTATACATCCTGTACTGGGAGCACTTATGAATTAATCTCTCCAATATCATGCACAGAAGAACAACTTGGGACCTTAGTTTAGATATTTGGGTCGATCTGTTCTGCTTTTTGAAAACTACTTTTCATTTCAAGATTAATCCTGTCCTAGGAACATTAAATCACCTTAAATCTCTTGTATGTGAGAGCCTCGTATATTAATAATATGAGGTATGAGGGCAGATAAAGAAAATACATATATAAATATAAAGAAGAACATAATTATACTACTGATCTGAACTAATTTTACAGCTAAGATTTACATGGCATTGCAGCATTTTTTTTAATATTACAGAAAAGAATACACTATTTCAAACATAACAGTTGCACATTGCTAAAAACTGATTGTGTTATGATGTGCCAGTAGGAAAAGTTTTGGCAGGTACTGTGAGTGAAAAGATACTTCAAAATCACACCAAAGTAGTAACAACAAAGATGTGGAGGACTCTGGTGACTAGGTTAAACAGTTGCAAAGAATCATCTGGAAAACAAAATGAAAATACCACAAGTTGAATCTTTTTCATCCTCACAAACTCTACTGCACAAAAAAATACTAATAATACATTTATTTTTATATTTCTATGTGAAACGCCTATGCTAATGGATTGGACTTAAACTATTATGTGAATCAACAATTTGTTATGCACCTTTCAAGATCCATTTACCCTATTTCCTAAAGACAAGAAATGCTTTCCTAACAACTATGTTTCATGGAGAAGTGGAAATAAATATAACAGAAAAATATTGTTCTGATTAAAAAAAAATTATTTTTTAAGAAGCGGTTCTGAAGTGTGAATTCTTACTCAATATAAGAATACATTCCTCTGAGAATATCACTTTTTTTACACACATGGAAAATTCAGAGAAGCATATACTCCAGTTAACTAAATCTATATTTGAAGATATTAAATCTCCTTTTTCCAAGTGGCACAACAGTGAATAGCCTGGTATGACTATATTGAAAAACAAGATGAAAAGGCTATATTGTGATTACAGAAGAGTAGTATAGCCATGATTTGGTGAGTAAAGATTTAGGAGTGTGTCCTTAAATGAAAAGAGATGTAACCCCACATTCCAAGCTCCAGCTGACCTCCCTGTCCTCCAAGGGATATTCCACCAAACTTTTGCTGGGGATCTGTCAAGCTCCAGGACCCACACTATTAAAGAAATCTCGCAATCAGAAAACTAAAAACAGCAGTGGAAATAATCTCTCAATGAATGCCATTATATCTGATTAGTATTCATTTTAAGGAGACATCTGGTCTGGGCCACTGTTTCCGGATGGCAGCAGTGTGTTGTTTGCTGTGGTGGTAGTGTTCAGCCAGTTCAGTAGACATTTTAGGAAAGGAGGGTCTCAACTACAAAGAGATCACCTGGCAGGAACAGGGGAGTATACATATCCCCACTCTCCTGGGCAATTCAATATCTCACTGGCATGGAAAGAGTAGCAGTCTGCACCCACACACCCCACTTCTTCACCACTGGCTTCTGCTTATTCCCATGGCCAGCAGATGATATAGCTGTTTGTAATATATGAAATGAGAGGACACATAAGCAGGGCTGAAAATCTGACCTGCTGCTACAGAAATCTTAGGTTCTTTACAAGACAAAGAATTAAGCTTGTTTCCATTCCCAGAGTTTCTGGTGCTGTTTTTGATTTAGAATTGCTCTTCCTAATTTATAAATGTCAGGAGGTCAGTGTTGTTATTGTCCTATCTTTCCCATAAGCTGCCTTGCTATGCCTCTTTATGTTTTGCCATTGTGAACAGAGCCACTACATACTGCTTTTTTCCAGCTTTCAAGATATAGGTTGGGGTGACCTCAAGACAAAGATCGTAGTAAAATGGTAAGATACATGAAGAGACGTATGATCTGAATACAACTCTGCAAAAAGTTAAAGTTGGATCATACAGTCATTATTCAACATACTCATTGGCTCATAACAAAGGATAGTATGTACAAGCTTGCTTAGGTATGACCTGCAGTACCAGTTGTGAGGGCATTAGGTGCAAACCTGTGGCACCATCATTTTACTGACCAGAAGATTTTTTAATTTTGGCTTAAAGTAGCTTTCTAATGAAGATAGACAGAGAGTACTCAAAATTTTGACACTCGAATTTAGTCATATTATTTTTTGTTAAACTCTGAATAAAATGTCATATCAGGGAGAAAACAACAGACACTGAAATCAAACATCTATATACAAGCGAAAGAGGAGGGAGGAACTAGGTCTTTACTAAATTTTTACATAAAATCTTTTCAGTGTTAGAATGAAGTAACTTTTCAGAGATTTTATTTAAAAACTTATTGAAACACTACTTTCAAATAAATGGCTGTTAGCAAAATTCCTCTCATTAGTATCTTTGGAAACCTCTCAGCAGCAACACATGAGCTATTGCTAATATGGTGCTTATAAAAGTACACAAGTAATGTGCAATTTCTGCTAGACAAAGAGTAAAAAATAATTCAGACCACAATAATTTAAAGAATTTGACCTTGAAAATCTTCTAAAGTTATCAGTGTAACAAGATGCATTAGTTTTCCTTTGGACCTAGGGCCTTGGTTACTTTAACCTATTCATGGAGAGCTAATAACCCCTCAAAGTGAAAAATAACTATTAGTGCTTCCCAGAAACTCTGCATCTGGCTCTTTCTAGAATAGATATTGAGATATGATATTTTGATAAGTTTCAATACAGGTTGTAGAAAATGAGAAACAACTGTGTTTCAAAACTTTTAGATGCATTGTATTCTTTTCAATGAGCTGAATAACACACAAGAAAGAGCCCTGAACATGTCAAATACAGTATAAGCATCACAGCCCTATCGTGTCAGCACAGAGACTTAACACATTCCTTAGAGTTGGAGATAAGCTGACTTCCCAGAAGTTATAGTTACGTATCTAGAGTGGTTGATCTCCTTGGGAATCTAGGTTCAAACCCATGAAAACTGTACTTATAAGACACAAAAAAGAGATATTTTAAGAAATTGCTATCAATTTGTCTTAAGAGAGTATTCACCAGGAGGTAGAAATAGGACCACTATATGTATAACCCTGTTTCCTACAGCAGGAACCTGTATCTACCTCTAAAAGATGAGACTCCAAAAGAGCATTTGGATGGTGTGTATACATACAATTTTCATTCACTGCATTTTCCTTTTTGTATCTGGTTATTTCTAATTATACATTAATCGAGTAACAAAGAAAGAGCACCACTGACATCTGGAGTTAAGCTGGACAAAAAGAAAGGCAAGAATATTTAAGATGAGCTATATTCAGACCTGGGACAACTGAAGAGTAGGCTTTCCAAATGCCTCACCCCTTGTCCCCAGAGGATTATAAAGAAATCTCACAATAGGACAGTAAGGCATAACCAAGACACTTTGCATCAAGCTATTTCTTGGTTGATCCTACAGCTATCTTGAGGGAATTAGGAGCTAGAATTTGCTCTATTGCCATTTCAGAGTTTTTTTCTAAGTGCATAAAGCAGTAAAAATTAAGGACATCTAAATTGATGCTTCTTTGTGTGCTACTATTTCACTGCAAGTACATGCGTACCATGAATAGAAAAGATTGCCCCAAAGAGCTTGCAGTATTTCTTCATCTTTTGCTCTGACAATTAGGTCAAATTCAAATTATCTACTCAAGCATCATGCTTATAATGTTAATTTCAGATATAAGAAACTGGGCAGTTTTGCCTTTTCGTTCTTCCTTCACATACAACCACTGATAACCACCAAAACAATTCCCAATCTAAACAAACAGTTGTAAAAATGAACATGAGTGTCATCTGTTTGATGAACTGCTTATCAGGGTTTGTAGGACGGCCCTGACTGGAGTGACCAGGGAACAGGATGCAGGGACTATGAGACTAAGGTTTAGATAGGAACCAGACCAGGCAGCTATGCAGGTAAAGGTTGCCATTTAAGCCATGGGCTCTGTGCATGGCAGAAAACAATGTCCAGGAGAAGAGCAGAGATGCACAAGGGCTGATACCTCAGGCCCACCAGTCCTATTGGAGCCTTTCTGCTCTGTGAAATGTACAGGGGGAAGGTGCAGGAGGCAGGAGGCAAGAAGCAGGAAGAGCTTTTCTGCCTCCAAACTCATCTGGCAAGATCAGCAACAGCAGAGCAGCACATTTTCTTTGGCCTATGACAATTGCCCTCCATTGAGCTGAATTCAGATATTTTGACAAATTATAAATGAAGTGTACGATGTCTGAAATAAATTCTTACAAGTACTGACCCATTTGTAGTCCAGAAAGGAGTCTGGAAGGAGATAACCTTACAACAAAATACTTAATGAATAATTTAGTGCATCCAGGAATTTAGGGATATGCAAGTTCTGAACTTGAAAAAAATTTCTTAATAAAAACTCTTGGAAATCAGGTGTAACTTTTAATTCCATTAATTTATAATGATAAAATTATATCTTAGAATCACAGAATAACTTGGGTTGAAGGGGTCCTTAAAGATCATCTAGATCCAATGCCCCTACAATAGACAGGAACACCTCCCACTAGATCAGGCTGCCCAAGCTCCCATCCAACCTGACCTTAAACACCTCCAGGGATGGGGCATCCACAACTTCCCTGACTAATCAATTCCAGTGCCTCACCACTCTCATCATGAAGAAATTCCTGCTTATATCTAGTCTAAATCTGTCCCTCTCCATTCATAGTCATTCCTCCTAGCTCTATCACTACAAGCCTTTGTGAACAGTCCCTCCCCAGCTCTCTTGCAGGCCTCCTTCAGGTATTAGAAGGTTGCTATAAAATCTCCTTGGTCACTTCTCTTCTCCAGATTGAACAGCCCCACTCTCTGCCTGTTGTTGTATGGGAGGTGCTCCAGCCCTCTGATCATCCTTGTAGTCCTCCTCTGGACCTGCTCCAACAGTTCCAATATCCTTCGTATGTTGAGGATTCCAGAACCGGGCACAATACTCCAGGTAGGGTCTCACAAGAGAGGAATAGAGGGGCAGAATCACCTTCCTTGACCTGCTGGTCATGCTTCTTTTGATGCAGCCCAGGATACTGTTGGCCTTGTGGGCTGCCAGCATGTATTGATGGCTCATGTCAAACTCCTCATCAGTCAGCATCCCCAAGTGTTTCCTCTACTGGGTTTCTCTCAATGACATCACCCCCCATCCTGTATTGAAACTGTAGATTGCCCCCACCCAGGTGCAGGACTTTGCATTTGGCCTTGTTTAATCTCATGATGTTCACACAGGCTCACTTCTCCAACTTGCCCTGATTCCTCTGGATGACATTCCATCCTTTCAGTGTGGCGACTGCACAACTCAGATTGGTGTCATCTGCAGACATGCTGAGAGTGTACTAAATCTCACTGTCTGTATCACTGATGAAGATATTAAACAGTACTGGTCCCAATACGGACCCCTGAGGGACATGACTTGTCACACATCTCTATCCGGTCTTGGACACATTGGCCACTACTCTCTGAATGCAACCATCCAACCAGTTTGTTATCCACTGAACAGTCCACTCATCAAATCTGTATCTCTTCAATTTAGAAGGAAAGATGTTGTAGGGGTACCATGTCAAAGGCTTTACAGAAGTCTAGATATATCACATCCATTGTTTGTTTTTCCTGTGTCCACTGCTGTGCTTACTCCATTGTAGAAATCTGGTAGGTTGGTCATACGGGACTTGCCCTTAGTAAAGCCATGCTGGCCACCACTAATCATCTACCCATATTCAATGTGCTTTAGCATAGCTTCTAGGAGGATCTATTCCATAATCTTCCTAGGCACAGGGATGTGTGTGTTAGTAGTTCCCAGGGTCATCTTTTCTACGTCATCACTGGGCACAATGTTATCCTTCTTCCAGTCACCAGAGACTTCTCCTGACTGCCATGACTTTTCAAATATTATGGAGAGTGTCTTGGCAACAACATTAGGCAATTCCCTCAGGACTCTGGGTCGCATCACATCAGGACTTATATACATTCAGGTTCATCAGGTGGTCATGAATCTGATCCTCCTCTACTGTGGGAGGGGGTTTATGCCCTGGTCACCATCTTGCTGTCCTGTGACTTAGGAGGGGTTAGGAGAGCAGCTGTCAGTGAAGACTGAGATCAGCAGGTCTCAGCCCTTCTCTGCCTAACATACTACATATGGGGAATGAGCAGTCTTGTGCTTCATGGAAAGCATTCTTAAATATTTGCCAACTCTGTTCTGCTCCCTTGTCCCAGGGGGTCCTACTGAGTAACTCCTTGAACAGCTGAAAATATGCTTTCCTGAAATTTAAGGTCCTGTCATGAAATTTAGGGTCTTGGTATACATTTGAATATCACACAATTAACATTTTCATAATGAAAAGGACATAACAATTTTGTTTCTCTGCAAACTTGCAATACTACTAGTATCATTTTATGGTTTTACATATGCCCTTGGACCAGATCTTTATTCTTACTTGTCTTTGACTAATCTATATGACCATAAAATCTTTTATCTAGAAAAACCATTAACTCCCATCCCAATTATCCTGACATCACCAACCAACTTTTTTAAAATGTGGCTTCTCTTGGTGTACCTGTCCTTTCTGGGTTTATAAAGTATATTTCATTATAAATTGTCCTAGCTTTTTGAAGTTTTGGATTGTTTTATGACTGCCTCAAAATAAATGTTTGGATGTCCAAGTTATTTTCACAGTTGTTCGTTATTCATTCCTTGATCTCTGTGTACTTTAGGAAGTATAAGGTCTGGGATGTTGTAGATATTCAGCTGAGATTCTGAAAGGCAAAAGAATCACCCGCAAAATGACCAGCCAGTTACTTCAGACACTGATGAAGCTGAAGCAGAGAGGTATTGATCTGTCTGCTAACCTTTCACTGATCCACTCATCTAGGCAAATTTATGGTACGTTTAGGAATAAAATGACCTTGCTTTGAAACTGTCTTTCTTCATGTGGTCTTTCTCAAATACATACGGTTATTTAAATGTTGCTTTGGTGGTTTTGGAAAATTTAATAGTAATGATTTGACTGAAAAACTGCATGGAGATTTATCTTATAGGACATGTATTGTTTGCAACATTTCTTCATAGATTTATGAAGAGCAGAGGTTGTTCTCACCTGGATAAACTGATTTTTTTGATGCTGTAAAAATATACACGTGCAGTAATGTGGAGAATTTTTTATAAAATGCAACTGGCAGACATTAATTCATCTGAAAACCCTAAGTTAATACATTGGTTAGTTGGTTACTGATGCCTACCTAAGACAGCAGTGAAACCAGGTTAGGAATTTGCATCAGGGTTAAATGACTTCGAAATTTTGAATTTGAAAATCCTTCTGATGATCAGAACACCCAAAACTGTGCATCAATTATTTCTCTGGAGTGTTTGAATTGCAGCTCATCTATCCTGGCAACATCTGCCTTTTCCATTTAGGGCTGAGTTTTACACATCAGCACCATTCACTGTCCCATTTTATTTCTGTCTTCAATGCTCCTATTTTTTATTTCTATTCAGATAACCCAAGCAAAAATTTATCCTATATTTTTAAAGAAAATATCACTGAAATACTGTTTCTTGCAAGATTTCAATAAAAAATCCCATGGTATTTACTAATTCAAAAAATTTCAGGCTATAGAGATGGAGTTTTCTGAGACAGTCAAAAAATACAGGTAATCAGATATGTATACTGCACCTTCAAAGTCAGCTGCCCCTTATCCTAGTATATATAAAATTATGATTTTGTTTACAATGCTGCAAAAAGTGCCTTTTTTTCCTAAAAACTTCCATCTGGCTATCAAGTTATGATTAATTCCTCAGTACCTGGTTTCATACTTCATCACTTTGGTCTCCCCTAATGCCGTAATGTTCAACTGTCCAATCATCTTTTTCCTACGAAATATTTTATTGTCTTCCTCTACGGTGTTAATTATCAAAATCCCTTTTAGTATCCTTACCCAGATCATTAAAAAATCACTTTCTGGGCTTTTTTTCCTGTCTTCTGTGAAATTAAGCAAAACAGGAATATTTGGATAAAACTTTTTCTGTCTACGAAAGGTCTTCTGTCTTGTGGAAGCCTTAATGTCCGAAAAGCATGAAAGTTTTAAAAAAATAATACAAAAACTCTCACAAAATTTAAGATATTTCTCATAAAGCATTTTTTTTCCCTAGGAGAAGTAAAAAATATTTTCTTGTGGATATCTGTATTAAATAATGCATAACTGTTTATCGTACACAGCACCTCCTTTACATTCTGAATTCACAACTACACAAAGTATCATCAAAGCCTCAGTACAGTCAGCAGAACTGTAGACTTCACTAAAGCAAACACTGCAAAATTTATAAAGTCCCATGAAAATTGATACATATGGAAAATTTGTGGTAAATTAAGTTGGGAAGACTTGTCTAGAAAGAAACTGAATCTTCAGTGTTCTGTTTATCTCATACTGTGGCCTCACTGTTTACTTTATATCAGTCTACGTTCACAGTGGGTTTGTGGATATTAGATTAGGTAGCAAGAAGATCTGTAAAATCATGGGAAAAAATGAACAGTTAAGTTCTTATGCCTATAAAACACTTAAACTGTCAGTAGCTTTCGATATTCTAAGCACAACTAAAAGTGTATTATAAATACAGGGAAAGAACAAATTTCTACTGTGAAACAAAATCAGTCAGTTCGGAATTAATTAATCTGGGTTCTTAGGGGTTTTTTTTAGATTCAGAATAGATATCTGGAAGAATATTTTTTCCCAGAAAATATATGAATGACCCATTCCTGGAAGTGTTCGAGGCCAGACTGGATGAAGCTTTGAGCAACATGATCTAGGAGCGGCTGAGAGAGCTAGGGTTGTTTAGCCTGGAGAAGAGGAGGCTGAGAGGAGACCTCATTACTCTCTACAACTACCTGAAAGGAGGTTGTAGAGAGGAGGGAGCTGGCCTCTTCTCCCAAGTGACAGGGGACAGGACAAGAGGGAATGGCCTCAAGCTCCGCCAGAGGAGATTTAGGCTGGAGATTAGGAGGAGGTTTTTCACAGAAAGGGTCATTGGGCATTGGAACAGGCTGCCCAGGGAGGTGGTTGATTCCCCTTCCCTGGAGGTGTTTAAGGCACGGGTGGATGAGGTCTTGAGGGGCATGGTTTAGTGTTAGATAGGAATGGTTGGACTAGAAGATCCGATGGGTCCCTTCCAACCTGGTTGTTCTATGATTCTATGATTCTATGATAGTGGAACCTACCCCTGCATGGCAGGGGGGTGGGACTGGATGATCTTTACGTTCTTTTCCAAACCCACTCCATGATTTTTTTAGCTATAGAGTATTCATTCATTCATTCATTTATTTTTTATAGGGTATTCATTCCTTTTTTATGTGCTTACATGAAGAAGAGTTCCTGCCCCTTTCCCCACAGCCAAAAAAAATGAACTAGATCCCCAAATATATGTCCTATTTCAAATAAAATAAAGAAGGCATTTTTATTATTAATTGTATATTAGAAGATCAAAGGTCAAAACGAATTATTTGAACTAAAATCTCAAGCATTCAGAGTAATTTCCTTTAATTCCAACAAGGTATTTTGGAGTAAGTCCCTCTTGTTTCCTGTTGTCAAATCTGTTTCACTTCTTTCATGGCTATCAAGCAGTCAATCCAATCTAGAAGTTAATGATAGGAGAGGGTTTGCTCAAACAAATTAAAAAATATAATTCTTGGAGGAAATATCATGATTTTAGGTATCACAAACAATTGCTTATTTATATGAAGTACATTTTAGAATAAACACTTTTTGACATTTAATACTTTTTCTAACTTTGTATAAAAACTCTGTTCAATGCTGTAACTGCGCTTTGTATGGACTATACATTTATGTTAGGCCTGTATTTTCTCCGAGGCTATTACAATAGTTAGACAACCAAAATGTAAAGTACAAGGTGTTAGAAGTAGGCAATATGTGTCCAATAATTTGGTGGGTAAACTCTAATAATCTGCAAAATCTAGAGGAGAGCAGTTAGCAATAGCAATAGCACTGACAAATCATCTGAGAATCCTTAACTACCTTGCTGCATTGATGAAAAGTCTACCAGAACCCTGTTTCAAGGACTGAATCACACTAAGATTCTACTGACAAGAAGACAGTAACTGTGAATCACTTGAAACTCAAAAACCATCAACCTTTGTGCTGGAAAAGGAGAGTTGAATCAGGAGGGAGATAGTGGGGGAGATGGCCTGTAGAACCGCATCATCACATCTTGAAGACTATAAATATGTGATCTGCGGACTATGTCAATAAAGGCAAAGTTCTGCTAAAAAATATAATAAAGAAATAAAAAGAGATAAATATTTATGTTTCTGAACAGTTTAAATTGTTAATTTTACTCTTTACCCTGTTCCACCACCCAGAGAGTGAACTATGACAGTGCTGGTGCAAATGGATTAAATGAACAATTGAAGAATAATCACAATTTTTTTCCCCCAGTTTTGATGTAATTTTAAGACAAAAATGCTGGTTGTGGTCCCACTGGTAAACCTCCTATTCTTTATATTGGCTAAGGCAAACAAGATGTGCAGAATCTTGAAATGAGCAGCTCTCCTCTACATAATTTCTGTCTAAACTAACAAATCATGCTTGTCTTTGTACATGGCACAAAATGCCAATAGGAAAAGAATTAAAAACTGCACTTTGGCGCACAATCAAGCACTGGCAGATAGGTAAACTAGATGATAAATCCCGTCCACTTCTAGTCTCCCAGATTATGTGAGTATACTCATGAGAGTATTCGTTCTATTAAAATTCCTGCTGGAGATGAAATTATTTTGGAAAACAACCGGGTTTTGTAAAAGAGAGGAATATATTCCCCATGCAGGCTTGTGAGTTGTTGGCACAGCGTTTGCTGGCATCCAGAGCAGTAGGCATTATGTACAGGCAGTCCAAACCAGAGACCTGTTTTTGCTACATCATTTTGCAAACCTAATGAATATTTCCATCCTATACACCAGAGGTGGAACCATAGAAAACAGCATGACACACCAACTTTTTCAGTTTTCAGTAATCTGGGTAATATTTTTTAATGGTTTGTATAATATTTGATACAAATGCAAGGATCTCTTACACTTTTCTGCCTCTATTAGAAATATAAACCTTTAGCATACCATTGCATGTGAAGACCAATCAAAATCATCCTTTGCTGAACCGCTTGCTAAATTCTATTGAAATGTTTCTTTCTGGACCTCTTCTTTGCAGCATACTGACAAGATGATATATGATATATGATATATGATATATGGTATATGGTATATGGTAAAGCGTGAGAATACCTTACAGGGCTTTGTGACTATTTAGATTTGATGTGTAAAATCAAGTTAAACTATCTGGTTACATTGAGCATAATTTTTTACTGGAGCTCTTGAATACCTATAGTATTCTGACTGACACCTCCAGTCAGGATGGCTAGTGGTTGTGTTCTCATGGCCTGGTTACAGTCCACTGATTCTAACCATTCCTTAGGGTCCAGCCCTGTTCAATGTCTTCATCAATGACCTGGATGAAGGCATCGAGTGCTCCCTTAGCAAGCTTGTGGATGACACTAAACTGGGTGGAAGTGGTGATCTGCTGGAGGGTAGGGAGGCTCTGCAAAGGAATCTGAACAGACTCGAAAGGGGCATTAGTCATTACCATTTCCAATATCTACTTCCTACTTTTTTCACAATACCATAAACTGAAAGTCTGGTAATAGTTTTAGCATGCAAGATTTGTGACATTCAATTATAATATATGCTGCTGGCATAATCTTTACCAGAGATGAAGGATGGGTTCCTTTTTTTCCCCAAATCTTACCACACAGATTCTGGATTTGAAAAAGTCAGTTTTCTCAGATAGGACCATTCTGCAGCTGTTAGCAGCTGCATGATGATAATGCACGGTGTCCAAGAGTCCTCTACAGAGGATGAGAGGTGGGGGTTCAACAATAAATGCCACAAAGGAAGTAGCTGCTGATGCTTAGTTTGGCAAGAAATACACTTACTAACTTAAAAGCTTTCTAAAGGATGTTGATGTAGAATTCAAAACTCAAAGGTTCAGAGTAAGACGACAACACTACAAACTCACTTGTTTTATAAACAGTTAAATTAAGACTGCTCTTGATGTGGTCTTAAAGAACTGTAGTTCTTAGAACACATGTTTTCTTAGAGGATGTAAGATACTACCTAAGGGAAAAGCTATTTCCTGATGGTGTGGGTAGTATTAGATTTTATATTAAAACTTTTTTAAAGATCTGTAATAGAAGTCAGTAAAAAGTAAATAACTCTCAGCTTTGCTAGATAGTACTACTCCTTTAATTGGAGGGTGCTGGCCTCTTCTTCCAAGTGACAGGGGACAGGAGGAAATGGTCTCAAGTTCTGCCAGGGGAGATTTAGGCTGGACATTAGGAAATAAATGTTCATGGGAAGGGTCATTGGGCACTGGAACAGGCTGCCCAGGGAGGTGGTTGATTCACCTTCCCTGGAGGGGTTTAAGGCACAGGTGGACAAGGTGCTAAGGGTTTAGTGTTTGATAGGAATGGTTGGACCCTATGATCCGATGGGTCTCTTCCAATCTGGTGATTCAATGATTCTATGATATCACAGTGGGATGGGGGGGAGGGGGGTGTTGTTGTTCTGTCTTGGTCTTCTGTGTTTCCCCCTGTTCAGCTGCTCCGAAGTTGTCTTTTATGCTAGTCAATAAACCTGTGACCCACCTTTGCCTGTGGAGAAGTGCCAATCTCCACCTAGCAGGCCACACATGCCAAGAAAGGAGCATCTCCAGGTCTCCTCCCCTTGTGAATGCACTCCTTCTGGCAGTGATGCTTGACCTGGGGTCTCCCAATGAAGGCCAGTAGTCTTCATCACCTTACGCACATGCTATGTTGGGTATGGGTCTGTGGTAGGTCCCATCATTAATCTTCCTGTCTTTTCCTCCTTGCTTCATAGATCTTTCACAATGGTAGGGAGCAGGGAAGCTTGAAGACAGGTACAAAACATTTTTGAGATAAGGAGGCAGGTATAAGGAGTTGGGTACAAAGCATTTGTTCTGTACCAGCTCTGGCCATTTTTCTAAGGCCTGCATTTGTGATTTATACAGTCAAGTTCTGAGGCTAAAAATGAGAAAATGTTGAGACAGAAACCGATCCTTTGACTGACTCTTACACAGCCCTTTAGTCTTCTAAAGTATAAAGAAAAGTATGAAACAGGTCTACTGAAACAGGATGAGAACCAATTACAGCCTTTGGAATGGATCAAAATAACATATTGTGCATATTTATGTGGCCTGTGTCTTGCTCTCTCCATCCTCATAGCAAATTTCATCTGCAGTTGCATTATATGAAGAAAAACTGCTTATTCATGTGTTAAACTGATTACATAAAGTCATTATTAAAAATGAGTATCCTCTTTTCCCTAAGAGAAAAAGCTTCAATCTTATTCTATTTTTATATATTCTGACTTCCTCAAGTTCTTGTAATTGTGAAAAACAGTACTATGTATTTTTCCTATCTAAGAAATAGGAGTAATATCAACCATTTAAATGTCCTGTACTTGTTCTTGTCATTATTAACTATGATATACATAAAGCCCTTCAAAACCCATGAATTCAGTGTGCATTTTATTTCTGCAATCACACATATACATATACATATACATATACATATACATATACATATACATATAAATTGTATATAGTATATAAATCATCTTCTTAATTCCCTCCCCATCTTACGCCCAGTAGGTCCCCAAAATGATCTGCTGTCATGAGACCTTGATTTCAATTTTAACAACTTAGTAGTGAGAGGTACTGATTTACTGTCCTTAAGAGAGGAATCCAAAATCTTGAATATTTTTATTATAACTATTGGTTATTATTTATATTTCCATATAGTCTTGTGGTTGCCAGGTTGTTGTTTATTAACACTAAATTTAAAATTTAAATGAGCTGTGAATTGCCTGAAGATTAACAAGATAAATCCCCTGATTCATAACTAATTCTAGCCATTTAAGACTGACACATAGACTAGCATTCTCAGTGTGGCCTTATTTCAAACACAACAAGGAATCTAGGCCACAGAAAAGAAAACTGTAACTCTCCTACACTTTTGTAAACATGTGATGTGATTTGTTCAGTCTCATGCATTAAGAGGTTTTTCTCCAAAATTATCAGGCAGCTGTGCTTTAGCACTAAGTTAGTTACTCTGACTGCTGGTTAACAACTACATACCCTAAGCTATTAACTCAAAAAAGAAGATTATGATATTTTGAAAAGTTATAAGGGAAAGAAAATATGCAGAAGTCCTACACAGGAAAGGCATCATAACAATGGTCTTTCAGTTTTGTATGTCTTAAACACAGACAGTTTATTTGCAGGACCAAAAAAAATAGGTAACATTTACTACCTATTATATGAAAATTAAGAGCCAAGGCCCACAGCATACTGCAGCAGCCTTTCCTCCCACATATTTAGAGACACTAAGACTGCGGTTGCAAGGAAATTTAGCCTTACACACTCAAACTGTAGTTGCACTGTGGATAAATAGGGATGGGAAGATTTTTGAAGCCTGTAATACTAAAATCATTCAAAAAAGAAATCAAACTATCCCTTTATTCTGTATGGCCTATAGGGCTTCAGTGGCAGGAAGAAACATGAAAAATGTCTCTGGCTTAATCAGATTCAAAAGTTTTATGCATTATCTTTCAAAAGAAACATTTTACTCACATTCATCTTGAATTCCATCTCTCAGATGTTGCTTTTGGTTTCTTACTCTTCTCTGCCTACAGAGTAATACACCAGGGAAGTTGGACAAATCTTATTTGAAATTGTCTTGTTTAGCTTTCCCATGATTCTGTAAAAACAAGAAAGGTACTATAGTTAAAGAGTACCCTAGTACAGTTATGATTTTACACTTAATATGAATCATAGAATCATAGAATCACTAGGTTGGAAAAGACCTTTGAAATCATCAAGTACAACCATACCTGCCCACCACTAAATCATATCATTAAGCACTTTGTCTGCTATCTTTTAAACACCTCCAAGGCAGCCTCTGACAGTGCCTGATAACCTTTTCAGTGAAGGAATATTTCCTAATGTCTAACCAGAACCTCCTTACCACCTGTCATTTGGGTTACAACACTAACACCCACCTCACTACAACCTCCTTACAATTGTATACAGTGATAAGGTCTCCCCTCAGCCTCTTTTTCTCCAGGATAAACAGCCCCAGTTCCCTAAGCTACTCCTCACAAGACTTGTTCTCCAGCCCCTTCACCAGCTTCATTGCTCTTTTCTGGACAGGTTGCAGGATCCTGATGTCTTCCATGTAGTGAAGGGCCCAAAACTGAAAACAATATTCAAGGTGCAGCCTCACCAGTGCAGAGTACAGGGGCAGAATCGCTTCCCTGGTCCTTCTGGCCATGCTGTTTCCAATACAAGCCATGATGCTATTTGCCTTCTTGGCCACATAGGCACACTTGGTTCATGTTCAGTCGGCTGTCAAACAACACCCCAAGGCGCTTCCTTGCCAGGCAGCTTTCAAGCCATTCTTACCCAAGCCTGTAGCACAGGAGTTGTTCTGTCCCAAGTGCAGAACTGTGCACTTGGCCTTGTTGAAACTCATCCTGTTGGCCTCAGTCTACTGATCCCTTTGCAGAGCCCCCATACCCTTGCATAGATTAACACTTCCTCCGACATGAGATATATCTGAATAATCCCAATTGGATGAGGACAACATTTCACAGGAGTACTCTGCACATTGTGAAGCCCTACATTCTGGAATTTCACCTTAATGTAGACTAAATTTAACATAATCTATTAGGCCAAACTTAATACTCAAATTTAAATATCTAAATAAAACCTTGAGCCATGAACAGTTCTATGCAAATAAAAAAGTGTGTATTGAAAGAATGGGATTAAATTACTCGCAACATGATGTAGTTTCACTAAATATTTTGTTAGACATAATAGTGGCAAAACCTGCAGGAAGAAATACTGTAACCTACTCTAATACTAATACTCTAATACTCTAATATATAATATAATACTAATATATAATACTAATACCCTAATACTCTGCTTTTTGTGTACATATAGAATTTAACAGGCAACAGTGCTGGACTACAACACAGATTATCAAGAAAGTAATCCCTTAGAGCTCTTGTATGCATTGTTCACTATGTATGACACAACTAGCAGTAAAATACAAGCATGTAATCTAAACAGTAAAAGTTATCCTTTCACACTGTTATTATTTACAGTGTAACCTGACAATAAGAGACTAAAAGGACTGTAATAACAATCAATATGGTAATCCATAAATGAACAACAGACAATATGGTCTAATGGTCTTGAGGACTTACCCAATGTCCCAGTTTGTTAAGTACATGAAAGAAAAAAAAAAGCATTTATGACAAGAAAAAACTAAATGCTATGGATTTCTGAATTGCAAATGAAAGCCTAAAGTAAAAATCTTTCATACAGTAGGCAGTGTTCTTTCTCTCCACTTAGCCCAAGTGTTTTTGGAAGTATATTTTGTGAAGGTTAAGACACTATTAGAAGAGACCATATAGAATGAATGGAAAGGTCAGTCATGTGCAGCAGTATCAGTTCCTTCTGAGAACCTCCTGTTCTGGGAGAGTCATTTCTTCACTCTCTCCAATCAGAGTCTTCCAAATCAACCCATGTCAGCTGTATGACTGCTTTCCATTCATTCTGACTTTGTAGGAGCAGGGGTTCGTTACCTTGCTAGAGTCATGAGCTGAGTCGTGGGAATGTTTGTGTCGTATAGAATAATTCAGCTACTCCAGAGAAAAGTAACAGCCAGAATCAGAGGAGTTGGTATCTTTTAAAGTGGGTGAAGAATTGATATAACTATTGGAGAAGCTAGGAACCCTTTATAGTCTTGTTCAAACAGAACTGCAAGGCTGTGATATGGAAATATCTAGGCACAACAGAGATGTTCTAAGTGATGTTTAGCTACTAGCCTTATTCCCTTTAGTGATGCTTCTTGCATGATTTTCATGCAGTGCAGGTAACAGCCAAAATTAATCTCTCAAAAACATATTTTCATAATGAGTTTTGCAGAATCATTAGCCTTCTGTGTTTTTATTAGAAGTTAATAAGACTTGAATTGCCATACTGGTCTTGTGTTTGCTATTAATGTGCCTTGGCTGTAGTATCTCAAAGTATATTATTCTTTAAAACATCTATATTAGAGGAGTGCTAATGGAAGAGCCAAGTTTTCAATAGCCTACCTGTGTTAACGCAAAATGTCAGGCAGAACAGCAGGCATAGATTCCACAGTTAACCAGATACCCTACCTAACCACCCACTCATAAGTTTTGTTCCCAGCCAACAAATGAAATTACTTGAGATGTGACACTTGATTGAATGTATATACAAATGCAACAAATTTAATTTAGGACAATCAGTTGTTTCACATATAGACACTTACTCAGGTTGAAGGTTACCCAAATATATATAGAAAGAAAATGACTGATGGCTGTTAGCTATTCCTGGAACCAAGAGATGATGGGTAGGAAATTCCACTAGTGTAAAGCAAGACAAAATAAAATAATAATAGAATGATATTACATATAAGAAATGAGAATGTATTTAAACTAGTCAAAGGGAGACTTTGAAAAATATTCAGGTAATGGTTGTTAACAATGTGATTTATTATCTTTTTTCTGCCTACCTGAAAGTCAAGCCAGAAACCTTGTTCCTCTGTCTCTACTCAGTATGAATTTTGTCTTTGCATCTTTGGAAACTATAAACTTTGGATTCTTAAGGTATTTGAAAAACAAAATTTATGATACATTCCATAATGTCAGAATTCTAAGAGGATATTAGAAAGAGAATATATAATAAAGAAAAATATTTACTTCAGAGAAAAAGACAATTCTTTCTACACTTTTCTAAGTATGTCTGTTTCCTCAGCTAGAACTCTGTTAGGACTCTTTTAGGATTATGTATGCTGAAAGAATTAACTTCTGAAGTCAATCAGGCTCTAAACCTAACAGATATGTTACACATTTTAGAGAAAAGGTTTTATGTATTTTTCAAGTTTAAGTTTGGTCTATTAAATTCTAGTCTAAACTAGCTTAGGTTTCTGAGAGAAAACACTTCCAGAAAAGCAGTCGGAATGTCATAGAAAATACCTTTAACATTTATAAACTGGCATAAAGAACTTAGTCATTAAAGGAATTTTTTCATAAAAGTACAAAAATCATAGCATCATTGTTTTGAGTTAGTTGCATAATAGTCAACCCTCCCATGAAACTCTGCTACAAGTCTAATTTTGCATTTCCTTACTCTGTGTCTCCTCCTGCATGACTGAAAACTCAGCAAAATTAAATAAATCTTTGTTGTGTGACAGGAAAAAAGAGATCACAATAGGATGAAAAATCAAACTTTCACTCATACTCCTGTCTAAGATATGGAACTAACTTTCCAGTAATAAGGGACGAATACAGCACTCAGCTCAGCCTAGCAACCAGCAGTTCCAAATGGCTTGAAACTGAGTCATGTAAAAGAATGTAATGGCATCCAGAATCTAATGTCTATCTTACTTTGTAAAGAGATGGAATACCTGAACATCTTCACTACACTGAGCAGAGCCAAGCTTCTGCCCACAAATCCTTACCTCTGCATAGATTAATGGTGTGACGTTCAATGAGACTAAGTGCCAATTCCTGCACTTGGAACACAACAAACCCATGCACTGCTTCAGGCTTGGGGAAAAGTGTCTGTAAAGCTGCTTTCAGAGAAGAACCTGGGAGTTTTGGTTGACAGCTGGCTAAATACAAATCAACAGTGTGCCTGGGGAGCCAAAAAGGCCATCTTAGTCTATACCAGAAATAGTGTGGCCAGCAGGACCAAGGAAGTGATTCTGCCCCTGTACTTGGCATTGGTAAAGCTGCAACTTGAATACTATGTTCAGTTTTGGGCCCCTCACAAGAAAGATACGGAGGTCCTGGAGCCTGTCCAGAGAAGAAGAATGAAGCTGGTGAAAGAGCTGCATAATGAGTCTTATAAGGAGTAGCCAAGGGAACTAGGGTTGTTTATCCTACTAAAAAGATACTGAGGGGAGACTTTACCACTATCTGCAGCTAGCTGAAAGGGGATTATAGCGAGGTGGGTGTTGGTCTCTTCACCCAAGTGACAGGTGATAGGACTAGAGGGAATGTCCTCAAGTTGTGGCAGGGGATGTTCAGATTAGACATTACGAAGAAAGTTCTTTGCCAAAAGGATTCTCGGGCACTGGAATGGCTGCTCAGGGAGGTGGTTGAGTCACCATCCCTAGAGGTATTTAAAAGATGGGTAGATTAAGTGCTTAAGGATATGATTTAGTAGTTGGTAGGTATGGTTGTACTTAATGACCTCAAAGTTCTTTTCCATCCTAGCAATTCTATGATTTCCACCAACATCACTAGACTGTGTAGGTAGTTGTCCATGCAGGCAGTTTGATCAACAGGTTATGAGCCAAAATTCATGTCTCCTGGGTTTTTTGGTTTGCTGTGTTCATCTGGGAGTCTGTTTGGTTTTGGATATCAAGCCTTCAGAAATTTGGATATCAGCCCTCAGAAATTTTCCCTTCTCATTCCTTTCTCCAAAAGACTGCTGAATTCTTGGGGTGGAAAATGCCAGAGAGAAGATAACGTTCTGAAAGAGAGTTTGTGAAGCAAGACTTGGTCCCTATCCTGTGCTCACTGGAATCTTGCTACATACATAAAGTAAGACAAATAGATGAACACAAAGAACTAAATTCAGATTAAAATTTATAAAAAAAAAATCAGAAAGAGATGATAGATGCCGCAAAGACTAGTTCAACACCTAGGCTTCAGAATCTTTATTAAAAAGGCAGCTCTACAAGAAATTCTAGTCCTATTCTTCCTTCTTGTATTTCTAGCAAAGCAGTAAACTGGAATGTGCTGCTCGGAAAGTTAGGTAGAGAAATCTAGGTTATTTAATGGCATTTACAGATATTTGGCCCATACTTAAATTATATACTGTCTGCAAATTCTTAAGAAAGAGAGATTCATGCCATGATACAGGCTAATTATAAACAATATCAAAAGAAAAGGGTATTTTAAGAAAAGAATTCATTATGATTTTCATAGATTTGGAAAATAGTCTCATTAGTAACAAACCAGTGCATTAAGAAACCTTATATTCCCTTTATGCTTAAAAGAAATATAACCTAAAAAATCTATTAAAAACTATTCTTCAGACCCTTACTTATACTACTTGCAGACAGAACGAGAGGAAAGGGAATGGAATTGTTTGCCTTTGAAGATTTAAGTAGTTTTACATTCCTGAGCGTTTTGCATTTGATCCTAATTTACTATTTCAGAAAGCAGGATGCTTCCAAAGCCTTTTATTTGAGTGTTTAATTTCTACTCCATTGGAATATTATCACAGAGTGTTTCTGGCTGATAAGTTTAAGAAGGAAATTGGTAAGCAGTAAAACTAATATTATGTTTTCATTATGGCTGTACTTTTAAAGGGACAGAGATAAAAGCGCTAGATAACCAGAATCTGGTTCTGAATGTGACTTCTGCTGTAGCACAGATCCTTGCACATTCCTTGAATAAATACCTGAGTGAATCCAAGTACTTGCATGAAAGCTGTGATATTTTTAGCATTCATGGCTATCCTGACTGATTCTTCACAATATCTCAAATATTACGCTTTACAGACACCTTTAAAGAAGAAAGACCTACAGTGCAAGACCTGAAGATCTTGGAGATAGAGCAAAGAGTACTTGTATGTCTTCTTGCTCTGGACTGTCTCCAGAGCATTTTTGATGCATGACTTTGAATAAAGTTCACATTTCCAATGACTGTACTGTCAAGTGCTGATAAAGATATGTCTGCCTATCCTGGTAGCACTCTCCTTCTGGTATAGACCTAGGTGACTGCATTTCTCAAGTGCTGCTGGTTTTGTCTCGCTCCTGTCTGGCCCACAAGTTACAGAGAGATAGTTTGTCAGATTACAACTCTGCACTGTAAAAGTGTGGTTTTTACATTTAGATTATGTGGCTGAATACATCTGTCCAATCAAGATAACTGTTGGAAAAAAAAAATGACAGAGATAATGGTTATACTTGGCTTATGTAAGAGCTTTCCTATACCTCTGCAACGATCATTTTCAATAACAAAAAAAGCAATAAAAGCTGCAGTGATAGAAATCACATGTAGAGGTGGACTTTAGCCACAGGAAACACTCCAATGCTATACTTCAGTTCCTTCCATACAAATTTGGGAATGTTTATCGCTATGATTCAGCTCATGGTGAAGAAGAGAAGAGCCACAATTTCCAGTTGCAACACAGTAGTCCACATGAAGATGACAATACTTCCCAGATATCTATTTTCATGCAAATATTTTAAAATTATTGCTTTGTCTTTACCTGTCTTCCATCCTGCTTCAAAGGAATTTCATAAAATCTGTTTAGAGCAAATACAAATCAAGAAATCTCATTTCAAAGAGTCACTGTAGTACCAAGGAAGGCTGACTACTACTAGAAAGTATAGTTGTTATTGTGTATTAGAAACCACAACCCCAATAGCTTCTCAGGGAAAATTTTAAATTGTGTTTCAATACACGAGGTCTGAGTATTCAGGACATAAAGTTCCATTGGTTTCAGTCAAATTTGACCACCTAAGTAACACTGAAGTACTGAAGAGATGTAAGTTAAAGTTTGGGGTTTTTTTTTCCCTTTCTCAACTATTTACCAAGAAAAGGTAAGGTAGAACAGAAAAGACACATGCATTTGTTCAAGTGCTAGAAAGATTCCTAAACATTTCATGCCATGCTATGTCAATTTCAGGAAGCAAAAATGAGAGATAAATTTCATCAGTGTCCAAATATGTCATTATATATGTCAAAAATCAAAAAATATGAACAAAAGTACTGAGAAATAATTTAACTGTAAACATCATATTGCTTAAATAAGAGAAAGGGAAGAGATGAAGAAAAGTACAGACAGGATTGAAGGAATCCAAGCACATTTGTACAGTGGTCTGAATTATATGGCAATTATGCCTGACTTATGTCTGAAACCATATGCCCCTTTGTAATATTGATGGATATTTAAAATAATTAAGTGAAATTAACCATTGTTCCAGATAGAAAGCTATGAAATATTTAAATATAAACAAATAGGATATTATTTTGTGTTATTAAAAGTTTGCATAACATGAGAATGAATCTTTGTCTCCTAGTTACGAAATACACACTTACACAAGACAGACTTCATTTAAAGGGGAATAAATATCAAAATGGCCTAAACAATTTTTTAAATTGTTAATTCCAGGAACAGATAAATTATTTTTGTTCTGTGCCCCTGCACAGATATTTTTGAAATATAAAAATGTGTTTTCTTTCTCATTACTGGAATACCTAACATAGACCTCAGAGACAAAACAAGGCGAGGGGGGGAAATAGCTGATAGAACATGCATTGTTTGTAGGAAGTGAGTCAGTCCTGTAACTCATATCATGTAATATATATATTACAAAGGAACTAGGCAGTCACTTTTACTGCTGGATAAGAAAAGTTCTCAGCGAAATTGCATCTTGCAGTGGGAAGCCAGATCCTAGAAACCCTGAATCTTGTTTTTAGATAAATTTTACTTCAGGCACTCATAAAAGATTTCACTGAGTTTCATTAGTCTATTGACACCACTGTCAATAGTGTGCAACACTTCATCTAAGAGCTCATCCTATTTGTTTATAAGAGCCCAAGAGGTATAGCAAACTACCTATAAGAATTGAGTTTAGATGGCAACACAATTTACAAAAATGACTGTTTGTCTGTATATGTGGACTGTATCAATACTTCTTTTAAAGCAATTACATTCTCTGAAATGTAATTTCTCTACATAGAGACTGATTTTGCCTATTACCATTGCCTGATGTGTAGATCATGATAAAATTTTCAGTGCTTTTAGTTTAAATATTGACTTATATAACATCAGATATAATTGCAGTGGCTTAATGTTCTTTCTATAGCTGTTCTATACACAACACTATTCTTTCAGACCTAATTACATCTAAAACATATGATTTTCTGCTAGTGAACATTAGTCTCTCAGCAAAGTGTCTTCCTACTTCTACAAATGGCAAAGTTGTGGAGACTTCAATAGGAACAAACCAAGAACCTCTTATATATAGCGGTACTGATGAAAGCACTAAAAAGTCCTAAGGCAACCAGAGGTCAAAATTTCTTCCTGGAGAAATGAAAACATAAGTCCTTTCAGGTTGATAAGGGAATGGAAATACCATCTGCAATGGCCTACATAATGCAGCAGAACTTTCCTTTGAAGTTTTAAAATAAACCTATATGAGTAGAAGTCAAAAATGTTCCTCTGCCATATGTCTATGTGCTTCTGTGTGCATGTTCTATATAGGTAACTCTTTTGGTTTGTTTAAATCACCACAACTATTCAAACTGGAATGCTGTCGACATCTGAAGAAGGTGCTGTATATGCTCCTAAAGCACATACTGCTTTAGGGCTGTCTTGTGTTTAGTTGTTCAGCTGTCTCATTCTTAGATCAAAATCAAGTCTGGGTAGAAAACAGGCCCTGAGTTGTCCACATAAAAGCAGTTCTAGACATGCATGGGAACAATGCTCTGGAAAAGTAAGGAATGGTAACTTTAAACTAGAAGGTTCCTAGGTGATAGGTGGCAGCAGCTTTTACAGTTATTCTTTTTTTAATTTTCCCCAACTTTGTTTTTGATATTGTTTTAGTAGAGTTTAGGTCATAGAAGGCTCAGTTTACCTAGGCCTTGTCTTGGAGTGCTAAGTACTACTTAAGGCAGGTCTTACATTTTGATGCATATGATCCTAAACCATCAGCACAGTCAATCAGGCGATGCTTGAAAAAATTACAGCACCAGGAGAAGCAGTAAATTTAATTTCTGTCACTGTTTCTGTTTTGCCGATTCGATGAAACTTTGGCCTCCTTAAAATTCAGCCAGCCAACAGGATTCAGTATCCAAAAGTTTTTCAACCCCTTCCTGAGAGCAGAGGGCTAGGTACTGTGTAACTCTTCTTAAAGAATAAGTGTTTCCTTCCTATTTTATACAGAACTGTCTACAATTTTAGAACTAATGTTAGCTGTATGAGCATATATAATACAGAAATTAAAGAGGCAAAACAGTCTACTTTTAAAAAAGCACTTAGAAATTTTTGCATGTTGTTATCATATGACTCCAAAAGAACTCTTATGCATACTCCAAATAACTTATGCAAATGGAACACATGAACAAAGGGAAGTTCAGTATCATGATTAAGGTTTACTCATATCCAGAGCTGACTTTGCAGTGAAACATCAAAACAGAAAACTTACTCTTAGAACAGCCCTCCTATACATCATACAAACGTCTCAAATTATACGACAGGAGTTGCTTGTTCGGAAAGCTAATTGTTTTATTTAAAGCTGCATGCATATGCATGAAAAATTCACAATAGGAAAAACCACAATAGGATACCCTATTTTATATCCTGCTTTGCTAATCAGTTATCTATCTAGGATTAAAAAAAGGTGTTGATTTAGTTGTTGAACTTTGCTAAGACAATCCAGATTGAAGGTAATAACTCAACTAAGATAAGTATGGAAGACAAGCTAAACACAAGTGAAACATACACCCAACACTTTGCATTTGCTTTCCAAAATTAGTCACAGAAAGTGGTACAATTCCCAAACCACGTTTTTATTACTTCTAGCCAAACCGACACTTTGTATTCTTTCTAGTGTTCAGCATGCAAAGCAAAGCACACAGATGTATGTCTGTCAGCTTTTCCAGTACGAAGCAAACATTTTCCACAAAGATCTCAGTCCTTGACTCAGTGTCTTATTAAGTAGACATTATTCATTATAACAAAACACAGCTGTAATTCAAATTTCATTTACATTACTTTCTTCCAATAAGCCACACATTTAGATGAACAGAATAACATGTGCATAATAAGTTTTATGGAAAAGAATAGAAAATTACTCTTTCTTCTTAAGGTGTTCAAAGGGTTACTGAGATAGCTTTCACAGCAAGCCTAACTTAGTCACAGTTCATTTAAAGATACTAATAATATTGTTTGTGTATATGTGTAACTATTGTGTCATATTAATTATAATGTTGATGATGAAATGTGTTACCCCATGAAGCCTTTACTATCGCTGTACAAACAGCAAGGCTATTTCTTTCCTCTTGCTTTGAGAACATGGAGTATACTGCATGGGGAACTATTTTGGTTTTGCCACTTTTGCCAGAGGTCAACAGTAATAATGGACAAAGTAAAAACAACAGCAGGACTAGATGTGAACTAAACTTAAAAGCTAAATCAATCTTTGACTGTAGGTAGTTTCCTGTACATAGTAAATACTGGGAAAAGGTTTGCTTATATTTTAGTACCTCCTGTTACTTCTACAGCATAATTCACTGGTATCATATAGTGGGTTTTAGCTATAGGTTTGAGTAAGACCAGGGATTTGATTCTATTAAAGTCAAAGTAAATACCACCCCAGCCCCCTGTTTAAAAAAGTAGTCTGTGTTTAATCAAAGTCTCCTTGAAGCAAAAGAAGATTTAAAGTAAAGTTGGAAAAATCTGAATGAATTCATGAGGATTTGCCCTATTTTATTTGTGTTTAACATGGCATGAATAAGTAACACTAAACAAAAAAGATAGATCTTAACTTTCAGTGATTATATAAGGTTTTTGTGCTTCCACTTGCAAGTATCAGAGGATTGTAATCAACATTACAATAATGAAAGACACAAAAGGAAAAGGGCACATAGTTGAAAACCATGCACAAAAAAAGACTCTGAGAGGGTTTACAATGTGAACAATGATGAGCACCTCTGTAGTCTGAGCCACAGCTGTTCCAGAAGATATAACTTTTATTGATACTACTTAAACCACCTAGAGGTTCAAGATACTGGATATCATTTGTAACACAGCAGCTACAACAGACAGTCAAGACTACCTGAAAGTCTTTCTGGCATGAATGACAATTACTATTACCAGCAGGGAATTTCGAGAAGTACCAGGCAGCCTCACCTTGCTGCAGCTCCCAAAAGCATGATGCATTTGCTTGCCCTTCACCTCCCACTGATACTGAAGGTGGCAGGTCTGGTTCTAAGTTGTCTTCAGAGTACATTTCTGCCCTCCAGCACAGTTGGGGCTCTCACAATGCACAAAATACTGCAACAACAGCAGAGTACAATGGCAAATTTCCCTGTGATTCAAGGCAAAATGCAGTTTTCATTCTATTTCACACAACACATGTTTATGTAACTTCAAGGAGGGGATGGAGGCCCAGGATAGGGCAGACCAAGTTACAAGCTGAGGTCTATAACCACCATAATGTACCAGTCTGAAGAACAAAAAAAGAAAATGTAGGCTGGGTGAGGGCTAGGCAATGTATTTTCTACATTAGGCATCTCAGGCTCAATAACTGTGGTATAGCAGCTATACTCAGGTTACACTAGCCTCTGCCCCTGGTTTGCTAGACACCTATTAAGAAATGCAACCTTGAAGTCAAGCAGTTCTGCCCAAGAACCAAAGATCCTTCGTCTATATTGAGGCGCATAAAGCCACAGTTCAAAAAAAAGTTCTTACGCCAGAACAGGGACTGCAGGATGAGTGATCCAAGTGATGCATTCAAATTGTTCTGAAAAGTGAAAACATGCCACAGGTTAACAACTTCAATTGTATACAGATGTGAGCAATGTGTACAATGAAGTAGATGTACCATCAACTGTTCAATGTGATGGAAAGACAGGTTTTAAGCAAGTGCTCATTATACCCAGTGGCTGATGATACAGTGGATCACCTTCAGCACTTGCCACAAATATGAAGACTCAGTATTATACTCAGAAGGGACCTGGATGGCTAATGCTATCAGCAAGGATATAGAAAGCATGTGTGACCAACTTAGATGTGGCAAAACATGTGGGTTACAAATCCTATCAGTAAACAACATGCTTAACTTCCAACAGAAACTCAACTCATAAATGCATGAGATTGGACCAAGAATAAAATTCCCCAAGATCCACAAGAAAATATGCCACTTCTGAAAAAAAAAATATATAAAGGTATCTTTTATCCATTTGCAGTTTCAGAGTTGCAGCTCTACCCTACCATATGTCTATCTTACCGTTCTGCTTTTTGAAAGAGCATTAGTACTGCAAATTCTAGATATCTAAAGAGATGCCTTTATCTATAAGCTGTATGACTGTATAAAATCACTACATTTTGTCTTAAATAAATAAAAGAAAACTAATTTTTTAAAAGACAGATGATTTTTACATTAAAATTGCTAATTTGAACAATATTTGACACTGGATCCCTACAAACATCAGTGTAGTTAATACAATTATTTCACAGAATCACACAGAATCACAGAATTGCTAGGTTGGAAAAGACCCACAGGATCATCAAGTCCAACCATTCCTATCAAATACTAAACCATGACCCTCAGCATGTCATTCACCTGTCCCTTAAACACCTCCAGGGATGACAAATCAACCACCTCCCTGGGTAGCCTGTTCCAGTGCCCAATGACCCTTTCTTATACTCAGCATGAAGCTCCCCTGGCAGAGCTTGAGGCCATTACCTCTTGTCCTGTCCCCTGTCACTTGGGAGAAGAGGACAGCACCTTCCTCTCTACAACCTCCTTTTAGGTAGTTGTAGAGAGCAATAAGGTCTCCCCTCAGCCTCCTCTTCTCAAGGCTAAACAACCCCAGCTCCCACAACTGGGCTTGTCTCCTCATGAGACTTCATATATATTTTGTATATAGTTAGCTTACATAATCCGTGCAAAATAAAATCTGTGTAGAAAAACTCATTATTAATGCCCCATAGGAGCTCACAATATCCATCCCATCTTCACTTGGAACTTAGGTTTAATTTAAGCCTTTAAAACATGAGAAGCTACTGAAGAAGGGCCATAACTGGGAAAGACCAGCATAAATCCCACTCAAAGTCTTCGTAAAAAATGTGCTATCAATTGAAATACTTAGAAAGACTATTATTAAGGTTTATATTTTTACAGACTCAGATGGAAACAGTAAACATTCAAGGTTATTTTCAGGGAAGAGTTTTGATGTGACACTACTCTTCAATCTTTCCTGGCACATACTTTGTAATCCAAATCTAGAACCCAGATTTACGGATTACCTCTCAAGATTTAATCTTACACAGTCTAGTAGAAAGGAATTTTTTCCTCCTCTGTATCTTAGGACTGTTTATCTTTCCTCACACAGCTTCTGCAAACATGAAATCATGAAGGACGAAGTTCAAAACTTAGATTGTGTTTACTTTAATTTGTGCAACTAATTAGTCTATGGATTAGTCATAAACCATAGGAGATCTTCTACCACTCCAGAAATCTGCACATTCAGGAGACTCTTTGGAGGCTTTTTAAGTATAAACATTAAACAAGCTTGTGATTTCTCAATTTTCATCCACTGAAAGAATTTGGATTAAGTGGTAGCCATCTGTCTTTCTGTGTAACGTTAAGTTTTAAATTTCATTCATGAAGATATCTTGCCCTCATGTTGTATTATTGCAAAAAAAAATATGTTTTGTCAAATTGTCACAGCTAAATATTATATCTAAGATAAGAAAAAATGGAGAAGAGGTTTCGGTCATACAATGAAAATACTGTATTGGATCAGAACTATTCAGACTTCCAGCACCTACAGTAGCTGATATCACTTGCTACCAAGTAAAGCATAAAATATTCTTGCAGAGCAGCTACAGAATAACAAATCACAAAATTAATCTTTGTCCCAATCTATCATTGCCAAAGGTTTGTTTCTTTTTGTGCTATACTGTAAATATTCTGATATTTGCAATTTACTTACAAGACTATCAAAGTATGTGAAAACTTTATGTGTCTTCAGTGGGAATGTTTTAATTGAAAGTTGAAATAGAATATTTTATGAAGCAAATAAAAAATTAAATTCAGCATCTTGGAAACTCCATGTAGCAAAATTAGTGATTATTCTCACACACCATGCATATATAGCTGAACAGCATGGATGTGGATTCTCCTAACTTCCATTTTAAGCATAATTTGTTGCTACATTTAAACAATTAATTCAGTAACGAGTGCCTGCTCCCAATACTTTACATGCAATCATTTACTTGTGTTTCTAGAATGTTTAGAGTATGTATTTGACACTAGAAAAGGTAAAGGGATGCATATTTTTATTTTCTGTAAATATATCAGACAATTCTCTATTATAATGTAATATTAAATAACATACTAAAATTTTCAGGACTCTTCAACTGCTCCTCTTCTACTACAATACGGAAACATGTGGCTTTAACTCCACAAGATATGCCCCAGTTTTAAACACTTTCAGAAAGCAGAGAACTCTATCCTGCCACTTGCAATTTCACTAAATCTGTTGATGTTGTTTCCCCACAGTTATGTGTAAAAATTTTTCCAGGCTACTGCTTCAGTTACAGAGAAAGATACTCCTGCAATAAGAATTAAAAATTACTTAGAAGAGTACAGCAGTGCATATCTACTTTTATATGTAATAATGCACCACACATTGTCTGAACTAATTTATTTTTGGAGTTAATGATACAAAGAAATGTAGGGAGGCTCAGAATTACACATCTGCATCTGTCAGATTCCTGACCTAAAGTTTGTACCATCAATTATGTCATGAAAATGTCTGGCTTAAGGGCTTACATAGCAGGAAGGTAGGGAGATGGGAAAGAGTAGATAATAGAAATTATTAGGAGTAATCTGTAATATTCACTGCAGAATATAATCTAAGAGAACTGCAGACCTCAAAAGGAAAACCACCTTGAGTTCCAGATATTCATCTTAGGTCTGAAGTGAATCATGTCCACAGGTGCGGTACCTCTTAAAATTGTTGAAAGCTACAAAAATATATGGACAGACATGTATTACTGAAGCTGGACAGTACATCAAGAACATGAAGTTTTTGCAGACTATATATCGAACTGTTAATATTTTAAAGAATAAATAATTAAATTTGTGATGGGTTTTCCTTCATTCAGAAAGAAATCCAAATAACCTGAAGTAGTTAGAGACCAGAATTAAGGGAAGAGAGTGACTGTCTGTAATAGCATAATGGTTAGCTGCAGTCATTTTGAAGCCCAGAAACTCTTACTGATAAAAATCTGAGTGCTACTTAGTTTTCCTTCTAACATAAACAGATGGGATAAAACAATGTTATGCATGTGAAATCACTGGTTTTCTCTATAAAGATCTTTTTCTATAGTGTCATGTTTCTTTCTATTCCTGTGTTGTGGCCTTTCTTTTCTTTGATCGGGTCTTTTATTTTGGTCATTTGTTTCCATCAAATTCAGATATTTCATGTAAATACTAAAATGCTATTAATATCCTCTCTCCTGATGTTCTAATTTGGACACTACTTATTCCAACACTTCAGGTTTTTTGCAAAACTGATAAGGCTAAAATGAAGTTGCAAGGAAAGCGTTTGGAGAAGCCATGAATTGCCATTTAGCCTCGTTTTGCTATGCCTATTTCAGAACTTAACAGATTTATAACTGTTTTAAAAAAGCATTGCTTGTTTTCTACAATACAAAGAAATAAAGCAACCCAGAATAAAATATTAATAATAAAAAAGTGTCAAAAATCTGGATTTAAACATGTAAGGCTGGCATACTAACATGCGGACAGTTGTTTTTTCTTTTCCAAATTCCACCTTGTATGCTGGAGAAGCATATCAACATACCATCTCATATGCATTTACTCATAGCAATGGAAATCATATTAGGCAGGATAAAAATGAACAGCCAACAAATAGGTCTTTCCCACTCTACATTTGTACTTATGTAGTACGATGGTTGCTTTTGTACTTGTAGGTATTTACATTATTCATGCAGACCAGCTGGGATTTAATTTTTCTTTCCCTTCACCTAGTTTCTAAGCACCATTGACTGCATTCTCATAAGGTTTAATGATTAAAGAGACTAGGAGAACTGGGTGATCAGGCCCAGTCAGCAAAAGGCAGGTCTTGCCAAACTAACCTGATCGTCTTCTATGACAAAGTCACTCGGCTGCTGGATGAGGGAAAGGCTGTGGATGTGGTCTTCCTGGACTTCAGTAAAGCCTTTGACACAGTTTCTCACAGCATTCTACTACGGAAACTGTCAGCCTCTGGCCTGGACAGGCACACACTCTGTTGGGTGGAAAACTGGATGGATGGCCAGGCCCAGAGAGTGGAGGCTGGGTCCAACCCTGTTCAATATCTTTATCGATGACCTGGATGAAGGCATTGAGGGTACCCTTAGCAAGTTTGCAGATGACACTAAGCTGGGTGGAAGTGTTGATCTGCTGGAGGGTAGAGAGGTTCTACAAAGGAATCTGAAGAGGTTGGACCGCTGGGCTGAGTCCAACGGCATGAGGTTTAACAAGACCAAATGCCAGGTCCTGCACTTGGGGCACAACAACCCTGTGCAGAACTACAGACTGGGAGAAGTCTGTCCAGAAAGCTGCCAGGAGGAGAAGGACCTGGGGGTGTTGGTTGACAGCTGACTGAACATGAGCCAGCAGTGTGCCCAGGTGGCCAAGAAGGTCAATGTCATCCTGGCTTGTATCAGAAATGGTGTGACCAGCAGGTCCAGGGAGGTGATTCTCCCTCTGTATTCAGCACTGGTGAGACCACATCTTGAATCCTGTGTTCAGTTCTGGGCCCCTCAGCACAATAAGGATGTTGAGGCTCTGGAGCGAGTCCAGAGAAGAGCCACAAAGCTAGTGAAGGGGCCGGAGAACAGAGAGCTGGGGTTGTTTAGCCTGGAGAAGAGAAGGCTGAGAGAAGACCTCATTACTCTCTACAACTACCTCAAAGGAGGTTGTGGAGAGGAGGTGCTGGCCTCTTCTCCCAAGTGACATGGGACAGGAAAAGAGGTAATGGCCTCAAGTTCTGCCAGGGGAGATTTAGGCTGAACATTAGGAAATTTTTTTTCACAGAAAGGGTCACTGGGCACTGGAACGGGCTGCCCAGGAAGGTGGTTGATTCACCTTTGCTTAAGACACAGGTGGATGGGGGCCTGAGGGGCATGGTTTAGTGTTTGATAGGAATGGTTGGACTCTATGATCTGATGGGTCTCTTCTAACCTGGTGATTCTGTGATTCTATGATTCTATGATTCTAGGATCAATCTTCAGATTTGCTGAAGTACTTAGCTTGCTTTCTTTACATACGTATGGCTATTCTGGCCCATTCTTTCTGTCCAAGGCATTTACAGACCATTTAGGCTCTCCATTATAATATTGCAGTTTCCTGGTGAAAAATTTAATGCTCTGTCATTATTACTGTAATTTTCTTTACTACTTATGTGATTTTTTTCATCAATATTTTGCAACTGTGAAGATTGCTGTATATTTAAATACCTGTATAGAGAAAGATGAGAACTGTTTGAAGGGATGAAGCCCTGGATTCAAAAGATACATAACACAACAAATGGAATGGAGACAGATGCACAGATGTCACAGTCTCATCACATTTGCATTATTAGTCCTTTCCTGGATGCCAAATAACTGGACTTTCTGACTCATTTTTACACAATACTTCCCTAGTGCTTTTCATTAATCTTTTTTAGAAGATCTGTGTGTGATTGCTTTGAAATAATTATTTCCTCCGAAACTCCTATTGGACTTTCCTTCAGGTCAATAACTTTAGCTTTTGTAGAAGATGTGTCACTTTGATCATCCTTCAGAAAACTCACGTTGCTCTACATTGCTTTGATCATTTTAGCAAACTTAAATAGATTTTAAAACCTTGTCCCATTCTTCCACTCTTCTATCCTATCTTTTGATGAAGCTTCATAAGAGGTTTCTATAGATTTTCATTCTAACATTATTTATAGATTTAGTGGCATGTAGGAAGGGTTGGACTATTCCACAATCACAAAAAAACCCCAAAATTCTTCTTTAAAAAGCTATAAAAATGAGTTTGTCCTTTGTAAGATTTTTCATTTGATCCTGAGATAAAACCATTGATTTGAATGCTAACAACACTTCAATAGCATTAATTTTACTCCTTAAGCAAGTAGACAATTTATAAACTGGGGGTTTTGGCTGACATTGTAAAGTTAAAGGGTCTAGCTTATTTCTCCCCTTGTCTTTCTTCTGATAAACTACATTCCAAGTAGCATAGCAATCCTGTGATATCTCTAAGGAAGAAATCATGGCAGAATTTGCAAAAATGTGCACAAAAACTACTAAGATGGAAATGAAGTTAATACGACAGAAACATGCAGTTTTATTCCAGGAGAGGGTCACTTTTTAAATTATATGCTTCTCTCTACTATTGTAAAAAGACTTTGTGTATAAACACCAGCTTTGCCAAACATCTCAAGCCTATAATCATAGGCATCATAAAAGTGTAAATTGAATGCAATAGATGTCAGACATGTACACTTCCTCAACAGTCTACCGAAATATTTTTCCTCCTAATTTTCTTTCTTTCTGATTTTTTTTAAGTGCAAACATCCCTCTGCATCTACAACTTTCTCCTGTATCAGGTTTAAACAAAACCCAAATCAACAACAATAAAATAATCTCAGATGTCCACATCTACAGTTAGGTTTAAAGGTCAATTTAAAACCTATTCCCCTTTGCATTGCTCCTCACACTGTGAGCTGAATGAAACACTGGCACTTCAGTTTCCAAGGGCAGTTTGAAGTTATTTATCTCCTTGTTCAGTCTATGTCTATGCGGATATTGCTTTGCATTTTTAAATCAAAAAGCCTGATTAAATCCAAAGAAAAATCTATCAAGATAACTTTTCCAGCCAGGCACACTGTTACTATGCTGCTCTTTGCAAAATTGAAGCTGGTTGTGCTGACCACTTAAGAACATTTGCAGGCTTTCTATGTAGATCTCTAATATGGGGAAGTGATCTTATCTGCACTATTCCCAGCTTCAACTCCAGCACAATCTGGACAAAATGCAGGAGAGAGCTGGCAGCACACTACAGACCCTCTTATGTTGTTATTGAGCTTGCATCTCTGCTTGATCCCCTTGTAAAGCCAAAGTTCGGGCAGTTCTTGTTTGTGTGGCAAAGAAATGTGGGTATGCAAGGGCTAACCATTGGAGTTTGCCAGAATATGACATGAATTGAAGGAAGTTTTATGTGGTTTACTTAGCAAAGGTTAGGCAGCTGTGCTCACATCCTTACCTTCCCTAGTTAGTAGGGCTGCTACTTCCCCCTCCTCCTTTCCACCTTGTATTGCCTTTGCACTGAATTTCAATTGACTGATTAATAAGTGGTGGGTGACATCTGGCCACTGCAGCAGTCAATGGCTACACAGAGCTTCAAGTTAAACTTGCAGGGTCTTGTTTGACAGTTTTAATCATCAGCAAATAGCTCTCAGAACCTCTAATCTACATAAATTAGCATTACATATATAGCACTGCACAGTTTTGTGATCACTCTTAACTCCTTAGTTCAAGTATATTTTCCCAACAATATAATAGTTGGTAACAAAAAATCCAGTGGAAAGCATAATATATTTACAAAGCTGATGCAGTAATATAAATACTACTCCAAACAGAGACACACATACACATACACATACACATACACATACACATACACATACACATACTATGTAGACCACACTGGTATTGTCATCTTTATCACATCTTCCCAAAGTGTGTCATCATATAGTTCCACATTTGGAGACTCATACAGCCCTGGCTCCTTATAATGAAATTATCCAAGACCAGACTCTCTGCATCACATTAATACAGAAGTAGCAGAAGGAAGAATCTTGAAGAAGCATTTTGTTGCTTCTGAAAATGACGCAAAGGAGAATAACAACACTTTTTGTTTCAAAACCTTATACATCTCTAAGCTTAGGTGGGCTAAGTGTTGAAATATGAAAAGGCATGGCCCAACATATTTTACTGTTCTTGTGCAAACTTATAAAACCCTGTTGAACACACAAACATTTGAAACACAGTCTGTGCATGCTTACTGGGGATTTGCCTCATCATCACTACTCCAGAGACTTCATCTGTCCTGGAATCAGGCCAAGGATTAGGCAGGGGTGCTGTGCAACTAAAGCTCTGGGTTGTACTGGCCTCTGCAAAGTCATGACACTAGAATGAAGTTCACACACTCCTGTATTTCCCATTATTGATATTAGTATTTAGTAATTGAATTGTTATTCCTAATAACTATAGCTATAATCCTTATTATACTGTTACCAACAACTTTGCATGCAATGCGGTGCTCAGCTTGGCCTGATTGGTCTTAACCTGTGCAGATACTGTACTTGTACTTTGAAGTACAGGTTCCCATGTACTTGAAATTTTCTGTTGTTCCAAGAAAACAAGAACTGCTGAAAATGTAAGCATAGCCCTGGATGTTTCTATCTGCTGTCCTTCATGCAAATATGAAAAGATTTATGGAGACCATCTGGACCTATTTTGGCTCTTCTCAAGCATGGTCAGTCCCCTCCTCACTCCCTCCATTTCTTTCCAGTTGTCTTTAAGCATCTTATCCACTAATGCTTAGCCACAGCTTTCTGTCTTTGCCAGAACAAGCTCCACTGAGCAGTATGCCAGAAGGGGGCCGGGGGATGGGGGTGGTGGAGAGCTTAATTGCATCTCCAGAACAAGTTCCACTGAGCAGTGCACCAGAAGCGGGGGTAGGGGGGTGGGGGGGTTGGGGAGGTGGAGAGCTTAATTGCATCTCCAGCTTTGTACATTTCACGCAAGAAACTCAGTGATTTAATTAGTATCTCAAACCACATCCATTTAGATAAATAATATTTGCCCAGATTTCAAAAAAACAGAGAGATCATTCAGGAAGGACAGAAACAGGTCAAACAAATGTATTTAAGTAAAATGGACTGCACCTTACTGGCATTTCATCACCTTCATGAGATCATACTTTATGAAAATTATAGGAAAGAAGTTTCTGGATAGAAATGCACAGTAAGAAAAAAGGAGTTAAAAATTAACTAGAAAGTGACCAAGCTAAATTTATTAGACATTTGCTCAGTAGACAATTCCAAATGCTGTATTCATGAAAGAGCTTTCCTGTTGTTATACACAGGAAATATCAAATGGCTTGTCATCTTGTCATCTGAAGTATCACTGGACTGTGCTCATATTTAAAAGGTCAAGGATCTCCCCAGTTAATATAGTATTTTGTGCAATAATCACAGTAATTAGATGTAATATAACAAAAAAAAGACAATTTACTGTATCAGATGTGTAACAGGCTAGAAAACAACAGATTAACATGTTAGGTGGTTAAAATTCCATAACAAATGTTTACTAAAACCTATAAGTAATAGTTATTAATGTCAACTAACATTATACAGAACATTGTCAATAAAGGAAAGTTTGAAGTACTGAAGAATTTGCTTAGCAATAGGTCAAGAGTTCAACCAATCATTACAAGTTATCAGCACAGAGCTATAAACTTTGGTTTGTCATGAGAAAGGGTGAATTCTACAGTTCTTCCACATACTCCCAGCACTCCCTTCTTGCCTTTTTATAGCTTACCCCTCTTAATCTCTGGTTTGATTATCTGCTTAGTATTTAATTAGGAATCTTTTTCCAGTTCAGATTTCCTTCACTATAGCATGGAGCTTTTCCAAGTAGGCATACTGCTTAGGAAGAATGTTATCCAGACAGAATAACAACAATGTAAATGCTCCCTACATCTGAAATACCCATCCAACCATTAAGTGAGACACTCATTCATTGTATTTTCTGAAGTAAAAAGAAAATCTACAGCTAAAATGCCTGATAGGTCACTTTTGGAGACAGTGCAGAACTTCCTGCACAACACCAGAGAAAAGAGGCTCCATACATACTAAAGACCTAATCTCTCAGTACGGAATCACAGCTACGATGCTGTGAAGATTTCCATTACAGTCTAATCTTGCATTTTAAGTTTGTCTTGATTTTCCTATGTTCACACATACCACATCACAACCCCCTCCCACCATGTATGCTTTGCAGAAGTCATGGAACAGTTTTGCAGAAAACTGTTCCTAAGCCAAGCCAGTTGAGTTGGAAAGTTGGAAAACTAACATCTATCTGACTGTTCATAAAGTGGTTTCTGTACTGCTACCTTTGGTAAGAAGAGTTTGCTATAAGGTATTAAGTTTCATAGAATCATAGAATCACTAGGTTGTAAGAGACCCATCGGATCATCAAGTCCAACCATTCCTATCAAACACTAAACCATGCCCCTCAGGACCTTGTCCACCCATGCCTTAAACACCTCCAGCGAAGGTGAATTAACCACCTCCCTGGGCAGCCTATTCCAATGCCCAATGACCGTTTGCATGAAAAATTCCTCCTGATGTCTAGCCTAAATCTCCCCTGGCAGAGCTTGAGGCCATTCTCTCTTGTCCTGTCCCCTGTCACTTGGGAGAAGAGGCCAGCACCTCCCTCCTCTCTACAACCTCCTTTGAGGTAGTTGTAGAGAGTAATGAGGTCTCCTCTCAGCCTTCTCTTCTCCAGGCTAAACAACTCCAGCACTCTCAGCCGTTCCTCACAGGACCTGTTCTCCAGCCCCTTCGCCAGCGTTGTTGCTCTTCTCTGGACTCACTCTACAGCCTCAACATCCTTCTTGTGGTGAGGGACCCAGAACTAAACACAGAATTCAAGGACCGGTCTCACCAGTGCTGAGTACAGAGGGAGAATAGCACTGCATAGGGTTGTTGTGCCCCAAGTGCAGGACCCAGCATTTGGTCTTGTTAAACCTGATGCCTTTGGACTCAACCCAGCGGTCCAGCCTCTTCAGATCCCTTTGTAGAGCCTCCCTACCCTCCAGCAGGTCAACACTTCCACCCAGCTTAGTGTCATCTGCAAACTTGCTAAGGGACCACTCAATCACAGAATCACAGAACAACCAGGTTGGAAGGGACCCATCGGATCTTCTAGTCCAACCATTCCTATCTAACACTAAACCATGCCCCTCAAGACCTCATCCACCAGTGTCTTAAACACCTCCAGGGAAGGTGACTCAACCACCTCCCTGGGCAGCCTATTCCAATGCCCAATGACCCTCTGCGTGAAAAACCTCCTCCTAATCTCCAGCCTAAATCTCCCCTGGCGGAGCTTGAGGCCATTCCCTCTCGTCCTGTCCCCTGTCACTTGGGAGAAGAGGTCAGCTCCCTCCTCTCCACAACCACCTTTCAGGTACATGTAGAGAGGATCCCTTCATCCAGGTCATCGATAAAGATATTGAACAGGGCTGGACCCAGCACTCATGCCTGGGGAACCCCACTTGTAACCGGCCTTCAGTTGGATTTAACACCATTTACCACCACTCTCTGGGCCCGACCAACCAACCAGTTTTCCACACAGGAGAGTGTGCACCTGTCCAGGCCAGAGGCTGACAGTTTCCGTAGCAGAATGCTGTGAGAAACTGTGTCAAAGGCTTTACTGAAGTCCAGGAAGACCACATCCACAGCCTTTCCCTTGTCCAGCAGCCGAGTGACTTTGTCATAGAAGGCGATCAGGTTAGTTTGGCAAGACCTGCCTTTTGTGAACCTGTGCTGACTGGGCCTGATCACTCGGTTCTCTTGCATGTGCTTCATGATAGCACTCAAGATCACCTGTTCCATGACTTTCCCTGGCACTGAGGTCAGACTGACTGGCCTGTAGTTCCCCGGATTCTCCCTGTGAGCCTTCTTGTAGATGGGCACAACATCAGCCAGCCTCCAGTCCAGTGGGACTTCCCCAGTCTTCCAGGACTGTTGGAAGATAATGGAAAGGGGTTTGGCAAGCACATCTGCCATCTCCCTCAATACCCTAGGGTGAATCCCGTCTGGTCCCATAGACTTGTGGGTGTCTAGTTGGGCAAGCAAGGCTCTGACCACCTCCTCTTGGACCATGGGAGCCTCATTTTGCTCCTCTAGCTCCGCAGTTTGTACACAGAGGGAATAACTTTTTTTACAATTAAAGACTGAGGCAATGAAGGCATTAAGTACCTCAGCCTTTTCCTCATCCTCTGTCACAGTTGTTCTGTCTGTGTCCAATAGGGACTGTATGGTCTCCCTAGTCCTCCTTTTATTGTTTATCTTCTATAAACAATCTTTCTATATACTTATAGAAAGATTGTTTATAGAAGATGTTTTTATTATCTTCCGCAGACTTAGCCAATCTGATTTCTAATTGAGCCTTAGCCCCTCTGATTTTTTTCTCTACACAACCTCATTTCCCTCCTGTAGTCAACCCATGAGGCCTGTCCCCTCTTCCAGGGGACATCCCTCTTCTTCTTAATGTCACTCAAGATCTCTCTGTTCAACCAAGCTGGTCTTTTCCCCTGCCTGTTTTTTTTATCCGGAATACAGGGATGACTTTCTCCTGAGCTACTAGGATCTCCTCTTGGAAGAGCTCTCATGGGCTCCCTTGCTCTTAAGTACTGTCTCCCAGGAGACTTTGCCAACCAGCCTTCTAAAGAGTTCAAAGTCTGCCCTCTGGAAATTTAATGCTACTGTCTTGCTAACCACCCTCTTCACTTCACCTGGAACAGAAAACCCTATCATCTCATGATCCCTTAGTCCTAGGCGTCCTTCTGCTGCCACATTCCCCACAAGGCCTTCCCTATTCACAAACAGCAAGTCCAGAAGGGCACCTTCCCTTTTTGGTTCATTCACCAGCTGCGTGAGGAAGTTGTCTTCCACACACTCCAGGAACCTCCTAAACTGCTTCCTTTTTGTTCTATTGTACTTCCAGCAGATATCAGGGAGATTGAAGTCTCCCACAAGAACAAGTTGCATTGATATAGAGATTAACCCCAGCTGTTTATAGAAGAGCTCATCAGCTGCTTCTCCTTGACTGGGTGGCCTGTAACAGACACAGTTTCTCACAGCATTCTGCTTCAGGAAGCGTCAGCCTCTGGCCTGGACAGGCGCACACTCTCCTGGGTGGAAAACTGGTTGGATGGCTGGGCCCAGAGAGTGGTGGTAAACGGTGTTAAATCCAGCTGGAGGCCAGTTACAAGTGGGGTTCCCCAGGGATGAGTGCTGGGTCCAGCCCAGTTCAATGTCTTTATCAATGACCTGGATGAAGGCATTGAGTGGTCCCTTAGCAAGTTTGCAGATGACAATAAGCTGAGTGGAAGGGCTGCTGGAGGGTAGGGAGGCTCTACAAAGGGATCTGAAGAGGCTGGACTGCTTGACCGAGACCAATGGCATCAGGTTTAACGAGGCCAAATGCTGAGTCCTGCACTTGGGGTACAACAGCTCTATGTAGTTTTACAATCTAGGGAAAGCAACTTGAGCAACGAAGCTGGTGAATGAGCAACGAAGCTGGTGAAAGGTCTGGAGAACAGGTCCTATGAGGAGCATCTGAGAGAGCTGGGGTTGTTCAGCCTGAAGAAGAGAAGGCTGAGAGGAGACCTCATTGCCCTCTACAACTACCTGAAAGGAGGTTGTGGAGTGGAGGGAACTCTTCGCCCAAGTGACCGGGGAATGCCCTCAAGCTCTGCCAAGGGAGGTTTAGGCTTAACATTAGGAATTTTTTTCTCACAGAAAGGGTCACTGGGCACTGGAACAGGCTACCCAGGGAGGTGGTTGATTCACTTTCCCTAGAGGTGTTTAAGACACTGGTGGATGAGTTACTGAGGGGCATGGTTTAGTGTTTGATAGGAACGGTTGGACTTGATGATCCGATGGGTCTCTTCCAACCTGGTTATTCTATGATAACAAATCCTGGCAGGCTGGAAGAGTGAGCTCACAAGACTGTATCACCAGAAGTATAATCAGTAAGTCAAAGGAAGCAATTATTTTCCTTTATTCAATATTTATCAGACCATATCTAGAATACTACGTCAAATTTTGGGCCCATCCATTCAGGAGAGACATTGGTAAACTCGTATGACTTTAGCAGAGTGCCACCATAACAGTCAGGAACTGGAGAACTTGCTCTGTGAGAAGAGGTTGAGGGAACTGGGCTTGTTTAGCCTCAAAAAGGAGCTGCTTCAGATAATTCAGGAGATGGAGCCAGGCTCATTTGCAGTGGTGCATGGTGGGATGATGAGGGGCAACAAAAACTGAGAGGAACAAAAATAAACTGAGGAAAATAGAAGGCTAAGTTGGGAAAAAGGCAAAGCTTTTTGATCTGAGTATGCAGATATTGGAACAGGGTGTCCAGACCAGTTATACAGTCTCCATCATTGGAATTTATCAAAACCTGTCAACATAAAGCCCTCAATGATTTGTTGTGACCTCATAGCTGATCCCACTGTGATCAAAAATCTGGACTAAAGACTTCTTAAATGTATTTGTTAGCATACATTCGTCTGTAAGTGCTTGGCCATAAATGCTGTGTAAGCGCATGCAGATATTCTGAATTATAATCCATCACAGCATAAGATTTTCTCTGACCATGTGTAAAATCCAAGCCCTGGGCTTCTCATTCCTCAGGATGACACATATCTAGCTTAAATAGGGGCCTCTGTATTCCCATGATCTAGAGTCCTGGACAATCACCCACATTGCTTTCTCCTTAGATTGTTCACCTCAGCGTCACAAACATATAAGATATTTTTAGAGTATAATAGAGGGAGAGAAATCTCAAAAAAAATATATACAAGAAAAGTTAAAAACCAGCCCACTGAGCAAACAAAACTTGGATCAACTGCTCCAGTATTTCCCACTGCTATTTCTATGCCATTAACATTGTGTTACATGCCAGATGGACACATTACAAGAAGAAATTACTGTGCAAGGTAAAGCACAGTTCTCTACAGCCAGATGCCCATAATTTTGGCATTTTTATCCTTCTAAAGGAAATTTCCAACTAACAAGTGGAAATAATTTAACAATAGGCACGTTACTGGGTAGGATAAAAGAAATGGCAGTTTCTACAGTTGACAAAGGATTCTATGTGGCTACAACTTCTGTGTTTGGCAAGTCCTCTGCCTGGCACTAACCATGCTTGCCTAACTATCCATACTGACTGTACTATGTGCCACTGCCAGGGCCTCATTCCACTTGGACTGCCTGAGCATGTATTGGGGACATGTACTGGAAAATCTTGGAGAACTGATTGTTCATCTCTGCAAGGTTTATGCTGCTACTACCACAGAAATTTGAAGTGCTCCATTTAAATTATGCACTGTCTCTGAAAAAAAAAAGAGATGTGCAACAGCCCATTGGGACTAAACTGATGTTTCCACTGGGAGTCAGTCTTAGAGGACAGTTTTGGAGACAAATGCTTTGCTGGCAATCAAACCTCTGGGAATTGCAAAGTGGTCTGCACAGTAAACCATTGTTTGAAGGCAGAGGTGTTGCAGTTTTTGTGATAAGGTTTCTTTAAATCAATAGGCTCTAACAATGCTCACTTACAGTGAGGAGGTTAGAGCCCTTGCTCAGTGTAGCAGCTGTTCTTAGGAATGACTTGTTATTCTTTATCAGCTGCATGATGACTCTTCCTGGGTCACAGAATACATTTTTTTACCCAAAGACTCTGGCCTAGTACACTGCAGCTGGCTTAATCGTTTACTGCAATCACAGAGAAGGAAAGTTGTCCTCAGTTTTGCTAACACCTGTAAACCATTAGTTCCAGATAATTTCCCTGGCTTGGATAAAAATTCAAGTTTGGCTTTTATAAAATTTGTTTAGAAATGCACAAATTTTGTGAGGCAAAACACAAAGTCATGTAACTCTAGTTGAAGACAAGATCCACTCTTTGTGCTGCAACACAGACGTTATGCAGGCATGGACATGCTTCATGGGTATTTATAGGTACACAGAATTCACCTTGGGTATTATCAGAAGATGAAAACTTCAGCTACCTCTGTAGTGGAAAAGCATGAATATATATTCTTGTTTAGTCACTATGGTGACCAATGCACAGGGAGTGGTAAATTATTTTTTCTTCCAGTTTCCATAACTCATCTGTTTTTTGCATTTTGGAAAACTTCTTTTTCAGATGTGCTGTAGAGAGACTGTGATTAGATCTGCCACATTTACGACCTCCTAAGTTTATGCATAGTTTTAAACGGCCCAGGCTTGCTTATTTTTTTCATACTTGTACAAGCTATGTGTAATTTTTTTTTTTTAATTTGTTTTCCTTGCACTTGGCTGCATCTTAAGGGATACCTGTCAGGATTTTTTGATGTGAAGGGTTATGGTGTGGTACCTTTTTCCTTTTGAAAAAGTTATTTGAAAATAAGTTTTGTAAGGATCCTACACATAAGATTGATATAATTGCACTATTGATTTTACAGGTAAGTAAACAACAGAATTGAAACTCACTTTGTCTATCTGTGCCAGATACAGGAGTAAAATATTTTGTATGTATGTAAATACAAAAGGAATGTTTTTGACAGAGAGTGGTTCCACAAAGAAGGAAAGTGTGCGTCAGCCTGTGAGCAAGAGCTACATTGAAGGGTTTCAATGATCCTCTCTTCATGTATTGACTCGTTAAAAAACCACCACTCCATCTGACTGACCAGGCCAGCATAAAGGAAGCTATAATTTTATTAAGTACTAACATAACCTTTTCCATAAAATTATACTAAATCATTTCAGTCACAGTAATAATGATAATATACATGCCTTCCTGATGAGAACCACTGCAAAGTCTCTTGAATCTGAAATGCAAAACACAGCTGCTTTCATTCCAGTTGATGAGTCATCATTGAATAGTTCCCAAGAGGAAGAACTATAGTACAGTGGAATCAGGAGTTGCCAGTGTAATCATGAAAGATCACCGTCAGGATGCAATTACTGTACCCCATGTACTCTCTCACGTTAAGGGGAAGAAAGTATGTTTTACGAGCTGCAAGCACCTTGCCAGCAAATCCTTCGCAAGATTTTGTCGCACTGTTCTAAGAACTGCTCTACTACAGAGCCTGTGCACAGGCATGAATCCTAAGGCCTTAGGCAAGTGTTTGCCTGATTTGACACATTTGCAATGGTTTGAAACAAGAGGTTCATGAAACAATTCTCCAAGATTCAGAATGTGTTTTAAAATTGCACCAGATAATTAACTGGCAAATATATTCTCTGAACAGGTGGTTCTTATGCATAAGAGTTAGTCGATGTGTGCAGCCCTGAGCATGTCCTACAAGATGTGTTCCACTCTCCCACTGTGTTCTCAGTGATTACTTAATGCTGGTAGTACATAAATCACAAAGACTGTGAAATTGCATTATTCTTCAGACCATATAAGAATATTAGAGAAAGAATATTAAAGTGGGAGAATTTAGATATTTGTGATGGTTGTCAGTATTGCTTATATCTGCTTATTTTAGTCGAACATAAGAAATCACACACTAATTTCTTTGTTCGCTATTTGTGTTTATCATTTCCAGAGTGATAAAACTTTGCAGAGATTAAATTTATTGGACAATATCCACTTAAGGCCAAATTACCATTATCGGATTATTACTACTATAGCTGGATACACTAACTTTCTTTTAATGTGTCTGTTCTCTTCATGACATTGAACATCTGATGAACAAACACCTATCACAGTGATTCCCATATCAATTCTATTTGCGTCTTTTAAATAGGGATGCAGATTTTGTGGTTTAAGAAGATCAGAGGTTTTTGGGGGGGTGTAGGGAATGGTAGTAGTGTAAAAATACTTTAAATTTTAATTTGTCCCTCAAGATCTGACAAATTCAGGAATATAGAAAGCCTGGCATTTAGTTACAAAATTGGTTCTTTGAAAGTAAGAATAAAGAAAAAATCAGATTTTCATTTAAAAAGGAAACTTCTAAACACTCACATTTTCCTTTCTAATTTTGTCCATATTTGATACTTGATCTTGTTGGGTTAGTTAAGACAATGTTGCTGCAGTAATTTGCAAAATGGACAAAGTATAGGTCTTACATGAAGAAGAGTGATGACATAGCAGACTGGATAATACTGTAAGATATTTTTAACCCTCAAACATTTTACATGCAGAACTTTAACATGAGTAAAATTTGCTACTGGCACAGATAGAATGAAAAAGGAGGAATAACAATATAAGAATTATTATTTCACTTAGAAAGCCTTCTACGTGCTGCTGAAAACTTTCAGTGTAGAACGCCAGGCAAGATTAATATTTTATGCCAAGCATTAGACAAGCCCTAAGATATCATCCTCAAGAACTCATAATATTCTTTTGAAATCTCAGTTGTATGAATCTAAGTGAACATGTTCAGTTTTAGATATAGCAACACAATGCCCTTTCTGCACAAATCCAAGACAGAGAAACAAACCTCCCCAAACAGACTGGGAGAAGCCTGGCTGGAAAGCTGCCAGGAGTAGAAGGACCTGGGAGTGTTGGTCGACAGCCACCTTAACATGAGCCAGAAGTGTGCCCAGGTGGCCAAGAAGGCCAGTGGCATCTCTTGGCCTGTATCAGAAACAGTGCGACCAGCAGGTCTAGGGAGGTTATTCTCCCTCTGTACTAGGCACTGGTGAGACCGCTCCTTGAATAGCGTATTCAGTTCTGAGTCTCTCACTACAAGAAGGATGTTGAGGCTCTGAAATGAGTCCAGAGAAAAGTGATGAAGCTGGTGAAGGGGCTGGAGAACAAGTCTTACGAGGAGCGACTGAGATAGCTGGTGTCGGTTAGCCTGGAGAAGAGGAGGCTGGGGGGAGACCTCGTTGTTCTCTACAACTACCTGAAAGGAGGTTGTGGAAAGGAGAGAGCTGGGCTCTTCTCCCAAGTGACAGGGGACAGGACAAGAGGGAATGACCTCAAAATCCGCCAGGGGAAGTTCAGGCTTGACATAAGGAAAAAATTTTCATGGAAAGGGTCATTGGGCAATGGAACAGGCTGCCCAGGGAGGTGGTTGAGTTACCTTCCCTGGAGGGGTTTAAAGCATGTGTGGATGAGGTACGGGGGGGCACGGTTTAGAGATTGGTGGGAATGGTTGGACTTGATGATCCAATGGGAATCCTCCAACCTGATGATTCTATGATTCTGATTCTATGAAACACTTCAATCCACTTGTCGCTCCATGGTTTTCCTTGTTTAATCTTTTCTTGGGGGATACAGCCCATACAGTAACATCATAATTAGAAAGGGGTTTCAAGAAATGTAAAAAACCTGTGTGGTTGTTCTGGGTTTTTTGGTTTTTTTGTGTTGGCCTTTTTTTAATAATAAATATACAATGTAGTTACCATTATGCCAAATAGGAAAGTCTGAAGCAAGAAGCTAAAGAGTTACTGGAAAACACAGGAGCTAGCCATATACCCATCTGGGATATGGAAGGGTTTGCAATCCTTTCCACTACCAGAAAGGGACTATGTGATAGCATGAATGAGGTGTTGTTCCCTTGTGAAGACGACCATATTTAGTCACTAAAATATTTTCCTGAATATGAAAGAATATTGTGCTTTTAGAATGTACAGATGATAATAGTAATAGCAGCTTGCTGTTTAGAATATGTATGTTTTTCATGGGAAACAAGCACAGTAATTCTGCATAGAACACCACCATTGTTATTTGAGCAATTGTGTAGAAATTTCACAAAAATGCATCAACAATACTTTTTTTAAAAAAAAAAAAAATCTATCCTTGAGAACCTGAAAGCTTAAAAGTTATGTTAAAACTAATCTTGACTGGACAAAAACCCATAAACTTTCTGTAGCATGGTTTGAGCAGAGCAAACAGAGACTGCTGCTTTCAGTGACAGAAGTCATAAGCTGCTAATATAAATCCAAAGTTTGTCTTTTGATTTTTATTAGCACACTCTTCCATACTGTACCTCAGTTATCCTTTGATTGGAATCCTTGCAATTTACCTGCTGTTCCTTTCTTTTTCTGCCCCCAAAGTCTGACTTGGGCCTCGTGGTTTTAGCAAGAGCTTTGCCACTGAATTTAGAAAACACGTGTTCTTTTTCCTCTTATAATATTCACTAATTTCAATAATACCTTTTAGTATTAGTGTTTATGATGTCTGTTACTGCCCTTCTTACATTTTTATGTAACAATTCTGTCCCCTGTTCCAGTAAGTCCACATCACCTTTATATATAAAAAAAGATTCAGCAATTAAATGAATAATCATACCCCACATTCCAACCAAAAAGAAGAAAACCCACTTCACTACTCTTTCCTGTTACTAGCATCATAGTTTTGTTGGAATTGAGGAGTCATCTTCCTTTCTTTTTCCTTGTAAACTGTACATATTCTTCAATCCTCATGCATTTCTTACTGTCTTCACTCTCCAAACCTCAGCTTGTAGCCATATTTCCCTGATTAGTGATAGCTTCTCTTAGTCTCACTGCAGCTGAGCCTTTGGCGATCATTCAAGATGAAACTGTCAGAATTCATTTTTCTGTCTCAACATTTCTAACATACGTCTTTTTCTAAATCCATCTTCCTCATGTACTCCAACCCCAGAATTATACTCTGTATGCTTCAATACAAAGCATGTGGAACATTCTGCTTTCTCACTACAGCATTCATTACTACATTTCTGAAAAAGTAACATCAACCTAGCAGTTTACAATTTGAAGTTGTTCACATTTCACATTAATCATGTAATTTCATATTTATTTTGAAGTCTTGATTGTTTTGGCTAATATGTTCTTTATTTTGGCAGCTCTTCTATAAAATTCATTGCAATGGTACAGTGAGATTTTGTTTGATTTTGACTGTGCCTCTACAATTCAGCAAATGTTTAGATATGTTCATAGGAGTTAATACAGCATTGATGATTGGCTGCATCTCTCAAACATACTTTGATTTACTGAAGCACATTCAGTTCTTTTACCAAATCCTAATTATGCTTCCCTTAGTCTTTAATTTTGACTGCTGAAAATTACCTGTCTGACAAAGCACTGGAAGTACACAGATAAGGATAACATGCAAGTCTTCTGGTTTTGTTTCTTTCCCTTGTGTTGATATTTGGTAGCATTAATTGCCATATTTAATCCTGTGGGGAAGACGGGCATTTTATTATATTTATGTTGTTGTCTTTCAGGCCAAGGGACAATTATGTCACTTAGAAAAGGTCAATTAAATCTATAAATCCCCTGGAACCACAGTATTAAGTCTTATATCCTTTTAGCCCATTATGATTTCAGCTCTATGGGAAGCCCACAGAAATCCCACAGGAATAGCCGGCATATATTCCCAGCAAAATCCTGACCATTGAAGTCTTGAACTTGGATCTATGAATGATGCAAAATATAATTTCAGGCTTATATAAAGAAAGCCTAAGAAGTCGGCTAATGACGGCAGGAGCAAGTGAACCTCAGGACAAATCACTTTGATTTCAGATGAAGAGTTTTATTATGGGTTAACTGGCTGCTTATATAGACCAAGGAGGCCAAACATGAGATAAACATTGATTGGTCACTTCCACCCTAGTAATAAGTCTTCATTGGCCACGCACAACCACATAGCTACATTGCTAGGTTGCATCTCCTGCCCCCATCTTCAAGTTTCTTCATTAACATAACACAACAGAGTCATCACCGCCTTTGTGACTCTACCAGCTCCACCCTGCCATAGTGCTTGAAGAAGCTCATTGTATTTCGCTTCCCAATAGTCTGCTGCCTCGGCAGCCATTCCTTGTGAACAGATATTACCAGAACTAATTAAAATTAGATGCATTAAAAAACTTGAAGGTGAGATTGCTCTTTACCCACTACTTCAACTAGTTTGTAGATTGGAGATGCTTTCTTTATGGCCAAAGCTATCTCTTACTTAATCCTGAAGACAATGCTTCTACAGATAAGTAAATTTTCACCAGCAAAACTCTTGGCTAGGCAGCCGATCCTTAGCTTTCTCAAGAAACATAGAATGAGGAGAAACCATAAACATGGTATTTTCAGCATGGAGATGACTAACAAGCTAAACTACAACTTAGTCAACAATCCCATGTAAATATTAAACACAAAACATCAGTGACAGAATTAATTAAGTCCTTCAATTCTAAAGGCCTTACTCGTCATCTAAATCATTGGCAAAAGAGATTCAGAGAACCTAGTCCTCTTAATCAAAAATCTTGTGCATCACATTGTGGAATGTGATTCATTCAACAGCCTTGATATCTTTAAGTTGATGTTAAGCCTACCTGAGAAGTTCCATATCAGAATTCTGTTTGAACAGTGATATCGTTATCCTAATGTCCCACAATGCTTGCAAGATGTTCACAAGAAATTACCAGTACACTGACAACAAGGAGTAATCACATTATTTTCAGCGAGCACTGTCAGGAAAGAAAGTATCTGACACTGGATTATATTCTGAACCTATAACTTTTACAGATATACAAAAAGTGATACAAGCTCTTTGTTTCTCACTGGAAGAGAGTTTATTTGCAATAGCATCATTTTGCCTGGAATACTAAGACTTAGTTTAGGACAGACATTGGATGGCTGCTGCATAATACTGTCAGAAACATCAAGAACTACAAAGAATTTCTCATGGTATTTTCAAAGAATTTTCTCATGATCTTTTGAGAGAACATCTGGACTTTCTTATGCAGAGATGTTCAAAAAAGAAGCATTTGGCTATGTAAAGCTAATGAGCATAAGTTAAAGAATATTCAAAATCCAAACGGAATCATCTGCAAGAGGATTTTAGCTGCTGCAGTTCATGACCACTAATCCTTGACCAATCACTGAGTCATCCATGGAACTGCACTATTCAAAGGACGGATTTTTCACTTTTTACATTGGAAAGACTAACCCTTTCCTCTTTTGTAAATAAAAGATGACTCACCAAAAGCCTGTTAAAAAAAAAAAATGTATCCAAAACCACTCAAATGCTTCTTTGGTGGTACCCAGAAGCAGGATGGCGAGATCTGTGGTGAGGTGGACATTTTGAGGTGGTGGGGACTTCCCTGAGCTGGGAAAAATCCCAGAGAAACCTAGGCAGGAGCGGGGCAAGAGGCACTGGGCTCCTGACAGGCGGCAACACTGGTCCAGCGCGGGGTCTGACGGGATGGGGCAGTCCCAGCAGCTACCGCGGGAGAGTTAAACGGTCACTTGGGAGCACAGCGGTGAGGAGGGGGGCAGTTTGAGAGGGGGGTGAGAACGTAGGGTGCAGAAAGGGGCTAGAGACTAGCCAAAAGACACTGAAGACCATGGTGGTCACCTGGCTTAAGACTAAAATTGCTCTGTGTGCTGCAGCAAGCAGGATGGATGCTGCCACCCAGACAGAGCTGCAGTGGGTGTGTGTGCGCAGCTACCCAGACCCTGGGCTTTTTGGTACTGAACCTGAGGACAGCACAACCAGAGGACTTTTGAAGAACTATTAAAGAAGTGATAGCCAAGAAGTGATACTGTTACCTCAACCTAGCAAAGATTTCCACTACACTGTTCTTAAGGTTAATGGACTTTTCCAATTACAGAAGGCCAAGTTTATTCCCTAGCTTCTTAAGCTGCGATAGTTAATAAATTGAAGAGATTATAGGAAAGCAAGCATCATTTGTATATACATAGCTGGATATATTAAATATTATTTAGGAAGTAACAAAAGCAAGGGCACCTTTCTACAAAACAAAACAAAACCCATCAAAGTACTTCTTTCTAGAGTGGATAACACTGACTTACTCATTTATTCTATGATTCTATGAAAGAAGTATTGGAGACTGGACTTCAGTATGTTTTGCCACTGTGTTTCCCAAAGACTCCTGTGCTGGTTCCCTTTTAACCTAATGCCTTGTTCTAATTTAGTATTAGTTTCAAGGAAAGATAGTTTACTAGCTATTTACTGTCTTCAAATGAAACACTTGAGAAGGGAATGTCCTTGCATACCCCATGAATGAGAGCTACGAATAACAAAAGCATTTCAGTGTATACACTTTTGAAAGTAGTTTTCCACAATTTTTGTGCTGATAAATCAAGTCAAATACTACATGGCTTTTAGAACTGATTTAATTTTTTCCTCTCTAGCATCATTGTGGCTACTATGCAAGACAGTAAAAGCAAAATTCTTGTATCTATTCTTCTTGCACCTGTTCCCTTTCTGTAATGTTTCTTCCAAGAGAAGAAATATTAGGAGTGCTTTGCTTTTGCTTTGACTCTGAGAGCTAAAGTCATGATGCAGCTTTTCTGGAAAACTGTTCAGGGCAGGCTGAACAAGTTGGGCTAAAATATGTTAAGAAGTATGCTTTTCCTGTCTGAAGAAAAAGAACCAAACAGCATCATCCCAAATACTATATTTGGAGGCTGAAACCAAAAGTCTTGAATGGGATGTACTATGAGTAGCAACGTTGAGGCCTTCAGTCTATTTTTGGATATTGGTCCGCGATAACAGTAGATTAAGAGCTCAAATTGCTGCTGCAGTTTGCCAAGTAAGTACTCTGTAGTGCCACTAGGCTGTGATGGTTTTTGCATTACACTTAAAAACACTGCTGGGAGAGACATCATGCTGCTGGCTAGTAGTGTAATTTCTGCAAATATAGGTTCACTAATGGAGCAAGCTGCAAAATGCCTCCAGGCTTGCCAATACTATAAAGTATTTGATTTCCACCCTTTCTCCCCTCTTTGGCTCTCATATTCCTTCCTTAAGTCCCATTTAAACTTTAATAATAGGAGCGTTTGCACTTGTCATGGGTATCTGAATTCATTTTCAGCTGCTTCTACTGCATGCTTTCTGAGCAGCAGTCTTGGAATCTAATTCAATGTGGGAGCAGGGGCATAATGCTACTTCTACTATTTCCCACATCTCTTCCCTATTCCCCATCTTCTTCCCTGCAAACAGAAGAACAGACATCCATTTTAAAGGAAGATGGCACCTGCAGCTTTTTGTAGAAAGCATGGGTGATAACAATGCTTCGGCCATGGTAGAGAGAGGAGTGCTGGAGCAGTTGTTGTGCTCCTGCATCATGGAGTGCTGTGGCTACCCAGATTTGTCCTTGTACAATCTTACATTCAGAACTTGTAGTGGAATATCTCTGAGTAGCACAGGACTCAACACAGTCCAGAATGGAATGGAAAAATGTTGACTCCCTCAGTCTGAAGTAAGCCTTCAGCTAGCAGGGCTTTTCACCAGCCTACCCAGTTCAGAAAACTGCTTCTTATTCACATCATCCTGACCTGCTTCTTGTAGTTTATTTCATCTCTGCCCTCTGACAGAGCAGCCTCTTTAAGTTCTGTGGAGATGCTGTACAGCCTTGGAGATGAGGAAGGATTTCCAGCCCTCCTGGGCAGCTCCAGCTTTTGATGGAATAGCCTGGAAAACATGTGGGTTAGCAGTGCTGCCAGTACCTGTGCCTCCTCCCTCCCAGTCCAGACACTGGATGCAAGGCAACAATCTGTGGGAAGATTTTACAGAGAACAAGGCCTGGATGCTGTGAGAATGCTTGATACTGAACAACTCTAATGAGACCTTGAAGCAGAGAGCTGAAAGATAAACACAGGCCAGCTGGGAGGAACCCAGCAGCTAGTTCGGTGGGAGCGAGTACCACCTGAAAGGAAAACAATGGACATGAACTGTCAACATAGCCAACTTTAGTATAACTTGGTTTCTTGGCATGCATGGTAGCTTAGCCAATAATATGTTGGTAATAGCCTTATGGACAGCTACCTTTAACCAATAGTACACTGTAGTCACCCTCGTGGGCACACAGTAATGTAACCGAATGGGGTATATAGAAAGACAGCTAAGCTGAATAAAGGTGCTTGCTGACTGATCAGATTGATCTCTGCATCTGCTTTACAACAAATGGCGCCTGAGTTTGGGGTATTTGAATTACCTGCTGGAGCTTCTCTGAACAAATACAGATTGGAATGAGTCACGCATCCACTTTAAGAAGACTCCAGGAGTCTTGGATCTGCTATAAGGCAAGCGGCGGTCGATGGGGGGAGGATGGGTTTTCACGCTTTCGCAGAACGAGCTAGCAGTGATAAAGCCCCCCCAGAATATATCCTCTCTAAGAGAAAGATGAAATATGACAAGATTTGTCTAACTGAACTATTGAAATCAGCTACTAAGTTGCTTGGTCCCTGGTAGAAAGTTTTTGAAGTGTTAAAGGCTCATGTCAACTCTAAAAAGCAAAGCGATCACTCTAAGCCGAGTGCACTAACCTCCCACACCTGTAAACTGGCTGTGCTGGCCTCTGCACCCCCCGACAGGGAAGCCGATAAACCCTTTGATCCGGGTCCAAGAGACCGCGAGAAGAAGCCTTATTCATTGCCCCTCCCATCCCTCAGACCAACGGGCACAAACTAGGAGGGAGGCACAGCAGCGGGGAAAAGTTGAAATATTGCAAGTTTTGATCTGTGTGCAGCATGGCAGTCCGTGCTGGGAACTAATTAGTTACAAAGCAATAGAAGAGATTCCAACGGCTGCAAAAGATAATGTGTTAACTCCTCCAGAGCCAAGCCACCTGGCCGAGGGCTTCCACCCCCATTCCCCATGCCCCCACCCATCCAGCTCCCACGGAGCGGCTCACTGAGTTGGGTGCTGCTCATCATCACTGCTGCTACAGCTGCTGCTAAACCCAGACAGTTTCGTATTACAGAAGGGATTATTAACAGATATGATAAGAAACTACTCAATTAAGCGACGTTGGTAGCAGTTCAAGAATCAAGGCAGCTTAAATAATGCAATTTTACAACAAATGTGTTTTTTGTTTTATCAAACACTTTTAAAGATACTGGATATTGGGAAGCTGAAAAAAGGTGTGACATATATATGGGGGGATGTGCTCGACAAGCAGGCAGACAACTGAACAGTTACAGAAGCCTTAATTTTGCAATCCACGGCAATAAATCCTAATGACAAATACAGAAAGATATGCTGTGGTCTGAAAACTCCTACAACAACAGCTGGGATCATTTACCTATCCCTATCAAGCTCAGCTGATAGCTGCTGCCCTGACTGTCTTCTGAAACAGAAATACGTTCTGTTAGAATCGCAGTAAGGAGATACATTTTAAGAGACTGCCACATGCAACACCAGGATAGAGGGCCTAAATTCTGCCCTTGGTGTGGAAAGGGTAAACATTTTGCCAGTTGGTGTATATAAAAATGGGACAAGAATGGGACAGTATTGTCAGAAAACCAGGAGCAAAGCATGGTTCAAAGGCATGTCCTAACACAGATGCCTCCGCGGCAAGCACCAGCTCTCACGTCAGAGCAAGAACCAGAGATAGCACCGAGATAGATGTTATCACCATCATCGCAGTAGTGCTATAAACGTCTGCACTTCACACAATACCACGAAATGTAAAAGGACCACTGGGGTTGACTTTAATACCTTGTAATTAGAATGGCTATCAATAATTCAGTTGGGAATTTTTGTTTTACCTGAGGTCATTGATGCAGACTGTACTGGAATCATTCAAGCAAGGGTATGGATGCTGTCTCACTGATGTTATGAACACTATTTCCACTAGTATTAATACCAAAGGATAGCCAGATAATGTATTTAATTTTGTTTAAAGCAGCTGTGTTCCAAACTGCCTCTATAGAGCATGAGCTCTACGCTTTCTAAGGACAAACAGGCGGTGGTAAATCTCCTACATTACATTCTCTCCAAGAGAGGAATTAAATATGACAAAAATTGTCTAATTGAACTATTGAAATGGAGCAGAGATAGGAGACTTATTCCTGATGCTGGTTTGATGTTTTACCAAGCTACTTCGAAGGACATAGGGATTCAACTATGGGATACTATCAGCAATGGGGAAGCTGAGGGGATGGAAACCACCAAATTTGCAACTTTATGGAAATTCATATCTGAAACCTTGAAAGATTTAAGAAGTGAGCAAACTGCTGCGACCTCTGTATTCGCAGCATTGAACTTGGGTCCAGAACCGAATGAGGAAAACAACCCACTAAAAACTGAAAATAATGCTAAAGGTACAGAAGCTTCTGAACCCCTCCTCCTTCCCCCTGCCCTTCCGCCCTGCGCCGAGCCCGACTTGCTCCATTCTGTGCTCACTAAACCTTTTAAGGCATGTGAGGCACCTCCTGGACCAAAAATCATAGATAGTATCACAGAAATTCACCATCTTGCTGTATCTGGTCCTGGAGCTATTGCTAAAACCCTGACGGGGCAGGGGGAATCCAGAAGTTGCACTGTGACTATGCCTGCACCAACTGAAGATAAACCAGGAGTTGTGGTTGCGGGACCTTCGGAGGGAGGCCCTAACCCAGAAGCGCTATTGCCTCCACCCCTGAGTATACCAACTTCGACACTCCCCAGCTCTGGTCCGAGCTCTTCACTTAAAGAAACACAGGATACAACAGATGATATCCTCCAAACCTTAGTAAAAAGAATAGATCAACTTGAGTTGTCCACGACTACAATTGAGCAACTGAAGGAGAAACTTGCCATTCTTGGAAAGGATAGAGACTGCTCAAATTCTAGCACTGCTGTTGCACCAATGCCTTCCTCCGAGATACCTCTGCCTGCTCCATCTACACCACCTCACGCCATACCTACCTGTTTGTCAAACCAGGGAAACTACAGACAGAGCGCGATGCCCCCCCGCGCTGGCACACAAATGGAGAGGGCCTGGCCAGTGCAGATGCAACCAGGGTCAGACCAAGTGATTCCAGCTTTGCTGATGTTTTCCCGGCAAAAGCGACAGTTTGAAATTCTCTAGCTTTGCTGATGTTTTCCCGGTAAAAACTGCAGGCTGACATTCTATAGCTTTGCTGATGCTTTCCCGGCAAAAAGTTGCAATTTGAAGTTTCATAGCTTTGCTGATGTTTTCCCGGCAAAAACTGCAGGCTGACATTCTATAGCTTTGCTGATGTTTTCCCGGCAAAAAACTGCAGCCTGAAATTCTATAGCTTTACTGATGTTTTCCCGGCAAAAAGTTGCAATTTGAAGTTTCATAGTTTTGATGATGTTTTCCCGGCAAAAACTGCAGGTTGACATTCTATAGCTTTGCTGATGTTTTCCTGGTAAAAAGCTGCAGCCTGAAATTCTATAGCTTTGCTGATGTTTTCCCAGCAAAAAGTTGCAATTTAAAGTTTCATAGCTTTGCTGATGTTTTCCCGGCAAAACTGAGAGTTTGAAATTTCATGGCTTTGCTGATGTTTTCGCGGCAAAACCAACAGTTTGAAATTTTATGGCTTTGTTAAAGGTTTTCCGGCAGAGGTGCAACTAACGGACAGATGATACATGTGCTTACTTACAGAGGAAGGTGTTTGTTGGATTCCTACAAAATGGGTTTGCCCTTGGAAAAAGGAAGACCATTCGTAGCATCGAAAATTGTGGATCCACTAGCAATAACCAACATTGTATGACTGTATTTGGCCAGCCTTAAAATGAGTGGTCGTGTGTGTATGTGTTTGAAGTACTTCAAACGTTTGTAAGACTTACAAATTAATTTTGATTAATCTTGAAAATACATCTCTGGGACCTTTCAATCTCAAATGTCCACTAAGCCGGCAAACAGGTATATTTACCTGGGATCTTTGGAATGAAAGGCTTCAGATGAAAAAGGCAAAAGTTTAGCGTTGAAGTTGCATGCGTGTGACTAACCCACCCCCCACCCACCCCCTTCTAAGTTCCATTTCTCTTTCAGCTTTGTGGAAGTCCAGAGGACCAGAGGAGTTAACTGTATTATCTCTCTAGGAGAATGCCTGCATTCCAGCAGTCAGCGGCTGATGGGTCCTACTGCTCAACGTTCTTGGGATGATTGAGCTGACACTTAAAAAAAAAAATAAAAAAAAAAGAGGGGAATCAGGGGAATCACAAAAGACATTAATGGTTAATATTAAATGAATTTTCACAAGAGAGGACTAGATTGTACCAATGCTAAGGAACTTGAATGTCACTTAAATTAGAGAGAGTTTAAAAATCAGTTACTATGGTCTGTTTAAGCTACTAACACGGGGAGGAGGTTATGCTTGTGTTTTAACAGATACAGGACCACTTTTGGGCACCAGTGAGATGGTTCAAGCCCATGTTGCTGCATGACAGTGGTTAAAGCCTCAGCCACGAAAGCAGTCAACAGGAACAAGAAGGACTGTTATTTTTAATGGCGTTAATTGCTTTAATAATTATCCTGTGTGTTACAGTGTATACAATACCAAGTCGATCATAAGTTTCACCTGAACGCTTTTGTCATCGAAAAACAAAAAGGGGGAATAGTGGGAAGATTTTACAGAGAACAAGGCCTGGATGCTGTGAGAATGCTTGATACTGAACAACTCTAACGAGACCTTGAAGCAGAGAGCTGAAAGATAAACACAGGCCAGCTGGGAGGAACCCAGCAGCTAGTTCGGTGGGAGCGAGTACCACCTGAAAGGAAAACAATGGACATGAACTGTCAACATAGCTAACTTTAGTATAACTTGGTTTCTTGGCATGCATGGTAGCTTAGCCAATAATATGTTGGTAATAGCCTTATGGACAGCTACCTTTAACCAATAGTACACTGTAGTCACCCTCGTGGGCACACAGTAATGTAACCGAACGGGGTATATAGAAAGACAGCTAAGCTGAATAAAGGTGCTTGCTGACTGATCAGATTGATCTCTACATCTGCTTTACAACAACAATCGACATGCAAGGAAGCAGCTTCCTGCTCTGCTGTGGTCAGCATAACACAGCATATCATTCCAGGACACCAGACGCTCCTTTTTAAAGACTTATTATCTATCTAATCACCACTGTTATCTACTGGTTTGGCTTTTTTCTCCTTCATCTGGCTTGGCCACATAATAGCTCTGCTTACACAGATTTAAAACCAAGCTTGGTTGTCCTCAGTTACTCAAGCAATGAAAAACAAGTTTAATTCACAAGATAAAAAAAGAGGATCCAGTTCACCTTCTTGTGAATAACCCCTACATGAGGCAGTAACAATGTTGGGGTTCCAGTCTAGAGGGGTCAGTATGAAAACAACAGCACGAACATGGCTTAGGACATTTCACCTCCTTCAAGATGCAGCAATGTGTGCTCAGGAGGGAACGCCACTGCTGCTGCCCTGTGCCCCAGCTCCATGCTGCTAGTCCTCAGAAAGGCTGTCTGCACTAACTTGTACTGAAATATCTCAAGATTCAGGCTTTACCCTGTTGTAGAGGCCACATCAGTGTGGGTGTTTACTTTCCAGCAATGGAAAACCACTTCCAAGACCCTCAGAACATCCCATGTAAGATCAGATAAATAGTTGTCAGTTTGGGACTTCTTTTATGACAAACCAGAAAGGAAAATTGCATCAGTGAGTGATGCTGCAATTTTATACTATACAATGAAGAGCAATTTATTGGTTTGATAGTGTGCTTGTCAGATCAATGGTGGGTCATTTTATGGACCATTTTACAGATGCTATAGAGCTTGTGCTGCTTAAGGCAGCCGCACTCCCACCTTGTTGCTTGTCTTCCCAGTTTTCCTAACTCTTTCACATAGAGAGGCAATGATATAGAGGAGAAACATAATTTCTAGCCATTTTATTAATTCAAGCCATGCAACTTCAAAATCCCATATCTTTCCATTGTGATAAAACTACTTTATTTTTCTGTTGCAGTTTCATCTTCATAAATCCAGAGGCATATTTTTAATATCTGCTATTGTTTACATATATTCTAACTATGCAGTTCTGCATGGCTTGTGTGGAAATTATTTCCCACCTGCACATTAATTTCTGCATATTTTGGGATTTCTCCTCCAATATTTATTGATATAAATGAGGGAGGGAAGGCAGTGAGAATGAGAAAAAATGTTATCTCTTCCAGGAAAGGTATAGCATTTCGGATAGCACAAAACCCTAAAACGAGTTCTGCAGATACTGTCACCAAATCAGAAGTGTGGAGGAATGTCACAATAAAGAATTCATTCCTCTGGACCTCCAAAATACATGCTTGTGAAAAACAGCGATTTTGTGTGGTGACAAGGAAGATCTAAAGAAACAAGGCAGAGACAAGCATAGGACAGCTTTTTATGACAGAAAAATATAAACGTTTGTTTTCTCAACCTAGGACTCAAACTACCAGCATTTCTCAATTCTGGAATGTATCTACTGTCACGGGAAGAAACAGGGCAGGGACTGGAAGTAGAATTGTAAATGACTGCCAAAGCCTGCAGTAAACGGAGGGATGAAGTGCCACTTTTTCAGCAGCTGTCTACTCAAAACAGGATCTGAAAATCCTCATTGCTCTAGGCCAGATCCATGATGTATAAATCCAAACAGTAAATGAAGCTTGAAACAACCTCATCAAGACAATAACAAGGGTTTAGATATGTTATAAATGGTAAACAGAAACAATTAATCAAAAGGAGTGCTAGCCCTGATCATTTCCTCATTTTAGCAGGACTTGAGGGAACTACACACAGTCCAAAACCAAATAAAATCTTGGATTTTTAATTTTTTATTCCAGGCTTAGCATTCTTTCTTAAAAAACAGTACAAAATAAAATTATGTAACAGACGTCACATACAATAGAAGGGGAAAAAAATCAATCAAGAAATAAAGCTTATAACAGGTTTTGTAGCTAGGACTCTTACAGCTCCTGGTAAGACTGAGATAATGTCCTGGAGCAGAGGTACATAGTGCACATTCCTTATGGTAAACTCAGGTTGACAGCCCATTTTGGAAATGGTCTGGCAAATCCATTCTTCTTTTCTGGATTTAGAACAATTTACTCTACTATTGCTTTTTTTTTTTTAATTGTTCTGCATCATATGAATGCCAGATATGAATGTTGTCTGAAAGATTAAACTGACTTTACTTGATTCGTGTTGTTCTTCCTTTCCTTCTGTTCTGGATGACTAGCAGAACATGATTAAGAAAATACTTTCACTTATGGAAAAGGTACTTTTATAGCTACTTATAGTCTCTGATATAGCGAGTCAAGTATTCAAGGCCTCATAGTGCAATATAACTTCTTTTATTGCTGTAGGTAGTGCCCCCCTCCCACACCGGCTCGCACCTCTGATACTGGCTCCAACTGTGGAAGCTGTGTTCGCATGGTGTAAGAGCTAAGAGAGGAGGTAAATAGGCTAAGTACCATCAGGGAATGTGAGAGGGAGATACATCAATGGAGCAGGACCTTCTCACAGATTCAGTGGCTGATGGAGCTGGTGTGTCTGAGCACCACCCACCTGCAGACTGCAAGGCTGGGGGAACAAGAGATGGGGAATGGCAGCAAGTTCCTGCCTGGTGAAGGAAACCTGCTGCCCCCACCCAGATAACAAAACCCCAGATTCCCCTGAAGAACAAATACGAAGCACTGCAGGTGGAATCCATCCCCGAGGATGAGGAAGATGGAACCCACAGCCTAGAATCTCTACCTAGGCTGCGTCATCCTCAGAAAACCATAAGAACATCCTCCATTAATAAGAAGAGGAGCGTGATTAACTTAGAGGATTCCGTCCTAAAAGGAGCAGAGGGACCCATCTGGAGACCGGACCTGCTCCACAGGGAGGTCTGCTGCTTACCAGGGGCATCAGTGAAGGATGTAGCTAGAAAACTTCCTTCCCTGGTCAAAGAGACAGATTATTATCCTCTAATAAGTGTTCCAAATTGGCAACGATGACACACAGAGCAGAAAACCTAAAGCCATTACGGGAGACTTCAGGGCTCTGAGGAGAATGATGGAGGGCTCTGGGGTGCAAGTAGTATTTAGCTCCATTTCAATGCTAAGGAATGAGGAGCCAGAAGTCAAAAAGATGCACCTCATTAATGCCTGGCTCCAAGCCTGGTGTGAGGAAAGAGGCTTTGGGTTCTTTGATCATGGGGTAGCCCACGCACCCCCAGGTTTTCTTACTGAGGACGTGACACGCTTGTCTCCTAGGGCCACTAAAGCCCTTACTAAAATTGTAGCTAGGCTCATAAACCAAGTTTTAAACTAGATGTGGAGGAGGAGGGGTATGAGACCAGGCTGGACGGAAGTGAGCCTGGAAGTGGCACTCCAGGGACTGAGTGATGGTGTGCTGTTAGGACTGCCAGTACATCACCACAGAGCAAGTGGGGGCAATTACACCTGGTGACGGTAAGGATGAAACTGGCACTCTGGTATTAGCTATTCCAAGGGCGAGTCAATTGGAAATAAACTCTGTTCCCTTTATTAGGGCTGAAGGTTCATCAGCCCAGCAGAAGTACATTTACACCAATGCATGCAGCATGGCCACTAAGAAGAAGGAGTTGGAAGCTGTTGTAGGACAAGGAGACTACGATGCCATTGCCATCATGGAAACGTGGTGGGATGACTCGTACACCTGAAGTGCAGCTATGATGGGGTATAAACTCTTCAGGCAGGACAGGAAGGACAGGAGAGGAGGCGAGATAGCCCTCTATGTAAAAGACTGCTTTGATACCCTCGAGCTCGATTATGGTGATGACAAGATCAAGAGCCTGTGGGTTAAAATCAGAGGAGCCCAAAAGAATACAGATTTTATGATGGGAGTCTGTTACAGACCACCCAGCCAAGACGAAGCAGCTGATGAGATCTTCTATAAACAGCTGGGGATAGTCTCTAGATCACTGCATCTTGTGCTCTTGGGAGACATCAATCTTCCAAATATCTGCTGGAAGTACAATACAGCAGAAAGGAAGCAGTCCAGGAGGTTCCTGGAGTGCATGGAAGACTCACCACTGGTGAGTGAACCGACAAGGGAAGGTGCCCTCCTGGACCTGCTGTTCATGAACAGAGAAGGCCTTGTGGGGGATGTGATGGTTGGAGGATGCCTGGGACAAAGTGATCGCAAGATGATGGGGTTTTCAGTTCTAGATAAGATGAAGAGAGGGGTTAACAGGACAGTCATATTAAACTTCCAGAGGGCAGACTTTGGACTGTTCCAGAAACTGGTTGGTGACGTTTTTTTTTATTCTTCCCTGATTTTTAGTTATAATTCACATTCATTTAATCTATTTAGGCAATTTTAAACACCTTTTTTTTTAGGTTTTAGATGGAAAGGTATGAAAGGTATGTTGTTGAAGGCCTGTATGAAATCACCTTTAATGTCTCATTTTTTTCATAAACATTGATCTTGATAAGAGACATATTTAAAATTGTTCATTGTGGCTTATTTACTCTTTTGAAACAACAGGCATTGTAACTTCTTTCTGATAATGAACCTCTTAGTCACCTATTATTTTTCCATTAACTAAAGAAAATTACATAATGAATATTAAAAATACCAAATATTTCTAAAATAGTAGAATCATAGAATGTTTCCATTGGAAGGGACCTTAAAGATCACCCAGTTCCAACCCCTCTGCCATGGGCAGGGACATCTTCTGCTAGCCCAGGTTGCTCAAAGCCTCATCCAACCTGGCCTTGAACACCTCCAGAGATGGGGCACCCGTGACTTTTCTGGGCAACCTGTTCCAGTGCCTCACCACCCTCACAGTCAAAAATTTCTAACTAATGTATAATCTAAATCTATGCTCTTTCATCCTAAAAACACTACCTCTGCTATTACATCTTCCTGGAACCTTCTCTTCTCTCTCAGCCTGTCTTCATATTGGAGACGTTCCAGCACTCTGATCATCTTCATGGTTCTCCTCTGGACTCACTCCAGCAGATCCATGTCCTTCCTGTGCTGAGGACTCCAGAACTGAGCACAAGGCTCCAGATGCAGTCTCAAGAGAGTAGAGTAGAGACACAGAATCACATTCTTCGAACTGCTAGTCACACTTCTTTTGATGCAGCATAGGATATATTTGGTTTTCTGGGCTGAAAGCATGAATAGCCAGCTCATGTTGAGCTTCTTATCCATCAGCACCCCCAACTCCTTCTTTTACTCTGTTTTCAATCCATAATTCAATATTATACAGGCTGACCTAATTATTTTAACTCTGAGTAAGAGCCCTTAGTGCTATAGAATCTAGCACAGTAGGACAGTGACAGGTCCTGTGCTTTGCTGATACCACAACAGAAATAATAGTGATAAACTATCAGCTGACTCTGAGTCAATTTTAAAATAGTAATTACTCCAGAAAGGACAAATTATTTTTTTATCATTCTAAAAATGCAGATGAAGAAATAATATACTTTCAGTCTTGGGACTACATCCTGATGCTTACATCAGGCTTCCTCAGAGCTTAACATATTAACTGTGGGCCTTTCTTTGGTAAAAGAAGAGATACTTGCTACAATCCCAGACCTAAATGGCTAGAGAAGACCATCTCTTCTAGTAAGACTGGGTCTCAAAAAAAGCCTCGCAAGTCTATTGCGCTTTATCCTCTAGTTATTTTTTCCAGTTGCCAGAAGACTCTGGTTGTATTTTATCTACATCCACTAAGTAACTCTGAGCCTGGCTTCTGCCGCATTCTAAGAGAGATTATATTTGTGTCTATAAAAGCAAACCACAAACTTCAGGAAGTAGCAGCATCTCCACAGTGGAACATATGAGAGTCAACTCTGATGAAATCACATTGTGATACATTTATAAATCTACCGAGATTGATTGAAAATGCATGCTGGATTGAATAAACAAGGAGAGGAAAAGAGTTCATTGTCACCTGGAAGTGATTTATAAGACTGTACTGTACTTGGTAAGAAGATTAAGGTTTCCAAAACATGTAAACATTTCTCTGAACTGCTGAAGTCATAGCTTCCATTTTTTCCATTTCCTTTGTGCAATCAGGAGAAAGAAAGCTGGTCATCATCATGTCACCACAGTAGATAGTACTTGGTCTTGGCCACTGACATACTAAGTAACCTACACTGTGTTCTGAACAGGGACTGTCCAGGGTGCACAATACATCATTAAACAGATATTTTCTCCTCAACACTGAAGTCGTGAATTTGTGAAGTCGATTTTTCCAGCTAGGTACACCTTATTGCATGCCTATATTTTACAGTTGGAATAACTTTGTTGTAACTGCACTAAGAAAAAACCTACTTCTGTGGGTTTCAGCTCAGTAATAGTGAAAGATACGTTTCCCTGGTTGGTTTACACCTGGCTCCTAATGTAAAGAACAATGTTATACAGTAGAGGCCAGATTTTTTTATAAGCTGAAGGTATGACCACAGTCCTTGAAACATTGGCATCTCCGGTTTCTTGCCAAATTCCAGCATAAAGAAACCATGGTTTTGTTATTCCGATTTCCCTTGAAATTTCAATTTGCTTTCAGTCTGGATGAGTACACTGAGAAAGGGCAAAAGGTTGGGAGGGATTGCCAGCAGTACAGCTGAACCCAACCAGCCAAGGAGATATTCCATGCCATAGAAGATCATGCTCATCAATAGTACCTGGGGGCAAGAGGGGCAAAGTCTTTCAAAGCAGCTGTTGCTGTCAGCAAGTTTCACTTCTGCAGTACTGTGACAAACCCTCTGGACTGGTGCAAGCCACATTCAGGGTTCTTCTCTACTATGCATTTCTTTTTAGAACTTCAAGCATGTCACATAAGCAACAGTTTATTAGATTAAATGCACCAGATGCATGGAAAAGAAAAAATAAACCTCTAATTAATGTAGCTAAACTGGCAAAAGCTCTTGAACACACAGTAATTTCATTTTTATAATTTATAATTTATGATTTATAATTACTTTCATAGAAGAAACCCAAAGGACCATTCCGTCATCATAAACAAGACACTATTTCAATGTTGATTGTCTCTTACCCTTACTGGTTAAATATACACCGTTCTGCTGCAATTACTCTACCCACACCCACATGGGAGGTATCCTAATAGCTTTCAAAGCATCCCATTTTTTTAACATGAGCAATTAGGAATATTCAGGTTATCCCAGCCTTACAGTATTCCCACAAGCCCTTGCAGAACTTACACCACATGAAACTCCACTTACATAAAGTACATTCCCTCCCTTGAATTTCTAGTCATGACTGTTTTGTAAGAAAGGGTGAGTGTGTGTAAATAAATAAATAATAAATAAAATACCTGCATTCTAGATCTCCAAGCTGACACCATGCCATGCAGATCCAGATTTGTATTGAAATTTCAGGGAATACAGGCCAGTAGCCAGGACCTGAAGCTGCTGCTCAGAGGCAGAAACTGCCTTGGAAAGAGACAGTCTACCTCATAGCTTACTTTTCTTAATAATCCTTGCTCTCTCTCTGGCTAATAAGATTTTCTTTGGAAAGGTTTTGGCTATGGGCACTAATATTAGCCTGTTTCGATAATACTTTTGCAAGCAGTCTATCAGACAAATTAAGAAGCTAGGAATATCCCAATTTGTTTCATACAACACTGAACTTGAGCAGAAGAGCACGTGGTCTACTTAACTTTTCCAAATTACTTCCTAAAACAAGATTAAGGGCTAAGGACTATGACAACTGTCCTCTATACTGATTTCTACAGCTAGTTCATATACTTTTTCATTCTACTTATACAAGTATTGTTGTAACATTTATTAGAGCAAATGTCTGATTTTTCCTTTGTCATAGCTGTGACAAGATAGTTTTTTGAAGATTTTGTTTGCTTTTTAAATCAAAACTTGTTACTATATAAAATCATATCAGTACAAATTTAGTAATTTAGACTCAATAATTAGACTTTATTGAAGACACTTCCAAGTCAAGGAATCCTGCATTGGAACAGAGGGTTGGATCCCTCCACTCATTGTAGGTTATTATAGATTGGGCACTGGAACAGGTTGCCCAAGGAGGTGGTTGAGTCACCTTCCCTGGAAGTGTTTAAGGCACAAGTGGACGAGGTGCTAATGTGCATGGTTTAGTGTTTTATAGGAATGGTTGGACTTGATGATCCGGTGGGTCTCTTCCAACCTGGTTTTTCTATGATTCTATGATTCCTAGTCTAGAGGAGCAGCAGGCAAATTCTGCAATATTCTGTATTAGCCCAAAGCTACAGTCCATGGTAAAATGAATTTTCAGTTAGAAGTGACACTAAACTTGAGCCTAAACCTAAAGAATTGTGGAGAGGATCCACCCAAGACGTACAAGTGCAGGTGAAGCAATTCACCATGTAAGTGTTTTAATCATAGTATCACAATTTGGTTTAGCTTGGAGGGGATCTTAAAGATCCTTGACTACGAGTTAATAAAATATTTTCTTCCAGCATAGCTACACTTTTGCATTCTCATAAAACACTGGTAATTTTTCTGGACAGTTGTAAGATACACATGAATATATGAGTATGCAGAAGGAAAACAAAGAATGTGGGAATATTGCAGGAAAGTGACTGACCACAGAACTGAAGAATATTGCTAGCCAGCACCGAAAATAAATTGCCTCCTATCACTGTAAAAAGGATATGTTCTACTAACCAAATTACTTAAATGTCTGCAACATGAAGTAATCCTTCCCAAGATTCTAGAATAGCAAAGGGAACTGAAAACTAGTTTGGTAGAAGTTTTTGGGGAGAATTTAGCATGAATTTGTCCTGAAACTCTTAACCTAAAATTAAATCACCATGGACCATTTTGAAAACTTGAGCAAGTGTTAATTTGCTTTCAGTTTATTGGTATTGATTAGATAAAGTTGAACCACTTTATCCTCTGATAATTCACTTTCAAAAGATGGGATAAGGAAAGAATGGTATATAATAGTCAGTAACTTGGAAAGTACTTGGCAAGAAACTCAACTGTGTGTTTCAGTATTTACCACAGAGCATGTGGACGGTCGATAGTCATCTGGAAAGTCTTGCTAGCAGTTTACATTTTTATCTTTTACCTCACTTCTGGGAAAAGATGCAGAATTCAGAATGTTGGATTTTTCACAGCCAGAGGTGGGTAGAAGAAAGGATTTCATTCACTTCTGTGGTTTTATTGAAGAGTAAATAATCATTTTTATGAGAGGATTTTCTCTTCTGTAAATGAAAACAAAGGTAGGTGCAAACTCATATCACACCGTTCTCATTGCTCGGTCATCTGCCAATTTTGCAAGGATGTATGGGTTAACTGTTAGCTTCTGAGGGAAGTGTTAGTTGAATACTCATTCTAGGGACGTCTGCAAAGCACCTAGGGTTCTGTGTCTTTTAAGAATGATTTTTTTTCATTGTTGGAATCAATTATTAATTTCCACATCTGAAATGTGTCATTTGAAGATTAGTAAGAATTTCATGTAGTAGGATAGTGATTAGTTTGATGGTCTTTCCTTCCAAGTCCTTTATAATTTACTGGTATGTCATTTGTCAGCAAAATCAGTTCATTTTTAATAAAGCTGCTGATTTCAACACAACATATATATTTTATCATGGAAACCTCTTTAAGGGGCAGAGGCAGGAAATCAGTCTTTTCTGGATTGATTACACAGCTCTTCAGACTTAAAAGATTCTGTGTGTTGTCAGTGACATACTGACAAATGCCTGTCCAGATGTCACAGAACTGAAGGACATTTCATTTGAAACTGTGTGGGAGGATCAAATAGATTAAAAACCTCAAACCATGAGATGATGAAAATGGTCGAAGGGGTAGTATTCCATTGATCATATGCCTTATTAATTTTAGACTTCAATTACCTTATTTTATTAATGCATTACCACAGCAGCTAAGGTGAACTAAGGTGACATAAATGGCTGGGGTAGGGAGGGAGGGAGAGATAGCAGTAGAAACAGAAATCAATGCAGAATACTATGGTACCTGAAAATAACTACTAGTGCAAAACCAAAACTTGAATTAAAGGATTAACTGCATATGAATAATTGCACTGAACATCTGCAACTGAGTTGCAAGGCAGGGGCCATGTTAACATGGAAATACTGATCTTTTCCTATATATCCATTAATTTCCATTAACTTATTTCCATGTATTCATTAGCCCCAGGTAGCTGAATACGCTGAAGCATGAAACTGCGTAAAGTTTTTGGTGCTGCTGCTTTGCTTCCCTAGAAGAATGTCATGTTCTTATCTAGCAAAGCTTAACAAAGTGTCAATATTGTATTTTTCCACATCTAAATTCACTTTGATGTTTTTCTTGAAGTGAAACAGAATCAGAAGAGCAATATACTATTTCATATCCCACAAACAGTCTATACTAAAACTCAAAAGTGTATCATGTGAAATGGATCTCTGGATTTGCAGATGAGAGGAAAATATAATAGCATACATGCTACAGGTATCCATCAGACTGAAGATTTCTGTCTTCAGGGATAATAAACACACCAAAGTAGTTAAGTAATCAGGTATGAGTCATGTGGACTACTTGTTCTGGTGAAATTAGTGCACAAAAGACACCCTATTCCCTCCGTTACCTCAGCGTAAACCTGAGGGAGTTTAGCTGAAACGCATATAACTGAAGCTGAAATACAGCTGCCAGTAGTACACTGAAATACATCCATGCCATAACTGTGCTAGCCCCAAAGTAAATATACAGAAAAAGATTAATCTACAGCTTAAAAACTGTTAGTAAGCCAGATAACAAACCGGTAGAAAGATATCTGTAAAGAGTAAAATTATTACAGGCTTCCATAATGTTCCCTTTCTAATACACTATAAAGAACATTCACACCACTTCCTCAAATAATTTTAGAGTTATATTAAGTATATTTTTATTGTGGCGAGGCTGGGTTCAATATTGCATTTTAGTAAGAATAGACACATTGGCATCACTGCTACTCTGACCATCCCAGATGACTGTTCAGAGATAGTAAACGTTTTAGCAAGGCAATTTGATCTTTGGGAAAAAATCAGCACTATGCCTTTACTTGTTAAAAAGAATTAAAATATTGGTCCAGAAAGATGTACTAATTTTCCTGAGCTGCTGATTCATCTTGGTGGAGCTTCACACATGTTATGAGTTCCAAACATCTTCTCTGTGTATACAAGCCCCTGGCCAGAGGCATTACAAATCCAAACTTCAGCTGACAGTATCCAGAACTGTTTTGCAAGCCTGAAAAATTGCACTGTAGAAACAATATTGCTAACTGGACATAAATGATATGCTGTACTCACAATGCAAAGAGTGGTATGTGTTTTGAAAATGTAAGGATGAATTTTTTCCAGTTTTTGTGCCACTTTGGGGCACTGTGACCATCTTCTTCAACAAGGATTTTCTGATGCTGCCTAAGGAAAGCTGTTACAATATGCCAGTGCCATGCTACAACCCCCGGGGCAAAGAAAGGTTCAGTATACTGTTTTCAGACTGTCAAATTACCAGATGTTTGGGGGGGCAGTGTTCCCTGCTACACATGCTAGAGCCAACACAAAGTTACATTCACATACATGGAAGTGCAGAGCAGTGATCTGCTAAGCCAAGTTCTAGGAACGAGCAATGACTCTTAGAATCATAGAATAGTTACGGCTGTAAGGGACTTTAAAGATCCTCTAGTTCCAGACCTCCTGCCATGGGCATCCCACTAGATCAGGCTGCCCAAGGCCCCATGCAGTCTGGCCTTGAACACCTCCAATGATGGGGCATCCGCAACCTCCTTGGGCAACCTATGCCAGTGTCTCACCACTCCTACAATGAAGAAATTCTTCCTTATATCAAGCCTAAATCTGACCCTCTCCAGTTCATATCCATTCCCCCTTGTCCTATCACTACAAGCCTTTATGACTAGACACTCTCCAGCTTTCTTGTAGGCCCCTCTCATGTAACGAAAGTTTGCTATAATAACCTTCTCTTCTCCAGGCTGAACAAACCCAACTCTCTCAGTCTGTCCTTGTATGGGAGGTGCTTCAGCCCTCTGCTCATCTTTGTGGCCCTCCTCTGGACCTGCTCCAACAGCTCCATATCCTTCTTATGTTAAGGATTCCAGAACTGGACACGATATTCCAGATGAAGTCTTACAAGAGAGGAATATAAGGACAGAATCACCTCCCTTGACCTGCAGGCTACACTTCTTTTGATGCAGCCCAGGTTGGCTTTCTGGGCTGTGAGAGCATACTGCCAGCTCATATCAAACTTCTCACTGAACAGCACCTCCAAGACCTTCTCTGCAGGGCAGTTCCTAATCACATCATCTCCCATTGTGTACTGAACTAGAAGATTGCCCTGACCCTGACATAGGACCTTGCACCTGGCCTTGTTGAACCTCATGACGTTCACAGAGGCCCTCTTCTCCAACCTATGGCCTATGACTAGACCTTAGTTATAACAAATGCAGCCTTAGAAGTTTTATGTAAGGACAGTACCACTACATTTCCATCTTTCAGTAATACATCCAGTTATGTACTTGAGAGGCAGATAAGTCAGTGCAGTATTTTAATGTTGCAGAATACTGAATTAAGTCTACATTTTAATGACAGATGCAACAACAGTTCTGCAGTAAAAATAGTTAATCTGTGATTAAAATGAACACTTTTAAATAGCATAGATTATTGTGTCATTCTATAAAATGACAGTTTTCAGAGCCTTTTTACTTGGTCAATGGATCTTTTGACTGTAAAAAATGTTATGACTGAAAAACTAGTTTGTCTCATTCTTAAAAGTAAAAATCACTTATTCCGTGATCCAGGCTAGACCCAGAAGGAGATGTTTCCATTTAAATGACTAGGCATAAAGAAAGAGTACCCAATGAGACTCTCTGCCCAGTTGTCCTTTGTAGCAAATCCCTTCACTGACAATACAGTTTTATAAGGGAAAACTAGATACTTGTTTTAAAATCAGCAAAACAAAACGGAAGAAAGGAGTAAGTAATTTCTTGCTTAATGATCCTAGTACTAGGCTTTGAATTTGGTATACAACCACCTAAAGAGGTGGAATATAGGAAGGGGGAAGGGAAGGCTGGCTTTAAGAAAATAAACTTTACAGTCAGGGGAATCAAGAGATACCTATTAAATATTTATATTCACACCTGATTCATTTCAGGTTTTACCATTAAATTGTTAAATTAATTTTCAAAATGGTCAATCTCTCTTCACATTGTTTCTTCTTATCTGTTAAGTACAATGTTATTCATATTTAAATCAAATTACTCTGTTTCCAAGACACTAAACCACATTCACAAGGAGAACATAATTTTCAATTGTATAATCTGTGTCACATGGTATAAGTCTGCCAGTCAAACCAAGAGCAGAGGAAGTTATGTTGGGAGAATTGCACTGCAGCGTAGGTTTAGAATCATAGAACAACCAGGTTGGAAGAGACCCATTGGATCATCGAGTCCAACCATTCCTACCCCAAATCAAAAAGTGAAGTGATGAGTAATACAACAATGAGGTTGTGTTTTGCCTCAGCTCTTATAGTTTGCAAAAAACCCCAAAGAAGTAGTACTTTATTTCCAAGTCTAAAACATTACAAAAACTAAAAATAAAAAGCATTTACGACTATATTTAGGATGAAGATTTTATCAGCCACCAAAAATCAGACCAATTTACTCTTAAAAACACTCTTCTAACAAGTGTACTACAAGAGAATAACCATACTGTTCAGGTTCTTTGAGTCTTACCTTTCAAAAGTACAAAAATTGCATTCCAGAATTTTGCTGCAGATTATCTTCTTAAGGTTACAGCAATATTTCTTTAGTGATATTAAAGTGGAATTGGCGTTGCTTTATTCTGCTTTTTCCTAGTAGAATATGCAGGCTATGATTTAATTTTGGCTTTTTCCTTTTTTCATCCAACTACTTCAGCCAGAACGTTTTGTGAAAAGGATATTTATTTATTTTCTCTTAAGTGAAGACATTGCATCTTTTTGTGCAAACTCTTTTAGTTTTTGGCTTCATTATTCACTCTATACCTAAGAATACTTCATTACTTGGATTGCCTACATATAACCTTCTGTCCCTTGGCTATTTTCCTTGCTCGGAAATACCTTGCTAAGTCATCCAAGCTCATGGCAGTTGTACTTGCCATCTGATTCATAAAGATAAATTCAGATTTTGTAACTTCTTAATAGCTGAAAATAACAGCCTTATGTGGCTTTTTCTTTATTGCAGCAGAAAATTAAAACTATTATTCTTTTAGTGTTGCAACCAGGAGGCAGAAGAAATGGAGCTCCTGAATATGTGAATTCAGAGCTGTTTTAAATTCTTTAATATTTCTGTTGTTGTATTTCTGTAGTGTGGAAACTGGAAACCTTTCTTTGTAGAGCAGAATAGACTAACACTCAAAATTTGCAATACCAGCAAGGCAGTTCTCAGTGTGATGTTTAACTTATGACTACTGACAGTCAAAATCAATTTTTGCAACAGAGTTTACACCGAGCTGATGTTAAATATAAATAAAACTTACCCTGAGGCAAGTTTTACCCCTGCTAAAGAAACACAGACAGGCAGAATTAGAGTCATAGTATTGTTACACGTGGCTCCACTTTTCTTGAACACAAATGCATGTAAATGCATGTAAAATTTTGCTTAAAGTCACATGAAAGAATCTTCTTGTGTCCTACTCCCTTGCTTTTTTTTCTCCCCTCAATTGACAAAATGAAGTTTATCACTGAAAGGCGAATAGCAAATGTCAGTGCACGAAAGAATGTTTATTAAATATGACTAAATCATAAAGAATTATGTAAAACAGATTTAATATGACACAGAGGAAAATATGCAGCGTAGATTTTATTTAAAAACACAGATTATACTAGCATGGGTAAACAGAAAATTCACTAAAAATGGAAGTCTAATTAATTTGGTAGTTTGTTAAAAGAACATTGTAGGAAAATAAATTCAGTGTCCTACGTCAATATAAAATTACCCCAAATCCTTGAATATTTAAAGAAAGAGAAGGTAGTTTATGCACCTGGATTAATTAATACATTAATCTACCCTCTTCTGGCCTAGAAGGTTAGAGGTCTGAAATGGTGGTTTGTAAATGGTGGGATGTAATGGTAGCTGCAATGTGTTAAAAATAAGATCAGCATCTAAGATAATGATAATGGCCCTTATCTACTCGTCATCAGAGTCATTGGTTTGCCAACTCAGATACAGCCACATCTTAACGACTCTGAGTGGGACTGGTTTCATTCCCCCTGGATATCCTGTAAGGTTCCAGGAATTAAGTATGCTTGTCACTTCAGGGAAAAATATGAAAACTATTATGTGTATAAAATGTTTTCTGAAATTACTGTTTGGTAGAAGCACTCTGAGGACAAATCCCTACTCTTCTCCAGTACAAAGTGTACCTGTCTTAATGGTTAGATTAAACTATTAAGTACAGGTTTCTTTCAGGTCCACACCATGCTTGAGGTCAAGAACAGTAGAGAGGTTTTGGCCTGGCTTGCTGCAATGTTATGCAAAGGATTGACATTAGATTTAGACTTAGTTACATTTACCCAGGAAATTTTGAGTACAGGAACACCCTGAAATACAGAACTGTCCATAGCAGCAAGCACTTAAGAGGATCACCTAAACACTGTCTCAAGACCACATTAACATTATATTTAAAAATATTGTTGATTAAAATGAGTTATCATGTCTATTTAACGTAGCCTAGTAGGCAAAGCTGTCTGGGAGCTGGCCTCATACTCTGTTTCATAACTGTTCTGGGAAACACAGAAGACATGCTTATACTGACAAATGTAGCTGTCTCACTTGCATCCTGGGTTAAACAATAGCTTGAATTATAGTAAAATTGGTTATTGTTTCTGCAGTGAGAAAAGGGAAATTTCCTAGAAACTAATTATGAGGTCTTCCAAAGGAATTGGCAACCTGGCTGACTTGTGAAACAAAGAAACTTACATTTAATAGTTTTATTTAACCATTGAGGCAGGTACACTGTATACAGTACTGGAGAAGGCTCAGGATATCATTAGGCACTGGAACAGGCTGCCCATGGAGGTGGTTGACCCACCTTCCCTGGAGGTGTTTAAGGCATGTGTGGACGAGGTGCTAAGGGGCATGGTTTAGTGTTTTCTAGGAATGGTTGGACTTGATGATCCGGTGGGTCTCTTCCAACCTGGTGATTCTATGATTCTAGGATTTGTCCTCAGAGTGCTTCTGCCAAACAGTGATTTCAGAGAACTTTATATATGCAGAATTGTTTTCATATTTATATTTTCCCCAAAATTCCTGGAACCATATTGCACATCCAGGAGTGTGCAGGGTGGTAATGGGATCAATCCCACCTGGAGTCATTAAAGTGTGATCATATCCAGTCAACCCCAAGGACTCTGAGTGACAAGAAGATATGAATCATTATTGTTATCTTAGTTGTTAATCTTGTTTTTTAACACACTGCAGTTTACATTCCATCCCACCGTTTACAAATCACCATTTCACTAGTAAAAATCTAGTTATAGAAATCTCAAGCAAGAAGGATTTGCTGTAAAACTGCCCACTGTTATTCCATAAAAATGTATTTTAAATGTTTCTTCTATGAGCTTCTCTTTTTTAGATCAGGTAGATTGACTTTGTCTGATTTTTGTCACATTTAAAAACCAAGCACACTAAGCTTTGACTTGTTTGGGAGCAGCTGCAGCAGAGTCGTTCATACTTAAGAGAGCAATAAATATTACTGTATGGTCAAACATTGCTGTAACAAGGACACAATCTAAAACCTTGGATTCAAAGGCTTCCATAAGTGGGTGTAATTTGCAGTGTGCCCAGAATGTTAACAGGTCAGCAGTCCAGCAGTCCTGGGCTGTAAGCACACTCCTCTGTCAAGCTAGATAGTTGCTTGAAAGGCCTGTTGACAGTCATCTGCGTTTGTATGTTGGATTTCTCCCTTTGAGTAAGAGCAAAGAGCCCTATGTAAAGAACAAACTGCAACAAAGAAGCCTGGTGACTCATACAAGCCAGAGCTAAATAATTTATGACTGAAACTTAACTGAATTCCTCTTTGCATATACTGCAGACTATAGTACAAAGGCACTCAATTTTCCCAAAGAACATATAACCAAATGACTCCTGAAAACCATATCAAAGATACAAATACAATGACTTTGGGCACACCAAATAAGGCTGACATGAGGAAAAAGAATTTCTAGGAATGTCCTACCAGTGTTTTCTCTGATATGCAGGATAATATATTTCCAATGCTCAGCTCTGAGAGTTTATTCTCTCAAGGGGTTTCCAGAGTAAATAATGTATTCCTTTGAATCTGTGTTTCTCATCATATCCATTTGTTGCCTTCATTTTTAAGCCCACACGAATCAATCAGAAGTAGGTAAACTCTGGAGAAATGTGGAGGGATGGCTGCTTTCAAAAAGCTGTAACTCCCTGAAACAGCTAATCAAGGACTCCCCTGTGTAGTAACTTTGTATCTCTCCACAAGTAACATCACAAAAACAAGGTGCCCTTGAAGCACTGATCATAGGAGAAGAGGATGCAAAACGAGATACTGACCCTGAGAAGTAACAGATAGCTTCCCTGTGAATAAGCCTGGGATTTGAGTTACTTTCCATAGCTGTGCGATAACAACCTTTAAGCAAGTAGCCAATTAGAAGTCTGATGTTAAGTAAACACCTTTGCTCTGTCTGAAATCTATATAACCTAGCTGAACCTGCTAATAAATCAGAGCTTGACTATCAATCACATTGATTGCGCATCTTGCTTCCCTCTCCGCTCCAACCGAGAAATATAGAAAAAGCTTAAAGAAATATTTGCAAAGACTTGAAGCATAAGTATTCACATGAATATTTATTACATAGATGGTATTCCCTTCAAAACATAGAGGTCAAGTGACTCTCCCAGTTTGGACTCACAGATTAAAGACATGGAATGAAACATTTCATGCTCCTGGACTTCCAAACTCCTTTTTTCCTCCCTCACCCAAGCCTTGCAAATTTATCTGGAAAGCAGATATTTTTCAACAGTTAGTGTCCTATGAAAAAAACAGATTGTGAGGCTGGAGTAAATACATATACCATAAAGAGAATTTGGCAAACTATCTGCTGTCTGGGTCTTGTTAAAATACTGACACACATACTTGCATTGGACAAAGAAACAGAAAAAGTCAGGTGCATTCTTAAGCAAAGTAACGCCAAAGTTTATTTTAGATAAATTTATGGCCAACAGTTCACTCATATAATTAATTTGTTTAGCATTTTCTGAGAATTGTTGGAATTAAACATCAATTATATAACATACACACACAGAAAATTTTGTATACAGCAGAGGATTTGGACACCTCTTAATCTGACAGTCATTCCTCATACTCAGAACTCATAGTATTTAAAGGACAAGATTATCTCTGTTCCCAAGACTGGATTTTTGGCAATAGAAGTATATAAACTCAAATTTATATTTTAGTGTAAATAAGACCAGGGTTCATGCTTAGAGTTTTAGTATTCTTACTGGAAGGCTACTCCAGAAAGTTTTTTAGGCATCATTCAACTCTCTAGATTAAAAAACAAAACAAAACAAAAAAAGCACCAACTTTGATCTATTTAACACACATCTGTTCTTGTGCCTGCCTTCACAGAGATGAAAAAAGTAATTTAACATATAACTTGTAACAACAGTAGAGACTTTCTCAGTCTTCCACTCTGTAAAGAGGAGAGGCCTACCAGGAGCCCTAGCTCATGCTATAGCAGCTAAGGGGACCTATGTGGGGCTAGGAGCAATGGTAACCTAGTACTCCTCCACTTCCTTATATAAAGTAAGCCCCTGGGGAGCACTAGTGAGCAGGGCAGGCAAACAAAATGCCCTAAGGGGACCAGAAGGTCTGGACTCACCTCTTGAGGAAGTTTGCTGCATCCGTGGGACTGCAGTTAAAGACATGAGGAGAAAACCTCCTGCCCTGATACAGCCATCAGTTTATTATCTATTACTAAGTCTTCATGTAGATAGCAATGAAGTTGCAAGAAGTCCAAGGACAATCCAATGAGACTTCAGGGAATGTGTTTCACCTAAAAGTCTTCATTGAATCCTCTCACTCTATAAATGTTTGAAATGGTGGACATATCCCAGCATGGGCACAGCCATGGATATTTCTACATCACTGTTACCAATGTACCTAAGTTAATGAGAGCACTTGCAAACTTCACAAGAACTGCTAAGTGGTCAAAGTTGAACACATATGGTTTAAACCTGTTCAACACTACAGTGAAGACCCTTGTTCAGAAGGTGAGAAGCTGTTAGTTTCCATTAGCTGAAAGATGTTAAGCTACAGCAAATTAAGTCAGCACATACTTTTGGTCATGATCCATGTGTTTAGAAATAAAAGGATGGGGGTGAAAAAAAAAAGTATTTATTTCCAAAAAGGGATCCATTTCTTGGGATGTCTACATGGCCCTAATTCAGAACAGATTCTTGATTCAACAGGTTACCCTAAACAACCTAATAAGGCATTTGTTTCTCAAAAATGCGTCAAACACATCAATGTAAAGAACAAGATTTAGCATTTTTTTTCCCCATGACTGTTTTGAATCAACTCCTTTTCAGAACTCAAGTGCCAGCAGCCAAAATTCTAAAGGATTTTATAGTTCTCCTTTTGTTATAAATGAAACTATGTCAACTGGAAAACATACCTAAAACTAAAAACAGTATTTTGGTGGGAAATTTGTTAAGCTTTTTTTACAAATCTCATCTAATGCTGTTACAAAGAAAAAAAATTCTCTTTTATTGTCTGTATCAGGATTTTTCCTGAATTTGGCAAAACTGCTTAGTTAGAAATTTTTTGCTCCAACTCTGCAGCCAAAACCAGAATTAAGCAGTATTCAGACATTTTTTTTGCGTCCCAAACTAGCACAAAAGTCAAGAAGCCCTGAAATGTTTGAGTCTGTTCTTTCTCTGCAAATTGATGCCTACCATTTGAAGCCTATCACAGAAGAGGGTGTCACAGGGGTGTTTTGGACATCTGCCTGATGGAAAGACATGGTCAGTAAAGATTTTAGGGACTTGTGCTGTATCAGAGAGGAGGGATGTAGGACTCCACATGAGGAAAAAAAACCCCAACTGACAATAGTATCTTGCATTGCATAGCAATGTTTCCCAGAGGTGTTTCAGAACATTACTCCCTGTTTGTATGCTTCACTGTTCTCCAAAGGAGTGAGGCTCATCAAGGGACCTGTTGAATTCTAATTTCTAGAACATTCGTATGTCTGATATTTCAAGAACAGAGCTTAATTAGAGAGGAGAGGATGAATTAAAAGGCAGTCTTTATATGCTAGAAAACATTACACACTTGTACAAACATCCAGAAATTAAAAGGACCTGAAATTTGAGTAGTAGCTGGTCTACACATTTTCAGATCTTGGTGACAACAGTTTGGAGGCCATTAATGGATGACATGTTGGGTGATAACGGTCGCAAGTCGCAGCCTTTGACCAGAGAAAACAGAAGCACCAAAATAAATGTCATGGCTCACTAGAAGATAGGTTTCTGCACATCCAGAGAATGGCATGTAAGCTGTCATAGAAAGTAAATGCAAAACCAGAAAGTAACAGGATTGGATATTTTTCAGTAGCAAGAAAAACAAGAAAACAGGAAGTTGAGATATCTGGAAAGCAAAGTACCAACTGGTACTCCCTCTGTCAATCTTCTCCAAATCTTCTGGTGCTAAGAAGGAACTATTTTGAGCTAAGCAGGATATCAATAGTTTAAAGAACACTTAGCTACAGCTAGTATTTTAAAAACTGAAGCTTCGTGTATTTTTAAAATTGGTTTTTATTATCTCAAGGCCTATTACTTTTGAGAACTCATAGAAATTATAGGACGCAGGAAAGAGGCAAATATAACTATGAACTTGTTATATGGTGTGTGTGAGAACTCAGCCAATCCAATATCTTTTGGGAACAGTAGTGTAAGCCTTGTGGATAATGGAGAAATCTTGATTTTAATAATGCTTGTCTTTATTTCATGTGAGAACCTGACAAAATGGGGAAACAAGTCTTTGACAAAATTAGTCAACGGTAGCTGGAAAACTCAGGTTTCATTACTGATTGTCTATAAAGATGAGAGCAGGGCTGTATGTAGGAGAGCAGGTTCTTCTGTATGCTCTGAAATACTTCTCCATATTTCAGTTAGCGATTTGGATGACAGAACTGAGACCGTGCTTATCATATTTTCAGAAGTCTGTGCTGAAGACAAAATATTAATTAAAAATTATCTCAGAAACTGAAGATAAGAACTTGAAAAGCAGAACCCCATTTAATAGGGAAAAGTACAAAATACTTTACCTAGGATGCCACGTTAGTTCCAGTCATGGATGAGTTCCATCCTCTGAAGAAGGTGATTACTTTGCATCACAACCAGAATGATATCATACTACTAGGTAAATTTCAAAGGGAAACAATATAATTTTTTTGAGATTATACTTAAGCAGATCTGTAATCAATTGCTTAAAATCATCAGGACAGGAACTATACTTCATGTGATGCTCCATAACTTAAAAAATAAAGCTGAAAGAAAAAAAAAAAGAAAAAAAATTGCTTATAGAGTGAAACAGGAAAATGGTCTTGGAATACATGAAGACTACATAGAATATATTCTCCTATATTCTTCACGTTCACTTCAGAGTGAGAAGTTGCAGACTAAAGTAGAAAAAGGGGCAGGGGGAATGGACTAGAAAACACTTCCTAACAATAAAGATAGCAAAGTTATGGAAGAAATTGCTTGGAAGTATGGAAATATCTTTGTAAAGAAGTTGGGAAAAACAAAGCCAAAACTAAACCTATCTAGAATGACACAGATATGCTTTGGCTCAGGCAATTTAGCTGATCTGTAAAGTAATTTTCATTTCTTTTTCTGGGATTCTGAAGAGGGTGTGTTAGGGTGTTATATACATCACATAAGTTAATTGAGTATATACATCACATAAGTTAATTGAGTTGGATGAATACATAAACTTATAATACCAGAAGTATTTAAAAATTAAAAGTAATGTTCTTACTGGATTTATAGCTATTAAAACAAAGCTAACAGAAATATTGCAACAACCAAACTTCAATATCATATAAGTATATACATGCCAATAAACTGCCCACAGATTTCACATTCTCCTTTAAATGTATTGAAAAATATGTTTAATAGCAGCAAATTGTAAGCTGATTCTAAAACCTCACCAGTAATTAATTTACAATAAATTGCATTCACTCAACACATAGACAGACTTCTACCCTAAATCCTTGGACCTAGAGTTTTCCTACCACAAATTTATTGGTCCGGCAGGATATTGAGAGCTAAATATCTTCCCTAGTCTCTTCAACCTTGTTTGGAACTAGCCCCATTCTGGAAAAGGGAACTCAAAATCTTTGTTTAGTGAAGACCTGGGAAGTTACTTTCTGTTCTTGGACTCTTTTTCTAGGCAATCCTCCTAAATTATGCTGAAAACTAAAAATATCCACTGACAGTTTTGAATACCAAAATGGAATTAGGTGATAAGGAGTCTAAGGGTATTACAGAAGAGTGGGAAAGTCTCATAGCATCCCCGGAAAACATGTTCTGTATTTAAGCTTTTTTTAAAAAAAAAAAGAAAACTTCCTTGGGATTGACAGAGGCTACAAGTGATTCCTTGTGGTTTTACAAATGAAAAATCATTCTGACTTTCAAATTTGGAAGCCATTAGGCCTTTTGAAAATCATTAAATTACAGTTTCTAAAGAAGATACAGAGACTGTTTAGAAACAGCCATTTTGCTTTCATACCAGATGAGGATCTTTGGGGCATATTTTTAGGCTAACTCACATTTATTTGGTTTACTTCTCATATAAATGTCAATACTTAATTTCACCGTAAGTGTCCACAAACAGGACAAAGGATTACAAACATTGTGTCCAAGAAAACAAAATGCTGAACTTCTAACCTGCTATCTGCTATTGCTCTGGAGCTACGTATCATATGAGTAGCAGACGTGTTGTTATTAAGTTATTGTTTTTAATGGAATCAGAGAAGGTCTTTCCTCTTAACTCCCATAAGGAGGCAAAGGACAATATCCATAGACGATTGGATTTTTAATATAAATGATGCACAGTGTCTAAAAGTTGTTAGTGCCATCCTATGCCTGAAAAAAGATAAGCAGCTTTATTTTCTTTCCTTCTATTACAGTCTACCAGACATTATGATGACAGTGTTGAGAAAGAACGATTGGATTTTGCAATGCAAGTTACACCAGTAGCCCAACACAGGTGCAGTCTTTTAATGCAGAGGTAGGAAAAGTCTGAAGATACCTCAAGACTGAAACTAAATGCCTGATGACTTTAATGCCATTCTGATATTTTATGTCCTTCCAGCAGAAAGTACTTTAGCCATAAGATTAACCCCACAGTGCTGCAACCGGTTCAAGCTAACAGGACAATCAAATCCTTAAGCTAACATCATATTAAAATAAAAAGTATTCAGGATATTTCAATGTCGGTATTATGCAATACTATTCTTTCATTATCTTTGAAGAGCAAAATAGTTGATTTTATATCCATTTCAAGCTTGACTATGTTGTTAAGCCTTAAGTCCTTTTTAATTTTGGGTGCAAGGGTCATATAAATCAATTTTTTTCACATTGCGTGAGGATTTGAAAGCGGTTAATAAGCACTCTAAAGCCTTCTTTTTCTTGATATCAAGTCAGATAAAACACCCAAAAAGCTGCTTTTCTTTTTTATATTTAGTAAGATAGCTCAAAAAAACTCAAGGGAAAAGGTCATGAATGATTGATCCAAATGTATCCCTGTGAAGACACAGAAAGGTTGTTACTTTCCAAAGCTTAGTGTCTTATGTTCAAGTTCATAATTTTGCTTTTGACTTGATACCCTCAACACTGATTCCCACTACTGACTGTCCCAGAGTATGCTCAATAGGTGAACAGCCATCCCTGTGCCAAAATATTCCACTGAGGATTGTTGTATTCAACCACATTATCTTTTACCCTAACTTACTCTCATGCATACATACTCCCAGAATGATTCCATTGCACATCTAGCATTCTTGTGCTCTGGTTCAAACTACATCCCCTCTGGGAATCAACATAGATACAAATATCTGTAGGAACCACAGTAGGTATTACAGGATTTCTCTACAGCAATAAGTAGGAATCTTAAATATAATTCAACAGCTACAATTATGTGGGTTTTCCTGCATAGAAGGACATTGAGTAACCTCATATAATGCAAAGACTTGTGTATAGGAAAAACTTTCTAATTCCAGGGAATGAAGTTTTTGATAGAAGAATCTTCAAGAGCTGCAAAGCTTACAGAATCCAGACTATCCTAGAAACGTCATGTAAATGGTTGGGGCGTACAGTTTGTAAATAGAATATTTGTAGGAAAGAATCTGAATTCCACCTCTATCAAGTAGTGTTGCAGCAGAAATCTGAAGTGAGAAGTGCTGGAGGAAGAAATCAATTGTACTTTTTAATATTTGTGATGCAGAATAGAGTTAATTCAAGGCAAAAGTCAAGATAATGTCTCATTTTATCTTACCAGAATATATACTGCTCTCCAGGGGAAATGTCTTATTCCAAAATACATTAAAAGCAATAACACTACCGTACATGAATGGATTTTATAATTTTGTTATCACATGAAAATAATGAGGAAAAACTTCAAGAATATGATTTTTCAGTCCAAGGGCTAAAAAACCACCTTATATTTATCTGGATAGAGAAAAATTCCTCCCTGCATCTCCATTGGTGCAAATATCAACACTGGTGTCAGAACAATAACTCTTCCATTTGATGAACAGAATTTCTTTGTGTTTGTTTTTTTTCTTTTCAAGTTAAACTGAAGTATCCTATAGAGAAAATGAGTGAAACATAGTATCAAGACCAATGAGAAATACAGACCTTACAGATAAAATGATTGAGAAAAAATTTTTTTTATTTTAATTGAATTATCATAGTTAAAGAGTAAGCTTTCATTAGTAACCCTTCAATACCTTTAAAAATGGATAAAAGAAATACTAAAACCAAATAAAATTTGGAGATTTTTTCCTTCAAAAGTAAACCTTACCTATTACAAGGTTACAGATAGCAAATTACAAAAAAATACTGGTTTTCATCCGACTTTATCATGTTGTCAAGGTAGACCACTTCATTAAAATCACAGCATAGTTTAATTTATAACCCAGAGTTACGTCAATGGAGGCATTTGATGCTGATATCTCACCCAGTCAGTAGCTTGCTATAAAAAAACTCCATGACATTGTGGAGCAAATCCAGGAACAAACAAAATAAAACAAAACAAAACAAAATAAAAAAAAAAATAAAATAAAATAAAAAAACCCTATACCCACAAAAAGCTCTTTGAGTCAAATAACTTTCTTACTTATATACAAGGGCAGAAAATCACCACATTTTAAGACCTTAACAATGGTAGGTTGAAGTTACAAGTATTTAAACCTACAGAATCTGAAGGAAAGCATTAGCTTTTGGGTGCCCCTCATCTTTATTGAGGGTTAGCTAGTGAGGTATTTAAAAAATATAACAAACCATACAGACATCCTTGATCCCTGACTTGTAACTCAAACTGGCTAGCTTCTTTCTGATTTAGACCAGCACTAAGCCTAGCATGTGACTGCGTGCCACACTACATACATACATAGCTCAGACACCACTTTGCAACACAGCTTCTCTTAGACATTTTCATGTTTGATGTCACTCAAACGTATCTGAGTCAAGACCATAGTAAAATCACATTTTTAGTGAAATAAGACACATTTAAATAAATTAAAATAAAAAACATTAATTCTAAGGATGAGGAGCCCACTCAAAAAAACAGGGCCAAAGCAAACAGATTTAGCCTTACTTCATGCTTCCTGACCCCCCAACCCTCACTTCCTGGGATCAAAGCCATGTCTTAGCCCCAGTTCCTTATCTTCCCTTGGCAGTGGGCCCTAATTGCTTGATAGATTCCAGCTGCTTTGATCTTCTGTTTTCTTAACTCATTCCTTCCCTGTACTGAAGCAGTAACCACACAAATGGGGAGGGTTTATTATTCACACATCTGACAAAACTGGTTCCAAGTATCCTTTCAAGAAGTAGAAGTTAAATAAATGTTATAGGAAAAGAATACAGGAAAATCTCCAGAACATTTTAGTATAATTGAAGCCCTCTAAAGTCTGTGAGGTCAAAATCTCTGAGAAATGGCATTTTGCATAAATCTGAATGGAGGGAGCACACACTGGCTTAATCCAGCATTCAGAATTTTCCAGAACAGCTTTTTTCCTTCTTTTTCCCCAGCTTCTTCCAACATTATTGTCAAAAGCAGAGGTGGCTGCTTCTTACTTCAACATCCCTCCTCTAGCAATTGTAAGGGAGACACAGAGAGAAGCAAAAGGCAGCAGGAGCAATTTCTTGTCTCTTTTCCATGGCTCAGTAAGTAGTTTGAGATCCAACGCAATATAATCAGGCAAAATAAGAACTAGTTACACATCCAAACTAATTTAGACTCCAGAATTAAGACAAGAGTTGCTGCAGGGCGTTGTCATGCACATAGGCAGAATATGATACAAGCTACCTTCTATCTGATTTAGATACACTTTGTCCTCAGGATTAATATATCTATATCACAGGCAACATTTCCTATTTTACGGCAGAACTATGTGCTATACAATCCTACTGACTACAGAGGGATTACACAGAATTGAAAGACAGCAATTTGGGCACAAACATGGTATTAATTACAACAGCTTTTGCAGCTCTAGGTCTGCTGCTGCCTGAGAAGAATGATTTAAGCAAACCTCATCATTACATAAACAACTGAGTAGGGGCTCAGTACCAGATAATCCATGGAGAAATACATGCTGGCTTTTCTTCTGCCTAGTTTTCTTCAATGACAATGTTTTTATTTGAAATTTGGAAGAACAAAAACTATTTTAACAAATTCCTTTCCAAGCTGAAAAGTCCGAGAGCTCTTCTGTTTTTCTTTTTTTAGTCTAAGACTTAATATTCTTCTGAAAACCTTGATTAAAATGACAAGTTTACTCAGTTCCTGGAAACCATAACCTGTTGTGTAGTTATTAAAATGCACGTGTCATATTACCTTCTAAAACGTAACTCAAGTTGTGTGAACCAGATCCACAGTAAGAGTTGAAATGCCTATGATGCATGCAATGACCATCAGTAACAAATTCTTCTTGTAGCTTGTTTGGGACTGGTATCACACTATGGCCTGTAAGCTCTGAAGTAAATTATTCAGGGGAAAGGAATCGTGAGATCTATCTGTGCACCTCTCAAAGATTTCTTCAGTTATTTAAGGAGATCTTGGAATATCATTGGAAAGTGTCTTGAAAGGACTAGAGGCTTGCTTAGGAGTATAATGGGGAAACAGATACAGTTGATGAAAACTGAACTCACCTTCTGGGCTGTGAGTGCACATTACCAGTTCACATTGATCTTCTCATTAGTCACCACCACAAGTCATTCTCCACAGGCCTGCTTTCAGTCATGTTATTCCTCAACCTGTACTGAAAATACAAATGGCCCAAAACCAGGTGTAGCACCTTGCACTTGGCCTTACTGAAGCTCATGAGGTTCACACAGGCCCACTTCTCCATCTTGTCCGTGTCTCTCTGGATGATATCTTGTACTTCTGGTGTCACAACTGCATCACTCAGCTTGGTGTCATCTGCAAACCTGCTGAGCATGCACTCAATCTTGTTGTCTGTACCATCAATGAAAATATTAAACACCACTGCTCCCAGAATGGACCCCCAAGGAACACCATTTGTCATGGATCTCCTTCTAGACATAGCCATTGACCACTACCCTCTGAATTCAACCATCTAACCAACTCCTTATTCGCCAATAACCCACCCATCAAATCAATTTCTCTCCAATTTAGAGAGAAGGATGTTGTGGGGGACTATGTCAAATGCTTTACAGAAGCCCAGAGAGTTAACATCCATTGTTTTTCCTATGTCCACTTATGTGATTATCCCGTCATAGAAAGCCAGTAAGTTGCTCAGGCAGGACTTAACCTTGGTGAGGCCATGCTGACTGTCTTGAATCACCTCCCTGTCCTCTGTGTGCTTTATCATGTCTTCTAGAAAGTTCAGAGACAGTACAGCAGTACGTGCACTTCCATGTATGACAAGTGCTCATTTTTGGAGGTAACTACAGAAAGGTGAATATTTTCTCTGTGAAGGATAATTATCAGGAAACTACATGATTTTTAAAGATGATAAATTTGCATTTCATGACATCTCAAGGATCAGATGCTTAGTAGCATAATTCTAATGTTCCCTCAATATATGACATACAAGAATTTGTGCTTATGAATAAGGAGTTTTGTAGATTTATTCTTCACTCTAACTCAGTATGATGCAATTATGGATGTTATGTACTTTACAATAGGATAGGATTAGAAATTTGATTACCAACTACAAAACTAAAAAAATTACAAGATTCATTTATCTTTGGATTCTACTGGTTTTCATTTGTTCTTTTTTCTTTACTGTTAGCATGTCTTGATAATACCTTATCTATTATTATATGTGTTGGATTAAAATTATGGTTCCTCTCCCTTTTGTTCTAGTAGCAAGTATACAAGCATATGGAATCAAAATGTGTTATTTCACCTCTTCACAAGACCAATAGAATTTTTTTTTCCAATGGGGATTGCAAACATACTATCTAAATCTTGTCCTACACTCTATAGGGTAAAGAAGTTCCAGAGCAGTCAGATTTATTGGAGAAGTTCTTATGAAGTTCTAGTATTATGAACTTCTTGTTATACAGCTTATTACAGTAAGCATCGGTGCCAGCTGAAAAATGACATCTCAAACTATAAGATTTTATGCAAAAATAAGGAAATCTGTGTGACACATTATTTGGGACTTCTCAAGGGAAAAAATCAGCTATCACCACATAATGTAAACAAGATCAAGGAATGGATGGAGGAAAAAGACAGCCACCTTAATATATATTAAATAAGCTAAAGTGACCTTCACAATTTGCCAATACATAAGTCTGCTGCTTAGAGATTGTTTAACTTGAGTAATGAATGTTGTAAGAGCCTGACCTCCCTGCAGTTTGAGTATCCTGCACACTTTGCTCTTTTCTCCTCCATTGCACAGTAACTCTACAGAATTCAGAAATACAGACTGATTTGAAGAAAAGCACGTAAGAGCAGGACTCACCAGACACCTAAGCAGGGTGTTACAGAATCACAGAATAACCAGGCTGGAAGGGACCCATTGGATCTTCTAGTCCAACCATTCCTATCTAACACTAAACCAAGTCCCTCAAGATCTCATCCACCCGTGCCTTAAACACCTCCAGGGAAGGGGAATCAAACACCTCCCTGGGCAACCTATTCCAACGCCCAATGACCCTTTCTGTGAAAAACCTCCTCCTAATCTCCAGCCTAAATCTCCCCTGGTGGAGCTTGAGGCCATTCCCTCTTGTCCTGTTCCCTGTCACTTCGAAGAAGAGGCCAGCTCCCTCCTCTCCACAACCTCCTTTCAGGTAATTGTAGAGAGTAATGAGGTCTCCTCTCAGCCTCCTCTTCCCCAGGCTAAACAACCCCAGCTCTCTCAGCCGCTCCTCATAGGTTCTGTTCTCCAGCCCCTTCACCAGCCTCATCGCTCTTCTCTGGACTTGCTCCAGAGCCTCAACATCCTTCCTTACATGACATTAAGTACAGAAAACACTGATCTATTAAATTGTACTCTACTAAAAGTTAAAGGGTGATAACTAATGAGATTAAGTATTTCTGTATAAACTACTTGGACGCCTAGTCCTTCTTTGAAATTTGCTTTGTGTTTCCTCCTTACCAAATTAAATGCAACAGTAAATAACTTGAAGTTATGCAATAGACTTTGAGGGTGTATGGAACTGGCTGTTGACAAGACTTTGGGAGAAAATATTGAACTGAGTGTAGGAATTAAGGACAAATCAGTTCTGTGTTTTGTGAAATTGACTTATTTCTGTTTTTAAAATATTAACATGAATATGACATGAATATGAAATAACATTATAGCACTTAACTTTTTGTAGCCACATTATAATTACTAATGGAGTTTTTGCAAACAATTATGAATTAAATCATATAACCATACTAGGAATTAGTTTATAATTACCATAAAACCACAAATGACAAATCCCAACACAGAATCTTCAGTCCAAAAAGATGGCAATGGATCACAGTTTACAGCCTAAACCAAGATAAGTTTCTAATTAATCTGATAAACAAATATGACTTATTTACATGAATTAAGCTGCATGTTATTATAAAATTACACAATGTAACTTTTAAAGCAGAATTTAAAAATTGTATATGCTTTATAAATTATAGGGAGAATGGCTAATATAGTAACTTTTTTTATGTAAGTTAATACAGAACATACCCAAATATTGTATTATTGGAAAAGTGCACTAGGGCAAATCCTAGAGATGAAGTAATAGTGTAAGTCAGCCAAGGTTTCTCTTTCCTAGCCTGCTTTAAGTGATGTTTTTGTCACAGACATAATTAATGACACACGCTGTTGGAGTGAATGTGGAAAAAACTTCACACAAGAAATGTAATAGTTCTATTTTCCTTGCCAGATATAAATTGATTCCATATACTATTACCACAAATCCTGTGAATACTCTGTTCTGTGAGGAAACATACTTTGCTGGCACAAATATTTTTGTTGCAGTTTTGCTGGTTCTAGTCAATTTTAAAACTACTCTTTGTTGCTTGAACTTTTATTAGAGGCAGAGGGTTTCCATGAGTAAGATGAAGGCTTAGCTTATGCCACTATAAAAGCTTGAGAAAATCACTGCAGCTTCCTTGTCATTTTTGTCTGCTCAGTTTTTCTTTAATTTGAACAAAAATGTGCTTTATGATTTGACTGCCATATTTAAAGAAACTCTTTCAAAGATACTGGTCATTTGAGGTTGCATCCCTTAATTGGATGAAATCTAAGGAAGAGAAAAATGCAACAAAATAATCAAACTTTGTTTCCCTTTCAGTAAAGCTTTTACAGTTCAAAGCAAAGTTCAGCATAAGCCCATGCCAGTGCACTGTTTTAATACAAAGGAATTCATGAAATCAGGGTCAAAACTTTTATCTAGGGTGGGATTTTTTTACTTGTGACATTCAAATGAGATAAGATGTCTCCTTGGCTTCCCTGTACACTGCAAAGCTTTACTTCTCCTTTTCCCTTTGCTTCTAGGTCCCATATAACCGATTCTGACCAAGTATTAGCTGTTACATCCAACTCCCAGAAATTTTTACTGAGCTACAGTTATTCCTAGTGATTCATATGTCTGAGAATCTTAGTGAAAAATAAACTATTGGAACCCTTAAAATAAGTAACTTGGCTCTTTAAATGCATAGGGTCTCTTGAAGAGATTGCAAGGAGAGGAGAAATGTAAGAGGAGTGGGAGGGCGTGTGGAATACCAGCATTGGGAAAGCATTTGTCTTTATCACCTTACCCTGGGGCCAGATGCAGAAAGCCATGGGCAACTTACCTCCCAGATGCAATGACTAATTATGCATAAACATATCAAAGACATTTCCTCCTTTCCAATAAAACATCAAATTTTCCTCAAGAGAGTGAAGGAGAATTTTTTTTAAAAAACTAGACATACAGAAGTCTTGCACTCTTATCTAAATTGGTCATTACCTTTCCAATAAATCTTTCTATGTAACATCCTTTGTTCCACTTCATGTGAATTTAGCTATGCAGTCTTATCCACATAGAATAAAATTTTCAGCAGATAACAATCAGTAAAGATTCAAAATCCGAAAAACTTGCTGCTATGCTTGCTATTGACTCCCTCAGGGATGACAGCAAGCTGCTTCATCTATTTATAGGTCTGTTTACTCACTATGAAAATTAAGGAGAAAGTCATAGTGTTTATAAAGCTACATATATGCTACATTGTAACTACATCCTAATTAAAAATCTATATAACTTGTTTGACTATGTACACCACCAGTACCTTCATGCATCCTTCTGACTTATGCTTCTTAGCATTTCTATAAGACTTATATTATTGCTTTACTGAACAATTTTAGGTCTGATATTCTCCATGCTATATTGTATACTGTCCTGTAAACAATGAAAAGTAAGAAATGCATTATTCCTTTAAATTCTGAAGTCTACATTTCAGGGTGTTCAGAGGGGAAAAAAATCTACATTTGAGTCATGTGCATGGCAGAAATGTATCAAGTAGAAAAGAAAATTGAATTAAGAGAGGAGAAGTAAAAATGCTGACAGCATGAGGCTTTCAACTCCCTGAAAACTGGATTGCATTCCTCCAGGAAGGAACTGCAACTAATTTAGAGATTGTTAACTTGAATCAATAGCTAACGAATTTCGCAAATTTGGTAGTGATAGAAAAAGCTCAGTTGCAGTGAATTCTTTGCTGACAATAACTTCTTTTCTCATCTCCTAATACAAAGGTTGTTGTCTTTCATAACATCAGAAGAGTTCCCACTGGCTGGATGTGTGATTCTGCTATGTATAAAAACCAGCACAACAGCCAAGTCCTTTCTCAAAAATAGCTTTCAGCTCCTTCTTTTCCTGCAGCTCACAACAAGGGGACTGAGTTCCCTGTTTGTTACAGTCATTGGAATTGTATCCTCTGTCTTAGTTTTGCATTACCCAGGCTAGATTTCCCCATTCCCCAGAATCTTGAGCAATCTGCTCTAAGATCTCATTAGCTGCAATATTTATGTGTTCAACATTGGTTGAACACAAAAGGAAATTAGATTCATGAGCTTTGTCTTCTGTTAGTTACACAGAGAATAACTGTTTTCATGTGTGCATTCAGACAGGCAAAGAGATAAAAAAGAGACTAGCGTGTACTTCTCTACTTCCTTTGTCTACTCCTGAGCTGCCTTCTAGCTATGATTGTGTTTTTGAGCCTTTTGCAGACACTCTGAATTGAGTTCCTTTTCCTCTCTGTATTTCTTACAAAATCATAGAATCATAGAATAACCAAGTTGGAAGAGGCCCACCAGATCATTGAGTCCAACCATAAATACTGGACCAACATAAACCATAAACCATAAACTATAAACCATAAACCATGTTTGGAGCCTTCCATGCTCCTGGCCACTGTGCACTCTCCCTCTGAGTCTTTATGTCCTAGCAGTTAGACATTATGCGTTTGTTTCCCCACTAGGGAAATTACATCACTCCAAGTACTGGCTCTGGGGAGGTTGGGGGAAGACTAAAACTTCCTCTTGTTTCTTCTTTTATTGTTTTTCCCTTGTTCTTGTCTTAGGCACATTTATGCACTGTTAAGAACAGACTGGTGACATGCTTGTAGAAAACTCCTCTGCTCCTTAACTCAAACAGCATGTGAACACCAAAAAGTAGCAGGTATGTTCACAAACACCCAGGGAATCTTTCATATAAGTTCTATTTTTTCCATCTTAACAGAAAACTCAAATACACAGTAATAACTAAACTAAATCACATTGTCTTGCCAATGCAGTGAATCACCAGAACTTTCCATGGTAATAAGATGAATAAGCGTATTCTTTAGACTTTTGCAGTCATCTATGCTTGACAGAAAAATGAACCTTTGACATTACTTCTGGACCTACAGTCCTCTGCTCCTAGTAAAACATGGGTTTGCATGAAGACTTTTTGCCAAGTAGATGATAAAGGAGTTATGTGTTTTTAGATCAAAACTGAATGTTATATATCTTGTCATTATGAGTCAACATAGTTTTTAACTAAGTTACTCCGTGAGCAAGGTGAAAATCAGCAACAGCTGTATCACAGGACTTTGGAAACCTTGTTTACACACTGTATGGATATGCACATAGTGATTCAGGGATAATCAAAAAACACACCAGGCTCCTGATAGTGAAAAGGCTACCACCTATTTCATTGATTTTTCTTCTGGTTTAAAACAAAGTGTGATACATAGTCCAACTGATTCATCAATGGTATTGACATAACATGCAGTGAAAGCACACAATACTGCAGAAACCCAGAAATTCTCTTTCTGTCAGGTCTTTACAGAGATTTCAGTGTACTATTTCATATTGCTGGGAAAAACGACATGTGGAAATGTTAAATTTGCATAAAAGATGTTTTCTGAATGTAACTAAGATAATCTAACTCCAGTTCTCATAATATAGTATTTCCCAGTGTGTGAGAAGATCATGCTTAGTAACTCAGTTTGAGCACTTCAGACATATGCAGTTCCTATAACAATCAGAATAAAGAAAGGCAATCCGTCAATTTAAGGACTTCAATCATATTAACAAGCTTTTTTTAAATTTTATTTTAACATTCTGTAAACTAACAGGGAATCAGTGACATTAAACTTCCTGTACAACATACTCTTGACTACCAAGAACAATGAGCGAAGAACTCTTCATGCATGAGAGTACTGCAGCCATGAAGGAAAATACCATGTCACTGGGATACAGAAGCTAATATTTCATATGGATTTAAGAGTCATGTTTGATTTCAAACCTTTGGAGATATGAAGTCCATCTTGAGATATTACCAAAGTCAATGGAAGAGAGGCAGGGCTCCTGCTAGGGTTAGTCAGTGAAATTGATTGATTTCTGCGGGATCAAATGATAACCTTAGAAATAGCTTATGACTAGTCATTCCATTACGTGCCACATTCAGAATGTGGTCATTTAAAAACATATGTAACATTATGTCACACACTCAAGCTATAACAAACTACCTGCTATTTTCTGCTTGTATGTTTTAGATATGCTTACATATGCTTTTATGCTTGAAAGTTTTACATTCATAGGGTGTTATTTTTAGGGCAAACAAATTTCTAAGTCAATATCATGTTTAAACATCACTGTTAAGATGCTGTTTAATTCCAGTTTCAGATAGCACTGAAGTTGTTAATGGAGGTGTAATAATAACTCCTTTTGTTTCTGAATAGTCATACTATTACCTCCTCTACACATTCTAGCTTAGTACTATTTATTATGTCTTGCCTTTGTGATTTTTGTGATCCAGACAACTTAGACTGAGAGTAGAATTTTGAGAGGTAGAATGTCATGTAGACTGCAAAATAATTAACTACTGTGTCTATAGTAAACATATATAATTTTTTTATGTATCATGCCTAGTACAGAGGTAATGTAATTAGCTCATTTGTTTAATGTTTCTTCATCTAGTAATGATGTAATTGGTTTTTATTTTGAAAGCACTCATGTTATTCCAATACAATTTAATTTAAACCTACTGTAAGATTTAGTGCACTAGTTCTTGTGATTCTGTGAAGGCATATAAATTCCTCCTACTCCTCCACCTCAGACCCTGAAACATCTACCCCATTACAGCTGATGGAAAGCAGCCACATGGCATACCACTTTCTAAGTTCAACTGAGTAAAACCCTGGAATGTAACAGATGCATGATTAAACCTTTGCTCTTGAGAGGATGTATCAGTTGATTTGAAGGAGTCACTGTGCCTCCTTTTGGAAATCTCTGTTTAAACAGAGAAATAAACAGGAGTCTTCCACTAACTTCACTGGATTTTGCCTTAAATCTTGCAATGACACCAAAATACATATTAATCTATAAGGTATCGTGGAGATTTTCTTTTCCAGAATGACCTCTTCTCTTATCCCATCTTTTTGTTCCTTTACCTGTTCCTATTTCCTTTTACTCTGCCATACTATAGAACATCACTGTCCCAGAATTATTTTTTGATTCAGGACTCAGAATCTGGACTTAATGGTCCCAATATGGGAGAAAGGAGAAAAGACAACTTATTTCTAAGATAATTGAAAAGATTAAGTCTGTACAGCTTTCAGTACAGGCTGAAAAATTACTGAACATTTCGTTTTGCTTCATACCAAATCTGCTCCTGACGTCCAGATTTTCATAGGCAGAATTGGTATTTTGGCCAAAGACACATTGGATATGTGTTGGATATTAAAATGGAAATTAAAGCCGAACTACACAAGATAGCTATGCTCCACTTTCTCCAAATGGATGTTACAACCCTACCTGCACCTGCTTATTTTGGCTGGATTGCTAGGTACATCTTATGAAATGCAGAATGACCAAGTCTGCCTTGAAGGCTAGGGACCCTTCAGCCATCTCAGCCAGTTGCTTTTCTGTGCCCAAGAAGCTCAGTAGATTGCAAGAAAATCCTGTCACATGAGATTCTTAACACATGAACCGAGTACTTGCACTTTAAAAATCTATTTAAGCCATTGTACCTGTGCAGTTCAAGAAAATCTAGTACATCCCAAGAAGCATAAAGTGGCATAGAAAGTCTTTGTGGCAGAGACGTATTCCAGAGGAGCTCACCAGAATGCTTGAGAGGAAAGAATTAGTCATCATTAATCATCAGGGAGAACTAAGCTATCATGAGAAGTTAAAACACAAATAGTAAAATTGTTGCTGCATGTATTTGCATTGTTTGAGATTACATCACCCTGCAAATGCTATGTGCCTTAGACAGAAATGATAATATTAATTTAGTTACTTTCTGCAGAAATCATCTTGAAACACAATGTAGTTGAAGACAAGGAATTAGAAAAGATCTATGTAATCAAGGATGCACTTTTATCTTGTGTCTTAAAAAAAATCATGAAAAACATCCTCTATGTTAGTGTATTGTTTCATACTATATTCTGTTCCTGTAACAGACAGCTCCTCAAAATTATTTTCTTTACACATGAGAAGGGAGACAGCCTCTATAGGCTTTCTTTCATTTTTATAGTTTCAAAATCAAAGTTCAAGAGGTAAGAAATCTCATAATTTATTTTCCTGTTGCTAGCCTACTTTTCATTCCTTTATTGCACTGCAAAGCTTTTATGTACGTGGCACACAATGTTGTAGACTATACTAAAATATATAGACAAAATGAACTACATGAGAGTTGGAAGAGCAACTACTTCACTTGCAATTTAAACCCTTTGCCTTAACCACCTCACAACCTCATAGTTTTAACACACAGTGTGTCATTTTGAAATTACTTTTTTCCTATCTGATTCACCATCATCCTCTTCTAAACAACAGGTGTGGGTACAGAGGGAGCTGATAAAAAAAAGAAACATCATGATCATGATGTTCCTTCATTATTTGGAAAGCTAAAAAATTATTAGTTATAACTAATCCATTGATTTATTAAGGATAAATTCCTTTACATTTGTTCCTTTAAAATATGATAGCCTCCATGTTTCTACTAAATTCTTGGCAGTGTATATAATAATCATGGAATCATAAGTTCAAAGAGTCACTAGGTTGGAAAAGACCTCATAGATCACTGAGTCCATGCATTCCTATCAGTCCCTAAACTATGTCCCTGAGCACCTCATCCACCTGTCTTTTCAATACCTCGAGGGATGATGACTCAACCACCTCCCTAGGCAGCCTGTTCCAGTGCCTCATGACCATTTCTGTGAATTTTTTTCCTGATATCCAGTCTCAATCTCCCCTAGTGCAGCTTGAGGTCATTATTCCTTGCCCTATCACCTACCACTTGGGAGAAAAGGCCAGCACCCTCCTCCTCTCTAAAACCTACTTTCAGGTAGTTGTAAAGAGCAATAAGGTATCCCCACAACCTCCTCTTCTCAAGGCTAAACAACCCCAGTTCCCTCATGGATGAGGGAGGTTGCTATAGATCTTGGCCACCTGGGCACACCGCTGGCTCATGTTTAGGCAGCTGTCAACCCACACCCCCACATCCTTCTCCTCCAGACAGTTTTCTAGACAATCTTCCCCTAGTCTGTAGTATTGTACACGGTTGTTGTGCCCCAAGTGCAGGACTCAGCATTTGGTCTCATTGGTCTCAGCCTGGCAGTCCAGCCTGCTGAGATCACTCTGAAGAGCCTCCCTACCTTCTATCAGATCAACACTTCCACCCAGCAAACTTACTTAGGGTGCATTTGATCTCCTCATCCAGATCATTGATAAAGACATTGAACAGGGCTGGACCCAGCACTGAGGCCTGGGGAACACCACTTGTAACCGGCCTTCAGCTGGATTTGACTCCACTTACCATGACATATCTAACCAGGTTTTCACCCAAGGGAGTGTGCACCTGTCCAGTCCAGAGTCCTAGGCAGAATGCTGTGAGAAACTGTGTCAAAGGCTTTACTGAAGTCCAGGAAGACCACATCCACAGCCAAGTCACTTTGTCATAGAAGGCGACGAGGTTAGTTTGCTAAGACCTGCCCTTCGTGAACCCATGTTGACAGGGCCTGATCACTCGGTTCTCTTGCATGTGCTTCATGATAGCACTCAAGATCACCTGTTCCATGACTTTCCCTGGCACTGAGGTCAGACTGACTGGCCTGTAGTTCTCTGGATCCTCCCTGCGACCCTACTTGTAGATGGGCACAACATCAGCCAGCCTCCAGTCCAGTGGGACTTCCTCAGTCTTCCAGGACCGCTGGAAGAATACGGAAAGGGGTTTGGCAAGCATGTCTGCCAACTCTCTCAATACTCTTGGGTGGATCCAATACGGTCGCATAGACTTGTGAGTGTCTAATTGAACAAGGAAGTCTCTAACTACCTCCTCTTGGATCATGCGAGCTTTGTTCTGCTCCTCTAGATCCTGGTGTCCCACAGTACTTTTGGCTATGTTGGTGTGATCAGCAAGTCCAGGGAGGTGATTCTCCCTCTGTACTCAGCACTAGTGAGACCGCTCCTTGAATACTGTGTCCAGTTCTGGGCCCCTCACCACAAGAAGGATGTTGAGGCTCTGGAGCAAGTCCAGAGAAAAGCAATGAAGCTGGTGAAGGGGCTGGAGAAAAGAACATATGAGGAGCGGCTGAGAGAGCTGGGGTTGTTTAGCCTGGAGAAGAGGAGGCTGAGAGGAGACCTCATTACTCTCTACAACTACCTGAAAGGAGGTTGTGGAGAGGAGGGAGCTGGCCTCTTCTCCAAAGTGACAGGGTACAGGACAAGAGAGAATGGCCTCAAGCTCCACCAGGGGAGATTTAGGCTAGAGATTAGGAGGAAGTTTTTCACCGAAAGGGTCATTGGGTATTGGAATAGGTTGCCGAGGGAGGTGGTTGATTCCCCTTCCCTGGAGGTGTTTAAGGCACGGGTGGATGAGGTCTTGAGGGACTTGGTTTAGTGTTAGATAGGAATGGTTGGACTAGAAGATCCAATGGGTCCCTTCCAACCTGGTTGTTCTATGATTCTATGATTCTATGATAAACCCTTTATATTCAGCAGTAACTCAGCACTTGGCCAGGCACACAGGTTTTCTAGACTTTTATCTGTTATTTGCTTCGGAATTTATTCCAGCAACAACAGTTATCTTGGTTGGCTTAGTGCAAGTGTCTGTGTGTCAAGTTCTTTAGTTGTCACGTCATTTTTTCTTAGGGGTAGGTAGAGAAGACCAATCAGGCATAAAGATTCTATTTTCTGTTATATGTGACATGCATAGATGTATTTAGTACAAAGGCCATTTCACTTCTTTGAATATAAATGCTTGGTCTTCTTTCAGTCACAAACTTAATCTTGTTTTCTCATTTTTCCTCTACATGAACTTTATGTTGTGGTTGTTGTTTTAAGTTGGAATTATCATTTTAAATATCATCTAGCACAGTTTGTTTTTTACTCTGAGTCCAGGCTAGGAGTTCTCATTAGAGGATAAAAGAAGCTGACTAATTCTCAGCTGGTTAGTCACAAAAATGAGGAGTCTCAGTGCTGTTTTTAGTGAGTGTCAAAAATTAAGAACTTCAGACCAAAAGAAGGGCAACTCTTTTGTCATCTACCTCTGTAACCAAATAACTTGTCTTAGTGAAGACAACTTTTCAATTTGTCCACAAATTTGTAACAAAACCTGAACCTTAGAGCAGGATCTAATCTGCTCTGATTGTTCCATATAGAATCACTAATTCTAGAATAAATCTCTTAAAGACTAGGTTTTCCACATTTTGCAATTAAGTTTTAAAGTTTTCCAATCCTTACTTTTGTCTGAGCTGAACACTCCAACTATCCATGGGTTTTTTTTGAAATTGAGTAAATTAATTGATGAAATTTCTAGCTTTTCAATCATATACATGTTTTTAATAAGATTTACAGATAAATAAATTATATTATGAGTTATTTAGAGAGACAACAATCATATGCTGAACACTAAGGTCTTCCTTGAAGTAAGTAAAACATCAAATAAGATTTTTTTATAGCAATTTGCATTGGCTATTCATTGGCCTTTCCTTGCTTCTCTGAATTTAAGTTCCAGACTGTAGAATGTCCTTCAAACTGTATCCTCCCAATTATTTAAAATGTAACTTCCATGGTAATGGAATAATTGTTCCACATGCTTAATTCATGCATCTATTCCCCTCTCCTTTTGTGCCTGATTGTGAGATATTCAAAGCCTAAGCCAGATTTGGCCACTAAGTAACTCTCTTGAATGGAAAAGATGCAAAATGCCTGTGGAGAGATCACAAAACATTGTTCTGGTTTCTTCACCCTGTATTGAACATATTGAGATAAAATGGTACTATTCTATCTGTCCAATTATATGGGATAAACTATTGTTAAAATGGTTTCATGGTCAGACATTCTTTGTATTCCTTCCTCTTAAGTTGAGGGGTTTGCCAATACATGGCAATTGTTTGTCATCAGTCAGATTTTTGCCTCATTTTAGGTGAAGAAGGAAGTCTGTACTTCAGCACCTGAAATAAATTTTTTTAGGATATGCCAAAGAACTGCTTCTGATTTATTAAAAAAGGGAGGATTTTATGAAATGTAGCTTTGAGATTTACTTGATAACATATGAAATCCACCAGTTTTAATTTCCTTCACCATTTTTTGACTGATATTCAGAACATTTATTTTGACATTATTTTGGCACATTAACTCAGCATATTCTGATGCATTCTGAAGAAGGAGCCTTTTCATATGGTGTTTTTAGAAAGCCTGAGCAAGAAAAACAATTAAAAAGTGCTTACAGGATTTTTTTGGTTGCTGAATGGAATATTATAACTAAAACTTTCCATAGACATTCTTTGAAATGTTTGCAATTTTATCTTCATATTATAAATAACTGAAAAATACAGTTTATTTAAACATCAGATACAAATTACCTCTAAATATTACCTATAGAAAAGCTTGAATTAAGGATTATAGTTTACTTGCACTTAAACAAGTGATTATAGATACATCATGTCTTAAATAAGAAAAAGCAAATAAAATCTGGTTGGCTTATTGTAGGCCAATGTTACAAAGATACTTCACAAACTTCTTGGACCAAGCAAGTTTTTAAATCAGTGCATTTTTTCATTCATCAGGATTTTTTTTCCTATCTGAGGGCTTCGCCATAAAGACACAACTGAAAATAATAAGAATTAAATTCCACTTAAACTGAATAGTAATATGCACAGAACGGGGGGGGGGCGGTTATGCCTAAATTGTCATCAAGGCTTACCTAGTTGTTCTGCGGAATAAGTGTTACTATGAATCAAGCTTCTAAACTGCTGTGCTTGATTTGATTTTCTTGAAGTGAAGACGTGGGTATTCCTGGTCTATGGAAAAACTGCAATCTAGCCTGTAAAAAAAAAAAAAGGTAAGGAGTGAACAAGTTATTGACCTTTGATTTCTTTTCACACTGAGCAAAAAAAAAACTATGGGAGCATCAGAAAATGTTCAGGGAAAGGAAGAGAATAGATACTAGTATTCTGTAAGGAAAAGAAATATATTTTCTCTCTTTTCACCAAAGATAACTACTAGTTTTGAAGAATCTTGCCTAGATGTCTGTCTCACACACAGAGCCTAGTTGTGTTAAGGCAAACAAAAATAAGAGTGGGAATTAAAGTCAGAAATTTAAATATGAAGGAAGTCTTGAAATTACAGCTACATGACAGAAGCAGGAAATTTAGTGAACAAAGTAAACTACTTCCAGATACAGTGCTACATTTCTAAAATCCAGAAAAATCTTATTATAAGTATAGTTTATGGAGGGAGATAGTTACCTGAAAGATCTTATGATGAAAAAAGTTGGCTGCAATAATAACAGGACTAAAATTAAATACTGATTTATTTTATTGTTGAAAATCTTTAATAATCCATCACTGATAATTAATCTATGCTTGATTTTCCTGATATTCAGCAAGTAAAAGGGTTTTTCTTTCCAGTCTGCCAACAGTTATGTACACTATACTCTTTAACTTAATGAATATATAATCTTGGAGTAAAAATATATTTGATTTAACAATACAAATAAAGTTCATCTGTGAAATGTAGAAAGGCTTTAACTTGACAGTGTTGTGAGACTGTCTTGTCAGTCAGCCTCTTAAAATTAATTTTTATAGTTCTTTATCAGTTTGGAAACACTGTGATGTTGTTGCAGAGAACTCTAACTTCAGTTATCTGTAGGCCTTGTTCTTACCTTAAGAATCACACACAAACTTTATGTCTTTTTTTCCCAAGCTTTCCAGAGGTATGCAGCATTTGCCTGACTTTTAAGCCAGTAGATCAGAAGACTACAAATGTCTGTTCAAATGTCTATTGGACTACTTAAATCATGATGTGAGAAGGATTAGGCACAGATGATCAAACATGAGATACAGGAATACACTCATAAAATTAGATACCTATTGAGAGAATTCTTCTTAGGTCTTTAAACTGACACTAAAAAACAGCTAGTATCATCTATGCAGCACAGCACAAAGGCAGAGTTAGCCATGCAGGTGTCCAAATATGGCTTCTTTCAAGAAGAGTGAAACCAAAACTGGAAATAGTTGCTTTTCAGCAAAGCTAATTAGTTTGCAAGCAGTATCACAGTCATGCATCTTGGCCATTTTTAGTCATTGTCAACTTGGAAATCTCTGCCTCTGCCTTTCTATTGTGAAGACAGCCCAAGAATACACAGCACACAGATTTAACATAGAGCCCATGGAGTCAGAAAAAGAAAAAACCGTACCTGAAGATAATAAGATGCTTTCATGCCCACCTGACTGTGTGTGTCTCCCAACCACAATGTAGTTCAGACAGCTCAAAAGCCTGGGCCACATTTCAGCTTGTGCAAGTAGATCATAGTCTCACTCTAAACATCTTCATTGTGGTAACGAAATGTCTGTGCTCTTAGCATTTTCTTCCAGCCTTCATCCTTGGCTTCATTCTCTTTTGGTGAGCTGGAGACTAGAACAGGTTCTCTAGGGAGCAGTCTACAGTTGTATTGCAGAGATCCTATGCCGAGGCAAGTTTCTTTCAACAGGAAGCAGGCTTTAAGAATATATTATGCATCTTCAATCTTCTACTTGGTGTAAAGATACTGGAACAGATTTAAGGATATTACCCAACCACTCTAATAGCACTGTTTCCTTTAATACCATTCTAAAGAGCAACAGTTTAACACTGACTTGAAAAGTCCATTGATATATATTGTATTGCCAATGCTATTTTCTCTGTTTTCTCTCTAAATGTCCTTTCCATGTATTGTCTATTGCTATAGGTTGACAGATTGGAAAAGTTTATAGTGTTGAGTATAGAGATTGAAAGATATAGATGGATGACATCCTAATTGCAGCAGAACTATACACAACTATAGAATTCATTATGTAAAAATGGATTTTTTTTCTTTATTTCTGATGCAACAAGTGTTGTATACTGAGTGAAAATCAGGAAAGTACAAGGTATAAATCACAGGTTACTTGAACAGCTTTCCTAATATTTTTCTATTTTCTCTTCCATGTTAAGACAAAATACTGCACGGTAAATATTTATCAAGAGGCTTAAAACCTATCAGGGATGTGACAAGATTACAGTGCAAATTAATAGGTGTATCCATGTCACACAATGGAATATTATATGGAGACCCTTGAGTAGGGACAACAACATTAACATGACATTTCACTACTTCACTAAAATGTTAATGATCTTGTGCAATAGAACACATTTATAAGTACATCTTACTTTTTAAAATAGTCTGATTATCATTTTTTATTTTGTAGAAAAATTGCGATGTGATTGGCTTGGCGTTTTCCTCTCCTGCACCACTTTAATTCCTGTATTTTTCCAGTTGCAGAGGCCAAGTTTATTCCCTAGCTTCTTAAGCTGCGATAGTTAATAAATTGAAAAGATTATAGGAAAGCAAGCATCATTTGTATATACATAGCTGGATATATTAAATATTATTTAGGAAGTAACAAAAGCAAGGGCACCTTTCTACAAAACAAAACAAAACCCATCAAAGTACTTCTTTCTAGAGTGGATAACACTGACTTACTCATTTATTCTATGATTCTATGAAAGAAGTATTGGAGACTGGACTTCAGTATGTTTTGCCACTGTGTTTCCCAAAGACTCCTGTGCTGGTTCCCTTTTAACCTAATGCCTTGTTCTAATTTAGTATTAGTTTCAAGGAAAGATAGTTTACTAGCTATTTACTGTCTTCAAATGAAACACTTGAGAAGGGAATGTCCTTGCATACCCCATGAATGAGAGCTACGAATAACAAAAGCATTTCAGTGTATACACTTTTGAAAGTAGTTTTCCACAATTTTTGTGCTGATAAATCAAGTCAAATACTACATGGCTTTTAGAACTGATTTAATTTTTTCCTCTCTAGCATCATTGTGGCTACTATGCAAGACAGTAAAAGCAAAATTCTTGTATCTATTCTTCTTGCACCTGTTCCCTTTCTGTAATGTTTCTTCCAAGAGAAGAAATATTAGGAGTGCTTTGCTTTTGCTTTGACTCTGAGAGCTAAAGTCATGATGCAGCTTTTCTGGAAAACTGTTCAGGGCAGGCTGAACAAGTTGGGCTAAAATATGTTAAGAAGTATGCTTTTCCTGTCTGAAGAAAAAGAACCAAACAGCATCATCCCAAATACTATATTTGGAGGCTGAAACCAAAAGTCTTGAATGGGATGTACTATGAGTAGCAACGTTGAGGCCTTCAGTCTATTTTTGGATATTGGTCCGCGATAACAGTAGATTAAGAGCTCAAATTGCTGCTGCAGTTTGCCAAGTAAGTACTCTGTAGTGCCACTAGGCTGTGATGGTTTTTGCATTACACTTAAAAACACTGCTGGGAGAGACATCATGCTGCTGGCTAGTAGTGTAATTTCTGCAAATATAGGTTCACTAATGGAGCAAGCTGCAAAATGCCTCCAGGCTTGCCAATACTATAAAGTATTTGATTTCCACCCTTTCTCCCCTCTTTGGCTCTCATATTCCTTCCTTAAGTCCCATTTAAACTTTAATAATAGGAGCGTTTGCACTTGTCATGGGTATCTGAATTCATTTTCAGCTGCTTCTACTGCATGCTTTCTGAGCAGCAGTCTTGGAATCTAATTCAATGTGGGAGCAGGGGCATAATGCTACTTCTACTATTTCCCACATCTCTTCCCTATTCCCCATCTTCTTCCCTGCAAACAGAAGAACAGACATCCATTTTAAAGGAAGATGGCACCTGCAGCTTTTTGTAGAAAGCATGGGTGATAACAATGCTTCGGCCATGGTAGAGAGAGGAGTGCTGGAGCAGTTGTTGTGCTCCTGCATCATGGAGTGCTGTGGCTACCCAGATTTGTCCTTGTACAATCTTACATTCAGAACTTGTAGTGGAATATCTCTGAGTAGCACAGGACTCAACACAGTCCAGAATGGAATGGAAAAATGTTGACTCCCTCAGTCTGAAGTAAGCCTTCAGCTAGCAGGGCTTTTCACCAGCCTACCCAGTTCAGAAAACTGCTTCTTATTCACATCATCCTGACCTGCTTCTTGTAGTTTATTTCATCTCTGCCCTCTGACAGAGCAGCCTCTTTAAGTTCTGTGGAGATGCTGTACAGCCTTGGAGATGAGGAAGGATTTCCAGCCCTCCTGGGCAGCTCCAGCTTTTGATGGAATAGCCTGGAAAACATGTGGGTTAGCAGTGCTGCCAGTACCTGTGCCTCCTCCCTCCCAGTCCAGACACTGGATGCAAGGCAACAATCTGTGGGAAGATTTTACAGAGAACAAGGCCTGGATGCTGTGAGAATGCTTGATACTGAACAACTCTAATGAGACCTTGAAGCAGAGAGCTGAAAGATAAACACAGGCCAGCTGGGAGGAACCCAGCAGCTAGTTCGGTGGGAGCGAGTACCACCTGAAAGGAAAACAATGGACATGAACTGTCAACATAGCCAACTTTAGTATAACTTGGTTTCTTGGCATGCATGGTAGCTTAGCCAATAATATGTTGGTAATAGCCTTATGGACAGCTACCTTTAACCAATAGTACACTGTAGTCACCCTCGTGGGCACACAGTAATGTAACCGAATGGGGTATATAGAAAGACAGCTAAGCTGAATAAAGGTGCTTGCTGACTGATCAGATTGATCTCTGCATCTGCTTTACAACAAATGGCGCCTGAGTTTGGGGTATTTGAATTACCTGCTGGAGCTTCTCTGAACAAATACAGATTGGAATGAGTCACGCATCCACTTTAAGAAGACTCCAGGAGTCTTGGATCTGCTATAAGGCAAGCGGCGGTCGATGGGGGGAGGATGGGTTTTCACGCTTTCGCAGAACGAGCTAGCAGTGATAAAGCCCCCCCAGAATATATCCTCTCTAAGAGAAAGATGAAATATGACAAGATTTGTCTAACTGAACTATTGAAATCAGCTACTAAGTTGCTTGGTCCCTGGTAGAAAGTTTTTGAAGTGTTAAAGGCTCATGTCAACTCTAAAAAGCAAAGCGATCACTCTAAGCCGAGTGCACTAACCTCCCACACCTGTAAACTGGCTGTGCTGGCCTCTGCACCCCCCGACAGGGAAGCCGATAAACCCTTTGATCCGGGTCCAAGAGACCGCGAGAAGAAGCCTTATTCATTGCCCCTCCCATCCCTCAGACCAACGGGCACAAACTAGGAGGGAGGCACAGCAGCGGGGAAAAGTTGAAATATTGCAAGTTTTGATCTGTGTGCAGCCTGGCAGTCCGTGCTGGGAACTAATTAGTTACAAAGCAATAGAAGAGATTCCAACGGCTGCAAAAGATAATGTGTTAACTCCTCCAGAGCCAAGCCACCTGGCCGAGGGCTTCCACCCCCATTCCCCATGCCCCCACCCATCCAGCTCCCACGGAGCGGCTCACTGAGTTGGGTGCTGCTCATCATCACTGCTGCTACAGCTGCTGCTAAACCCAGACAGTTTCGTATTACAGAAGGGATTATTAACAGATATGATAAGAAACTACTCAATTAAGCGACGTTGGTAGCAGTTCAAGAATCAAGGCAGCTTAAATAATGCAATTTTACAACAAATGTGTTTTTTGTTTTATCAAACACTTTTAAAGATACTGGATATTGGGAAGCTGAAAAAAGGTGTGACATATATATGGGGGGATGTGCTCGACAAGCAGGCAGACAACTGAACAGTTACAGAAGCCTTAATTTTGCAATCCACGGCAATAAATCCTAATGACAAATACAGAAAGATATGCTGTGGTCTGAAAACTCCTACAACAACAGCTGGGATCATTTACCTATCCCTATCAAGCTCAGCTGATAGCTGCTGCCCTGACTGTCTTCTGAAACAGAAATACGTTCTGTTAGAATCGCAGTAAGGAGATACATTTTAAGAGACTGCCACATGCAACACCAGGATAGAGGGCCTAAATTCTGCCCTTGGTGTGGAAAGGGTAAACATTTTGCCAGTTGGTGTATATAAAAATGGGACAAGAATGGGACAGTATTGTCAGAAAACCAGGAGCAAAGCATGGTTCAAAGGCATGTCCTAACACAGATGCCTCCGCGGCAAGCACCAGCTCTCACGTCAGAGCAAGAACCAGAGATAGCACCGAGATAGATGTTATCACCATCATCGCAGTAGTGCTATAAACGTCTGCACTTCACACAATACCACGAAATGTAAAAGGACCACTGGGGTTGACTTTAATACCTTGTAATTAGAATGGCTATCAATAATTCAGTTGGGAATTTTTGTTTTACCTGAGGTCATTGATGCAGACTGTACTGGAATCATTCAAGCAAGGGTATGGATGCTGTCTCACTGATGTTATGAACACTATTTCCACTAGTATTAATACCAAAGGATAGCCAGATAATGTATTTAATTTTGTTTAAAGCAGCTGTGTTCCAAACTGCCTCTATAGAGCATGAGCTCTACGCTTTCTAAGGACAAACAGGCGGTGGTAAATCTCCTACATTACATTCTCTCCAAGAGAGGAATTAAATATGACAAAAATTGTCTAATTGAACTATTGAAATGGAGCAGAGATAGGAGACTTATTCCTGATGCTGGTTTGATGTTTTACCAAGCTACTTCGAAGGACATAGGGATTCAACTATGGGATACTATCAGCAATGGGGAAGCTGAGGGGATGGAAACCACCAAATTTGCAACTTTATGGAAATTCATATCTGAAACCTTGAAAGATTTAAGAAGTGAGCAAACTGCTGCGACCTCTGTATTCGCAGCATTGAACTTGGGTCCAGAACCGAATGAGGAAAACAACCCACTAAAAACTGAAAATAATGCTAAAGGTACAGAAGCTTCTGAACCCCTCCTCCTTCCCCCTGCCCTTCCGCCCTGCGCCGAGCCCGACTTGCTCCATTCTGTGCTCACTAAACCTTTTAAGGCATGTGAGGCACCTCCTGGACCAAAAATCATAGATAGTATCACAGAAATTCACCATCTTGCTGTATCTGGTCCTGGAGCTATTGCTAAAACCCTGACGGGGCAGGGGGAATCCAGAAGTTGCACTGTGACTATGCCTGCACCAACTGAAGATAAACCAGGAGTTGTGGTTGCGGGACCTTCGGAGGGAGGCCCTAACCCAGAAGCGCTATTGCCTCCACCCCTGAGTATACCAACTTCGACACTCCCCAGCTCTGGTCCGAGCTCTTCACTTAAAGAAACACAGGATACAACAGATGATATCCTCCAAACCTTAGTAAAAAGAATAGATCAACTTGAGTTGTCCACGACTACAATTGAGCAACTGAAGGAGAAACTTGCCATTCTTGGAAAGGATAGAGACTGCTCAAATTCTAGCACTGCTGTTGCACCAATGCCTTCCTCCGAGATACCTCTGCCTGCTCCATCTACACCACCTCACGCCATACCTACCTGTTTGTCAAACCAGGGAAACTACAGACAGAGCGCGATGCCCCCCCGCGCTGGCACACAAATGGAGAGGGCCTGGCCAGTGCAGATGCAACCAGGGTCAGACCAAGTGATTCCAGCTTTGCTGATGTTTTCCCGGCAAAAGCGACAGTTTGAAATTCTCTAGCTTTGCTGATGTTTTCCCGGTAAAAACTGCAGGCTGACATTCTATAGCTTTGCTGATGCTTTCCCGGCAAAAAGTTGCAATTTGAAGTTTCATAGCTTTGCTGATGTTTTCCCGGCAAAAACTGCAGGCTGACATTCTATAGCTTTGCTGATGTTTTCCCGGCAAAAAACTGCAGCCTGAAATTCTATAGCTTTACTGATGTTTTCCCGGCAAAAAGTTGCAATTTGAAGTTTCATAGTTTTGATGATGTTTTCCCGGCAAAAACTGCAGGTTGACATTCTATAGCTTTGCTGATGTTTTCCTGGTAAAAAGCTGCAGCCTGAAATTCTATAGCTTTGCTGATGTTTTCCCAGCAAAAAGTTGCAATTTAAAGTTTCATAGCTTTGCTGATGTTTTCCCGGCAAAACTGAGAGTTTGAAATTTCATGGCTTTGCTGATGTTTTCGCGGCAAAACCAACAGTTTGAAATTTTATGGCTTTGTTAAAGGTTTTCCGGCAGAGGTGCAACTAACGGACAGATGATACATGTGCTTACTTACAGAGGAAGGTGTTTGTTGGATTCCTACAAAATGGGTTTGCCCTTGGAAAAAGGAAGACCATTCGTAGCATCGAAAATTGTGGATCCACTAGCAATAACCAACATTGTATGACTGTATTTGGCCAGCCTTAAAATGAGTGGTCGTGTGTGTATGTGTTTGAAGTACTTCAAACGTTTGTAAGACTTACAAATTAATTTTGATTAATCTTGAAAATACATCTCTGGGACCTTTCAATCTCAAATGTCCACTAAGCCGGCAAACAGGTATATTTACCTGGGATCTTTGGAATGAAAGGCTTCAGATGAAAAAGGCAAAAGTTTAGCGTTGAAGTTGCATGCGTGTGACTAACCCACCCCCCACCCACCCCCTTCTAAGTTCCATTTCTCTTTCAGCTTTGTGGAAGTCCAGAGGACCAGAGGAGTTAACTGTATTATCTCTCTAGGAGAATGCCTGCATTCCAGCAGTCAGCGGCTGATGGGTCCTACTGCTCAACGTTCTTGGGATGATTGAGCTGACACTTAAAAAAAAAAATAAAAAAAAAAGAGGGGAATCAGGGGAATCACAAAAGACATTAATGGTTAATATTAAATGAATTTTCACAAGAGAGGACTAGATTGTACCAATGCTAAGGAACTTGAATGTCACTTAAATTAGAGAGAGTTTAAAAATCAGTTACTATGGTCTGTTTAAGCTACTAACACGGGGAGGAGGTTATGCTTGTGTTTTAACAGATACAGGACCACTTTTGGGCACCAGTGAGATGGTTCAAGCCCATGTTGCTGCATGACAGTGGTTAAAGCCTCAGCCACGAAAGCAGTCAACAGGAACAAGAAGGACTGTTATTTTTAATGGCGTTAATTGCTTTAATAATTATCCTGTGTGTTACAGTGTATACAATACCAAGTCGATCATAAGTTTCACCTGAACGCTTTTGTCATCGAAAAACAAAAAGGGGGAATAGTGGGAAGATTTTACAGAGAACAAGGCCTGGATGCTGTGAGAATGCTTGATACTGAACAACTCTAACGAGACCTTGAAGCAGAGAGCTGAAAGATAAACACAGGCCAGCTGGGAGGAACCCAGCAGCTAGTTCGGTGGGAGCGAGTACCACCTGAAAGGAAAACAATGGACATGAACTGTCAACATAGCTAACTTTAGTATAACTTGGTTTCTTGGCATGCATGGTAGCTTAGCCAATAATATGTTGGTAATAGCCTTATGGACAGCTACCTTTAACCAATAGTACACTGTAGTCACCCTCGTGGGCACACAGTAATGTAACCGAACGGGGTATATAGAAAGACAGCTAAGCTGAATAAAGGTGCTTGCTGACTGATCAGATTGATCTCTACATCTGCTTTACAACAACAATCGACATGCAAGGAAGCAGCTTCCTGCTCTGCTGTGGTCAGCATAACACAGCATATCATTCCAGGACACCAGACGCTCCTTTTTAAAGACTTATTATCTATCTAATCACCACTGTTATCTACTGGTTTGGCTTTTTTCTCCTTCATCTGGCTTGGCCACATAATAGCTCTGCTTACACAGATTTAAAACCAAGCTTGGTTGTCCTCAGTTACTCAAGCAATGAAAAACAAGTTTAATTCACAAGATAAAAAAAGAGGATCCAGTTCACCTTCTTGTGAATAACCCCTACATGAGGCAGTAACAATGTTGGGGTTCCAGTCTAGAGGGGTCAGTATGAAAACAACAGCACGAACATGGCTTAGGACATTTCACCTCCTTCAAGATGCAGCAATGTGTGCTCAGGAGGGAACGCCACTGCTGCTGCCCTGTGCCCCAGCTCCATGCTGCTAGTCCTCAGAAAGGCTGTCTGCACTAACTTGTACTGAAATATCTCAAGATTCAGGCTTTACCCTGTTGTAGAGGCCACATCAGTGTGGGTGTTTACTTTCCAGCAATGGAAAACCACTTCCAAGACCCTCAGAACATCCCATGTAAGATCAGATAAATAGTTGTCAGTTTGGGACTTCTTTTATGACAAACCAGAAAGGAAAATTGCATCAGTGAGTGATGCTGCAATTTTATACTATACAATGAAGAGCAATTTATTGGTTTGATAGTGTGCTTGTCAGATCAATGGTGGGTCATTTTATGGACCATTTTACAGATGCTATAGAGCTTGTGCTGCTTAAGGCAGCCGCACTCCCACCTTGTTGCTTGTCTTCCCAGTTTTCCTAACTCTTTCACATAGAGAGGCAATGATATAGAGGAGAAACATAATTTCTAGCCATTTTATTAATTCAAGCCATGCAACTTCAAAATCCCATATCTTTCCATTGTGATAAAACTACTTTATTTTTCTGTTGCAGTTTCATCTTCATAAATCCAGAGGCATATTTTTAATATCTGCTATTGTTTACATATATTCTAACTATGCAGTTCTGCATGGCTTGTGTGGAAATTATTTCCCACCTGCACATTAATTTCTGCATATTTTGGGATTTCTCCTCCAATATTTATTGATATAAATGAGGGAGGGAAGGCAGTGAGAATGAGAAAAAATGTTATCTCTTCCAGGAAAGGTATAGCATTTCGGATAGCACAAAACCCTAAAACGAGTTCTGCAGATACTGTCACCAAATCAGAAGTGTGGAGGAATGTCACAATAAAGAATTCATTCCTCTGGACCTCCAAAATACATGCTTGTGAAAAACAGCGATTTTGTGTGGTGACAAGGAAGATCTAAAGAAACAAGGCAGAGACAAGCATAGGACAGCTTTTTATGACAGAAAAATATAAACGTTTGTTTTCTCAACCTAGGACTCAAACTACCAGCATTTCTCAATTCTGGAATGTATCTACTGTCACGGGAAGAAACAGGGCAGGGACTGGAAGTAGAATTGTAAATGACTGCCAAAGCCTGCAGTAAACGGAGGGATGAAGTGCCACTTTTTCAGCAGCTGTCTACTCAAAACAGGATCTGAAAATCCTCATTGCTCTAGGCCAGATCCATGATGTATAAATCCAAACAGTAAATGAAGCTTGAAACAACCTCATCAAGACAATAACAAGGGTTTAGATATGTTATAAATGGTAAACAGAAACAATTAATCAAAAGGAGTGCTAGCCCTGATCATTTCCTCATTTTAGCAGGACTTGAGGGAACTACACACAGTCCAAAACCAAATAAAATCTTGGATTTTTAATTTTTTATTCCAGGCTTAGCATTCTTTCTTAAAAAACAGTACAAAATAAAATTATGTAACAGACGTCACATACAATAGAAGGGGAAAAAAATCAATCAAGAAATAAAGCTTATAACAGGTTTTGTAGCTAGGACTCTTACAGCTCCTGGTAAGACTGAGATAATGTCCTGGAGCAGAGGTACATAGTGCACATTCCTTATGGTAAACTCAGGTTGACAGCCCATTTTGGAAATGGTCTGGCAAATCCATTCTTCTTTTCTGGATTTAGAACAATTTACTCTACTATTGCTTTTTTTTTTTTAATTGTTCTGCATCATATGAATGCCAGATATGAATGTTGTCTGAAAGATTAAACTGACTTTACTTGATTCGTGTTGTTCTTCCTTTCCTTCTGTTCTGGATGACTAGCAGAACATGATTAAGAAAATACTTTCACTTATGGAAAAGGTACTTTTATAGCTACTTATAGTCTCTGATATAGCGAGTCAAGTATTCAAGGCCTCATAGTGCAATATAACTTCTTTTATTGCTGTAGGTAGTGCCCCCCTCCCACACCGGCTCGCACCTCTGATACTGGCTCCAACTGTGGAAGCTGTGTTCGCATGGTGTAAGAGCTAAGAGAGGAGGTAAATAGGCTAAGTACCATCAGGGAATGTGAGAGGGAGATACATCAATGGAGCAGGACCTTCTCACAGATTCAGTGGCTGATGGAGCTGGTGTGTCTGAGCACCACCCACCTGCAGACTGCAAGGCTGGGGGAACAAGAGATGGGGAATGGCAGCAAGTTCCTGCCTGGTGAAGGAAACCTGCTGCCCCCACCCAGATAACAAAACCCCAGATTCCCCTGAAGAACAAATACGAAGCACTGCAGGTGGAATCCATCCCCGAGGATGAGGAAGATGGAACCCACAGCCTAGAATCTCTACCTAGGCTGCGTCATCCTCAGAAAACCATAAGAACATCCTCCATTAATAAGAAGAGGAGCGTGATTAACTTAGAGGATTCCGTCCTAAAAGGAGCAGAGGGACCCATCTGGAGACCGGACCTGCTCCACAGGGAGGTCTGCTGCTTACCAGGGGCATCAGTGAAGGATGTAGCTAGAAAACTTCCTTCCCTGGTCAAAGAGACAGATTATTATCCTCTAATAAGTGTTCCAAATTGGCAACGATGACACACAGAGCAGAAAACCTAAAGCCATTACGGGAGACTTCAGGGCTCTGAGGAGAATGATGGAGGGCTCTGGGGTGCAAGTAGTATTTAGCTCCATTTCAATGCTAAGGAATGAGGAGCCAGAAGTCAAAAAGATGCACCTCATTAATGCCTGGCTCCAAGCCTGGTGTGAGGAAAGAGGCTTTGGGTTCTTTGATCATGGGGTAGCCCACGCACCCCCAGGTTTTCTTACTGAGGACGTGACACGCTTGTCTCCTAGGGCCACTAAAGCCCTTACTAAAATTGTAGCTAGGCTCATAAACCAAGTTTTAAACTAGATGTGGAGGAGGAGGGGTATGAGACCAGGCTGGACGGAAGTGAGCCTGGAAGTGGCACTCCAGGGACTGAGTGATGGTGTGCTGTTAGGACTGCCAGTACATCACCACAGAGCAAGTGGGGGCAATTACACCTGGTGACGGTAAGGATGAAACTGGCACTCTGGTATTAGCTATTCCAAGGGCGAGTCAATTGGAAATAAACTCTGTTCCCTTTATTAGGGCTGAAGGTTCATCAGCCCAGCAGAAGTACATTTACACCAATGCATGCAGCATGGCCACTAAGAAGAAGGAGTTGGAAGCTGTTGTAGGACAAGGAGACTACGATGCCATTGCCATCATGGAAACGTGGTGGGATGACTCGTACACCTGAAGTGCAGCTATGATGGGGTATAAACTCTTCAGGCAGGACAGGAAGGACAGGAGAGGAGGCGAGATAGCCCTCTATGTAAAAGACTGCTTTGATACCCTCGAGCTCGATTATGGTGATGACAAGATCAAGAGCCTGTGGGTTAAAATCAGAGGAGCCCAAAAGAATACAGATTTTATGATGGGAGTCTGTTACAGACCACCCAGCCAAGACGAAGCAGCTGATGAGATCTTCTATAAACAGCTGGGGATAGTCTCTAGATCACTGCATCTTGTGCTCTTGGGAGACATCAATCTTCCAAATATCTGCTGGAAGTACAATACAGCAGAAAGGAAGCAGTCCAGGAGGTTCCTGGAGTGCATGGAAGACTCACCACTGGTGAGTGAACCGACAAGGGAAGGTGCCCTCCTGGACCTGCTGTTCATGAACAGAGAAGGCCTTGTGGGGGATGTGATGGTTGGAGGATGCCTGGGACAAAGTGATCGCAAGATGATGGGGTTTTCAGTTCTAGATAAGATGAAGAGAGGGGTTAACAGGACAGTCATATTAAACTTCCAGAGGGCAGACTTTGGACTGTTCCAGAAACTGGTTGGTGACGTCCTGTGGGAGACAGTCCTTAAGGGCAAGGGAGCCACGAGGTCTAGGTGCTCTTCAAAAAGAAATCCTAGCAGGTCCAGAGAAAGCCATCTCCATGTTAAAGAAAAAGAGACGGCAGGGGAAAAATACAGTTTGATTGAGTAGGGAGATCCTGAGAGAAAAAATCAGGAGGGCTAAGGCCCAATTAGAAATCAGATTGGCTAAGTCTGGGAATGATAGTAAAAATCTTTCTATAAACAGATAAACAATAAAAGGAGGTGTAGGGAGAATATACAGTCCCTATTGAATACAGAAGGAGTAACAGTGAAAGAGGATGAGGGCAAGGCTGAGGTACTTAATGCCTTCTTTGCCTCAGTCTTTAATAGCAAGGAAAGTTGTTCCCTCTGTGTACACACACAGGAGTTAAGGAGCAGAATGAGGCTCCCATGGTCCAAGAGGAGTGGTCAGAGCCTTGCTTGCCCAACTAGACACCCACAAGTCTATGGGGTCAGACGGGATTCACCCTAGGGTATTGAGGGAGATGGCAGATGTGCTTGCCAAACCTCTTTCCAATATTCTTCCAGCGGTCCTGGAAGACTGGGGAAGTCCCACTGGACTGGAGGCTGGCTGATGTTGTGCCCATCTACAAGAAGGCTCACAGGGAGGATCCGGGGAACTACAGGCCAGTCAGTCTGACCTCAGTGCCAGGGAAAGTCATGGATGATCTTGAGTGCTATCATGAAGCACATGCAAGAGAACCGAGTGATCAGGCCCAGTCAGCACAGGTTCACAAAAGGCAGGTCTTGCCAAACTAACCTCGTCGCCTTCTATGACAAAGTCACTCGGCTGCTGGACAAGGGAAAGGCTGTGGATGTGGTCTTCCTGGACTTCAGTAAAGCCTTTGACACAGTTTGTCACAGCATTCTGCTACGGAAACTGTCAGCCTCTGGCCTGGACAGACGCACACTCTCCTGTGTGGAAAACTGGTTGGTTGGTCGGGCCCAGAGAGTGGTGGGAAATGACGTTAAATGCTGCTGACGGCCACTTACAAGTGGGGTTCCCCAGGGATGAGTGCTGGGTCCAGCCCTGTTCAATATCTCTATCGATGACCTGGATGAAGGCAGGGAGTGTTGGTTGACAGTGACTGAACATGAGCCAGCAGTGTGCCCAGGTGGCCAAGAAGGCCAGTGGCATCTTGGCCTGTATCAGAAATGGTGTCACCAGCAGGTCCTGGGAGGTTATTCTCCCTCTGTACTTGACACTGGTGAGACCGCCCCTTTAAATACTGTGTTCAGTTCTGGACCCTTCACCACAAGAAGGATGTTGAGGCTCTGGAGCGAGTTCAGACAAGAGCAATGAAACTCGTGAAGGGGCTGGAGAACAGACCTTATGAGGAGTGGCTGAGAGAGCTGGGGTTGTTTAGCCTGGAGAAGAGAAGGCTGAGGGGAGACCTCATTGCTGTCCGTAACTACCTGAAAGGAAGTTGTGGAGAAGAGGGTTCTGACCTCTTCTCCCAAGTGCCAGGGGACAGGACAATAAGAAATGGCCTCAAGGTCCGCCAGGGGAGGTTTAGGCTGGACATTAGGAAAAAAATTTCATGGAAAGGGTCATTGGGCACTGGAACTATATGCCCAAGGAGGTAGTTGACTTGCCTTCCCTGGAGGTGTTTAAGGCACGGGTGGACGATGGACTTGGTGATCCGATGGGTCTCTTCCAACCTGGTTATTCTATGATTCTATGAGTTAAAGGAGTTAAAGTTGGGAATTTCATCAGCAACTATGTTACCTACGAAGTCTGATATCTTAACAATAGGTTCAATAGAAAAGAGATTGAGCAAAGTGTAAAAATGTAAACCCATACACTTTGGGAATAATAAAACAATCTCAGTTAAAAACAAAGGAGGATTGAAACCTGAATGAAACAGACAATCTCAGTAGCACAACCAACTATCAATACTAATTGATGTAGTGTTGGAAACTTCTCCGTGATATTGAATAAGGAGATGTTGGATTGTTCTTTTTTTAAAAAAGATTAATTTTAATTAGGATAAATTGAATAATATTTAGAATTAAAGGAAAAGTCTGATATCTTACAAGGTTAAACAAAAGTTTGCTTTTTCAACATGGTGAAAGAAAGACTAGAAAAACTGTAATTGCCTTCCTGAAATTTATCAAAGGGATTAGATGGAGAAGAAGAAAGAAAACTGTAGAAAAAAAGAGCTGTTTGGATATAAAGTGCAATTTATATTTATGACAAGAGGAAATATGTAAAATTGTTAAGAAAAAGGTTAGTGTATGAGTTCATGAAGATCATAATCACACGGGGAGGATTTGATCCATTTAGGAACCATTCATTCAATTTTATTCATGGTGGTTGAACAAAACCATCAAGATTGCACTCAATGACTCTGGAGTGCTCTTTTTGTTCTATGCTAAATGTAAACAGCAGCATGTAGGAGCACACAATTGCAAAACAATCATGTAAGTTTTCAAAATAGGGGAGGTCCTGTAATAAGGAAGATGAAGATAAGTTTTCTTGTTCTGTTGGTTAGGAAAGATCTTTCAATTCTTCTTTACTTAGATGTCAAACAGATATACAGATCTCAGAACTTACAATGATGGGCAGGATCAAACCATGAAATGAGTTTCCCAGCTTTCACACAATTAATCTGCTCTGTATTTGGATTGGTAGGTGGCAAAACTGACATTGTATTGATCACACTTTGTAGTTACGAGAATCTTAGTTTGTTTTACAGTTCAGAGAAACTTCATTTTTAGTGGTTTCAAGTGAAGAAAATTTCATGTTTGACTAATTAAATAACAAGAAGATATGGCTCACATGTGGCCACAATATATTTGGTTAATTAACTCAGAAGGGAAAGGCGTATAGGTGTCATGGTTTAACCCTAGCCAGAAACTTTTTTCACCCTAGCCAGCCAATTTTTCATGCTCTCGCACCCTGCCTTAGTAGGATGGGGAGGGGAATCAGGTAAAGGAAAAGTCATTGGCTGAGATAAAGACTGTTTGTTAAAACAGCAAAAGGAACCAAGAATAATGGTGGTGGTAATAGTAAAAGGAATAATCATCATTGCCATCATATACAAAACAAGTAATGCACAATACAATCGCTTGCCAACTTCTTGTTTATATATTGAGCATGATGTTATATCATTGAAAATCTCTTTGACCAGTTTGGGTCATCTGCCTGACTATGCTCCCTCCCAGCTTCTTGTACACCTGCAGAGCACAGAAAACTGAAAAAGTCGTTGATTTCCTAGCAACAACTGTGAATCGTAAGTGCATTATCAATATCCTTCAATACTAACTCCAAACCACAACATAATTTTTGCAATACCTGGTAACAACTAAACCAATGTGTGTTATCAAAATTATTCTCACACTAAATCCAAAATACAGCTGTTACTGGGAAGAAAATTAATTCTATCCCATCTGAAACAAACATAATAGAAAATCAAGTGCTTGGGAGGGTGAAGAACTTTGACTCATGCTGAATATTATTTGCCCTTCTCCTTGTTGTTCTATACCTCCCTTCTTATGGTGATCTCACTAAGCTGCTCTTAACTTACCCTAACCAGAGATCTAATAACCACATCACAAAAAAGTAATTACATAACATCAGAATATGCCATTCATGTCTGTTGTCTCTGTTCCTGACTTAAAATCTCTTCCTGGTTTTTGTCTTACAGTGTTAATTACCTGTCCTCTTTATTTTTAGCCTTATTATTTTCATCTGTGTTTCCATGGAAAGTCTGAAGATTTTCTGTCATACATGATGTGTGAAAACCAAACAGAATTTTCATTAGGAGGTAGAATCCCCACAAAGCCATAGAATTTGTGAACAGCTTCATGACATAGTTTTGAGATGAGATGAAAACTACTAGTTATTCAAACCAGATGAAAATTTTAAAATTTGCTCAACTTTAGCTGCGTACTTTATGCCACTTTTTCTTAACCACACAGAGTAGAAAGGAGAAAATAAATGTCAGTTTTTATTCATAATATGCCTTGAATAGTTTAGCACTTGTTTATTTGCAACTTTGGGGCTCATACAGATCCATGTTTGCTCTGATAGGCATGCTACTTGCTCTTTTTGTCAGCAGAACTACTTAGTGACTCTACTAGGAATAGCTTTTTAATTTTACCACCTGTACAAACTTTACCACAGATGTAAACCAAAACTTATACAAGAACATTTTTTAGTGTTCTGTTAGGCATACTGAGCCAAAAGACTTGGCTGTGAAACAGCCAGTTTGGTGTGAAAAAGGGGCAAGTTCAACAAGAGGGGACCTACAGGAACTCAGAAGCATGAATAAAGAGAACAGAGAAGAACAGAGAAGACTGATGTGTGGGATTAGGGCCCAAGTCTGCAGTGACATAGCGTATTTTATTTCAGTAATTACTGAAAGCAGGACAATATGGATCTAGCAAATACCTACAGAACAACTTAATTTTTGACTTCTACAAATAACCTTAATGTGACTTAATCCATGTGCTTGCTTTAATTTTAGATTATTAGGCCAGCTGAGGTCTTGGCACATCAAATCATGCTGCTGGATAACTACAATGCAAGTCCTGAGCAAAACCATTACTCATCATGTTTTGTATATGCAAAAAAGTGGAGTTGGGGGCCAAACCTATATAAAAAAAATACATATGTCCTTTGCTTACAAACCCCTGCTTACTTCTGCTACCCTTACTACTAATGGCTCTGCTAATCTATGAAATGTTTCTGTCAGGCTTTTCCTTTTTTCTAGATCTTCTTGAAGTTTTCCTATATTGGACTTGTTAATAAAGCATTGCATTCTTAAAGAGACATGATTTTTTAAAGAGATGCCTCAGAAATGTTTCCAGGTTTGCAACTTCCTTAATTTTAGGGGAATTAGGCATTTACTTATTACTATATTCCTTTATGTGATTTTAATTGTGTCCACAGCCCATAAAAACATTAAATCCTTCCAAACAGAAAGAATTTCATTTCTATTTCACTCAAGGCAATTGGGTCCTTTCTAGAGGAAAGATGTTTTTCTGTTTTGGTTTGCCTATGGATATTTATTTATGGTTTTAGGACACAGATTTCATTGGAGACATTGGAGATGGAAAAGACTTAATCATTTAGGACTGACTTAGTCACAGGCATGGTCTTGCAGTCCAGCCCACTATCAAGTGACCTTGGTTCTCCCTATGCATCCCCATCTTACTGTCACCTGGCACTCTTAATAGGTAAATTCCCCTGAAATTTACCCATGAGTCTTCTTTCTCATCTTTTTCCTTCTCCTTTCCTTTGACATTGACCATTGGTCCCTTGCTCTCTGTATGGTTTCATCTTTGAAAAAATTTATTTTATGTATGGAACCTCACTTCAGATTTTCCTGATAGATGTTATCAGCGTAACACTTTCCTCTATGGACTGATCACTGTTTGGAAAGTAATATTGAATGGTACCTGCTGCTGCTACAGTTTTTCTGTAGCCAACTGAGACTCTCTTATACAATGAGGATACTCATGCCTTACAGAGAGTAGGAAAGACTGAGACTTAGAGTTTTGTATATGGGAAGTTTCTCTTTATATAAACAAGCAAGCTCAGAGGGAATCTCAATGATTTTTCTCTTTATTCTTCTTTACAAAATCCAAAATGCCATTAAGTCCTAAAAAATTGTGTCTTAAAGTCTTACAGTCTGGAATATATATAACAGTCCAGAATTAGTACTGTGGAAACGGACTTGTTAACAGATAGTTTGCAAGTTATTACTGATTGGGCTGTGTTTTCCAAAATGTGGGCTACAATAGGAGCTTGGCCTTCACTGTGTCATTGGGATAGCACTGAAACCCTAGTACTAAAAAGCAGTACAAAGTACCAGTAAGATGCAATACAAAATCTGTGTCCACTCTAGTGATGTTTACAGACCTAAGAAGTTTTAAACATAACTACTTATTGCAAACAGTATGTGGGACTTTCAGTCTGTCTCTTTTGCTTCTTAGTTGCATATTTTGGCAATTTCCAAAGATTTTACTGATATATCTGACAACAGAAGCCCAAAATTAATCCATTCAGAATTGAAATAAGTGACCTATTGGTCCAGTCAAGAAAACTGTTGGTCTTTTATTGTCTCTTGTTTTAGAAAAAGATTATGGCTTTTTAAAGAGTTATTTGATTTTGTGATGGCAGACTTTGATGATTTTAAAATATACTTCAGAGACTGAATAAATTATCTATGCTAATTCCTTAACTGATTAGGTGAATGATAACTGAGCAGTTTTAGTTTTGTGTTTTGTCAATTAATCCTTTTCCATTAGGCTTTCAAGTACGGTATGCGTTCAATTTGTTCTTCCTTTTGAACATATGTTTTAAAAATCCTTGCCATATTTTCCTTCCAAATGACATAATTGCTTTAGGATGTCTTTACTTCTCTATCATTACTTTTGATGGAAACAGTGAAGATACATTTAAATAGCTACTCGACAGCCATATACATCATGTGTGCCATCATTTGCCAGTCATTCTGGAAGTGCAAAATAATAAGAAAATAATAGCTTAAATTTCCTACCCTTTCAAGCTTTCTATTCTGGATCCCACATGTCCCACAGAGCCTACATAATGAAATGCTTTGTTTGCTATGTTGTTGAGTCAGCATGGAGAAATAGAGTCAAATCCATGCTGGAAGTATTCATTGAGCAATGCTCATGGCTCCCCAGGCCAAGACTTATGCATCAGCTGTTAAAAATACAGTGATGAATCTGTTACTAGAGAAAACTGCTGAGGAGTAGTGATTAACTGGCAAAGTTTAATGGAAGAACTGAATATCCTTCCACAGACATGAAAAGCAAAGAAAAAGAGCAATAGAAAACAAATGTACAAAATGGTATCTAAATTCTTTGAACTATGATTTGCTTTGAGATATGCATACATATTAACATTGGGGATTTTTTTTTTGGACTTCTAAACCTGTACTTGTGAACAGCAAGGGTCCAAATCAATTTAGTACATTCAGATTACTATATACATGGCACTTATGCAGTTTTCTTCTAAAGCATTACTGTGTATTTTGGAATATTAAAATAATAAATAGGTGAAGTATTGATTAAATTGCAAAATTACTGTTTTCTCTCCTTCTTAGCTCCAGCTCTGGAGGATTAATGTAAAATGAATCAGTGCATTTCCTTCTGAGAGCTGTAGATAGAATACTTGATTTTCTCTCCTCTCTTTTTCTCTTACACCTTCCCAGAGAGAGATTGATAAGATTTTAGTCTGAGGACTGTAGAACAGAACTGAAGAATTACACCATATTTGTTTCTGAAAGCCGACTTCTTCATCATCTCACCTGTTAGATTTGGTTTGTGCCTTTTAATTTTTTTAAATTTCTTCTAGCATAGCTTCCTCTGCAATGAGTTTCTGTGATTTTTCCAGTACAAGATGTGTTAGCCAGATTCTCAAGATTTTTTATCATTTCCCTTCTACAGCATAGCTATTTTTGCTGAAGCATATTAAAAATAATACTCTGTATAGCCTCAAACAAGAATGACCTAGATGAAGCCTCGAATTATTTCTTTGAAGGATATCACCTACCCTTATTTTGAGCTACAGACTCATTGCAGAATTCATGAAAACCAGCTGTCATAAGAAATAGTGACATGTAAACCTGTAATAGATGGAAAAACTTCAATAGCTGAAAGTCTTTTCAAATGGACAAACTGTGGGGTGGGCAAGCCTTAGGATTCTTATTAAACATATACCTATTTTTGAGGTATGAGTTTGAACTCTTTAGAAGGCTGGTTGGCAAAGTCTCCTGGGAGACAGCACTTGAGGGCAAGGGAGTCCATGAGGGCTGGGAGCTCTTCAAAAAGGAGATCCTGGTAGCTCAGGAGAAGGCCATCCCCGTGTTCTGGAAAAAAGGCCGGCAGGGGAAAAAAACAGCTTGGTTGAGTAGGGAAATCTTGAGTGAAATTAGTTAAAAAAGGAATATTTATAAGCTCTGGAAGAGGGGACAGGCCTCTTGAGGGGACTACAGGAGGGAAGTGAGGCTGTGTAGGGAAAAAATCAGAGGGGTTAAGGCTCAACTAGAGATCAAATTGGCTAAGTCTGTAAAAGACAACAAAAAATCCTTCTATAAATATGTAAACAATAAAAGGAGGACTAGAGAGACCATACAGTCCCTTTTGCACACAGAGGGAACAACAGTGACAGAGGATGAGGAAAAGGCTGAGGTACTTAATGCCTTCTTTGCCTCAGTCTTTAATTGTAAAAAAAGCTGTTCCCTCTATGTAGATACCCTGGAAACAGAGGAGCAATACAAGGCTCCCATGGTCCAAGAGGAGGTGGTCAGAGCCCTGTTTGGCCAACTGGACACCCACAAGTCTATGGGGCCAGATGGGATACATCCTAGGGTATTGAGGGAGCTGGCAGACGTATTGACCAAACCCCTTTCCATCATCTTCCAGCAGTCTTGGAAGACTGGGGAGGTACCTTTGGACTGGAGGCTGGCTGATGTAGTTCCCATTTACAAGAAAGCTAGCAGGGAGGATCCAGGGAACTACAGGCCAGTCAGTCTGACCTCAGTGCCAGGGAAAGTCATGGAACAGGTGATCTTGAGTGCTATCACGAAGCACTTACAAGAGAACCAGGTGATCAGGCCCAGTCAACATGGGTTTACCAAAGGCAGGTCCTGCCAAACCAACCTGATCGCCTTCTATGACAAAGTGACTCGGCTACTGGATGAAGGAAAGGCTGTGGATGTGGTCTTTCTGGACTTCAGTAAAGCCTTTGACACAGTTTGTCACAGCATTCTGCTATGGAAACTGTCAGCCTCTGGCCTGGACAAGACGCACACTCTCCTGGGTAGAAAACTGGTTGGATGGCCGGGCCCAGAGAGTGGTGGTAAATGGTGTTAAATCCAGCTGGAGGTCGGTGACAAGTGGTATTCCCCAGGGCTCAGTGCTAGGTCCAGCACTGTTCAATGTCTTCATCAATGACCTGGATGAAGGCATTGAGGGTACCCTTAGCAAGTTTGCAGATGACACAAAGCTGTGTGCAAGTGTCGATCTGCTGGAGGGTAGGGAGGCTCTGCAAAGGGACCTAAACAGGCTGGACCCCTGGGCAGTGTCCAATGGCATGAGGTATAACACGGTCAAATGCCGGGTCCTGCACTTGGGGCACAACAACCCTGTGCAGAGCTACAGACTGGGAGAAGTCTGTCCAGAAAGCTGCCAGGAGGAGAGGGACCTGGGGGTGTTGGTTGACAGCCGACTGACCATGATCCAGCAGTGTGCCCAGGTGGCCAAGAAGGCCAATGGCATCCTGGCTTGGATCAGAAATGGTGTGACCAACAGGTCCGGGGAGGTGATTCTCCCTCTGTATTCAGCACTGGTGAGGCCGCTCCTTGAATACTGTGTCCAGTTCTGGGCCCCTCACCACAAGAAGGATGTTGAGGCTCTGGAGTGTGTCCAGAGAAGAGCGACGAGGCTGGTGAAGAGGCTGGAGAACAGACCCTATGAGGAGCGGCTGAGAGAGCTGGGGTTGTTTAGCCTGGAGAAGAGGAGGCTGAGAGGAGACCTCATTACTCTCTACAACTACCTGAAAGGAGGTTGTAGAGAGGAGGGAACTGGCCTCTTCTCCCAAGTGCCAGGGGACAGGACAAGAGGGAATGGCCTCAAGCTCCACCAGGGGAGATTTAGGCTGGAGATTAGGAGGAGGTTTTTCACGCAGAGGGTCATTGGGCATTGGAATAGGCTGCCCAGGGAGGTGGTTAATTCCCCTTCCCTGGAGGTGTTTAAGGCACGGGTGGATGAGGTCTTGAGGGACTTGGTTTAGTGTTATATAGGAATGGTTGGACTAGAAGATCCGATGGGTCCCTTCCAACCTGGTTGTTCTGTGATTCTGTGATTTAAGCAAGAGGGGAGTCACAAGAGGCAAAGCTAAACATGAGGAAAGTTCTCTAAGAAGTCTGCTAGCAGGAAGTTCCAGTGTCAATACCTTACACAAATCACTCTAAAAGCCTAATAGTTGAAGATAGTGCAGAAAACATGCTTGAGGCTGGAGCTGCCCGAAGGCTGCCCCTCCCTTCTCACCATGACAGTGAGTGCCATTGCTGTGGGCTATAGAAGCATAGTCAGCCAACCTTGCTCTTAGTTCCAACAGATCTTACATTTCTTCTTGAAGTGGTGTTGCTGCAGAAAAACAAATGTAAAAGAGATTTACCTTGCACTGGCTTAGGATACTGTTCAACTGGTGTCTCCTGTATCAGGGATTTAATTCCTTGGACACTATGCTAAAGGCACATTACTCCCTTACCACGACTGACTAAACTGCTCATAACACACGGAATGTCTTCAGACACAGTGCTCGATTTAGCAGATGGTTTGTGTCTGCCTGCCATTTGCGTATGTCCTACTGTTTTCTTTTCAAGGAGGCCTATATACACCATATGTTATACAAACATATAAGCTTGAATGTTACATCTGCAATTTTCAAAAGGGTATATCAGATTCCTTACTATTTTATTTAACAGAAATTATTATGTACCCAAGCTGTATCAAAGTTTCACTGTACGTGTTTAGCAACTTCAACAGTTAAATAGAACATAAAATGCTTCTATAATCTTAGTGATGCTGGTATCCTAAGTTAGCTGAGTCATGCACCCTTAGCAAGTTTGCAGATGACACTAAGATGGGTGGAAGTGTCAATCTGTGGGAGGGTAGGGAAGCTCCATAGGGATCTGAAAAGGCTGGACCAATGGCATGAGGTTTAACACAGCCAAATGCTGGGTCCTGCACTTGGAACACAACAACCCTATGCAGTGCTACAAACTAGGGGAAGTTATGGCTGGAGAACTGTCTGGAGGAGAAATACCTGGGGAGTGTTGGTTGACAGTGACTGAACATGAGCCAGCAGTGTGCCCAGGTGGCCAAAGAAGGCCAATGGCATTTTGGCTTGTATCAGAAATGCCATGACCAGCAGATCGAGGGAGGTTATTCTCCCTCTGTACTAGGCACTGGTGAGACCGCACCTCAAATACTGTGTTCAATTCTGGGCCCCTCACCACAAGAAAGTTGTTGAGGCTGTGGAACCAGTTCAGAGAAGAGCAATGGAACTGGTGAAGGGGCTGGAGAACAGACCTTATGAAGAACTGCTGGGAGAGCTGGGGTTGTTTAGCCTGGAAAAGAGGAGGCTGAGGGCAGACCTCATTGCTCTCTACAACTACCTGAAAGGAGGTTGTGGAGAGGAGAGTGCTGACCTCTTCTCCCAAGTGCCAGGGGACAGGACAAGAGGGAATGGCCTCAAGTTTTGCCAGGGGAGGTTCAGGAAAAAATTGTTCATGGAAGGGGTCATTGGGCATTGGAACAGGCTACCCAGGGAGGTGGCTGATTCACCTTGCCTGGAGATGTTTAAGGCACAGGTAGACAAGGCGCTGGAGGGGCATGATTTAGTGTTTGATAGAAATGGTTGGACTCACTGATCCAATGGGTCTTTTCCAACCTGGTGATTATGTGATTCTATGAAACATTTGGCTAACAGACATCTTTTTATTCTATAGTACAGTTGCATATAGTTGGTAGAATCATCAAGCATGTAGACACCATACAAAGAAAAAGCACATTTTTGATGTATTTCTGTGAATATTTCACTGAGCTGTGAGAGTTTATTTACAGAGTTGCTCAGCAGCTTCACTTTCCTGGGTTTTGGCATGTCCTACCATCAACACTTCTGTTAATACACTCCAAGAAAGACCTGGCATTAAAGAAATTATCTTGATCACCTGTCCCTCCTGACAGGTCTTGTACTGACTAGAATGAAGCCATGTCTGGGCTACTGTACTCCTGAATGACAAAATACCTCAGGCTTTCCTTTGAAAAAGACAGTTTGGGCATACTGTGGATTTTTTTTTTCCTAGTCAAAATTTAGGCTGCAGGACAAGTACAAAGAGCTCAAAGGTCACTACTGCAGGTCTAACAAGTTCTGTACTCAGTATTTTTCAGATAATCTTTAGACTGTGCATGACTGCCTTGGGCATGTTCTTGTGGGAACTCATAGTCTGTTTATTGGTGAGAACTTAACTCATGAAACATGATAACTCTGTTTATTGTGAGAAGGGATAATGATGAGAACTCTTCTGCTGATGTTTTTCAAATTACATTGTTTCTCTCTATTCCATGACTAGGAAGACGATATCCAGCCTCTTTCTCAAAATTGCTTCCTGAGCCCGTGATTCTTCTCATACAGAAGCAAGAGAGTTCCCTGTCACCCATCCAGCACACACACTCTAACACACCCACCTAGAGAAACATCGTACCCACACAGGGAATCTAGGAAAAAAGAGAAACTTTCGTCCCACTTTAACAATACACAGCGTAAACCTGCCCCTGATGCACAGTGTTAATAGATAGCAACTACTCTTGTAACATGATTAAACTGAGTAAAAACTTTAATATCAAAAATCGTAAGCAATTATTTAATACCACAGATTTTTTTCACCTAATCCTGCAAATGGTCCTGTGAATATTGATTACATTTAGGTAAAAACTAAAATTGCTGCTTTGTGAAGGGAAAAATCACACATCCAAACCAGCAATATTTCTAGTAAAAACCTAGACACTTTCTTTTATATACAGTGAAGAAATTATAAAAGTTGGTTACTTGCATAAAATGAACTTTTGCTAGACCAGTCTGACAGAAATATGCTTGACCCTCTGAAAAACACTCCTAAATCTCTGTTTTAATCTCTGTGTTAGCCCATTGCCTAACATTAAACCCCACTTTAGAATCATAGAATCAGGTTGGAGAAGACCCATCAGATCAATGAGTCTGAACATATGTAATGTAATAAGACATTTCTTCTAACATGTCCAGGGCATGCTATGCTTATTCCTTTCAGAGTGTATACTTTCAACAATTTTTGGCAATGGAGATTTTTAGCAGGCAAGTTTTCATTGTATTTAAAGCTTAATTTGCTAAAATAGTCCCTGTTCTCTCAGGTGCTGAGATCCTCCAGTTTCTGAAGTAGCAGTGTTGGGAAAAATTATAATTCTTAAGAAGTCTCTGGAAGGTGTCTCAAGAGAGTGGACAGTAGTAATGGCACAATGCCACACTCATTTGCTGGTTCAATTTTCAAATTGAAGCAAAAATCTCCTAAATGATAGTGATTGGGGTGAAACTTGTGATTGTTCTTGTGGCATACTAAGCAAGTAAGGTGAATGACTGCTTCTGAGTGTGATCTATGATATTAATTACTGTCTCCTTGGAAGATGGTGAGGAAAGTCACTGTTTACTTACTCCTGTCTCACCTTTCACATCTGCACAATTTGCAGTTATTGGTGCCCTGCATTATATGGTTAAAAATGAATTTCTATTCATGGAAGGGTTGATTAAGAGGTTTAAAAAATGTAAAATCTGAATTACTTCTAGTACTTTAAAAGACCCCTTAAAAAACACATTTTAAAACATTTTCCCCTTTACTACAGTTGAGATACACATATTTGCATCTCAAATACATATTTGAGACCAGTGTGAATCACAGAAATTCCTTCCTGCATGAAATCCCCAGGGCTGGCTATCTAGTGTGTAATTTTGACTCATAAACCCTTCTAGGCTACATGCCAGCACTACCTCTAGCATTGCCTCTAGATCTTAAGATTTCTCGTCAGCCAGAAATAGCCAAAGAGAAAAGTCAAGAAGCTATGACTAAAGCTTCATTAGGAACAATTTTTCACTAATGCCTAATCTCATGGCATCAGCCTTTATTGACACTGTGTGTCAACTCACACTCATTACTGCTTTTAAAGTCATTTAAAACTACAACACCATGTTGTTAATTAAAACTATCAAGTGAATTCTCCTATCAAGTGAAATTCTAACCTTTAGTTGTTATGCTATGTTTATTCATAAACCAGTAAACCTGTCACTAGACCAATTTTCCACACTGGATAAAATTCACCTCAGTGGCTCAGTGGGTCTTTCATAATATGAGTAGCCTTCTGTTATCCTGATTCTTTAACTTTTGTCTTAAACATAAGCTAACTACATCTAGTCAAGAGGTCCCTTTCTGATTTATCTGTAGATAAATTCAAATGTGCAAGGTTTTTCTCTTTGCATGGAGTTATAGTTCTTTGGCATTCAACAAGTCTGAATACTAATTTCAACCTAACCTTAAACAGATTTTCCTCTAACCTGAAATTCTTGACAACTAAAAGAACCTAATTAGGATGTTGCTGTTGGAAAGAGTTCTATTTCTGTGAGAGTGAAACATATTTCAATCGTATGTAGTTGTTAAGTAAACACCACCAGCTAAAACACAAATTTGAACCTCACTGAGCATCCTGTCTGGGCAATGGAAAGAATCTAGAAGTCCAACATTTTGACACTGTTAAAGCAATGCAGTAGAAGAAGTAGTAGACAGAAGAAACTCATTGTGTCTTAAATGAAAGCTATAATCCCACTCTGAAAAATAATACTTAAAAAATCTAGCTTTGTGGTCCCTTAGTTTAAAATCTCCTATAATTTGAATCTAAAATCTCAGCAAAATTTCACCCATATTCATTGAACAACTTATATGAAAAAGCTGTACTCTTGGTACTTCGTTGAAGTAGCTGAATAAATTGACTCAAATAAAAAGATTTGTTTTGAAGAATCTGCCTTTCAGACTCAAAATCATAAGAAGTCTAAGCTGAGGGTACAAAAGAAAATTTGCGTTTATTTTACTAGTTCCTACTATCCCAGTAAGTTTCCACCACTGATTGGGAGACATGAATTGTCCAGCTGGAATAAAGCTCTGCCTGGGCATCTCAGCCTGCTAAATCTTCACCGTCTGACAACACTGAGCTGACAGCATATGCTGATTGCCTTGGCTGGCTGGGTCAGTACTGGAGAATGTTCTGATTTACCTTTGAACCTTAGACAGCAGAGCCCTATTAAGAAACTCTGGTCAGGGTGAAGTAGGCAACTACTTGGCAATTTTGCTTGCTATGGTAACTTTCTGTCTTGAGGTGATTTCACACTGGAATTTTTTCTCCCATTCCTACTATTTTGGCTAGTGCCATAGAGACCAACTAAGAGACATGTGGAAGTATTTTTTTAAAAATAATGTCAAACTGTAACTAAAATATAAATATAAGTATAAATATAAGTATAAATATAAATATAAATTCTTTGTAGAAAGTAAAAATCCAAGATAAAAATGGTCAAGTGTACCATTAAACAGTAGAACTGCAATGTTTAATTATTACTGCTGAAAGTACACACACCAGGTTCAAACTGTTCTAATAAAACATGGTGAAATGATTTGTGATTGTAATGTGAAGTTTACTTTGACCTAGTAACATTATTGAAAAATGCATAATGACGAATTTCAGTACTATTTGCAACCATCCAACAGAAAGGTGGTAGAGAGCACAAACCTGAAAGTTAAGTAAGACTTGGTAAAACTCAAGGACATTATAAACAGCCAATCTATTTAATGGGGAGTATTGTTTTTCCTAACTTTTTCATCTTGGAAGTAGAAAAATTTCCCATTGGGATCAAAGGGAAAAAGTTACTGTCATTCTCTGAACATACCTAACTCAAGGAGAACCTCAGAATTTAATTAGATGAAGAATTTTGTCCACATGAAAAGCTAGTAGTCATCCAAAATATGGTGTGCATCACAACAGTTTGAATTCTCTCAACAGTTTCCCAGATACTGCCGAGATCAGTAGCCAAAGCCAAATGCTCTGATAAGTACCAGATGCCAGATACTTGATGTGTCTGGACTTAGTACAGTCTAACAACATGAACTTATACAGGACTACTTTTAATTTTGTGGTCACATTTTAGCTTGCATTAGGCAATACACATGAGTTGCTCTTTCCCATTTGGAAAAATGCCATCATAAAGCTCAGTTACCTCAGTTTCTCCCTTCTATTCAAAACAAAACTTATAGGATAGGACAATACTTATAGGGTACCTATTAAGCCAAACCCCAAGCAATGGTTTCTTTCATTCAATAATCCCTTCAACTATCATTGTTGTGACAGACCCCTTAGACTAAGAAAAGATCACCTTTCTATTGCATTGGAGCAAGCTATATGCTGTGAATATCATATTCAGTTTTAAAAGGCAACAGATATGTTATGTCATATTACATTCCCAAGAACATATTCATAACATTTTTAAATGTATTAAATTTTTTAAAACTCACAGTGTCACTTCTGTCTTATTCCAGTATTTTGCATATAATATTTTATTTTAGAGAGATTATGCAAAAGCGCTTATAATAAACTAAATAAATGGACCACAGCAGTGTGTGTGTGTGCAAGGGAGGGAAAAGATAACCTGGAAGACAGAAGAATATATTATTTAAAAAATATTAGCAAAAATTGTTTGAAATTTCTTTGATTTTGTTTACTTCAGGAAACCTGGATAAAGATATAGCTGGCCTAGATTTGAAGGAAGATGGTGAAGGAATTATAAAAAAACAGTCAGGATGGGAGGAAACCATTCTCATGTGAGAAGGAAGAGTGAGTTGCAATTAGGAGGAGTAATAAAAGACATGAAGGAGATAAAACAGTGAAAGGCAGATTATGCCTGCATTTTTGACATAACCTGAAAATAAAACATATTAAATTGGCAGCCAATAGGTGTAACACCATTTCAAGGAGACTCATGCATTAGAGAAGAGTTTTATGGCCCATATTTAGTCTAGATTGTCTCTTACTGACATCCTAGAACCTCCATGAGAGTAATTAAATATACAATAGCCTTGTTGCCTTTCTGTAACATGGAATGGAGGGAACAAATGTGGGGTGTGATTTTAATAAATCCACGCAATGGGCAGAATAGAGATTTGCAGGGAAAAATCCACAATTATTAGTGGGTATTAAATAGGTCTTTTAAGTAATTGAATTGAAAGATTATTACTGCTCACCTTGAAAGCATTTTTTAAAATTTATCATCTTATATTTATAAAAGTTTCCTTTTCTGGATTGAAACACACCACACGTACGCTAACAGACACGCAGCCCAGAGTCCATAAATTCTGGGAAAGTACAAGTTCAGTTCCATCTCTACTGCCAGAACAATGTACCAAAAAAAAGCAGCCAATATAAAACAGAACAAAAATCTAAATAAAACACTTCAAAAGGTTGCCTTATTCCATTGTATTCCAGCAAATTATGCATGTTTTCCTGTGTGTTTTAGCAGTAGGAAAAAATAGAAGGCTGAGTTTTAATTCTGCAGACATTGAAACACAAGGAATATGTATGTCCTTTACTGCAAGCTACATCAGCTCTGCTATGAAACTTTTTAAGCAAATCAGGTCATTCTGACATCCTGTCACTTAAAAGCAAGAATATAACATTTCATGGCTTTTTCCAGGGCTTTACAAGGTACAACATAAGCAAAATGCTGTAGCGCGTTTTTCAGGTTTCATTATGATTTTTCATAGAATCATAGAATAACCAGATTGGAAGAGACCCATTGGATCATCAAGTCCAAACATTCCTATCAAACACTAAACCATGCCCCTTAGCACCTCGTCCACCCCTGCCTTAAACACCTCCAGAGAAGGCAAGTCAACTACCTCCTTGGGCAGCCTATTCCAGTACCTAAAGACACTTTTCATGAAAATTTATTCCTAATGTTCAATCTAAATCTCCCCTGGCAGAGCTTAAGGCCATTTCTTCTTGTCCTGTCCCCTGGCACTTGGGAGAAGAGGCCAGCACCCTCCTCTCCACAACCTCCCTTCAAGAAGTTGTACAGAGAAATGAGGTCTCCTCTCAGCCTCCTCTTCTCCAGGATAAACAACCCCAGCTCTCCCAGCCACTCCTCATAAGGTCTGTTCTCCAGCCCCTTCACCAGCTTCATTGCTCTTGTCTGAACTCACTCCAGAGCCTCAACATCCTTCTTGAAGTGAGGGGCCCAGAACTGAACATAGTATTTGAGGTACGGTCTCACCAGTGCCTAGCACAGAGGGAGAATAACCTCGCTGGACCTGCTGACCATGGCGTTTCTGATACAAGCCAAGATGCCATTGGCCTTCTTTGGTCACCTGGGAGCACTGCTGGCTCATGTTCAATTGGCTGCCAACCAACACCCCAGGTCCCTGTCTTCCAGGCAGCTTTCCAGCCAGACTTCTAGTCTGTAGCACTGCACAGGGTTGCTATGCCCCAAGTGCAGGACCCTGCATTTGGCCTTGGACTCATGCCATTGGGCTCTGCCCAGTGTTCCAGCCTTTTCAGATCCTTTTACAGAGCCTCCCTACTCTCCAACAGATTGACACTTCCACCCTGCTTACTTCCTTTGTGCAATTCTCAGTATCTTCAAAAGGTCATGGAAATTTTCTAGTATGAATAATGACATGTGCACAAATACGGTTTAAGTCTGAGTGTCACCTATGGGAAATGACCGAGTTAAAAACAGGATTTGCTTAGTGGATCATCCTACTTAAACTCACAAACAGCAAAAAATAAAGAATTTTCTACCTGCAGTCTGGGTGATTTGAATGTTCTGCTAAATGAAGTCATTAGAATGAATGGCTGATTTTTTTTTTTTAAAAATGCAGGCTATAACCAGTCTCGATGCCATTCAAATGTATATAATTGTTTCAGAATGAGCAAAAAGCATGATGAGGCCATGTGAGGCCAGCGAGAGATGGGAAAGTTTGGAATAGAGACTTCCTGTATGTTAAACATCTGTACTGGAGTCGAAGATCCTGCACTTTAACTGTAGTGTGTTTTCAGAGTCACATGGCCACTCCAGCACCCGTTACTCACTCAGTTGGCCCAGGCATGTTGCTTTGGGTGATCCAGGAGTGCAAGAGTATGTTCCAAAACGTGTCCTCTTTTCAAAAGGCTGTTACTCCGCTGAGTGGTGGTTACTCAAAACAAACTTTAGAAACAACTGTGTTTTTTATTCAGTCTGAATATCAGGTTCACTCTGAAACTAAAATCTTGTAAATTATTCACTTACTACTTCATTCAGAATGGTTGAATGCTTATGTTCAGCCCACCAAAAGGATCCCTAGGAGATTTACAAAAATGCTTCAAGATGTGGAAAACTTACCTTACATGATACTAAGGATGTAGAGGCTCTGGAACATGTCCAGAGAAGAGCGACAAAGCTGGTGAAGGGGCTGGAGAACAGGCCTTAGGAGGAGTGGCTGGGAGAGCTGGGGTTGTTTATCCTGGAGAAGAGGAGGCTGAGAGGAGACCTCATTTCTCTCTACAACTACTTGAAAGGAGGTTGTGGAGAGGAGGGTGCTGGCCTCTTCTCCCAAGTGCGAGGGGACAGGACAAGAGGGAATGACCTTAAGCTCCACCAGAGGAGGTTTAGGTTCAACATAAGGAAAGAATTCTTCACAGAAAGTGTCTTTAGGTACTGGAATAGGCTGCCCAAGGAGGTAGTTGACTTGCCTTCTCTGGAGGTGTTTAAGGTGCATGTGGATGAGATACTGAGGGGCATGATTTAGAGATTGGTGGGAATGGTTGGACTTGATTATCCAGTGGGTCTCTTCGAATCTGGTGATTCTATGATTCTGTAAGGGACGTCAGAGAGTTGACAGATAAAGAACATGCTTAGCAGGACATTGATCATGGTTTGTAAGACAGAATGTATCAAAACATTCTTAATTTACCAGATAAATGCAAAATAAGGTGTGATAAATAACAATTAAAGCATAAAAGTCAAAACAGAACAAATATTAGGACTAAGAATTAGCTATTAGAACTGTTTTTCACATTATGCGAAGTCCTTAGAGACTTTCTGACAAAGCTTGATACCTCTTAGAGCTTATTATTCACTTCTGACCTTACTCTCTGCATGGACAGTAAATCCCACATAAACAACAAGATGCTGTCACACCCCAAGGTAGACAGAGTAGGACCCAGAACTGTATTTAAACATTTAGTTTATTACCTATAATGTTACAATTCTAAGTCAAGAATATAAGCTTAAGTCTAGACCAATACTAGCATCCTATGAGGGTTTGAAAAGGATCTGTATGGAGTTCCGTGATAGAGTCTTCAGATGTTTCCTCGAACCTGCTGTAAGTAAAATTTCTGCAAACGCTTGTGGATTTTGGACATCGGGGTTGAGCAACTCCAATTAGTGCTTGCTTTTCTCATTCTTTTATAGTCCATTCTGGAGTGATAACATCCAGGATACCAGTCAGCCCGCCTCCTTTACCTTTTGTCAGTGGCGTGATGTTAAGGGACACAGTGGATTGCAGTGCAACCCCCACCAATGTGTAGGAATCCAGAGAACTCCAGGGTCATAGATCAGGATACTTCGATCACAGAATACACATAGTATTCCTATTCACAAATCTTGTTAATACTTCTGTTTTGAGGTTCACCTCTGAGTCTTTGTTTTTGTTCCACAGTTATGATGTACCTCTATGATATACATCTGCAGACCTGTGTAGGTATGTGGGAGGGATGTCCATGTGCCAGTTTGGTCATCCTGGTAGGCAAACGAGTGGCAGAGACATAATCGCTCATTTTCCCTGACTCCTCCTTGCTGCAGAGGTGGGCTTTGTTATGGCCACTGATGTGGAGTGGCCACCAGGTCTCCACCTGGCCCATGTCCACCCCACCCCACTGCCATTGCTCAGCAAAGCAGCAGCCCTCTTCAGCAGCTTCAAGGCGGGAGGAATATGTCAGATGTCCTCTGTCCAACAGATGGACCATATGAGCCAGAGGGAACACTACACATGTATGAAAGGGCAAGGTTGTGCTACAACGAATAGCACTAAGAGGAAGCAGGACAGGTATTGGTCATTCCTGCCTTTCTGTCTTCCTAAGATATTAAGAGATGTGGTAAAGAACAGATGCCTGTCACCAGAGGCATAACCAAGTGGTGACAGAAAGCTAAACCAAGGCTGTAAACAAAAAAATTCCCCCAAAACCACAAGATCACAGTGGAAGGGTACCTGGCTTCTTCTGCACACGTAAGATACCAGAGGGCCTGTCCACTCTTTTTTCCCCAATGTAGTAAGGGAGAGCCAGCCAGAGAATTCTGAACCAGCGTCTTATGGCCTTGTGTGACCCTAGTAGGACATGATGAAAAGTAGCCTAGCTAGACATAGCTTGCCAGTGGCGCAGTCATTGAGAAATTCCATATCAGTCTTGGCACCTTGACTGTCTGCCAGTGACTAGCATGCCTGAACATTGCCTCTCACTGACTTCAGTGTGTTAGGAAAGAAGATTGATGAAGCAAACTATGCTGTAGTTCCAAATTTATCGTACCAAATTTAATTTGCATAGAACAAATAGTCTTCTAAGAACATCACTGAGTTCTTTTTAGCTGAGGCAAACTATTTATATAAGTTGTATTGTTATGGTATAACACAGATGCTAAAACCTATTCTAGTCTATTCTGTTTTGTGATTTATTTATATAATATGCAATTTCTGATTAGTAAAATGAAAATAAAATCTAAGATTCATTTCCACTGTAAATCTTTATTTCAATTTGCAGTTGAGGGATCACCATTCTAAAAACACCTGGTACACATGCTCTCAGGTTGGAAGCAATTTCATTTATATGGCATGATATTTTGTTTTGAATCATAAAATCCTATGAGGAAACCTCAGTTTCTGCTATAATTGTATCCACTTTAAAAACCAAGTCATTTTGAATACATAAACATCCACTCTGACACTGGTATATCCTGTGTGTTTGCTAAGAAAAAATACTTCAACTTCAAATAAAGGACAGAGTATAGTGTTAACCAGGCAATGATTTACAGGAGACAAAACTAAAATCCCCACTTGATTTATCTTTGCATTTGAATTCAAATTTATCTCCTTTGGAAGACACAGTAACAACGAATGGATACACAACATTGCATGCAATTTTTACATTACTAAGAATACACATTAGTTTGTATCTGAGATCTTAAGACCTTTCTTTATATACCTTCACATAATTTTTGTGAATACTTTTGGGTGCTCTCTCTGCACATAGTTGCCTTGTCTTGAAAAGAAAACCAGAACCAGATGTAAAAGCTTGAGAGGACTCTTCTGTTTCTGTAAAACTTTTTTTTTTTTTTGTCTTTTCTCTACAACTCCACCATATGCAGCAAGTGCAACAGTATGATTAGAGTTTCACTTCCAGTTGTCTCACAAATTGCATGCAAAAAGGAGTAGAAAATTCTTTGCTATTTGTACTCTACAACATGTGCACACATTACACAGATTTGATTTGTTCTGACCATTTGATCACATCTGTCCATTTTCTCTGTGGTGAAAAACATGATCATTGACAAAACAGATTGGTAAAACTGGAGTACAATATAATGTCTAACTGTTTCTGAGTTTCGTCATGATAGGATGAGAATGTAAACTTCTGAACACTAATAAAGAACATAATTTCCTTGATCAGAAACAGAAGACTAAAGAAAGAAGACTGGATAAATTTTTATAAAAGCATATTCTTTAATTTACCTTAACTATAGAGGTGCAAATATACTTTGTTTCTTTCTCTGACAAATGAGGACAGCCAGCTTCTTTTCTGAAACTTCTTTACTTGCTGGAGCCTCTTGTTTTTCATGGCAAAAGTTTCTCCATCAATTTCTGATGGAAACACTTCTTTTCTGCAGCTTGCTCTGTTTTGAATGGAAGTCTGAAGTGCAACTGTCAGTGACCAGCAGACAGAAGCAGGAGGAAGACCTCTGCTTGCTCATTTTTCTTCTGTAAATCAGATCTGTTCATTACAGCTCCAGCCTGGGGGTGGGGAAGGTGGGGGGGGGGGGGGGGGCGAGGGGGGTGGACACTGGGGGAAGAATGGTACTGAAGCGAAAAACAGATTCCAGATTTAAACAAAATATTGCGCAATCTGGTCTCAGTTCTCAAAGAAGCAAAGTCCTTAAAATTGCGAATTGTGATGATTAAATTATTGTAGAGATTATTTACTAGGATTTATCCTGAAAAATCAGTCATTAAAATGCATTGGATTCTGGTTGGACCTTTCCTATGTTTCAGTGAAGCATAGCAATGGGCTTTCCCTGTGTTAAGCAGAGACACTGTGAAAGTTAATGCAACAAATCAGCAATATGTTGAAATAATTTTGCAATAAGGAAAGAATGTGACACAGAAGAAGCTAATCTGAGTGAAGATGTGTGTTGCATTTTCATTCTTGACAGTGGATATTTCAGCCTAAAAGGCTAAATACATCCTTGACTTAACAGTAACTGATCTCGACAGCAAGCACAAAAGTGCATAAAAGTTGAACAGACCAGACAAAGCCAAGGCACATGTCCTGACTGAAGCCCACCATGAGACTCATAGTTTCCTTGGATTTAAGGCTAGCAACACTATTGCATGATAACCATCCCAGCTCAAATCAGAAACTATACAGCTTATTTCATGTAGTGCTGTGCCCAAACTCTGCCCTTTGGTTGCCTGAGATGAAGCTGAGATGAAGTCCTCCTACACTTCATTTTCTTTTCTGGAACCGCCATATCGGTGTTCTGGTTTGAACTAAATCAGAATCAGTTTTCTAACTTCAGGTAAGTCCCACCTAAGTAACTTCAATTTTTCTGAAATTTAACTGCATGTTTTTCAACAGTGGTTTTCTATAGAACTGATAACATAGGGCACTGGTATGCAGAAAGGCCGTTACTTATACTTACCCCTACGGAGATGAAGGTTATCATTAAGTTGGTGGAATGCCTTAAGTGAAAGGGGTGAAAAAGGGTTGTGCCTGCAGGGAGGAACAGGAGACCCAAAACTGACCAACAGAGCATTCTATTCCATATGTTGTATAAAACTGAGGGATCACAAGGATCAAGCTCTGTTCTTTAATGGCCATAGCCCAATATGGACTTTGTCTGTCTTTTTGCCACTCCGACCCAGAATCTATGTGTTCCTGAATCCAGTTCCCAAGTCCAGATCCCTCTTGATACTGAGTCCAGTCCAGGGCATTTTCCCCATACCTGCTCTGGAGCATAGGTGGTGACATACTCATCTAAACAAGAAAGCAATTTAGTATAATTATATATATATGTGTGCATATATATATATATATATTAGAAAAATATATGTATATATAAAATACATAATTTTCCAATTAAAAGTATTTTCCTTATTAGTATTGTTTCATTAAGGTTGTTTTAGTATTATTTTCCAACCCACAATTTTTTTCTCTAATCACCCTTTTCTTATTCACTGGTGGAAGGGAGTGTGGGGTTGGGACATATGCTCAGGTTTAGCTGCCAATCAAGCCAGATTGGGGCTAAACTGTGACAATGGTTCATTGTGTTCTCACTGAAAGATACATCCTAAGCCACGAAGTTCTCTGAAAAACCCTCTCAATGCAAACATACTCGGTAGTTAAGGACCAGCAGAGATGTCTGTTGAGTGATTATTATTATGCTCAGAGCACTTAGAAATATTGTTTAGCATTCATTTGTTTTGAAGTGGAAGGCTTGGGAGGCAGGATAATGTTGTTTATACTATGGAACTGGACTCATATGCAAACCATTGCCTATTCCTAATTTTCAGGTAGAGCACACCTTATGAAATAAAATCTATTGATTTTTTTCAGAGAGAAAAGAGATAGGAATAGGTGTATCCATTACCATGTCACTGCCTGGGTAGCTCAGTCCCTAACTGAAAACAAAATATTCCTATTAACTGTATTTCACTTTTTTCAGAAAAGAGTGGCTGAGTTCAAATCTTCTGAATTCCAAACTGAATTCCTATTTGCAGTACAAAGAGTTATTCTGCTTTTGTTCAGCCCTTTTTGTATTAAAATGGATGGTTGGTTCATATTAGTTATTTAATAAAATAAGGATGAGTTGGAATTTAATGTGTCCATGGGGACTTCTGGTTTCCAGGAAGCATAACCCTTTTCATGCTTCAAAATTAAAGAAAAGTATAACGACACTCATGATCCCGTTAGTATCTGTCATATTCAACATAAACCAGTATTTTTTTCATAGCACTCCAGCTCTTTATCTTGAATTAGTTTATTCGCTAGAATCATAGAACAACCAGGTTGGAAGAGACCCATCGGATCATCGAGTCCAACCATTCCTATCAAACACTAAACCATGCCCCACAGGACCTCATCCACGTGTGCCTTAAACACCTCCAGGAAAGGGGAATCAACCACCTCCCTGGGCAGCCTATTCCAATACTCAATGACCCCTTCCATGAAAAACCTCCTCCTAATTTCTAGCCTAAATCTCCCCTGGCGGAGCTTGAGGCCATTCCCTCTTGTCCTGTCCCCTGTCACTTTGGAGAAGAGGCCAGTTCCCTCCCCTCCACAACCTCCTTTCAGGTACTTGTAGAGAGTAATGAGGTCTCCTCTCAACCTCCTCTTCTCCAGGATAAACAAACTCATCTCTCTCATACGCTCCTCATAGGGTCTGTTCTCCAGCCCCTTCACCAGCTTCGTCGCTCTTCTCTGGACACACTCCAGAGCCTCAACATCCTTCTTGTGGTGAGGGGCCCAGAACTGGACACAGTATTCAAGGAGCGGCCTCACCAGTGCTGAGTACAGAGGGAGAATAACCTCCCTGGACCTGCTGGTCACACCATTTCTGATACAAGCCAGGATGCCATTGGCCTTCTTGGCCACCTGGGCACACTGCTGGATCATGGTCAGTCAGCTGTCAACCAACACCCCCAGGTCCCTCTCCTCCTGGTAGTTTTCCAGCCAGACTTCTCCCAGTTTGTAGCTCTGCATAGGGTTGTTGTGCCCCAAGTGCAGGACCCGGTATTTGGCCGTATTAAACCTCATGCCATTGGACTCTGCCCAGGGGTCCAGCCTGTTTAGGTCCCTTTGCAGAGCCTCCCTACCCCAACAGAGGGTGGCTCATGCTCACTTGTCACTTTAAAGAGTCTAAGAGATGTTGTAAGGATGGAGGCAAGACGTGCATGCTTGGGTTCTGGAGACACAAGCATGTGTGCTCATAGAGCAGTTTCTTATGTACTGAACATCATTATGTGGTCTCTCTTCACTGGAAATATAAAAGCACATTATGGCTGTCTATGTATGAGGCACTAATCCATCCAGATACTTCTGCTGTGCAAGTGCGTGAATGCAAGATACTTTTTCTGGGGTCTGACCATCTGACAGCTGCAACTTCTGCAGCAACACCATGAGGAAGATGCTATCTACACCCTATGACCATCCTCAACTAGTTTGCTGTTGTTAACAAAGGTTGAGCTATATAGAGTACAGAAAAAAAAAACCCACACATATGCCCACCTTCACAAAATAACAAGTAAATACGCAATCAGACTGGGGGAAACACAAAGACACAGTAAAAACCCAAATGACTGGAAGATTAATTTAGCAAACTAACAATGACTATGAGCTCTATGACTATCATTGATGCATGTCTTTTTTCTTACTCAATTAGGTACTGCAATTAATTGTAAGAGGATTAATAAAACTGGTATCATAACTGAACATCTTCTAAAATACAATGTGATTTTTCAGTCACAGTCTGTTGCGATAAATTCAAGCAGTTAATTATAAATTCTGTAGTATTTGTTCTGTAAATTACATTAGATTATTTTAACACTATCTTAAAGACATATGGCACATTTACATAAACTAATCTACAAATTGTGGTATATATGTGTAGGTTGCACTGGTGTTTTATCATATGATGATAGTACTAGAGGAAAATAGGAGAAAAGACTACAATTTTAATAAGTATGTTCCTGGAACATGATCCTTCTCCTTTTATTCATAATTTAATCTCAGCTACTTGTCTCTACTCAATCTGTCCTTTTCATGAAAAGTCTGAGAAAATGTAGGAATGCTTCATGTTTTCCAGAACTTGAATGTATTCTAGAAAGGAGATGCTCCGTAGTTTTCTGTGTTACTCACTGAAAAATACACACAAGTTGTATGTATATGTCCAGATTTCTGTCACTGATGTGCATGGCATTTTTTTTCTCCTTTAAAGGGTATTTCAACTAACGAAGTGCTTGTAACGAATAGCTTGTAAATATGGGACTACAAAATGAGTGATAAAAATAATAAACTGATATCAAACAATGCTTTTTCATTTAAAGATCACATATGTGTTTCTGAATTAAAGTAAATCCCATGTAATTACATTTTATGTTTGAGAAAATTGCAGCACAAAGATATTTATGTTTTCTGAATGCTGAAAACCGAAACAAACATGGAAATTGAAGACTGCACTTTCACCCTCTAGTTATGATTCCATTTTGCACATCTAATGGTTATAACTAATTTCGTCTGTCAGTCTTCTAACTTCCACTCCCAGAAATGGATATGGTGCTCCTAACTTTTTGGTAAAGGAACTGAGTGGATCTAGTTATCATTGTTTTTATCAATAAGCTTTGTAACTTTCAATATACACTATCCAGTCTTTTTGCTGTAGCTGCCTACAAATGGCAAAATATGCCCAATGCATGATTGCATAGAAATAAATGAAAAAAAACTTCTTCCTTTTTTTGCATTATTTTGGAGGCCAGATATGTAATGGAATTCCTAATATGTGCTCAGAAATTTTATAAACAGGTTGAATTGTATGATAATATTGTCAGCTAGGTGTGAAACTTCTTCATTATCATGAGCAGTTATTTCATTCTGTAAAGCTGTTTTGGAAAGGTTGCTGGAAGCTTCATGAACTATCATTCAACCAGTAAGCTTAATCTCTAATTCTACAATAGAAATAGGAAATTAATATTATTCTTTTGTGCACAGGTGTTAAGTATGTACTCTTTCTTCCATTTGGTCATCTGTTGTACAGAGTGCATTCATGCCATCCATACTAATATATTAACTTTTCATAATAACAGTCCATTTTGTTAATCAATATTAATGCATAAATGGTTTGGGGTTTTTTTCAAAGTTTCTCTGTGTACACAAGGACTAACATAAAAAGCTGAATAGTTTTGTTCCATCTCAGACATGATTGTACTTGACATATTGTATAATACAAGACAGAATTAATGAAGGGCACTTTTACATTAGAGTGCAGAGAGCATTTTCTTTACCAACGTATAAAAATGCTAATGGAATATAGATGTTAACACATTGTTTTAAATATTGTAACATGGACCTGTCATAGGTGAACAGTGTTGAAGAGTACTGAAGAGTGCTGAACAGTTGCACATTCTCTCACTCTTCTTTTGTATTTTTACTTTGTTAGCCTGATGCTTTGTCCTCTGGAAAAGCTTTTACCATATAGATCATGGAATGGTTGCCTTAATCGAACAGAGATGTGTGGAATGAGTATCTCATATTCCTCTTTTTGTAGAGAGGAAAGAAATATAACAGACACAAGTATGAGGTATGCTTTCATGGTTTTTTTCTGACCCTCTTTCTGCTACCTAACAGGATTTGTTTGTATGTGTGCATAACACAAGACAGAAGAGAATTGAAGTCCTGGACCTTGCAGCTTTTGACTACAGAAGGTTGGTGGAAAATATATTAAGGAAAAAGTAGCATGGTGTTGCAGGAGAACTCAAATCCTTTATACGAAATGTTAGAAGGAGAAAATAAATGATGGACTAACTAGAGCAAAAATAAGACAAGCTTGATAATAAAATATGAATATTTGAATTTATGCATCATTCAAAAACGTGTACCAGGAATGACAAAATCTGTGCCATATCATTCACAGAATGCCCAGTCATTATTTAAGATAAATTCACAGTCATTATTTAATATAAAAGAGAAGTGCTCTTTGACTTTACTATTAAAGAGTACTGGGAAATGCACTTTAGTCATGGACCATTTTACTGGATTTAATTAACTTACAATGTATGTTCCCAAGGGGTTTTTTTCTTACTTCAGAAAAGGAAGTGATTTATGAAGTATTCAAATATTTTTATGTAATTGACTGAGGTAGTTCTCTCCGAAAATTTCATACAAGGACTCCTTGTGAATATGGCAATTTACCCGATTGTTCTTTAATGGAAGCAGCCTGATTAATATGCAGAAAGAGATATTTTCAGGAAAGTTGAGACACAAGGGGAGCAGCATATGTCCAGACCTGAAAATAAATTTCTATCCCATACCTATTACACTTAAAATTGTAATTTCTCAATGTGGCAATTAATTTTGGGGATTTTTTTTCAGCATGCACTTCTCTTTTATAATACAATAGTAAACACGCCTATTGCTTGCTTTTTATTCTTCAGTCTTTTGCTTTTTTACTTTGTTATGTCCTAAAATGAAGAGCTAAGTGACACCCTCCCTAGGTTTTCCTTCATCACTTAGTTACTTATACTAGGATTCACCCTGTTCAAAAGCATATACTTGGAGATCTCACTTATCACAACCTCAGAATATAACTCCAAAGTCCATACAGCAACCCCCGTATGTGACTTCTCATACAGGTTCACTGGTTTGAGTTCATATGAATGTGGCTTCATATCTCTACCAATCAAAGCTTACAGCTTTGAGGTTGTTGGGGATGAAATAGTTCTGTCTTTCAAGAGTAATTTGCTTGCCAAAAGCAATCCAGGTTGAAAAGTATTTTTTCCCTTATTTACATGACTAAACCTTCTGCGTGAGTTGGAAGTTCCTGTGCTGTATATTGCCTGTTTGTATATTCATGGATGGTTTAGATAGATTGCGTCTTGGTTGTCTGGCTAAGTCCATATTACTAAGATCTGTCACAAGCACTTATGGGAAGTCACATAGATACACACGCAAAGGATCATGTCTTTCAGCATTTATATTAAATTTTCTGATTCAAAATATAGGTGTAGTTCAATGTATAAGGCCGAGTTAAGTGTTTCTTTGCCAAATTCCTGCTTCTTTGAAGCTTGCCAGATAATCACGTAAATGAGAACAGTCACACTGAACCAAATTAAATTTTTATTTCCCACCTGTGGAGCTATTATATCATCAGAATCTCAGCTCAGCACAAGACCTGAGGTGCTTGTCTTAGCCAGAAATGCTCCCGGGGCTTGGAACTACATGCAGGGGCATTAAGGCTGAAGAGAAGCTTATCTGATGAACTGTTCAGATTGTCCAAGAATTATTATTCATTTCACAAAGTTGCGAGATATAAAAAATTGTCCATAAAAGGTAAACATGAAGACAAACATTAATTTAGATGACAGGGCAGAAGAAGAAATTATAGAAGCCAAGTTCCATTAATTCTGTTTTGATATCATACTTGCTTCAAACAGTTGAACCACAAATTAAAATATTTTCATAGTATAATTTTTTTAACAGATAGGATTGATCTCTGAGATTAATCTCTGATCTTTGAGATCTCTGTTCATTTTGATAAGAAATTATAGAATGGAGAACTCAACTATAGAATGATAGTATCACAGAATAGTTTGGGATGGAACAGACCCTTAATGATAACTCCTTGAAGCCCAACCCTCCTGCAGTTAGCAGAGACATCAACTCAATTACGTTGCTTAGGCGCCTGACCAATGTGACCTTGAATGTTTCCAGGGGTGGGTCACCTACCACATCTCTGGGCTACCTATTACATTTTTTTGCCACTCTTGTTGTAAAAAAATATATCTAGTCTAAATTTACCATCCTGTAGTTTCACAGAATCATAGAATCACTAGGTTGAGAAAGGCCCACCAGATCATGGAGTCCAACCATTCCTATTAATCATTAAACCATGACCCTCTGCACCTCATCCACCCATCCCTTAAAACCCTTCAGGGAAGGTGACTCAATCACCTCCCTGGGCAGCCTCTGCCGAATGACCCTTTCCATGAAAAACTTTTTCCTGGTGACAAGCCTGAACCTTCCCTGGTGGAGCTTGAATCCGTTCCCTCTTGTCCTGTCCCCTGACACTTGGGAGAAGAGGCCAGCTCCCTGGTCTCCATAACCTCCTTTCAGGTAGTTGTAGAGAGCAATAAGGTCTCCAAAGGTTTAGGACCATTAACCCTTGCCCTGTCACAAAAGGTCCCACTAAAAAGTTTGTTCTCAGTATTCTTGTAGGCCCTCTGTAAGCACTGAAAGGGTGCAATAAAACTTTCTCAAGAGGCTTCTCTTCTCCTGTCTGAACAACCAAACTTTCTGCTTCTCTGCTGCTAAAGAGTTTTGTCAAACATTTTTCTGCTGTGGTGGCAGAACAGAACTGTGGTGGCAAGTGTTCCCCTAACTGTGAAAGGTTCATAGTGGACAAACAGAGCTCATGCTCCACACCTCATAGACTGAAACAGAGTACACTTCAATGAGTACACTGTTTGCAGGACTACCACTAGTACAGAACTGTCAAAAATTATATCCCTGGCACTATTAAATAATGGATCTGACTGTCTCACTTTTATTAGGAAAGCATTGTATTTTAGCTAAATTAACACTCACTAGCAAATGGAGGTTATCTGGAGAAATTAAAATTGCAATGAAATGTTATTTGGGGAAGAATCTGCAAGACTGATATAATCAATTGCACGATTTTGCCTTTCAAATGCTCTGACAATAGACAGATAAGTTCTGGGCTGATTAGAGCACTACAGATTACAGCATGATACTGATAAATCTGTCACAAATTTACACCAGGGAGCAGAATGAAGCAAATTCACTCATCTAATAAGGTAAGCAGTAGCAAAATGTACTCAACAAAATGATTGTCAGCAGTCATGATGAGTACTCCCACAGCATTGCTAGGAAGAAGGACCTAGAGTTCACCAGCAGAAGTCACCTTGTGTTTTAACACTAGCACTGTTGAAAGGATGATGTGTTAGAGGTACAAGGCAGTAGAGAGTACATTTCTGTCCCGGATAGAACATCTAAGAACAATCAGCAAGGAGTGCAATACTCACTTCTATTACACCTACTTAGTGTCTTGCAGATGAACAGAGATTACAGCTTCTGTTGTCTGACCATAGTTCCTGCCCTTTTGTCCACTGGATAATATAATACAAGCCTGGCACAGAACTGTTTTCAAGATGCTTTTGCACCTACCTGAGTGAGGCTTTGTTGACTGATTGAAATCAAGAAATTAAGGACAATGTAATTGCCTTCCAGGTGATCATCTTGCTTTAAGAAATGCAAGAAACTCACAACTTCAGGACCTATTCAGTTATATAATGAGTCAACAACAATGTATGTTGATCCACAGTCATCTTCTTCACCATCTAATAGAAACACAATTGCTGTAAAAAATCAAGGACCAGGTAGAATTTGGCTGTCCTATGCATGTCTTCGAGAAAATATCACCCAAATGAATAATGGATTAACTTTTCAACTAGCAGTCTTGTTGTGCAAGGCATTGAAGACCTTGGATGAAAGAATGCTTTACCAACAAGGCCCTGGAAGACTCTGAAGCAGTTTAGTGTTGTTAAGTGTTCTTGGCAGCAACTTTGTGTGCAGTGACCATAATTGAAGAGGAGCATACAGAACAAACTCAGCATCAATCCTGTGTTCAGTCCATGTCGCTCATGGGACCTCAGAGATGATACACGAGGCTAAATGGGCCTTTAAAAGCATCAGTTCAGACAGAAAAACACACACAAGTGTCATAGATGAAAGCATAAAATCTAATTGCTAAACAGGAGCCTTGCAAACACAAAGAACTTGAACACGTCCTCAGACTAGTGGTCACTCTGCTGCAATTCAGAAAATACAATTACATCACTGAGTGACTAGGTGAATAAACCTAAACTTTATCACGGGAGACCAGGCACAGACATCTAGCACCGGGGCACTGACAACTCTGCTAGTCTGCACTCTTTGGCCAGCATGGAACTTCCAATGAGTACCTTTAAGAACCTTTACACTTTTAAGCCTTTTTTTTGTCACCCAAAAATGCAAAATCTCTTTTACATGCAACAGAGAGTTAGAAGTAGCAATAAGCTATAAATGTGTCAATTATTGCTCTTTTCTTGTACTATTACTCATTTGGGTTGGTATAGATTATTTGGGGAAGTTGATGACTTTATCATACATTATTTCTTACATATTCAGCACTCAGTAATCTGCTTACTGGTACAGACAGTTAATCTCATATTCACCATTTAGAGGAAAGAAAACTGCCTTGGGTCATCTTGTGCCTATAAAAGCTTTTCCTTTGTAGAACCCATTCTCTTCTAAGAGCTTGAGACTAGATATAGGTTATGGAAGATTCCCTGAAAGGTAGACCATTGTAGGTCACAGATAGGTCCATAGATTCATTTTCATAATATCTCTTTCTCTCTTAAATAATTTTGCATTTTCCTGCTGCACATCACTGATCGGTTACAGGATTTGGTCTGAAATGGGTGAGGAAAAAGTGACCTATTCTCTCACTGTAGTACTTGAGCAGATCCCACATGTGCTCTTGTTGATCAGCATTTGCTGTGTGGAATGCTTCTTAATCCCTTCTCTGTGTGAAAAAGTGAGTGAGGGGGGAGGCCAGTTCAGTGTACTTGTATGCATCAGTATTTTGCAATGGGATTTAATCACAAGTTATTTACAGGATTAACAAAATATTGGGGTTTGCGACTTAAAAAATCCTGAAGTCATGCTCTACTATATGATAGAAGCAATGACTGGATTATCCATTTTACATTGCTATATTTTATCATTCATACTTCTTTGTGCCTTTAACAAAATAAGAAACAGGAGATGAATGTGTGGATTTTTACATGAATGGAACATGTATGTGTAGATTTTTTCATCACTACTGAATCCATTACAGATAACTGAAGACTTCAGTGTGTAGGTAAGACTTCTCTCAGCTCTAGGACAGGATTTCAACAAAAATGGCTCTTACCACTAAACTACTTAGATTTTGTAAACAATAGTAATCATGTCCCAGATGGCAGGTTTGCTTTTGGGGGTTTCTTAGTGTTTGGGTTTTTTTAAGTTAAAGAATAAAATTGAAGCATTCAATGCGTTAGTAAAATACAGTTAAAAGGATGCTTTCACTTAATGTGTGAATTAAGTAAAGCATAAAAATAAGCATAGGTGAAAAAGAAAATAATGGGATTCACTGCTTGTGGATATTTTGCTAAAAGGGAGTCCATATACACTCTGAGCTTTTTATGTGTATAGAAATACAATAGCAGTGTTTTCTAGAAGGCTGCCTGCAGTCAGATGTGACCCTTAAAGACATTTTAATGATAGTTGCAACATATACAGGTCTCTGATGACAAGGATTTTCTGCTCATCAGGGGATGTTGCATTTGGAGCCAGCAACCCCAGTTGGCATCTAGTAATTTGTCTTTCCCATCACCAGGTCTGGCCTCCTACGCATTAAAGAGAATTTGAGGGTTTATTTGTTCACTTTCTTGCCCATTTTCCACAGGACTTGTACCTCTTCCTTGAGACTGGAATGTTTAGGAAGGAACTCCATCAAGAGAAATTTCTTGGATGTTCATGCAAATATACTCACAACAAGTTAAGTTGCCAGAAAAATGTTTTATGTTTACTCTATTTGCCAGTTTTCAATAAAACTAAAAGGATCTGGATTTAAATTACTCCCTTAGTGTGGTGCATCTATTTTCTCGTTGATATGGAGGATCTTAGGAGAGATTGACAGAAAGTATATACTGTGCTTGTAAGTGGTGATGTTGGTTAAGAAAATGCTTGCAACAGAAACAGATTAAACATACTCCTGTATTACAAAATACACAAAATACATCTTAGTTGTGTAGCAACCACAGAGAAATGCAATCTTTTTGTAATGCATCCTTGTTATTGATACTGAGATCTAAACAACAACCTTTCGTGCTCCACCAGAAAGGCATGTTTCTTTATTATCATGCCTCTTCTAAATGTGGAAGCACAGCTATGCAAAATAACTGCAGTTAACATTAATGTAACAAAAGCAATATCAATATATTCACACCTGGGCTGTGGACAGAAAGGTTAACTCACTACCTGGTGAATCTCCATTTTGTCCTGTGTGGGACAGACATGGTAGTCACAGTTATATAACTTTCTTTTACCAGATTTTGCTGTTATTATGATACAATGCTACCACTGTAAAGTGCTGCTGACTGTATCTTAAGCCACCAGCGTTTTGGTTTACTTAGAAAATAGGCATGCTTATTTATAACTATGTTGTTGGGATAAAATCTTGCACAATCATGCTGGATTCTGTGACAAAAATTAATATATTAAAGCTACTTTTCTCTATCAACTATATCTGACACTTATGCTCTAGTTTATAAATTGTGAATATTCTCCTCTGTACTACCATGCTATGTAGAAACACAGATGTTAAAATTTTTTAAAATACTTTTTGTTCACAGATGTAAGTTTGTAATATATAGACGTCCATACAAATTAGAGACATAGAGACTTGAAGCAGAAACTACTTGTTCATATTTGAGAAGTACCTCCTTTGTTCACATTTTGCCTGTTGTTTTATAAAAGCAGCAGGCAAGTGAGAGAGACCCAGGCAATTTAATTCTTGGTAATTAAGCCCCAAGATATTACATGACTCATGCCCTCTCCTTTCCTGCAGATTATTTCCAACATTCCTTTAGGAAGGCTCACAAACAGATGCTCCGCATGGACTCTTTCTGCTTCTCCCTCATGTCTGTGCCTGGAAGGGTTCTTTGGGCTGCACACACCTAAAAGAAAAAAATAAGGGGGTAGGAGAGAGAGAGCGAGGAGTATATAACAAAGCCCCAGTATACTACTTCTTTAAATTAAGAATTATCAGGTCTTACACAGAAGGGAGAGGAAATCACAGGCTGATTTGGAGGGACTATTGGGCTGCTGGTCAGAAACAAAACTCCAGGGGTACAAAGACCGTCACAAGAAATCTAGAGAATAATGAAAGATTTCTTCATTGCATTGAAATGCCCGTGCTTCAAATTTTAGTGTCATTAATGCCAGTTTTGGTTTTGGTTGTTAGAAACTATCTTCACTCATTACATGTTTGAGGTGTGATTTTATATATACACATTATTTAAATGTTTTGCTTGACCTTTGCTATAAAATATAAAATGTCAGAACTTTAAGTAGACTACTTTGTAACAAGCTAAACAAGACAAGAGACCAGATTAGTGCAAGCTGCAGGTGCTCCTAGAAAAGCTTATCTTTCTACTTCTTCTAAATTAGACCTCCCTTTGTTTGAACTTGCAGCATTTACAAAGCAAGCATTTTCTACCAGTTTTACGATGAAAATAGGATGTTTCAGTAATGGAATAAGTAAATCCAACATTGAAAATACATCTAATATGAATTACATTGCAATATTGTAGTTTATTTTCACAGAAAATACTTATTTTCACAGAAAGGATCATGGGGCAGTGGAACGGGTTGCCCATGGAGGGGGTTGATTAACCTTCCCTGGAGGGGTTTGAGGGATGGGTGGACGGGGTGCTGAGGGACGTGGTTTAGTGTTTGATGGGTGCGGTTGGACTCGATGATCCGGTGGGTCTCTCCCAACCTGGTTCTTCTATGATTCTATGATTTAACATTACATCATAGACTAAGATTGCTTGTTAAGTTCCAATAATAATAATATATTTGAAAAATATGCTACATAATATCAACATCTATTGAAAGTAAAAAATAATGTCAATATCAGACTGGCTTTTATGTTTCCATCTCCTAATATTACTCTTTCCCCTATTTTAAGTAACACCTGCAACTTAAATTGTGTAGTAATGAATATTTGCCAACATAAGTTTTTATATTAAGCAAGATTTTGTCACTCAGGGTTTTTTTGCCATGATTAGTTTTAACAGGTTATGTTTTTATGTTATAATTGATTGCTTTAGCTTTAACTATGAGAAAACCATCAGGAAGCAAAACCTGCTGCATCTAAATATAAGGCCATAGAGTCAATAGGAAAAGTGGCATTGATATTGAATGACTGAGTATTAGAATATTGAAAGATTGAGCTCATTTTATACCTTCTTGCATACATTTGATGGGTTCAAATTTCATCGATCTTAAGACTACTTACAATACTTGTTATATGTTAGTTGATGTAATTTTTTTTCTGAGAGTTAAGAAGTGGCTTAAGCCTGAATTATCTGAAGGCATTTAATTGCTGCATTCGCTTATGACCACAATTCCCTTATCTGCCTCACAAGGTATATTAGAAACTTTCTCACGTCTAATGATCTTACATAAAGCTAGCTTACAGTGAGTTACTATCTGCATGGCACCACTCATAATTCAGTTTATTTCACAATGATGGTTTGGAAAAGTCTCAGATGAACTTGCCCTTTTTTATGTAAAGCAACTACTTTCTTGTAAGAGTTAAAGTTGAAATAAAGGCAAATATGGTCCAGACAATCTGTGCTAGTGTGCATGTCATTAATTATGCTTCCTCCTTTATCTCATATGTGATACATTCATTAGAATGAAACATGTATTGCTTAATGAGACATTTGACTTTTTATTATTGTTTTCCAACTGTTCAGGGAAATTTATATTTGTAAGTTGAAAGCACAGCCAAATCGACGGTGATAGAACATTTGGCATTAGCGACTTTTTTCCAAGTTTTAGTCCAACAATGTCTTATTGAATACAGCTGCAAAATTCAGATCTTACAGGTGGTCAATACAATTCTCAAAGACTGAAAAACTAAGAAATCGATGCCAGCTTATGCAATGACCTTGAAAATACCGACACGTACAAGAAAATCCACATGTGACTTACACTCATAGGTAGGCACAGTTGGAAAGGGAACCCTAACTGTACGATGGTCACTAAGATATTATTACCAGAGATGAATGCTTTAAGTCCCTGATTGATAAGTTAAAAAAAAAAAAAAAAGACTGTTAATGCTGACAGTGGGAAAGAAGAACAGCAGACAATCTTCACTAGCTTAGTTTCTCCCCAGGGCATATTGACTTTCTCATGGCAAATTATGTTGGGGGTTTTGGGTTTTTGTTTGGTTTTTTTTTTTTTTTTCATCTGAACAGATAAACACTGATGTGTGGGCTGTTCTGCAGGGAAAGAAAAAATCAAGCTGCACTCAGTAAAACAGGATTTTTTTCCCTCCTTTCTGCATGCCTAGCTCTTATGGCTATGAAAAGTGCTCATATTTCATGGAAGACATAACTTAGCCTGTAATGGTTTGTAACAAATAAGATGGGAGGTTGTTCCAAGACTTGTCACTTTGTTTGAACTACATTTTGGAATCCACTTCTTTGGTTTTAAAGGATCATCTAGAACTAATAGCAAACCCCAAATAAATTAAATAAAGAGATCTCTGTCGCTGTTACTTGAGTACTTGGCTTCTAGTCCTACTGGCCCCACTTCTCAATCAGCAACTGACATCTTAACTTGCAGCTGATTACTGATTTTGAAGTCACAAAGGGACAATTGTGAACTGAAATAGATGAGAGTTCCAAATACCGAAACTTCGGTTACAAAAAGCAGATCCTTTTCTCATACAAAAATACGGATTGCTGAGCACTCTGACAAAATATAAGAATATAATTTTGTCTGATACTTCTTTAATACATCAGCACCTCCCTTAGAAGAAGGAGGAAACTGCATGATATTTTGAAGTTTAGATGATCCACCAGGCAGTTACACTAATGCCACAGCCTCTCCTACAACCCCATATAACACTTTGTCTAGATGCCAGTTAAGCAAGTTTTATGACTCTAGTATTTATTTTGACATGACAAAATTATATTCCTTTTTATTTCCTAGTTGCACAGATCACTCCTTACAAAATTCTGAGATCTTATTTTTTAAGTGTTTTGCATTAATTATGTGTGCTTTAAGTAGGATAAGTAAATAAGTTGTTGGGTTTTGCATTGTGTCCATGAATTTTTCATATTGCTGAGGGTCAACACACAATCTTTCTTCTCAGAAAGAAAATATCTTAAATGTTATATCCCTCTACTCTGGCCTATTTAAAAGAGGTTAGCAGAATTACAAAGCCACTAATGAACAAAAAGTCACTACTATAGCGCAAAGCTGAAGGCTTTGAGGAAATGAACAGCCCCTGGAAACATGGAGATAGTCTGGGAGAGAAGAGGGAAAGGAGTAGCCAGCTGCACAGGGAATCTTGCAGCACATTCCGTCTCTCTGCACCATTTCATTGAAGCTGCTGCAAATAGGACATACTTCCACCTGGTTCGTTCCTGTGCCAGGGAAAAGATCCAGAGAGAATCATAGAATAACCAGGTTGGAAGAGACCCATCGGATCATCAAGTCCAATCGTTCCTATCAAACACTAAACCAGGACTCATAGCACCACGTCCATCCATGCCTTAAACACCTCCAGGGAAGGTGACTCAACCACCTCCCTGGGCAGCCTGTTCCAGTGCCCAATGACCTTTTCTGTGAAATTTTTTTCTTAATGTCAAGCCTAAATCTACCCTGGCAGAGCTTGAGGTCACTTCCTCTTGTCCTCTCCCCTGTCACTTGGGAGAAGAGGCCAGCTCCCTCCTCTCCACAACCTCTCTTCAAGTAGTTGTAGAGAGTAATGAGGTCTCCCCTCAGCCTCCTCTTCTCCAGGCTAAACAACCCCAGCTCTCTTAGACGTTCCTCATAAGGCCTGTTCTCCAGGTCTTTCACCAGCTTTGTTGCTATTCTCTGGACTCGCTCCAGAGTCTCAACATCCTTCTTGAAGTGAGGGGCCCAGAACTGAACAAAGCATTCAAGGAGTGGTCTCACCAGTGCCTAGTACAGAGGGACAATAACCTCCCTGGATCTGCTGACCATGGCGTTTCTGATACAAGCCAAGATGCCATTAGCCTTCTTGGCCACCTGGGCACACTGTTGGCTCATGTTCAGTCGTTGTCAACCACCATCCCCAGGTCCCTCTCTTCCAGGCAGCTTTCCAGCCAGACTTCTCCTAGTCTGTAGCACTGCATAGGGTTGTTGTGCCCCAAGTGCAGGACCCGGCATTTGGCCTTGTTAAACCTCATGCCATTGGACTCAGCCCAGCGGTCCGTCCTGTTTAGGTCCCTTTGCAGAGCCTCCCTACCCTCCAGCAGATCAACACTTCCACCCAAAAGCTTAGCTTCCAAAGCTAAGTGTCATCTGCAAACTTGCTAAGGGTGCACTCAATGCCTTCATCCAGGTCATTGATGAAGACATTGAACAGGGCTGGAACCAGCACTGAGCCCTGGCGAACCCCACTTGTGACTGGCCTCCAGCTGGATTTAACACCATTTACCACCACTCTCTGGGCCCGGCCATCCAACCAGTTTTCCACCCAGGAGAGCGTGTGCCTGCCCAGGCCAGAGGCTGACAGTTTCCAAAGCAGAATGCAGATCCCACATGTCCTGGTCCTTGCCAATTGTCATCTTAAATATTTGGGTTATGAGTGTACCATAGTACCACAGTAAACAAGCTAAATACTCATACATAGGTTATCAATTATGGATACACTACAGTGTGAAGTACTACTCAGCACTTTTCTCACAAGACTTACAAATATCATTTACATCGTTGACACACAGCAAGATCCCCCTTTAAGTCTGTGAAAGCAGTGCATTGTGTCCCAACACCCCACGGCTCCCCATGTGTCCGGCTTGGTTCCAGGCAGTCCTGTAAGGCATCCTTGTTCCCCAGATCCAGGAGCCCTTCAGATGCATCCTCATGTCAGGGGTCCACTTCCAGAAGCAGCCTCACAGCTGGCAGGCTAAACCTTGGGGCAAAACACAACCCACTGGGGTAACCCATACTGCAAATTTCAAAAAATAGGAAGAGCTACTGGACCTCAGTCTCTTGTGTTTTATTCTGCCTGACCTCTCTCTAAGTGTTGCACTCACTGGGAATTGTACAGAATTTTTAATAGTGCAGGCACAGTGACTCAACACTAACCAAATTATCCACATTACCCTACATTATTTTAATCTTTTTTGCTAATATGAAGACAAAACCACGCCCACTACACAGACATATCTTGAGGTGTTTACTGAGTTATTGCCATCTGCCAGACAGACATTTAAAACAAATCACATCTAGTAAAAGTGGATTTGATTAAATGAGATCTGACATACTTTTTCTTACTGAGTTTAAAGCAAGTGACACTTTTTGTCTGTGTTCATCTCCTTCCCACCCCTGCTCAGCTTATCCGTACTTATTCCAATGAACTGATTTTTCTATTTTACTGACATAGTCTCCTTTGAGATTTTGTTATAATCTTTGGCACAGGCAAAAGCCTTAACAATTTCCTTGATGTTTGCTGTTTATTTAGGGCCTATGAAAATCCAAGTCCTTAAATGACCCTTACAAGTCAATTTTTTTTCCTCAGAGTGAATACCATTGGTGGCAAAACCCCCCATGTAGTATTGATAAGGCCTAATTTGGGCTGTAATGACCATGTTCTGCTAATAAATTCAATTCATTTTACAGGGTCTTAACTTCACAGCTTTTTTTGTAGCCTAGATAGATTTTATGTTTTGTATAAAGGTGAAAGATGTAATTTCTTGCTCTTCACATCAATGCATGTTTGCTATACCCACAGATCAGTGTTTTCTCAGGCATCAATTATCTCATGCGTTTATATTTAACTTGAAATTTTCAAAAATGTGGTTAAAAAAAAGTCTTTTTTAATCAGATCCCAACTTGAGTACCTGATCTTTATGTTCCACTGCTCTAAACTCCCCCAATATCTGATTATTTTCTGATTGTTGTTACCCTCTGGTTTTTCATTGTTCCCTACATCACAGACACCACTTCAGGCTGCAAGTCTCTGTTCAGTTTAAAATTAAGAAACTTTCCTTTTTTATTGTGGAATGACAATTCCACCACACTCTGATGTTGTTGTGTTCATTGATCCCTGCAGATACTCGTCATTCAGTGATCCTGGTCCCTCCAGAAGTGAGGAGGTACATAAAGCCTGTTTGCTATGTGCCACTGGTCATGGGAAGCCCCTAGAGCCATGGGGAAGCATTTGAGCATAGGTTAGACAGAGAGGGAGAACACAGCTGGGGCAAGTCAGGAGTCACATGGCAAATCCATGGAAGGTCTCAGTGGGGATGAAGCGGTTCCCTGCAGGAGACTCTGTAAAATTTGCTGCAATGCAGAAAGAAATAGAAAGTTTCTTGACTGAGAGTGAAGAAAGGGAAAACATCTTTGCTTTCAAAGACAAAGGGGCTGGCAAAGGCTAAGTTCAGATCCTTTTATTTTCATTTTTCTTTTAAGTATTCACTGTTTCATAAGTTACCCTGTTCCAGATATTATGCAAACAAATCTGAACTTTTTTTTTTTTATTATTATTTTTTGGTATGTTTGCTTTCAACAAGGGTGCAGATAGATCTCAAGATTTTGGCTGAATTTGAGATCTGGTCATCCTTCCTGAACTAGTAGTGCTCCTGTCACCCTGTCTGCCAACACACTGATCACTCTTCTGTCACTTTCAAACCAGTGCAATCTTCCCACAGAGGTTGACCACTGTTCTGGCGTGTAATTGCTGTGACAAACATGACAACAAGGTATGCTTTTTTTGTTGTGTACTCAAGTTTCTTGGAGTGAACTGTTTTGGACACTCTCCTGGATGTGAAAAGATGATCTGTTTTCTACACCTTCCGTCTGAATTGTACCAACTGGCCAACCTCTAATTATTTTAACAGTGTTCTGCTCTGGTATTGCAGTAGTCTCCATCAAACTTTTGTCCTGGATGCAAGTTCCTGCCTTTTTTAAGATTTTCAGCTCCTTCTTTTCATACGGTGTTCAGAATTCTCTGACTGTATTTAATAACTTCCCCCTCCTTATTTCTCTCCCCTGATAAATATCACTTAATTCTTATACAATGCACAAAAACCCCAATATCAACATCCTCAGAAGACAGTTTCTAAAAGTGCAGTTTTTCCAAAGGAAAAATGGGTCAGACTTATTTGTTAAGTAAGGAAGTCCACTTCCAGAAGATGTTAATTGCTTTCATAAGAAATTAGGTTGATGATTTTCATGAACATAATTCATCAAGAGACAAGAGAAAACTGGAAAAGAAATTATTTAAATTGAACCATGAGAACCAGAAAAGAGAAACATGACCCAGAAACTGCTACTTTTCTTTATAGCTCTATAAAACTTTATACTCAGTCTCTAGATATGGAGATCTAGATGGTGATAGAAGATTATATTAGGATGGCTGTTATTATCTCTGAATATCTACAGTAATCTGTCCTTGGAATAACTATGTTTATTATCCCCTATTTATGATTTTATTTATTTACTACATTTAACTACAGTACTTAGAGTTGCATCTGCTTTCAAATTAGGACTGCAATCATTATATTTACTTATGTATTTTACAGAAATTCATTTCTTGGTACTTTTTGGATATTGCTCATCATTGCACGTTGTCTGTTCATGTTTTTTTCTATTCATATATAGTCTGGCCATCACAGAGTCATTCACAACAATGCAGTTACAGGAACTGTAAAGTGAATTAACAAGACACCAAGTCACATTACAAGTCACATAGTTTTCAGACTATAAAAGTATGGTCATGCAGTGCAGAACTTTTAGACAATAGCTCATTTGATTTATGGCATAATATTCCATCTCATGACAGAGATGCCTTTTTTCCATAATTGAAAAGGACCCTTTCCTCAGCATTGATTAAAAGCCAGTAAATAAATTAATACACCATCTCTCTTTGTTACAATCAGAAATACTAAACATTTTGCACCATGGCACCCACTAAGTCTCCCCCATAAATGTATCTCAGAAGATTCCTTATTGCAGATGCCTACATTTTCTCAAGTTTCTGCTCCAATTCAAAATTCTAAGTGTCCAGTTTTAGCTACTCTCAGTTGTATACTTTACACAGGAACTTAACTTTTTCCCAGTGAGAAAGGATCAATTGGATACAGGAGAGTTAACATCACCTCCAGTATCTGCAGGGGAGCTTATAGATCCGGTATCTTATAAAGCAACTCTCAAAGCTTTCAAACAAATCAAAGAACAATTTCACTGAATCATTAAGTTGGAAAAGACCCACAGGATCATTGAGTCCAACCATTCCCATTAATCACTAAACCATATCCCTCAGCACCTCATCCATGCATGCCTTAAATACCTCCAGGGAAGGTGAATCAACCTCCTCCCTGGGCAGCCTGTTCCAGTGCCCAATGACTCTTCCCGTGAAAATGTTTTCTCTGATGTCCAGCCTGAATCTCCCCAGGCAGAGCTTGAGGAGATGTTCTTTATTAACTGACGACTTTGTGTAGCACAATACATAGAGGTATGCTGCCATTGGAGTCGGATGTTAAATTCGCCCTCAGCCTACTTGTTACTCAAACTACAGTAGGCAACTTAGAACCTATTACTATGAAAGACCTTGCGTAGCTGGATATCCATTTACTGGAGGCTTTATCAGTGCTGGGAGGTTTGGCATGGAGCAAGATGGCTGAAAGCTTCATTGCAAGCATTCAGTCATTAAAGCCTGGCACAGGGTGTGTGCTTGCAGTCAACACTGGAAGATGAGGACAGTGCTCAATTCCACAGTGAAGAGCACTGAGGGAAAAGACTGGGCACAATGGCAGACTCCACAAAGGGTCTTTGAGTTGGTCAAATCAAATCCAGGGATCATGCAAGGCCTGTTAGGGTTCAAGTGGTTCAAAGTATCCAGGTCTTTTTGGCAAACCTCTGAATTGAATCAGTGCTGCCATCCAAACTTACAGTGAATTACATCAGTATTTTCCACTGAATTTCTGTGGAATTTTGATACTATATTCCCCTTGGGTCCTGGGAAAAACACCTTTAATATGTTGGAAAATTAATCTGTATGGATATCTAAGAGGGGTTACACCTACAAGAGCCATCTTTTAAAGCAGTTTTGATGATGTTCAGTTTTCAAATGTCTCAGGTCTGTAATGCAAGGACTCAGAAAATTTTCAAAGTAAGCACATGATGTCAAGCATCACAAAGAGAATCATATAGCTGCACTTTCTATTAACAGATGGGAAGAGTAGATGAGCCCAGATAATTTATTAATCTCTTGCAATATTACTTCTAGATCAGAAACATTTTGAGAAATGTTGGATTTTCCCCAGGGATATCAATAAAACCAAAATCAACCAACTCCCAAATTAAACAGTCTAATAGGCAAATCAATAAGCTAATTCTTGCTGTAATTTGGTACAGTGTCATCTTGACATAGAATGCTGTTACGGCAAAATAAACCACACAAGGACAGCCATCTGCATGTAATAGAAATTAAATTAACTACAGTGTAGTCAGCATTTCACCAGGCAATCATTTAGAAAGGTTTTATGAAAAATCCCAGACTCCTGCTGGTATTTGATTTCTATACGCAGCCCATGTAATTGTTTAAAATCATAGCTGTGTGATATGCTTTATTGAAGAGAAGTACAGCAATGAATCATAGAATGGTTTGGGTAGGAAGGGACCTTAAAGATCATCCAGTTCCAATCCCATTGCCATGGGCAGGGACACGTCCCACCAAATCAGGCTGCTCAAGGCTCCATCCAACCTGGTCCTGAACTCTTCCAGGGATGGGGCATCCACACCTTCTTTGGGCAAATGGTTCCAGTGCCTCACCACCTTCATCATGAGGAATTTCTTCCTAGTGTTTAGTCTAAATCTTCCCTCCTCCAGTTTAAAGCCATTTCCCCTTGTCCTGTCACTATGTGCCTTTTTAAAAAGTCCCTCCCCAGCTTTCCTGTAGGCCCCTTTTCTTGTAGAGAGCTGCTTACAAGGTCCCCCCCAAAGCCTTCAGTTCTCCAGTCAAATGCTAGATTCAGCTATCATAGAATCACAGAACAATTTGGGTTGGAAGGGACCTTAAAGATCACCTAGTTTCAACCTCTTGTTATGTAAAAGAATTAGATGGGCAATACATCCAAATTATAAACAGAAATAACCAAAGTGAAGAGCCTTGATTTGTTTAGGATTTAGTGAGCAATTCTTTCCACTTCTACCCCTGCTATCATTCGTAACTGTATAGCCTGTTACTGAGTACTAAATTTCAGTGTGAAAATAAGCTGCACTCAGTCCACATACTACATGGATTTTTTTTACACACAGTTTAAAGTGGTATGACAAAGTGTCCTGTAGGTATTTCAGGGTCTTGAAAGAACCAGCAATATATACGGAACTCTACATACAGAAGATACTTCTTACTATTTCCTGTTGTTTGTTGTAGGATAATGACAGGAAGCACAGATGTTTTAAATTTGCATAAAATAATAAAGTATTTTTATTATACTTTGTTCTTTCTTTTTAATTTTTTTTAACTTCATGAACTGTTGTCTTGAAAAGGATTTAAAGTCTTCTGTTTAATAGCAAGGTGGTTTAAATGATTTTGTTTATAGTTCTAGTGAGACGTATAGATGAGTGGCAATGCTGTTTTTTCCAGAGCTTTCTCCTAACTATCTTCTCCAACTCTCATCTTTCATCATTTCTGTCCTCCCCTCCTGTAAAGGCAACATTCCCACCTGACTACCTTCCATTCAGACCACTTCACTCCTATGGCTAGTACTTCTTCCTCATCTGTGAAAAGAAACAAAACCCTCTAAACTCTAAATCAAACATAAAAGCCCTTCAGCATCAGCAAACCTGGATGACACACAACATTACCACTTCCCAAGACACCACAGGGCACCACAGCAGTCAAAGTGAACCACAGGATGTTGAAGAAACTTTCTGGGTGATGCATTCAATACTAGTATACAAAGTTCAGGAGCTGCTAAATCGAACATCTTTACTCATACCCTTTCACTTCCTCTAAATTCCCCTGTGGTTTTGGCCACCGAATCTGTGCTCTGGACTAACAGAAAACTGTCCAAGTTTTAGTACTTGACACAGTCGGGTCCTGGGAGGTCTTCTACCCTGGCTGACCCTAAGAATGTCATGTGGAGGAGATAAATCCTTCTTGATTTCCTCAGGTAATATTATTTCTGTCTTGCAGACAGAAGGCAGATATGCTGTGGCATCTATGTATTTTGGAAGGATAACTGTGGGTTGCTCTTTCACATGTACTTATCCCAGCCCTCTTTAGCCTCCTGCTAGGGTGGGACATCCTGAAAGATAACAAATCACTGCTATTAAGGTATGGCTGTGGAATAAATGATTACCAGTCCAATATGAGCTTCTATCTCTGCCATGCTGTGAAAGAGGATAAAAACGGGACAGGTCTGATTTGACTGCCCTGTAGTGCAGGGAAGCTAGGCCAGTGTCTATAATTAATCAAAGATTTTGGTAAGTAAAAAGAAGCAGATTGTTGTCAAGGTTTTCCTAGCAGAGCAGCCCAAGATTTGCAGACCTGCATGTTCAGAATTAGATCAAAAACCACAGAGTATGTTGGAGTACAACCTGAGTTTCTCTAGAAACAACAGAAACTTGATATCACTTCAGATCATGGACAAAACAAAGTAAAATCATCATTGCAGATTTTGGCTTGTGATCACATCATGTGAAAAAAATGTCAAGTTACTAGTGACAGCATTAAAAGCTTTACTCATAAATGAGTTAAGATATCATGAGACATAAAAAAGCTCACTAATATTTGACCTAAAACCATCACAGAGTGCAGTAGGAATGAAATTAAATTTAAAGTTTGCTAAACAGATAGGTGAAGATTGCTAAAACATCAACTCAGAGAACAAAATAATTCAGCTCAACAGAAAAAGCACCAAGAAACTCTTCAAAACTTCACATATTAGAAATTCAAAATTTATTTATTAGAAATGTAGTAATATCAGAACGCTTCATCCTATACATTACCCTTATTCCTTTCTTGTGAGGAGCAAAGTTCTGGGATTTGTGGATAGGTTGGTATTGGTAAGCACAAAAAGGATAAAAAAAAATAAAACAAAAAAGGTTTGAGATTTTTTTTCCCCTTGGAAATTCTGACTGCATGTCCATCTACATAATTTCATTATATTAGTCTAAATGTGATATATACTGACTTAAGAAAGAAAATATTTGTGAAGAATAATAATATAGTTTATTATCAAACATTTACATTTAGTTTTCCTTATGAAATTAAACAGGACTGTGTATTTCCACTTTAATATATATTACCATGGCACTTATTAAACACATAAAAGCTTTTTTTTTTTAATCTGTTCATTTAGATGACAAGCTTAAGGCCAGAAACTTGGGTATTAGGCTGCATCAAAACACAGACATAAGGAATAGAGAACACATTCTGCAAATGCTTATAGCTACCTCGGCTTACACTGTAAAATGTATAGAATTTCCCTGTAACAAAACCTTTTCAAAATGTGGCATTTGTTTTGACAAAACTGCCCTTTCACTTTAACTCTCTGACATATTGTAATAAATTTTTGTTTGTGCATGAGACTGCTGTACCCATTTTAGAATAACATGTTACACATACCCTACATCATAAGAACTGTAAAATTGTAATGTAGTATTTCTTTTTAATGCAGCAAGAACTTTGCATTCTTGAACAGTTTGTTTGACATTCCCTTTTATTATTCACCAAAACCGTTAAAGTTAAATAAAAATATTCCTAGTTTCTCCTTTTTTTTTTTTAGATCCCCAAAGTAAATTTGGAATTAACTATATATCATATAAACCGAGATTCCTTAGAGTATGTAAGTTTGTGCCTAGCAGTAAATTCTGAGTGGACAATACGAATTTCACAAGATTCATAACAACATTTATCTGTCAGTGATGAAAAACACAGATTACACCTAGTCCATCTAGTTACTGTCCTAGTGTGGGTTCTTCCAGAAGATCTTTGGGGTTTTTTGTTTGTTTGTTTGTTTGTTTGATGATATACATATTAATATGTTTATATATAAGTATTTGCATTAGACACAGACATATGTAAGTATTTGCAGGATTAAATCCAAGAGCTGGAACTGAATGTGTTTGCTGATAAACCACTCTTGCCATCTCTTAAGAAGCAAAAGGTTCATATCCTTTTTTCTTATCTGCAGGCTGACTTTGCATAAATATAGGTAATCAAATTATTTCAAGCTTTACTTGAACTTTTGTCCTTATTCCAGAAGTGAAGAAACAGAATTAATTAGATTCCCTAGGAACAAGATCAGAAATATGCTATGGTAATCATGACCGGGGAGGAGCAACATGTGCCAACCCTGGGGGGGTGCCTGGCAAGTATCTAAAGATAACTAAGGGACAATCACAGGGAGAAAAACTGACAGCTTGAAACAATGTATTACTCTGTCAATAACAACTGTTATTTAACAATACGAATTAAATTAATAATAATCCATTAATGGATTACACAAAAATGTACTCCCATGCACCAACATTAAAAAAATTTCCATCCAAGCACCAAGGAATTCTGTGCTGTTAGCTATTGATAAGTTCCATGACTTTGAAATACAGACTGGATGAAGAAGGACTGAAGAAGGTCTGCTTTCTCCATGCATTCTTGGGCTCCACATATGTCAACCATTAGACATCAGGTCAGGCAGGAAGCACGTGAGATGTCATGTCACAGGACAATAATGCACTGTGCACATGTATACTGACACAAAACATGGTTCATTCCTTCTCTGGCAGCTGCTAAATATGCTGACACTAGATAGGAATAATGACTGAACACCAGAATTACATAGCTTTCTCTTTTGCCTTTCCTTGCACTGCACTCAACTGCAAATCTTTCTTGTGCCTCTCACTTTTAACTACACTACAGGCTGTTAATGTGAAAGCTCATCACTTTTTGTCCCCAACCCAAACTTTCTCTCCTACCAATCATTGTACTTATTTGCCCAGTTGGACTGTCCAGACACCAGCTCCAGCTGCAGATTCCAAAGGAAGCTGATAAAGCTGTCATAACCTGATCTGGCCCAGCCAAAGGCTTGGCAGTCTGTGCATGGACAGACTTCATTCCACAGGTCCCACAGGCTAGGCTACGGCACACACTGCTCTTCCCTTCAACAGAATGATCTCTGACTAAAGAGTAATTTACCCACAGCAGACGTCAGGAAAGCTCCTGGCCACACTGGCAAAAAGGCAGAAGAAAAGCTACTTATATCTAATGCAGCTGAAGAAGAAAGATGTTTGTGGGAGGACTATGACCTTAAGAACCATCTAAGAACCTGTCTTTTCATTGCTGCTTGACATATTTCCTCCAGCTATCAAGGAAATATGTTGCACAGGATCACGACTGTGCCCTGGGGTTTCCCAGACTTGAGACGGCTAACTATGACAGCCAGAGGCAGTGATGCATTTGGGAATTAATCCATCATTCAGTGGTGGAGATGAAGCTGGAAGCTTTACAGTCTGCTTGGATGTGTAGTCTTATCCTGAGTTAATGCACAAATTTGGAGAATGTATTGCCTTTGGTCCCTGTTTTGGGGTTACCAGCAAACAGCACATGGGCCTGCAGCAATGCCCAAGATTAAAATATTGACTGGAATATTGGTCATGAAGAATTGTGTGGGTGGCAGAGTTCAGACAATCAAGGCAGCCAAGCCTGTGGGGCAGTAGTTCACTTTTCCATATGAATTCAATCTGCTGTAACCACAGACCAGTCCTGAGAGACCACTGTGGAAATAAGAGTACATCTGGCTTGGCCTCAATCAACATCTCCTCACCAAATGAACTGCTGAGGAACATGATGGCAGTCACACAAAGAAAGCAGCTCCAGACAGACTTAAAACGGAAGCTGAGACTGATTCACAAGGAGTATCTACTCTGCCTTTCATGAGGTTTAAATACTTGGGCTTCAAATAAGTCCTATAGCAGTGGTGCTTGGCAGCAGAAACAGACACTCTACAGGAAGCAATTAAAGCTTGTGGAGAAAAAACAATTAAAGCCTATCATGTGATGTTAAGTACAGTTAATTTTCAAAAGCAGAAAGAAGAATCCTGTATAAACTAGTCAAGAGACGAGACTAATGGATAGGACTGTAACTATATAAGAATGGTTCTGATTCCTGTGCAGGGGCTGCTGGGGTGAGGAAGAAGGCAGCTTGAAGAGTAAGGAGAAATCCAGAGTTTAAACATCAAAGGCTCGTTTTAGTTTTCAGTGGGACATAGACACCTCATCAGTGTTTGAAAGCCATCAAAGCCATCCAGGGCTAGCACTCATGGACTGCCTTGCCCTCCTGTTCCTCCTCTGACAAGAATGGCTCCTCACTGTCTCCAACAGCTTCAACTGCACTAGTTGCCAACTCTAGGAAGCAAGTGCAAGAAAGGCCTTCTGGGCCACATAACCTGCACAGTCCAGTGGTACTGCCCTTGAGGTATACAGAGACAGCTGTGGTGCCAGAAGCCTCAGTGAATCTCGTTGACAGTATGGCCTTCTGGAACGTGGCTCCACTGCAGAGCACCTTTCATGCCCTTATTCTGAATTTCTGACCTTATTTTAGCTAAGGGAATATGGACTACAGTGCTGGAACAATATAAAAAGATACAGTTTACACATATAATGATATGATACATGACACAAGTAGTTTCAGCGGTGGCCATCAAGTTGTGGGTTTGCAGTCTCACAATCACAGCTTCAGCCAACCTGCACAATTGGTCTCAGGCCTGGAAGTTACTGGTTCTGCTGTCTAGGGTCAGAAAAAGTGGAGCAAGGCTATTCAAGCAGGTTGCAGGACTTCAGAAACCTTGACTTTTCCCTGCGTTTTGGTGGGTCTCAATACATACAGAACTTGCTTCTCTGTATGCTCCCACCTGAATATGTGCAAACTCCCTATTAGTTCATGCTTAAAACAGTGTTCTCCTGGAAAGCAGCCACAAGTGCTCCTTTCCAAGCATGCAATGTTGGATGATTTTCAGTCAATGCTCTAGCCCATGTGATGCTGTTGCATAATGTGCAGGGGGAAAAAAAAGCACAATCATAAGGACACAGAGCTGTACCCTACAAACTAATTTATCATCCCTGGAAGACAGCATCCTTCTTGGGGCCAACTACAATATTTTTTTCCAACTTCCCATGCAGTGTGTGATTCCTAGGAAAAAGACTGGCTTTAAAAACAAAAAGTCTCCTGCCATTATTTCTAGGCAGAAACAACTGAATGTTGAAATATGCACAGCCCGCACACTTCACACATTTCCAAGATATCCTCTAGGAAAATTAAAATAGCGAAAAAATAAAAATAAATTTATAAACTTCATGCAAAACAAGCATATTCAAACAAACAGAATCTAGAAAGCTCTATGTACAAAAAAATACTCCAAGTTTCAAAAGCTTGCAATTACAAGCATAGGGGTAATGCATTTTTTACACATACCATTAAACTACCTCTCTGTGTGAACCTCTCACTTACTGTCTTTCTGCATTTTAATCAAATACAAGTGTCACAATGTGTCCCTGTTCAGTCTAAAATCTGCCGTAATGTATCTGAAGGTTTCCTATGGGTTTACTCTCAGGTCAAGAGAACGAAAGTTTTAAATGTTCTCTGCTGAGAGGACAGTGTCTCGAATGCCTTTGACGTCTGTTTGCACTTATTTGCATCACGTTTGAAATCCTGATGGAGATTGACTTAACATTTCCACAAGCTCCAAAGCTCTGGCAATCGGTGTTCTTGTCCAGAAATTATGGTGCATGAAACACCTCTCCACTTAACCCCCTCAAACTCTCCTCCTGGCTCCAGAGATAGATTTTGAAAGAAAATTTTCTGTAGGAAAAGCAGTCAGCATACTAATTTTCATATTACTATATGCAAACAACACAATAGACGTAACCTTTCACATTCTAAGGTGAATAGATGAATAAGCAAATGTTACTTTAGATACTGTAAACATATTCTTTTCTGAAAACTGAAACATACAACACAGTGATCCTTTATTTAGGCATTTCATAGATATTACTCAAGTAACATTTTCTGAATCAGTCAGAAGTTCACAGATGCTAAAGAAAAATTCCTTTCAGAGTAGTTAAGCATCATGTGAATGTTTGCTGTGGTAATTTTTCACACAAATTCAGGTTTTCCTTTTTATAATTTAACTTACATTAGCTTTCTCATTTTAGACTGCCTTTCACATTGCTTCCCAGCAACCTTGGCAAACATAAGGTTTGTTTATGAACATACTAAGAATCAGAATTACCCCTCCATATGCTAACTTTATAATACTTGTCTGTTACAGTTTCTCAGTTTTGAATGCCTTTTTACAAGTAATGCTATTATTTCTAAGTGGCTGAACTCTCAAAGCCTGCATTACTGCTTGTGATGGTCATGCTTCTAGCTTAACCTTCATTTAAACTTATCTACAGCATGACACTGGATTAGAGTCAAATATTGTTTAGACCATCAAGTGGGGATTTTTTTTCCCCTTTTGGTATTCCACTTTTTAACCAGGAGGCCTGTGAGAAAGTGAATCTGAGAAAACAAATCCCTGTTTTCCTAAGTTTCAAGTAAAGCCGTTATGGCGATATGACTCATGAAGCTTTAGTGGTCTTATTGGTTTATTTATTAGAGTGACAAGAGGCAATTTACCCTATCATGCACAAGTATTACATATGCAGTCCATGAAATCCACAGAGAGTCTTGTAGTTTTCTTGTAGTAGTGTTTTGGTCTGATGAATAAATATGCAGGTTTTTTTAATCTATACACCATCACCCACTGAATGCTGAAGCATCTCAAGCAGGCTGCATATATTACAAATGTCAGACTTTCATTTCAACAAAATATCACCCATCACTCTGAAATAACTGAACAAAATTTTGTTTTAAACTCCATTAACTGAATTAAGCCAAGATCAGCCTGCAATTAGGCACAGTAATTTATCAAAGGTTAAAATGAGAAATCCCACAAACTGACAGTGTATCAGTTTATTTCACTTAAGAATTCTAACCTAAGCATCTCAGTTACTCAGGCACAGTGTATTAAGCAGGTAAGAAGAGAAAAAGTCCGTACCCTACAAAAAAAACCCAAACCCCTCAAACCCCCAAATGCTTCTAAGTGTTCATATAGCTTGGTATGAAATGCCAGCACAGTACCCAGGAAACTGAAAAGTGGAACTGAAATCTAGCCTTACGTGTCCACAAAATGCGACAGAGTTAGCATGATCTGAAGTGGGAGAAAAAAATAAAAAAGAAAATAAACGCAATCCAAAAGGAAGACAAAAATGTGAAGGAATCTGGCAGCACCCAGTTGCACCAGGATTTTCTTTCATTTTTGTTGGAGGGCAAATGTACAAGTAAAACAAAAAGTCTTGTTCACAACTCATTTATCACCATATCTTTAACCTAGATGATAACGTCACCCTCTTTATTACATGCTTCTGTCAAGTCAGATGCTACGGGTCACAAAGTAGTAGAACCACTCAAACTTCTTAATTTAAACCAGCTGTCAAGGGGTTTGGAGTTTTTTAATTTTTTTTTTAAGAAATCTTACAATCTATGATTTTAATAGGTAATCAAAAGAGTAGGTATTTGTAACAAGACAGCTTCCACAGACAAAACTCTGTCCTAAGCAACAGGAGCACTCCTGTTAACTCTACACAGAGCAAAAGCAATCACCTACACTGTAAGCACTGCTTTCAAATATATATTTTTAAAGTAATAGTCTGAAGCAGACGATGTTATTGCATTATCTGTTAAAGAACATTGATACTAGTGGGAATATGGAGAAAGAATTGCTTGTTTTTATAGCTCACAGGCACTAATATAGCCCCCTTACCTGCTAATCAAGTGTAATGTAGTGTAGTAATCTTGGTAGCATCCATTCCCATAAATTCTAAGCCCCATTTCCACAAAATGAAGAGCTTAGAGAGGTTTTAAGTATTTAAGCTTGAAGAGAAATTTTGCAATGGCAGTAGGCACTGGGTGGCTGAAGATAAGTTTTCTCTTCTCAGAAGCACCAACACCACATGCACTAACTAGCCTGTCCCATTAACTCATGTTCAAAAAGACCTCAGTCACATCCTTTACTCCTTAAATAATCAACCGGGTCATTCAGTAGCTACGTATATTGAACAGCTAAGTATTAAAATAAAGGCAATAAAAAGAGTCAATTAAATCCACAAAGGACTGTGGGGAGAAGAAGAGAACAGATTTTTCTCTGCAGATTACAAATTAGACCAAACTCAAAAATAAAGATTATTGGAGTTATATAATTAAAAACATAGGGAGCTATTATACAGTGGCTGAGATCAGATTCTTTCCGGCATATAAGGTAACTTTGGCCCAGTTTAGGACTAAATCATTCTTGGTGGCAGGTCTTCACTGGCACTCCCCACCCATCCTCCCACGGCATTTTACTGAATGAATAATGTATTCTAGGATGCAATTTATTTTAAAAAATTTATTTTATGCAAAATTAAACAGACATTTGCTATTACAAAGAAATACAGATTCCAATTGGATCACATAACCTTTTCATTAAAAACATGCTGCTGTGTCAATTTGCATATTTTTGTATGGATTGACCAGGTACGTAAAATTTAACCATGCCATTTGCAGTCATTTATCATAAAAATCAGTAAAGAAAAAGGTTTCTTAAAATGTGCAAACATTATTTTAGTGTTACCGTTGATAATAAATGACCACTAAATTGATGTTTGTTATGTAAAGCTTTTTAAAGTACAATAAAAATACAAATTCTATTTGTTAAAAAAGGCCATTGCTATGCTACTAAACATCTTCATTATATAAATTCCAAAATACTATAGGGTAAACAAAATTACAAAGTCTTTTCTTTATGAAACATATACTATTATATTTGTTAGTGATTATCTATATTTTAATATCTATATATATATTTATATATGATACTCTATATGAATGCTGAACACCAAATAAGAGACAGAGGAAGACTAATGTAGTGTAGAACATTAAGGCTCCCATTTAGCTAAGTACTTGAGATATTTGAAACTTGGCACAAGAATAATCCCGTTCATTTTAGTGGACTACAAATGCATAGCTGAAGTGCTTTGTTAAACAAGGCATAAAGATATACATGTGATGATGAATTTTAAAAATGCATTTTTGATGTCAACTATAACTGTTAAGGACAAAACCATAAGTATCACAAAGAAACTCTCATGAAAAAGGAAAGAAAATATATTAAAAAAAATAAATTTTGGGGTTTTTTCTGTATCTGTAGATTTTGAGGGGAATATATCACAGCTTTAGAAGTTTTTCAACTTATGTGGAGTTTGGGCAACAAAACACTAATGATAATAATTATCTGAAATAGGTTTACGGTGGTATTTTATTGCTTATGATAAAGATTAATGAATACTATGCATAGACAAGGCAGTGTTCAACTCACTAGCAGCTGAAAATTTTGGTGTGCAGTTATTTGTGTAATGTACTAGTGAGTATCAAGGACTTAACAACTCATGCTGAATTCTTCTAGCAAGCTTAAAATTATCGTAAGACATATAACATTAAAGCACACAGTGAAAAAAATACTTGGAGCTTCACTGTAAATACTTGGGTGTTGAAACTAACGTATAGAACTGAGGTCAGTAAATGGAGTGCCTGCTTACACACAAAAAAATAATGTAAATTCTTAAGTAAACACTAAGACCATAATCATCCTTTTAAGTTATGGCTATCATGTAATGAATTCCAAATTACGTACTTTACAATTCAGCTATAAAATATCAAAGCAAAGGGCAGTTAACTTATCAATTCTGCAATTTAGCAGTTTTCCTATGTTCATTAACAGTAATTAGCATACTAACAATATGTTAGTTTCTAAAACAAGAATTAAGGACCTAAAAATCTTCTGGATTTCATAAACTAACACATATACAGCATAGTACCTAAACACAGTTATGGAAATCAATTATACAGTATCAAGATTTACTTGTTAAGCATATATTAATGGTTAATATTTTCAGCCTTTTCACTGCAATTTCAACTTTTTTTAGCAGATATTAAAATTTTACAGTGTAAATTTTAAATAATGGCTTAAAACCATAATTTCAAAATTCTGCCAGGTGTTGCAAACAGAGAGAGGAACATGTGAGCTTTCTGAATAACTTCTCCTGACTGGAGACCCAGTAAACTTGGGTCAAAACATGAGAGAAAGACATACAAATGTGTAATTCAATTAATATTTCAAAACCAACTTTTTACATTTGTACAGAGAAAGACTGGAATTAAGTAGGATTTTTACAGAAGTAAATTTTACAAGAGTTTACATGATGAAAAAAGCAATTTTTGGCACGTGGATAATATTTGTGAATACATGTTCAGAATTAAAAAAACCCACTGAGAAGGAATTTCACATTTAATGTCTTGGCATCAGCACCTGCTGTCTAGCGGATCAAGACAAAATACCGTGCCTTCAAGAGTTAATCCCATTTTGAACCCCTCCTGCAACAAAACAAGACATAGTTAATAAAAACAAGTGATTTCTGGAGGATTAAGCTCTGTTTCTAAAAACATCTGAAGTTGAGCCTATCTTTAGACATATAAAACATAAGGACAATTCAGAGTGAATTCACAAACGTTTACATTATTTGGTCAGCCAATTTTTAATGTTTCTTATGGGTTAACTTAAATACAGCATGTATGTATGAAGAAAATACTATAAATTAAAATACTGAATATATGCAAGTTGATAGAAAAACAAGTAAGCTTTATTTGCCCCATGTTGTTCCTGAGTAAAAATCAACATGACTTACAGGCAGGAAAGATTATGGCTATATGTGGGAATTTATTATATTTAGACTTTAAAGGTTCAGATAAGTCACTGACATTGTTACTAATGCCAGCTGTCTCACAGAATCACAGAATCACAGAACAACCAGGTTGGAAGGGACCCATCGGATCTTCTAGTCCAACCATTCCTATCTAACACTAAACCAAGTCCCTCAAGACCTCATCCACCTGTGCCTTAAACACCTCCAGGGAAGGTGAATCAACCATCTCCCTGGGTAGCCTATTCCAGTGCCCAATGACCCTTTCTGTGAAAAACCTCCTCCTAATCTCCAGCCTAAATCTCCCCTGGCGGAGCTTGAGGCTATTCCCTCTCGTCCTGTCCCTAGGGAGAAGAGGCCAGCTCCCTCCTCTCTACAACCTCCTTTCAAGTAGTTGTAGAGAGTAACGAGGTCTCCTCTCAGCCTCCTCTTCTCCAGGCTAAACAACCCCAGCTCTCTCAGCCGCTCCTCATAGGTTCTGTTCTCCAGCCCCTTCACCAGCCTCGTTGCTCTTCTCTGGACCTGCTCCAGAGCCTCAACATCCTTCTTGTGGTAAGGGGCCCACAACTGGACAGAATATTCAAGGAGCGGCCTCACCAGTGCTGAATACAAAGGGAGAATCACCTCCCCGGACCTGCTGGTCACACCATTTCTGATCCAAGCCAGGATGCCATTGGCCTTCTTGGCCACCTGGGCATACTGCTGGATCATGTTCAGTTGGCTGTCGACCAACACCCCCAGGTCCCTCTCCTCCTGGCAGTTTTCCAGCCAGGCTTCTCCCAGGCTGTAGTTCTGCACAGGGTTGTTGTGCCCCAAGTGCAGGACCCGGCATTTGGCCGTGTTATACCTCATGCCATTGGACACTGCCCTGCGGTCCAGCCTGTTTAGGTCCCTTTGCAAAGCCTCCCTACACTCCAGCAGATTGACACTTGCACACAGCTTTGTGTCATCTGCAAACTTGCTAAGGGTACCCTCAATGCCTTCATCCAGGTCATTGATGAAGACATCGAACAGGACTTGACCTAGCACTGAGCCCTGGGGAACACCACTTGTCACTGACCTCCAACTGGACTTAACACCATTTACCACCACTCTCTGGGCCCTGCCATCCAGCCAGTTTTCTACCCAGGAGAGTGTGCGTCTGTCCAGGCCAGAGGCTGACAGTTTCCGCAGCAGAATGCCGTGACAAACTGTGTCAAAGGTTTTACTGAAGTCCAGAAAGACCACATCCACAGCCTTTCCCTCATCCAGCAGCCGAGTCACTTTGTCACAGAAGGCCATCAAGTTGGTTTGGCAGGACCTGCCTCTGGTAAACCCATGTTGACTGGGCCTGATCACCTGGTTCTCTTGTAAGTGCTTCATGATAGCACTCAAGATCACCTGTTCCATGACTTTCCCTGGCACCGAGGTCAGACTGACTGGCCTGTAGTTCCGCGGATCCTCCCTGCTACCCTTCTTGTAAATGGGAACTACATCAGTCAGTCTCCAGTCCAGAGGTACCTCCCCAGTCTTCCAGGACTGTTGGAAGATGATGGAAAGGGGTTTGGCCAATACATCCGCCAGCTCCCTCAAAACCCTAGGATGTATCCCATCTGGCCCCATAGACTTGTAGGTGTCCAGTTGGCCAAGCAGGGCTCTGACCACCTCCTCTTGGACTATGGGAGCCTCGTATTGCTCCTCTGTTTCCTCCTACATTCACTAATCCCTTACTTCAGAAGTAGTCCAACGAAAAGTATAGTACCTCAACCATACCTCAGACATTTGTTCCTAATTGTTCCCCATGCAGTTAAATTGACAAGTTTTTACTTTAGAGTCTACTATCACTTGAGCTTCACTAAAAAGTCAAATAAAATCATACCTGCTCTATTACAAATGGCATTTCAAAGGCATGTAACTCAGTGAAATAAAATACAATGGTCTTTAGATAAATACAATGGTCTTTAGAAAATGCAAAAAAATTGTTAAAAAGTTCAGATCAAAATTCCTTTTTTGATTCATATATCTTTGATTAGTAGAAACATAAAAATGGTTACACTCCTTCTACTGAAAAGGAATTTCTTCAATCCCTTGTCTGTTTTTCAGAAGAGTACTTAGCTTGCACAAGTTTTAAAATAACTGCAGCTCTTTTAATACAGGGAAAATGCTGTTGTTTTATTCCTCTTTTTGCTTTAAAAGAAGTTGAATAATTGTGGCTTGACCTTCAAGAGAAAAGTCACCTCAGAGTCAAGAAAACTGCAGTGAGGTGAAAGTACTGTAAGCAATTGGGAAACAGGGCTCTGAACACAAATGCCACAATAACAACTCCAGTGACGACTATCATAGCGTTCAGTTCTGTGTTCCATACATACAGTTCACTTGGAGCTGTTGATTGCCTGCTATGTAATCAATAATGCATGCCTTCACAAAGCAAATTTCTTGTTAATGCAAAGCAATCTGTACTGGGATTAGGCATAAACTGAAGCCTTTCCTCATATGTACAGCAGTACCTCAATTTCAAACAAATCGAAATCACAGGCTGGAATTTTAGAAGTGCATCAATATTTAAAAATCCCATCAGCTACTGCCACCAGAAGAGTAATACTGAGAAACAGAATAGGCTTCCTGGCAACAGTTACTAAACAATCTGAGATTTACCAAGTAAAATTTGAATTTTCCTAAAGACAGATCCATACGATAAGATGATGAGCCAATAGCAGTACTGAGGCGTAAGTCCTACTGCTACTGTGCGACCCAGTTTGCCCTGCCTGGGTGACATGGTGTTGCCAAAGCTCATTGGTGTAATAGACTTCACTTTTTTCCCACCTCTGTGGGAAAGAATATTAATGCAAAAGATTTCAAGCAAACAGTATCTTAAGTTCCTAGTCAAATACAATTTTATAAACAGTCTAGAGTCTAGACTTGCAAGCCCCTCACTTACAGTGTGTCTGAAATGCTGATCTTTTAAAGTACTTAAAGACTGCTTCCCGTTTCGAGTTTGTAAAAGGGCTAATTAGTGCTTCCACATGAGGATGCTGGATACAGCTGTAATAGTAGAACAACTACAGCAACTGGTTTAACAACGAACCAGCTTTATGCTTACCAATCTGGAAAGCCCATTCGTATTTTGCACCATTCTTCTATACATTCATATACTGTTTGTTTGGTGTCTTACGTAGCTACATTTCCAATGCCCTTTTTCTGCCTAGCTAAAAGCAAATCAGCTTACGCACTTTAGAAGTGCATACATCACTGCTCTTATGTTGATCATATGCAGGTTTTAACAAACTAGTATTTTGTCACTTATCACTTAGCTTCTGTTTACTATGGTTTTACTTGGAACTATTACTACTTTCTTGAAGAACAGTGGTCTCTAAATTTCCTTCCAAAGCTTCACTCCACACTGCTTTCCCCACATTTACTGCTCCTCCTCTTTTATACTGTGATATTTTGCATTAAAACAATAACATTTTCACAGATTTGCAATGTGATCAATAACAACCCATTAAGAGATTTCTACACTACGTGATTCATAATTATTATAAGTCTTTTAACTTTATTACCATAATGAACTACTGTCTGTTCAAAAAGAAAATAAGTGATGTGGTTGCCAGGAGCTGTTACCAGTGACACAGTTGAGAACCCAGCTTCTATTTCAGACAGAATTAAAAAGGGAGTAAAATCTACTTTCAGAGTGCCAGGAATTCTAGTGTTAATTAAAAAATACTTAAATATGGAATGGGCATACATAAAAATGGAATATGCACCTAGTGTGCACCGGGAATATAACACGTAAATGTTCACTTGTGAAATCACACAAACTTCACTAACATCAAGGGTCAGATACTACAATTACTAGTAAACTCAGACTTCCTAGCCAACCACAAGGTCAAAACAGGCTAACAATACAGAGAGGACATCAAGGCAATCTGGGCATTTTTCAGATTTTAAAAAAACGTAAAATCCAGATTTTGATTTCACGAATATTTAAGTGGAAGACAAGAAGTACATGGCAGTACAGATCAAATAATTCTGCATTGTCTCAACCGATATTCCCATTACATTAAATGCAACACCTCAAAAGATTTTAAAAAAAAAAAATCAGAACATATTTGTCCAGCAAAGTAATTGCAATCAAACTTCCAAAGTTCTGCAACACATGGACTTCAGATCTCCCATAGCCATTTCCATACCTAATTCCTCCAATTTTGCAAAATACCTCCAAATTCTTAAATAATTTTTGCAACCTCCAAAATTGTACTCTGTCAAATAAAAAACACATTTTTAAAAAATTCCAGTCAGCAGTAGTCAAGCAAGCTGTTGGAAGACGATGTTTTAAGAAAAGATCCTCTTTTATGTCCAGACACAGTTGAACTGCGATTAATATAAATAACAGAATAAGTATTCTATGGCATAGTTCTCACAGCAATGCAGAACACTGACCTTTGTGTATGCTTTTAGAAATACAGTTTATATGTACAGCTCGACTGCATTTCTCCTTGAAGTCTTATGGCTCCTACTTAAAGCTCCTGTATGATTATTATAGTATCCATCATACAGCATATGTATGTGAGTCTGTATTGGGATGTGAGTCTGTTATAGACCACCCAGCCAAAAAGAAGCAGCTGATGAGCTCTTCTATAAACCACTGGGATTAGTGTCAATGTCGCCAATTCTTCACCTCATGGAAGACTTCAATCTTCTGCATATTAGCTGGAAGTACAATACAGCAGAAAGGAAGCAGTCTAGAAGGCTCCTGGAGTGTGTGGGAAGACAACTTCCTTGTACAGCTGGTGAATGAACCAAAAAGGGAAGGTGCCCTCCTGGACTTGCTGTTTGTGAATAAGGAAGGCCTTGTGGGGGATGTTGTAGTAGGGTGACGCCTAGGACTAAGGGATCATGAGATGATGGGATTTTCTGTTCTAGGTCAAGTGAAGAGGGTGGTTAGCAAGACAGTAGCATTAAACTTCCAGAGGGCAGACTTTGAACTCTTCAGAAGGCTGGTTGGCAAAGCCTCATGGGAGACAGTACTTAAGGGCAAGGGAGCCCATGAGGGCTGGGCACCCCTCAAAAAGGAAATCCTAGCAGGTCTGGAGAAAGCCATCCTGATGTTCCAGAAAAGGAGCTGGTGGGGGGAAAAAACAGCTTGGTCGAATAGGGAGATCCTGAGAGACATCAAAAAGAAAAGGAATGTCTATGAGCTTTGAAAGAAGGGACAGGTTTCTTGGGTGAAGGAAGTGAGATCATGCAGAGAAAAAAATCAGGAGGGCTAAGGCTTAACTAGAAATCAGATTGGCTAAGCCTGTGAAAGAAAAATAATAACAAAAAATCTTTCTATAAATACATTAACAATAAAAGGAGGACTAGGGAGAATATTCAGACACTACTGAATGCAGATGGAACAAGTGTGACAGAGGATGGGACAAGGCTGAGGTACTTAATGCCTTCTTTGCCTCAGTCTTTAACAGTAAGGAAAGTTGTTCCCTCTGTGCACACACACACACAGGAGTCAGAGGAGCAGAATGAGGTTCTTGCAATCCAAGAGGAGGTGGTTAGAGACTTGCTTGCCCAGTCAGACATCCCTAAGTCTATGAATCCGGACGGGATCCACCCAATAGTACTGGAGAAGCTGGCAGATGTGCTTGCCAAACCACTTTCCATCATCTTCCAGCAGTCCTGGAAGACTGGGGAAGTCCCACTTGACTGCCCAGCCAGCTGATGTTGTGCCCATCTACATGAAGGGTCACAAGGAGCATCCAGAGAAATATAGGCCTGTCAGTCTGACCTCAGTGCTGGGAAAAGTCATGGAACAGGTGATCTTGAGTGCTATCGTGAAACAAATGCAAGAGAACTGGGTGATCAGGTCCAGTGAACATGGGTTTACAAAGGGCAGGTCTTGCCAAACTAACCTCATCGCCTTCTATGACAAAGTGACTCGGCTGCTGGATGAGGGAAAGACTGTGGTTGTGGTCTTTCTGGACTTCAGTAAAGCCTTTGACACAGTTTCTCACAGCATTCTGCTACGGAAACTGTCAGCCTCTAGCCTGGACAGACGCACACTCTCCTGGGTAGAAAACTGGTTGGATGGCCAGGCCCAGAGAGTGGAGGTAAATGACGTTAAATCCAGCTGAAGGCCGGTTACAAGTGGGGTTCCCCAGGGATGAGTGCTGGATCCAGCCCTGTTCAATATCTTCAATGCCTTCTATGACAAAGTGACCCACCTACTGGACGAGGGAAGGGTTGTAAATGTATTCTTCTTGGACTTCAGTAAAGCCTTTGAGATAGTTTCTCATAGCATTCTGCTTAGGAAACTGTCAGCCTCTGGACTGGACAGGTGCACAATCTCCTGGCGCATAGTCTCCTGGGTGGAAAACTGGTTGGATGACCGGGCCCAGAGAGTCGTGGTAAATGACGTTAAAACCAGCTGGAGGCCAGTGACAAGTGGGGTTCCCAGGGTTCAGTGCTGGGTCCAGTCCTGTTCAATGTCTTTATCAATGACCTGGATGAAGACATCGACTGCATCATTAGCATGTTTGCAGACGATACTAAGCTGGGTGGAAGCGTGGATAAACTGGAGTGTAGGGAGGCTCTGCAAAGGGACCTGAACAGGCTGGGCTACTGGTCTGAGACCAATGGCATGAGGTTTAAAAAGGCCAAATGCCCGGTTCTGCACTTAGGGCACAACAACCCTATGCAGAGCTACAGACTAGGAGAAGTCTGTCTAGAAAGCTGCCTGGAGTAGAAGGACCTGGGGGTGTTGGTTGACAGTCAACTGAACATGATCCAGCAGTGTGCCCAGGTGGCCAAGAAGGCCAATGGCATCTTGGCCTGTATCAGAAACGGTGTGACCAGCAGGTCCAGGGAGGTTATTCTCCCTCTGTACTCCGTACTGGTGAGACCGCTCCTTGAATGCTGTGTTCAGTTCTGTGCCCCTCACCACAAGAAGGATGTTGAGGCTCTGGAGCGAGTCCAGAGAAGTGAGACAAAGCTGGTGAAGGGCCTGGAGAACAAGTCTTATGAGGAGCGGCTGAGAGAGCTGGGGTTGTTTAGCCTGGAGAAGAGGAGGCTGAGGGGAGACCTCATTACTCTCTACAACTACCTGAAAGGAGGTTGTGGAGAAGAAGGAGCTGGCCTCTTCTCCCAAGTGACAGGGGACAAGACAAGAGGGAATAGCTTCAAGCTCCACCAGGGGAGGTTTAGGCTTGACATTAAGAAAAAAAATTTCACAGAAAGGATCATCAGGCAGTGGAACAGGCTGCCCAGGGAAGTGGTTGATTCACCTTCCCTGGAAGTGTTTAAGGGACGGGTGGACATGGTGCTGAGAGTCATGGTCTAGTGTTTGATAGGAATGTTTGGAGTTGATGATCCGGTGGGTCTTTTCCAACCTGGTGATTCTATGATTCTAATTACTGGGAAATGACTGACTGGGATTGGACCTAATCCTGTCTTATCAGCACCCTGTCCTGCAGCTGTGACAGTAAGAATGCAGCAAGAACTGGAAAAGGTAAGGCATGGGTAGAAGAGGTACTGAGGGACATGATTTAAAGATTGACAGGAATGGTTGGGTCTTTTCCAACCTAGTGATTCTGTGATATGTCTAGTCTCAAGTCCCCACTCCAAAATCCAGGATTTGCAGCTGCAATAACAATGATGTCAGTTGGAATGACTGAGCAGATTATAAATTATTATTTGTTTATATTTTTTTTTAATAAACTCAATTACTGTGAAGGCAGATTTTTTTTTTTAAATGACATATATGTAGTGAACACCTGGCATACATTACATACTCCATAAAGAAAAAATACATTATACAGCGCTTAAAATATTTTGCCTTGTGAAATTCAGATGGTTCAGCTTCTAATAACATGGGTTCTTAGCATAACACGCTGCCTGTTCATTCAAAAACATGTGCACTATGGCTTCCTGTACTTTAAAGGTTCAGGAAACAATAACTCCTCATTTGGTTAGAAAATCTGGTGCTTTTCAGGGAATGTAGAAAAAGACCAACTTGTCTGATACTGGACAAGAGTGGGAACAGAAAGGGATATAAAGTGTGCAGTTTGGGCCTTATTTCTTTTTCATATCCCCAGGATTACTGTGTCAAGTAATTATCTTACTTCCAAGGTGATTTGACTCAAGGATTGAACACCTAAGCTACCCAGGAAAATAATAGTATTATACTAACATATATGATTGGTCTCTCAAAAGAAAGAGGCAACAAATGTGTCCTGGGGTGCATCAAGCATGGCGTTGCTAGCCAGTTGAGGGAGGTGACTGTTCAGATCTTCACCGCACTAGTGCAGCCCCATCTTGAGTACTGTGTGCAATTTTGGGCACCACAGTATAATGACAATATCCAGCTACTGGAGAGTGTCCAAGGAGAAGTCCACAAAGCTGGTGAAGGGTTAAGAGCAGAAGCTGTATGAAAAGCAACTAAAGTCACTTGGTCTGTTAAGCCTTGCGGCTGAGGGGGGACCTCATAGCAGTTTACTGTTTCCTCACTAGGAAAGGAGGAGGACGAGGGGTTGATCTCCTCTCTCTGGCAACCAGTGATAGGACATAATGGAATGTCAGGAAAATATGCCAGGTGAGGAAAAGGTACTTCACCCAGAGGGAGGTGGAGCACTTGAACAGGGTCCCCCAGGAAGTAGTCATGGCGCCAATCATGCCAATATTCAAGAAGAATTTGGCCAATGCCCTCATATACTTAGTGTGAACATTGTAATTGTCCTATGCAGGGACAGGACTTGGACTGGGTGATCTTTGTGGGTCCTTTCTAACTAAGGACATTCTATGATTCACTAGAAAAAAGTGCCTTGAAAACAAAAACCTCCAAAACTCCCGCTTTTATCGTATCTATGATAATAAACCATGAGCTATTCCTGTTACCAAAAAGTAACAGTCAAAGAACTTCCATTTTATCAGAAGATAAATCTGTCAAAACAAACCTTTTAGTTCTGGGGTGACTTCATTCAATGTGTTTAAGCCAGCGTAAACTCTATTAACCAATGATAAATTCACCTGTCTCCGAGAAGATAATTTAGAGGGCTGAGCACACCTTATTTCAGATGGAAAGATGTCAAGCCTACTGACAACTTCAGGCCATGTATGGAGAAAGTCTTGCAGCTCCTGGAAGCTTTATGATGTTAACTACCGTGAGATTTTAATAAATTATAGCAGCTGTTCCTAGCATGATTCACAATTCAAGGAAACTTCCCCTCACTGAAAGATTTCTGGGAAAATAGATTCTATTTATTAATGTCTTAATACAGTCAAAATAGGGAAGATGAAAATGTGTTTCAGCAAAAGGGTGGGGGGACACAGGAGGTTGGAGAGTCATCAGAGGGAGGTCAGAGCTGTAAAAGTCACATCTCAGCCCATGCTTGAGTTTTGAGCTTTCCAAGAAGATCAGTAGAGATTGGACTAAGAAACGTAATAGAAAAAGCTTAAGTGTGAAATATGGATCGTGACTAAAGTTTAAACATAAAATTCCCCTGGACCTTTATTAGATCTCATTATGTTTAGAATATCAGATGACAAAGAAAAGCACACACTAAAAAGTTCATTCTCAAATGCCTCCTCCACTGTGCTGTCCTTTTCTTCTTTCCAATGCATGTCTACACTGAGACAGCTTTTCTGCAGACTAGAGCATTAAGGCATCTGACACAGGAAACAGGATAAGAATCTGGACTGAGTTGTTCCAACCAAGCTGTCACTGTCTGGTGCTGAGGCAGCCTGATTTCCACTCGGAGCATAGAATAAACTGCATTTAATACCCTCTCACACTAAGTTTATATTGTGCACTGTTAGACGGATTTTTATTTACTTACCTTTGTATAATTAATGTAGTACTTACTGTACTATTATAATGTGAAGATAACACAATCCTTCACTTTGTAGTCCAGAAAAGGAAAGTAGTTTACATTTTTCTTTCTTGTTTCTCAATGTTAGATTTACCAGAGTACACTACGTGTTCTGTGGTTATACCTTTTATAGGCTCACTTCACTTACAGTCTTATAAGCTTTATATCTACAACTCTTGACTTCTACTATAAATATCTTTCGCTCATTGCAAGGTTTTAAGTTTTTTCTGATTAAAAATGCAGTCCTAAATTTGATTGTGTAAACACAAGAATTTACATATCAAAGGTTTTGCTTAAACCATTTACTAACAATAAACTGATGATGAAAACTGGAGATTTCACTAGAAACATAGAAAACAAATGGCAATGAAAACGAAGTCATAGTATTAGCAGCTAACAAAACAGACTAAAGAAAACTAAAACCAGCTGTCCATACCTTAAGAACTGTAGACTTGTAAATACTAGAACAGCCTCGACTTAGAGTTGTATATATAAAATGTAAATCTTAAAAAAAATATAAATTTATATATATACACACACAAATATGCATAAAAGTACCAAACTTGAATACATGCACATTTCACTTGTAACTGCTTTAAATAACAATATTAAAATACAATATACCAACCATCGCTGACGCTAAGCACATAGGAAAGCACAAGAAGAAAAAAGAGATATTAGGAAAAACATTTTTTGATCTGTATTTTGCACTAACCATCTACTAAAAGAACTGCATATAACTTTTGCTTTGGCCAAAGTCAGAGTATTTTTTATTTCATACCTTGCCAGCTCTATACTTGTCCTTAATTTGATTATAAATGAGTAAGCTTTGTGCTTACAAAACACCACAACTTAATTTTCAGTGAGAATGTCAGGTTATGCTAAGACTGGTATGCTAGTACTCCAATTGTGAAACTAGTTTATTAAGCAGATTAATAAGTCAGGAAAATAAAATATATACACATATGAAGGAAGTACCTGACCCAAGCAATATTCATAGTAATGCCCTGAGGTTTCAGGGATATGTTATTGGTTGGCTGACTGCTTTTTGAGGTCAAGACACTACAAAGAATATGGGTTTTTCATTTTATGACTTCAAAAATATTTGATAAACATTTCTACCATTACATTCACTGATGTTTTGAGTTGATAACCCTTTGTAGCCTTATATGCTAACAATTCAAAATTTTGCCGAAATAGTACCTGTAGTAAGAACTCATAGTGTGTAACAGTTAGCTACAGTCCCAAGATTCTCCCTAGTATCCACAGATACTATAGTATATTTTTTAACTAAAATGGGCTATACATAATGGAAACTGATATTTAACAATGTGAGGTGCTAAAAGATTCAGGGTTTAGTGGTAAAGGGTTTGGAAATAACATTATAGCACTCACAAAACACAAGCATTTTAACCAGAACTGCAAAGAAGCCAATCTCAGTCTTTACCTCCTACCTGAAATTATATGGGCCAGAGTATAGGTGAATAAGAATCTAAATATCTTTCTTCACAGGGAGTGAAGTTTCCTTATGGTTCCATCCTAAAGTGACATGCAAAATGCAACTTCACAATGAATGGGAACTGGAAAATTTTACTTAGGTCAATTAGTCAATTAAAACAGTACTTAAAACTTGTTTCAGCCATTTTAAAACATTTCTTCTGCTCTGCAGGCACAATAGAGGAACTGAAGTAGCTAGAGAGCTAGCTTTCATGGACTTTGTGGGCTGTCAAGATACAAGAGGGTTGGAAGTCCTGGGAATACTTTCTGATGTGGAGCCAGGATCCTAGAAACTCAAGTTCTCAGAATTTTCAGCCTTCCATTTTGCTGGCAGGCTGCTAGAAATAAAACAGATAAGGAAGCTGGCAAGGAACCAGTAGTTTAGAAAACTTGACTAAAAAGAGTGATTTATGTCTAAACCTGAAGGCTTTCTTCTAGAATTGCTTCAAAATTTTGTCAATAACAGCACAGATACTGCTTAGTGTTTCAGAATCAACAAACATTTTCTGATAGAAACACGTCAGTTCAGAATCTTGAATCAATTTTCAATAGTTTAATTGTCCCACAGTAACAGTCAAATACAACTATTTTTAAAGCCAGCAGAAAACTGCCATGGCCCAAAACACATACTTTGCCTATGTCAGTGCTATGGAAAGCATCGAGGGAAAAATCAGAGCATAGCAGGGTGGTGGTGGTGACTGATGGAACTGAAGAGTAACAGCATTACTGCATCTGTAGCACTTTTGCCTCAGCTCTCTTTTAGCTTGCTCAGTCACTTCCCAGGTAAGAGTAAAAGTATCCATTTTGATTACAATCTTGATGAATGCTAAGCCAGTGCAGTTCTCTGTATTAATAAGAGAGGCTAACACTGTAAGGATTTTCAGGCAGGCAAAAAGACCATGAAATATACTCATAAAAAGTATAGTCAGAAATAGCTAGGAATTTTTACGTACGTATTTTTGCATGCAGTCTGGAAAACATTTTTAGAATATCATAGATATGTATTTCAAGAACATTCATGCTGCCACAGAAAACTGATCATCTGATAACCCAAGAGTTACCTGCATCTCATCTAGTTTGGACTGAATGTCTGGAGGGAAATCTCCTGCTCCACAGCTAAAAGGGTCAAAAGGTTCTGCTCCAAAAAGGTCTCTCTCTGGAACAAGAGAAAAGTAAGTCACTGAGAAAACAGCTCTTTGAAAATCTCAGCTTACATCTCCATACAAGATGAATAACAGTAACACAGATAGGTAACTGATTAACCACAACATCTAACGTCCAAACTTGAAAGCAAGCCAGTTTTCCAAAGTTTAAAACACAAATGTTTTTCAAGAACACTATCAACTTCTATTTAAATCTCTAGCTAGCTTTCACTAAAGCTTGTGCATTATCTAGGAGTTTGAACAGAGTATCTCCCATTGAAGCATGCTCTGGAATCGGTATGTAAATGAGTTCCATAGATAGTGTAGGGAACAACAACATCAGTTGTCAAATTTTGTCTTAACATTATGCCAGAAACATATTTTTTTAAATAACTTTGTCATCATGACCCCTGTCTACCACTTCTTACAGGAAATCTGGTTAAGGTCATCTTTAAATAACTACCCTTACTCATAAAAGGTAAGTCCTGCATTTAACAGAGTACTTAAATGCACAGTTGATAGAAACTAAAACTAATTGTCAGGGGTTTAAAACTTTGGATTAGATCAAGTCACAAGTAAGAGTGAAAAAAAGCATAGGACCATAGAAGATAATTTAATTTCACTATATCTGGATCCACAAATAGAAAAATTACAATTTTTTCTCTGTTAATAATGTTAGGACTACGGGCAATGGGTATAAATTGGAGAGGGGCAGGTTTGGACTAGACATAAGCAAGAATTTCTTCACTATGAGACTCATGAGGCATTGGAACAGGTTGCCCAAAAATGTTGTGGATGCCCCATCCCTGGAGATGTTCAAGGCCAGGTTCAACGAGGCCTTGGGCAGCCTGATCTAGTGGGATGGGTCCCTGCCCATTGGATGGGGGTTGGAACTGGATGATCTTTAAGGTCCCTTCCAACTCAAACTATTCTATGATTCTATAATACCATACAGTTCCCTTTCTTCTTCTCAACTGCACTATGCTCTCTAGTGGTAAAGGTTTTTGGGGGGAGGTTTCTTGACAAGAAGAAACACCTCCAATACATTTTTTTTAATGGTTACAACAGTGTAATACAAGCCTGTCACAATTTACAGCCTAAATATTTTGGGTTGGTTTGGGTTTTCTTTGTTTTCTTCTCAATCATGGGAATTTTTTTCTCTCTACATGTAATGGTGCCATGTAGACAGGCTGTTTCTATTAGGTTGAACTAAACCAGTAAGAAAACAATTTTGCTAACCCAACCCAATCACAGTGATTACAAAATTCACAAAATTGAGTTAATATGGTCTTGCCATTGCTGGAGAAAAAATTAAAACTGTATCCTAACTTTCATGGTAGTCTAGCAAGAAAACTGGTAAGCATACTACCTATCTTAAAATAATGTTACCGTAAGAGCATGAGAATACAAAGGGGTCATTAGAATCTTCAAATTAACTAGACAGTTCTCTGGTTAAACACAAAATCTTACCCTTAACAACCAAGATATGGAAGCTGACAATTGACTACTTGACACAAAATACATGTTTCAGTGTCACCAGTCATCTTGTCAGTGCTGGGCGTACAGCTAAATAAATTTCTTAATTTTTACCTCCTTAGAGTCAGGGTTTTAGACTTGTGCATATCTAGCTCTTCAGCACTTCACTGTGCATGTCAGTCTCCATGGGTTTTAATCCTAATCATGCAAGTGTGATCAGTCTGCCAAACAGGTATTATAAATACATTCATTCCCATAATAAAACACAGAAATATGCAGGAACTTGATTAATTCCATAATTCAAAACTGGGGCTAAACAGTAGAAAACCTTATTCCAGAAGCCTACTTGAACCAAAAAAAGCCCCCAAATTAATCCTTCCTGGCAGAAACAGTTGACCTACATGCAAAAAAAGACTTAAACTAGGATAATCCAGTGTAAAAATTAAGATCTAGCTCATCCCTGCCTCTTTCACCCCAAAATGGGTCCACTCCAATCTAGCCAGTGTCCTTACATGTTCTGATGCTCCTACCAAGTAACCTTCAGATGTGTAACAGCTTTGACTTTCAAACTAACCTCTACTGGGCAAAAAGTGATTATCTTATGCTACTCTTAAATCTATTTGTTCATTATGTACATTATGTACATTCTTTTCACCCTCAAAAGGAGCTGACAGTTTTGTGATCACACAGCTAAAAGCAGTCAGTTTCAACACCAAGCCTTAGCAAACATTTAAGGAATATATTCACAACTCTTGCATTTCTAAGCGCTGAAATATGGCTTTATTACTATTTTGGAAAGCAAGTATTTGTACACTCTTACAGTTATTTTCTAATTCATCTATTAGTTGGCTTTTATACTAATGACAGAACTTGTGAGCTCATTAGCAGTAGAATGGCAGAAGCTTTAGTTCCTTAAATGTCACCTGCCTTCATTGACATTGTTAAAAGCAGGCTTGAAAATCAACCAGAGTAAAACTTATTCTAAGTGACAGAGCCAAATAAACACTGTATAGAATCAAACTTCAAACAGGGAAGCATTTCCTAGCTGAGTTTCTATGAAAAAATATTTTGGGAACTACTGCTATTATCACATGCTAAACATTTCAGTAAAACAGCTGAAAAAGTCCACAGTACAACTGCTTTTCTGTATTTAAGATGGGCGTTATATGAGAGATTGCACTGCTTAGAGTCAAGAGGGGATACATATCCATGAAATATTTTCAGTAGTATCATCAGTACTCCTCTTTCAAATAGAAGCTGAAGAACATGTAGAACCTGGATAAATATTAAAATTCAGTCACTCCAGAGCTGCAATACTGCATGGATCTCCACAAGTTCATCTGCAAGAGTTCACTCCACTGTTCACAGAGGGAGTCCTTTTTAGCACAGATGGGATAAATCAGTATTTTTTTTATTACATGCTATAGTATTTGCATGAAGATTAACTACAACAAGAATTTTTGCCTGGCACAGTCTCCAAAATAATTGTAGCATAGACAGGCATTTTTTTTGCCAATACATAGCAACCCATAAGCTATGAAAACAATCCCTTCAAGCAGTACACAGAATAATTACCTTTCCCATTCCCATTCCTTTTTGATGGAAATAAATTTGCAGCAAGGGAAATCGATCAACAAATTCAAATCCATGAAATGCTGGTGTTTTACATCCGCAACCAAACCACAGAAAAATCATTAAGAGGCAATAAATTCTTGTTTCTGTGACTTATCTGATATTCAGGGCAAGAAACACCTAATAATACTGTAAAGTGGCAACCTGCACTCTGTAATAAACTCAAAACTAGCAATTACCATAAACCCCCTACAAATATTTGGCTTTTCTGCTGCATTATGCATCCCAATCTTCTTTACCTACAACAATAGGTAACAGTGCTGTGCCAACAAGGAATACATAAATCCCTCCTTTAATTAATTAAAATAATCAAACTTCTTCCTTTAAGATAACTCACAAGCAAGTTTGCAATCCCTTATTTCATAAAGAAGCAGCAGCATAGTATTCAATGCTACGTTTTTGGTTGTAATAACTATGCATCAGTCAATTGTTCTGTTAAGCAATTACTATACTGGGCTTTAGTCTGCAAGCTGGTTACTGTAAACTTAACTTTAAAAGAGGTATTTTTCAGTTACATTTTGAATAGGAATACATTCTGGGAAGTGCTTTTGTTTTTTTAAAGAAATACTTTTTTGCAATTACTACCTAAAACCCCATCATGTATTTGTCCAATCTGCAACTTCCTGTCCAAAAATCACGCAATTTTCTTCTTTAAAATAGGTAAACCAAATCTATTTCATCTCACTTATATATCTAGTAGCAAGCACACATTTAATGAGAAGCCATGCTGGTACAATGCTGAACAAGAACTCAAAAATTCAAGAACCTTCTCAGCTATGTAAAGATCCATGTTGTACTCTTCCAGAATTAGAATGCTGGATTTCTTCAGTTATATACTGTGAGCTAGTCAAAGTAAAACATATCATTTACCCTTAATTTTAGCTGGGGAAACTACCCAAAGGAGAGCTGTCAAGCAAAATTCTACCTATAGGGACCTCTTTTTAAGAGAAGGTGAACTGTCATTCTGGTGCTAGTTACCAGCTGTGAAGCTCTTGGTCTTCAAGGAACCCAGAGTGCTTCCTGGTTTCCTGCAAATGAACCTGCCTTTCCTGTGCAGTGTTATTCTTGGGTGATTTGTCAAACTGGCCAGCTGATGAGTAAGAAGAACTCTGGCTTTGAAAAACACATTTTGCTCGAGCAACACAAATGTCATCCCCCAGTAACTGACAGATGAACCTCACTTACACAAACAGAGCAACTGAGGCTCATACTAGCAAACAGATCATGCTTTACCTTTCTTCTTGTTTACTATGGAATGTGATAAAGGCGAAAGTTGCAAAATAATAAAATCCAAGAAAATCGCCTTATAATTTCATGAAAAATTATGGGGGAAAAAAAGCACTCAAGTGCAGTGACAAAGTAGAGATAAGAATGTGAAAATATGTTCAGAAGACATCAGAAAATAGAAGACTCCAAGCTCTGTCACCTCTTCATTGTCACCTGAGTCGTACTTGATAGAGAAATGCCAGCTTGTTGTACTGGCACCAATAATGCCATATAATATTGCATATTATTATAGTAACGTAACATTACATAGCTTCAATTAGATTCTTATAGGATCTGAACTTTCTCATCTAAGACAATAAGTCCTTGTTTGATTATAAAACATTCCTCTCATTTATGAAATATGCCGGAGTGTTAATATTTGATGAATGCAATAATTTTCAACATATGATGTGCTATGACACAGCTTGAAAGAGCAGATTATGATGCACTTCTATAATCTCTCTCTGAAGCACAGCACACTGAGGAGGTGCAGAGGATTAACAGACGCTGACTGCTATGCTATGTCTCTGATCTATATCATCTTAATTAAATGCAAAGGAACAAAGTACAGAAGAAACAACCGTTTTAAACAGCATGTGCCACTGAACATGGAACTAACAGTACACTCTATATTGTAAAACCCACTGTAAACAATTAAAAAATCTACACAGCAGGAATTCTCATAACCACTCAGCACTGCATGCTAACTCCCACAAGATTTGGATTTGGAATCAAGCTAGGACAATAGTAAAATAAAATAAAATAAAATATACAATTCTCCTGTAACTCAATTACTTTATTATTTTTGAAGCTGGATATGCGCATTGGGAATGAGTTTATGACATTGTAGTTTCAGAGGCACAATCTGGAAACGCAGAAGGGATACTTGGAAAGGGTATCTTTGAATTACTTTTTGTTGTTCTATATAAAGCCACAAAAATTCTCTTAATAGAACAGTTCTATTTTAATATTCTATTAGTACATTCTAATACTCTTTAAAGTTATTTAAGCATAGTTATCACTAATTTTTCTTATTGGAATAGTTTTAAATTCTGTTAATATACACTTAAATATATAGAAATACTCTTAATATACACATAAAAACTAATATAAATTTTAAATCTTAACTTAAAAGGGAATTAATAGCCTCAAAATCTACTTACTCATTAGAGGGTGACAGTCATTGTGAGTAATGGAAACAAAAGGTGGGTAGGATATGGTAATTGGGAAATAGAATAATTGACTTAAATTTTACAATGCATTTTTATAAATTTACACAGTTCTTATCCATACCTAGAAGTTCTACATACTAGCATCATTCCTCAAAACAAGAGGAAGCTCTTCAAATGTGGTTTTATAAAGTGGCAGGCAGTAATACTTGTGTTCCTTATACATACTACAATGGGCTACAGAAACAGAAGATATTACACAAAGACTGACACTTCCACAAGCTTGTCTATGTTCCACTCTCCTCTCCCCTAAGAGATTTCCAAAGCTTTTCAAAATACTTTGTGGCCTCCTAGAAGTTTTCCAGTGATGTCAAGAACTCAGCTGCTTTTAAGCTTTGAGAAAATAAAATTGCTCTTATTAACAATCCTTTGTACATCTTTCAGGAATTGTCCTGGATCTGTAGGAGATCAACTAAAACTGAGAAAAAAAGCCATAGATTATATGAAAAGTAGTAGAAAAAATAGTAACCCAATCTACGCCTTGAAGGATTTCTTCAGCTCTCTCTTCCGCACCATTATCAACCATACTTACTTCACATGTTGCCCTTCCCAGAAGTGTAGGCTTTAGATGCTACAACTGTGGCTTGAGAAGGAAAGAACTAACAGAAAGTAAAATTTTCTTTAAGTAAGTACAAAAGAGAGACTCTAAAAGAAAAGCCAAGCTTAATTTCCCAACTACACTCCTTCAAATTGTCTATATAATATCACTTCATCAAGTAAATAAATTGTTTATAATGTAAATTGGAAGCACCATCAATGACTTTGGGAAGATAGTATAAAAATAAAATAAAATAAAATAAAATTATCAAATATGATTTACAAAAACTCTATTTGACTTTTCAGGCAAATTGTATTTAAATCATTAAGGTTGTTTTATTAAAAAATAAATAATGTAGGTAAAAATTAGGTCAGTTGTTACAAAACTTACTGATCTCTGTAGATCTACTGGGTACTGGAGGAGGCTGTGTGCCATTGCGAGTAGGTGCTGATGACTGAGGGGATATGGGAGAAAAGGGAACCATATCAAAGATGTCAGTGGAGGGTGATTTAGGTGTCACACTGCCTGCCTATAATAAGGACAATAAATATTAGGGCAATATTTCACATGAAATTCACAATACTGAATTCTTCAGCATGCAGATAACAGCCACATTTTCAAAAGCTAAAAATAACCACCAGCATGCAGCAAACGGTTCCTGACGCCAAGCAAATGACATTTGCAGTTCAGCTCCTGAGACATGCTAAAACTCTCCAAATAAGCAGCACTGTAAGTTTTCCACTTTCAGTTCATGTGGTACTACTAGGATGTATCACAGTTAAACCTGAAAGAGGCAGTAAAAGTAGTTCTGTGTTGCAGATACATGAATACAGATATGTTCACAAGACCTATTTAAGGTAATTTTGGAATAACAATATGCTACACTCCAAAGTGTGTAGAACAAGTAGCTAAAATTGAAGGACACAATCCCAGTATTTCTTGTTTACCAATTCTTCCTTACATGATACCTTATTTGACAACTTAAAAAATCTGGTGTGACCAAACCTTCAAATTATTTGGTAAGTAACAACCTAGACATGCAATACACTGAATATCAGTATCTAAAATTCTCTCATCCTTCAATGTCCAACAAAAGAAGATTTCATTAGTAAGGCCCAAGAACTTAGAAGGGTTCAATAAAAATACTGGATAAGCAAAGAAACCCCAAACCCAATGACTACTATTGTTCTATAGTCATATTTGGGTTTTAAGGGTTAATTCCTCTCATTATCAGTCCATTACTTCAGGACACTAATAAGGCACAGTCAAATTAGAATGAATTGAACACTAAAGACAGATGATAAAATAGATTAAAATGGAGACTGACAAACTGAAAGCAAAATATATATGCAAAAATAGTTTGCACGCTAATGTTATTACTTAGACAATACAAAACCCTTTACATACCAACTATACAGCCAGGCATAGTTATGTTTAAATAAGATTTGACCAAAGTATTCCCATGAAAGTATTTAAGCACAAGTTAAATCAATCACATGGGTCCTTTTATTTAGACTACATGAAGATCACCTGGAAAGTGGGGTAGTCTAATGTTGCTGGTTCATGAGGATTTCTCTGAAATAGTTGCTCTGTTGCAGCAACTCAAGCTGCTCTCTTACAGCACACACCACAGATTACTAAGCCAAGTACTTCAGTAGTCCTGAACTACATATTTCTCTCTGGAGGCTGTGGTGGCTGCTGAGAACAAAGGGACATGGTCTTCCAATGAATATACTGTTTAAGGAGAAAACTAGACTCTGAAGTCCTACATTTCCCATTTCTCGGGAGTTTTGAATTCATATCTTAAATTTGGATTAGGAGAGATCTAGAACTGTTCAATAAAACTGTTCAAAAAATCTATGCAGTGCTACAGAAAAGGAGAAGTCTAGCTGGAAAGCTGCCTGGAGTAGAAAGACTTGGGGGTGCTGGCTGACAGTCAACTGAACATGAGCCAGCAGTGCGCCTAGGTGGCCAAGAAGTCCAATGGTATCTTGGCTTGTATCAGAAATGGTGTGACCAGCAGATCCAGGGAGATTATTCTCCCTCTGTACCTGGCACTGGTGAGACCGCTCCTTGAATACTGTGTGCAGTTCTGGGCCCCTCACCACAAGGAGGATGTTGAGGCTCTGGAGCAAGTTCTGACAGGAGCAACGAAGCTGATGAAGGGGCTGGAGAACAGGCCTTATGAGGAACAGCTGAGAGAGCTGGGGTTGTTTAGCCTGGAGAAGAGGAGGCTGAGGGGAGATCTCATTGGTCTCTACAACCACTTGAAGGGAGGTTGTGGAGAGGAGGGTGCTGGCCTCTTCTCCCAAGTGACAGGGAACAGGACAAGACGGGAAAGGCCTCAAGCTCTGCCAGAGGAGATTTGGGCTTGACATTAAGAAAAAAAAATTTCAGAGAAATGGTCACTGGACACTGAACAGGCTGCCCAGGGAGGTGGTTGATTCACCTTCCCTGGAGTTGCTTAAGGCACAGGTGGACGAGGTGCTAAGGGGCATGGTTTAGTGTTTCATAGGAATGGTTGGAGTCTTCCAACCTGGTTATTCTATGATTCTATATCACCAAAATCACATTTCAATCAAAACATCACATTTCTACACAAGTACACTGAAGGGTCAAACAAAGGGAAACAGAAAATTAAAATGCTGGAGTTTTTTATTCTATTAAGAAAAAAAAATAGTCATGCTATTTCCAGTCAAGACCAGAGATGAATTAACTTCATAAAAATAACTAATTTTTAAGATTTTTATACTTTTATTGACCTCAACATGAGTTAGTATAGCGATTTCAAAGACAGTTTGCTGGAAACTATTCCAGTGTATACTGTTCAGACTCAACAGGCTCTTGTTATGTTCATGGACTTTGCATTAAATTCCCAAAGACTTTGTGCATCGTCAGAGATCCAGTATAATATAACTCAGGGACCATGCTGAATGTCATCTCTTCTTACTCAGAGGAGGGCAATGGATGTGCTTGACCTAAACACACAATGAATTCCTGTTCCATTCTTCATACAAACAAAACTCTTGTAGATAGATTTTGTCTGCACCAAGAAGGTGGGATCAGCTTTAATGCATGGGTATATGCCATATATTAACCTACATTTCCCATAAATACTGATGCATAATTCTAGAATGCCCTAAAGATAGCAAATGCTAACATAGATTCTCCTTATTTCATCTTTGCTGCTACCTAGAAGCTAGACAAAAAAACAATCAGTATTTATTTAAATGAGTCTTTTAGGAAAAAAAGGCAAGCCCAAACTTTACCCTGTCATTTCCTGTAGATGTCATCTTGTTGAAGTTACTGGACATTTTGATACAACTGATACAGACAGTTTAAGTAAAACTATTATTTTGATATTTTAAGAAATGCATATTTTGAATACATATGAGCACAAGAAGCATTTTTTATTTAGTGAACGCATGCAGAAAGCCATGATATCTGCCAAATACAGCCAAATGTTACTTGCAAATGGAAGAAAAATAGAGAGTATAAGCATATTGCTATGAAAAAGCAGGTAAAGTGCCTATTTCATATTTAAGAATAATTTTCAACCCTCATTTTGCACAGTTTTTATAAAATATGTTCAAATTGCTGATTGCTTTTCTATAATGTATTGGGGGAGAAAGTTATTTAAGTTGGACACTTAGAATTGTTTGGTTTTAATAACTCTTCTTAATATTAAGAGTTTTAACACAAGGCTGATAGGTAACAGAAGTAATTAACTAATTTAAATAGACTAGTCTATTAGTCTAATAGTAATAGACTAGTCTAATTAGTCTATAGTAATAGACTAATTTAAATGTGTTAAGAAAACAGTGTTGGTTGAAGAGAATAAGCTATGTAAAAATAAGAGTATATCTTGACAAATTCTGTATTTTAAGAGTATCCCTAGAGAATCTAAGGTACATCTACTTTGTCCTTCAGCCACTGCACAAAATGCACAATTTTAATACAAATTATTACACAATAGAGAACAAAAGGAAGCAAAAAAAAAACTGTAAAAGCTTTTGCGTGGCAGGATTACATGAGGTCTTGAGCAGCTGTATTCACTAGCTGGCTTTGAAAGACCACTTTTTGAAGGTGGGGGTATTAATAATTCAGATGGTGATCTAGAGTCAGGAGAATTCCTAGGAGTAAGTGTAATGGAAGACATCTAAACAAGGAGGTGAATCCTCATTGTTACGCCATAAAAATGTAGTGGGTCTCTGAAACATATGTTCATCATTATCACACTATGTGCAGCAGCTGAAAAGGAATCACAAAAAGAAAAAACATTCTGAGGAACAGAACATGGTAACATCAGGGTAAGAATTAAAACCTCACATTTCATGCTTTGAAAAAAGTTTGTTAGCAGCTTGCTGTTCAGTGCTACAGTTAAAAGACACAGACCTTGAAAATATTTTAAAACAAAATCTAAAAATACACCACAGGAACAGGTAGCCCAGTATTAACTGGAATGAAGATGACTAGCTCCTTGATAATCACATCAAATATTATGAAGAAAGGTATTTTTTCAAAAGTGAGTGTGTCAGATGCACTGACAAATATCTAAATCCAGCAACATATCAGCAATATCTCATCTTTGCACATATAAATTAGTAAGAACATATCTAAGTAGAAGACTTACTCTGATGGTTAAAGCACAAGTCACAATTTTCTTCTCCGCACCAGGAAAAACCTACCATTTATATCCCATCAATATTTAAAGAAAATTTAATTATGTAAGTAAAATTTTCTTACAGTAGATGCTCACAGTACAAATTTTAAGGCTTGAATTCATAGTAAACTTTGTTTCATTTCCCTTGAATTCATTTCCTATTGAATGGGAGAACCTAAACCTTTATGGACCGTAATACCCTTTTGCCATCTCTTCTGTGTGGGTGAATAACAATTTGCACTTGGTATTTTCAGTATCTTAGAAGCCAAGACTTGTTGTTGCAAAGCAAAAGAATTCTCATGCCCCTATAAGAGAAGCACAGGATACAGGACAGAATAAAATTTCACTGCTGGGGAAATAAAAAGGATCAGGATTGTGAGATTCTCTGGATCTCAGCTCCCACAGAACAGCTTTGAGTAATATTCACATCAGAACACATATGAGAACATTCACCCATGATGACAAAGTGGTAAATGCAAGTTTCCTGTATGAATTAGGCAGACAAGAACCTGAAGCTAGCTGCCTCATATGACTGGGGAGTATTTAACTGTATATTCCAGCCAGATCTGTTGTGCATTGAAAGCAAAGCTGAGGGTTTTGTCTGCTTTAAGGAAAAAGCAAATGGGAAAAAAAAACCAAAAACCAAAAACCAACCCTTAATTGTTTGCCCGAATGGCAAATACCTGCAAACCTGAAAGTTTTCAAAAGAAATTGATCTCTTCTAGGTACAACTAGAAGCAAAGAGCCTTTAGGACCAATCTCGGAAACAAAAGCAAAAGGAAATGTCTTTAAATTTTGATTTAAGAAACATGCCCAACGAATCTTTCTGTTTGGGCCAAGCTGCAATTTCTGCTTCAAAATCTGAGGAAAACAGCTTTGGATAGTTAAAGCAAGGCTTTAGAGGAAGACAGATTGATCTTTTAATCTTAACAAAAGAGACTGAACATTTGTATAGACAGAGTGAGAAGAACGGAACTGGATCTTTGCTGTAGGTACTTTGACTAACAAACCCTTTGAGTTGCCTGGGCTGTAGCAGTGGAAAATATGTGCAGCAAAGTTTCAAAGTCTGGTTCTACTCTCTTCTTACAATGTTACACAACTGGTAGGACATGACTAGAAGTTTGCTTAACTCAGTAGAGATGGATTTAATCAATAATTTTAAACCATCTTTTCATAGTTACGTAGAAAACAAAACATTTCAAAACCTTTTAGGCTGAATTTTGTTCCCTTTCTTCAATTTCCTTACATACAAGCTGGGCTAAGGGTATAGATATCCCAATTTAGTAACAATCCTATAGTTTTATTACAACTGCAAAGAATTTATACGTTGCCAAGCGGGAAGTATGTAACAGAGCATTTGGAATGGTAGTCAACAAAAGAAGAAAGAAAAAACCTACAAGAAATGAGACTTATATAACTTAGTTACTGTTTCCAGAGTACCACTGGACTACAGTTAAAGAGTTGCAATGGTACAACGTAATTACTACAGTGTAAATGCTACAGTGTAACACTTGCTGCTATTCATGTATATGGAAGAAAAAAATCTCATAATAGTAAACACTGTAAGATATTAAATACAGTCAAACACAAGGAACAAAGCACATTCCTGAAAGGTTAAATAGCAGATGAGTAGTTCCCATAAAAATGCGTGCCTATCACATGAGGAAAAAAAAATCATACAGAAACCAGTAAAATGCATATAGGAAGCAAAGCAAGAAAATTATAATGATGAATGTACAGTAAACCCAAGCAATGACAGGTCTCAAAACAAAACCACAACATCCACTATTTGTACCACTCAAGCACAGAACATCTAGCAGTCACATTTCCTCCTTTCTGACAAGCAGTAATGCTAGGACATATCTCTCTGGATAGGGTGAGGAGCATCAAATCACAGTTTGGGGAAAGTGTCTTGTCAATAACAAATTTTCACTAGTAATTCCTCATTTGCACCACCACTGGGCTCTGGCTGTGAGTGCTGCTTGGCAGACTGGATCCCACAACACAGACAGACCTCCAAGGGTCACAGTGCCTTTCTACTTACAGCCTCATATTCAAGGAGCCCACAAACAGGACAAGTAGAGCAGGTAAGTGTCTTCAACAATTAAAAATAGCAAGTAGGTCACAGAAAGCTTTTAAAAATGTAGGAAATATTACAGATTCAGAAAATGCATGAGGAGATGGGAACAGACCTTTGCTCTACAGTTTACATACTAAAAAAAGTATAGCTTCTCAAACTTAATGTATCTTGCATGAAATTGTAGAAGAAGAAAATAGTGAGAAACTACCATTTTATATGGCAATGGTATTTTTTCTGAGCTTCCCACTGTGTAACATTGAACATGTAGTACTGGTCAGAATGATGCATTACTTTCCAATTTGGGTACCATTTCAGCAACACAAGAAAACAACATGCAATTATTCTTAATGAAATTAAAATACTAATTCAGTGGATTTCCTCTTCAGAGGGTAAATGTTATTATGTGCCTCATTCTACTTAGGTATATCAGTGAATTAGGAAATGTTTTTATTCCTTAGAGCATTCAAATTGGTAACATACAGAACAGCCACAGTGGATAGCTGCCATGAATGTTATAGACAACTGTGAGTGATCTTGAACTGGAAATTATGCAGTTAGTTACAAACCCATTGATTACAAGCTACCTGAAATTTGGGACTACTAAGGATATTATAATTTACTAATTCATAAAATACTGTTTAAGTGTTAGCAGTTTCATTATTTAACTGCTACACTTTCAGTTCATTTAGTACTTTTTCAGTAAAATAAAATCTGACATAGGCAATTTTGAATTATTTTTTTGTAAAATCACAAACATAACAGAAATTTAATCCCTCATGAAGAAGCACTCATTGAACTTAATACAGAATATTATAAAATTGAAAGGCCACAAGATAGGCAAGGAAAACACATGCATTTTCCCACTAGGCAGTCTTAATGGAAACAGGAATCAAGTGATATGTGTAAACACATTTCAAAACTGTCTTCTGAAATATGAATACAGCCAACATTTATCTTGGGATTTTCTCATGAGTGTGTTAAGCTTTTAAATAAGGATAATAGATGCAGGTGGCCTATGCTTTGAGTCATAACTAAAGAACTTAAAAAGAAAGGTCTAATCAATCAGTTTCTTTAATGATCCATTTAAAAATGGAGGGATTTTTTTTCAACACTGCCATGTTACATACTACCTCATTGACAGTACTTTTGGTGAATGGAGGAACATCATTCCTTTTGTTTCTTCCAATACCTTTTCCTGATGCCTTTCAATTCCGCCTCTCTCATATTTCATCAGTCTCACTTTTAAGTTCTTCTCCTGAGTAGCCATGTTTTCTTCTAACTTGAGAGTCATGCAGTTGTCATAACTTCCTTCTCTGCCTTAAGCATGTTGCTCAAAGAGAAAACTTTAAAAGTATGCCTAAGGAATGTCAGCCAAGCCCAAAACAGATTAATAATCTCTCTTATCTCATTAGAGGTTCCTTAGTGACCTACAGTAGCTTACTAAAAAATAAGGGTGCTAACTGTACCTAACTGCTAAATCACATGAAGGCTGTGTGTACAGCTAATCAAGGCTGCTCTGAGCAACGCTGACAGTATAAACAGTAACAAAAGATGTCATGTTAAACAGTGCTGCCAAGGATGCATTGGTTTTTGGAGACTACACTTATGCATAGGAGTGGCATCCAAAGTCTTACTGAGATAAAACTTGAGAAGTGTAATCATAAACAAACAGCAAATGAAAATCAGATTGTCCTCATATAATCAAGACCAAATGCAAAAAAGACCAGTGACTAATGCATTGCCAAACCACTAAAACAGATGAAAAGCAAACAGCACAGATATAAAAGTAATGGAAACTTTAGCTGTACATGCAAGGGTGTGAGAAACAAAAGAAACATCCCATGCCAACATTTCCCATGGCACATGTAACCACAGCTATAAAGGAAAATTACTCCAAGGAAACTCCTGGCTCGGTATAAAATGTCCTTGACAGATTCATTTAAGAAACAGAAAAAAAAGGCAGCGGTCTCTATTGCGTAATGCTTCTGCACTGGCAAATACAGATATTTTACAGATTAACATTTTAAAGTCTTACCAAGACATGTTTACATAAAACCATCAAAAGTAGAAAAAGAACTATTGCAATTCTCTTAAGAGAAGAAGTGTGCAGGAAATTGATAATATCATGTTCAACATTTATAATATATTTTATGCGAAAGTATTTGATTATAGAACAAAGTTGTTTGGTTTGGTTTGGTTTGGTTTTTTTTTCATTTCCAACATCTCACTGCTTTTAATAGCTTCTTTTATAGGTTCAGAAAGAAATTTTCTCTCTCAGACAGTTTACAAACTGATAGATAAAGCACCTAAATTAGGCTGATATTGGTTTTGCTATTTGGTTAGCTTTAGAACAGCCAAAGAAAGACTTCCATATTGACACTAATAACCAAGAAACAAGACAATTTTGACAGCAAATGTAACCCTCAAAAGCAGAAATCAACTGCTCTCAATGCTTTGCAGCTGCTTACACATTACAAAACATGAAGTGTATGCAAGTGCTCCATGTGGTTCCTTGTTGCTGGTTGCTAGGTTAAACCATGACAGCACGTAACTGCATTATTCATGCATACAGTCTGCACCCATTTCAGTCCGCTAGTATTATTTGATAATAAGTCCTCGAATAAACCCTTATAAGGTCTGAAAAAAAATAACAACACAAGCCAGAAATATCAGGAAAGCAGTTTTAGATAGATTTACCTTTGTATTTCCCAAACAAGCTTGTAACTTATGAAGTGGAGAAAGAAAAGTCCCTTCTAATTTATTATTATTATTATTTTCAATTTAAACAAGTGGAGTTTTGTTAAGTAAAGCAACTGAAAGCTAACAATAAATATCCTAATACTCTAATTGATTATTATTACATGAAGAAAGAACGCAATTGAAACAATATTCTCACACATGTGAAGTTATCAATCATGAAAATATTTTTAATTCTGTGCTTAAAATGAAGCTTCAGTTTACAATCCACCACTTGCATTTTCTTTTCTTAGTCCAATCCAATGATGGATTTTAACAAATTAGGATGTTTTAGCACTATGTTTTGCAATTCAAGTATCCTACATAATTACCCAAGAATTCAATACCTTAATACATGACTTTTAGAGAAATAAATCTGTCAGTGAGTCACATAGAGAGCCCAGACTGGTATACCTATTTTGTTGTTGAGTGTCATGTGTAGGAAGTACCATCTTTAATAAGCTCCACACACGATACTTTTAGAACAATTTGGAAGTAAAAGATTATCTGAATTTAAAGTCTTCATAGTACTACATTTTATCTTGAGTATGAATTCCAGCAAATGGCTTCAAATATGTCTGCATATTTACTTACTAAATCCATTTTAAATGACAAGAAGTCAGAAAAGTATATTTTAAATGATCATCTGGATGTATCTGATTAGAACTGAAGCATGCTGAGAGCAGATTTTTTTTTAAATGTGAAATGAAACATACTTTGAATCCTCTCTGCATATTAAGTTATTCATCTGTAGTTTAAAGATGCTCTCAGATTCTATCATCTTTTTCATACTGAAGTGAAAACAGGAGATGCAATCTGGTTCTGTTTATTGGACAGTGATCTAAGAATCAGAAAACCTAAGCTTTAGTTTCACTCTCAGGAAAAGCAGAAACAGCTTTTTTTTTTTTTTTTCAAAAAAAAACCCAGCATAAAGTGAAACAATTTTTAAAATTACTGAACTTCAAATTTCTCTAGGTACTTTCTAGCTATTTATTTTCATTAAAAATTAATAAGAAGACTAACGTGTCTAGAATAATTAAAGACACCAAAACTAATCAACTTTGGAAGAAAGAAGCAGGAGTATGCAACACTGCATACAAATGATACCATGGTTTTTCAGTTACTGACAAGTGTGGAAGACACATTTTAACAAATGAAGTACGACAGTGCCATCACTTGGTGTGTGCAACAGCACTGATTCACACTACAGGTGCAACATGTACCTAAAACCTCAAGTCTTCCTTCATTGAGAAGGAAAAGGCACGTCCAATGTCAGCCTGAAATTATGCCTGCTTAGATTACATAGCTTGCAGTCTCCACTCCATACAGATGAGGATTGAAGGAGGAGAGGATGTAGCACACAACATGATTTCAGTGTTCACATTTGTCATGTTCTGTGACTTGTCATCACAGACCCTTGCAACATCTTCTGCTTCTTTAAGTATATACTTGCTTAATCATGTTGCTAGTGTTGGCTTCTGAAGCATGAAAACAATTGCTGATTACCAAGTCCTTCTTTGACTATGCATTAATCACTAAAGGAAGAACATAGTTAACCTGGAAGACAGGAAAGCCATTTCAGTAGATCTGGCAAATGTTGAGAAAGCACAAACAGTGTGCAAACAACCAAGCGGAAAATGGAAAGCATAAGATAAAGAAATCCAAGGTATTACTTAAGAATTAAAAAAACAACGTTAGCCATCTACAGTTGACTTGTGAAACCAAACATTTCTTTACAAATTACTGTGATGCCAGCTAAAGCCACATGCGTTTTTATTGTATCACGCATCAAGCGCTTAAACTTTCCATCAATCATTAAATGACCCCTCTCTAGATCCCAGCACACAGAATGACAGCAAAATGGACTGACAGATAAGGAATTATAGCTGCATCAAATTAATTAATCATAAATAAGCCAAACTATTCATTACATCTAAAAAAGCTTCAGAAAGTTCTGGCATGGCAATAGTATCTCTTATAATCCATTAACATGGACATAAGAGCGGTTGAAATACTCTATAGTTCTATAAATCTGCTTTTAATCACAAGAATTATGTTCATGTTCATGGCATAAAAATATCTGCAGGGAAGCAAGTTTTCCCCTATCTAACCAAAGGCATAAAGTGGCTCAGATGAGGTATAATTCCCCATGTTGGATATTCTGCTTCATTTATGTAAGCTATTTTTCAGTATTTAACAAAATATTCAGCAGATTTGGAAACGTTACTCTGACAAAATGATCACAAGAAGAACTGTTATTTTTCTTTGCTAATTTTCAACAAATAGAGCAGCACATACATTTAACAACATTGTATTTTTATGTCTTAAATCTAAATTTAGCATAAAAAAATAGGTCTTGAACCACTTTTAAAAAATGAAATGTTATTTTTCACCACAGAAAACGTGTAGAAATAGAGGAAAATATTCTTTGTGCTGCTTTTGATTTTTTCTAATAGAAGTTGAAACTTTGTAAAGTCATTCTTGAAGTGATAGTAGTTGTAGTAGATTTGAATTAAAAGCATATAAAATTAATATATAGTATTAATATATAGTATAACAGTCAACCAAATACCTTAAGAATTCTTTGTAATTGCCTCCATTTTACATATAGTAGAATAGCAGCCATGTATCATCAAATCATATCTGCTGCTATTCCAGACAGTCATCAAACTGTCTTAAAAATATCTATGCTGCCTCTTCCCTGTACTGAAAAGCCTCTTCATAACCTTAGCATCCTATCTCTTCATTTATTTTATTTTCAACCTAATTGTTGCACTTACACATACTTACTCTTGCAGTAGCACATTTAAGAGCTTTGATTTACACCATTTACAGCTTAGTTTAAATCAGGTCTACTATAATGATGTCTCCAGGTAAAGTACTGAAGGTGGTGGTTTGGTGGTTATGGCTGTTTCCAGGTTTGAGATTTATTAAAAAATATTTCTTTTATTACTGGCTGCATAACTAATCGAAGAACCATATAAGCAGAAAGTAGCTTAATCCAAACTCCTGCTTAAAGCAGTATCTCATTAGCTGAAGCTGCTGAGGAACACATCCTGATAAGAGACATCTCCAGTCTCTATGGGCAACCTGTTCCAATATTTATTCAAATCATATTTATAATGTTATATTAAACAGGCAGTTATATGGCTCTCACTGAATGTCTAATCATGAAGAAACAACAAAATTTGCAATAAGAAATGTTTATGTGGTTATTTTACAGATTAAGGAGCAACTGAAGCACTATAGTTGTACACAAAAACTAATAGCTGGTAGTGATTTATTGACATTAATTATTTTAATATTATCAATAAGTATGACATAATTTTGTTATTTAAGCTATATACATATGCATTGTACCATTAGTAATTAACAATAAACCACCACCTAGGGAGAGAATACAAAAGGCTGGTGAATTTACATCTTAGCATACATTAATAAGGAATTAGGTATCACTGTTGTAAAAGACAAAAATCAATATAAATGTGTGCTACACAGACCACAGGAAATATTTTGGGTTAATTGTTGATAGTTTTAATTGTGTTGTTAATTCAATTACCAAGTTCTTCATTAGTTTAAAAGAAAGAGACACCCATTTATCACAAGTGACTTTAAAGCCTCATTAGTTGAATTCAATGATATCTTTAGTTATAATATTAATAAATAGAACCAAACCAGCTGCTATTCTAAAAAAAGGAAAAGAAAAGACAAAGGAACTGACTAAATTGACTTTACATCTACCATTAAAGTTGATTACCTTTCAGTGAATGCTCAGTGAGGAGATGAGATTCATATTTTACAGTTTTCACTGTGAGGATTACACAGTAGTTAAAATTTATGGTGCTCTCTCCTCTAATTATATTTCACTAAATCTAATCAATATCAAGGGAGTGCACAGACACCGCTGAAAAATTGTCATCTCCATTATAAACAGATTTTTACATTGTTCAAAATTCTGAACAGCCACTTCAAGTGAAATGGAGCACATTCAGGGCGGGAAAAAGTCAGCCCAAAACACACAGTTCAAAAGCAGTACATATTTTTCTAAGATTTTGCTATGCGCACATTAAGAAATTTTATTTATTTTCACAGCTACCTAACACTGTAGAGCTAGAATACACTTGTAAGAGGTAAGGAGTCATTAAGATTGGTCTGCAATGCACCCTGCATTTTCAGGCATTCTGCCTAGATACAGGAAACTGCCAGTCAGTCATTTAAAAATACTTTTGTCATGATAGCTTATAGGATCTGGAGAAGTGTTAGAACTTTCTAACGATGAGGAACCTGCACTTGTCCATTTTACGTACCCACTCAGCGTTAGTTCCTGAGACCTAATGCCTCCTCTGAGGCAGCAAAAATTTTAAGAATTCATTTAGAAAATGTCAGCTGCAAGTGACAATACACTTGTGACAGAAATTTCCCTAAGTCACACTGTCAAATCAGATCATTTACATGCTGAACAGGGCTCTTAGTCCTTAGCTGGCATGCTAATGGCCATGCTAATGCTAATTAGATGTCCAATAGAAATAGTATTTACTGTCTTTAAACATCAACAGATAGGTATGACAAGGCGAATAAAGAATCACTATTTGAGAGACTGCAATTAGGCACTTTTGTTGGCTTGTCACAATCTTATCTTGACTTCAACAGATTTGTTACATAATCACTGTACGTTAACCGTAATTATTTGAAACAGCACAGATATTAATAAATATCATAACACAACATAAATTTAGAGTAAATCTGGACATAAGAGTTATGTAATGTTATTCATGTACTTACTGGTGGTGCATGTACTTCTGTTATTCTTAATCGTCTTTCCAAATCATGAACTTTATTTTTCAGTTCTGTGTTTTCACTTTCTAATTCTTGAATCTACAAAACAAGTGGTTATTTCAATAGGCATTGGGATGTTCATTAATTTCAGCAACAGTGTCCATTGGCAGCAAGTTTAATCTGAACTCTGGTCATTTAGAAGCAAAGTTTAACTAGTTATCTGATTACAAAAAAAGAAATACTACATTTTGGTATCTTCCATAATTCAAACTTGCTTTTCTCTTTAATGACCTTACAGGCAGGCAAAACATAAAATAGTTTCACAGTCATTGGGTACTTTTTCAGGGGTTTTTTATAATATCTGTTTCAATTTTTAGCAGTCTGAGAATAATGTTATATATTATGCTGTCATAGAAACCAGAGAATGAAAATAAAGTAGCGTGTTCTTTTGTCTCTTTAGAAAACACAGGTCAGAACTTACTCTTTTCTGCAAACCTGCAATTTGTTTCCTTGTTTCAACATCTTTTCCTCCAGATTCCAGAAACTTCCTGTAAGCTAAGTCAAATGCTTGACCAATTGTTAAAGTTATCTCTTCTGCCTTTACATAAAACATAAGATTGAAATTAGTACATTCAGAATACTTTATATGATTACTTTTATTTCAGATGCTCACAAACTAGTTTACACCATGTATCATGTTCAAAGGCTTAGCTTCATCCATCATGAACTCAACACTATAAAGGAGCACGGCAAACACTCTTCAGCAAATGCTTTGACAGAAAATGCAATGAAAGCAGCTTTAGATAAAAAAAGGACAGTGAAGAGACAGAACACAACTAGTTAATTTTTAGTTTAAATTATGCCTCTAGTTTATGCAACTACAGATAGCATTTTGCAGTATGCCATTTGCTGATGATTTCTGAAGCAAACACAGGTTTTTCAAATCATTAAATATATTGCTTGAGTTTTAATGGAGTGATATTTTCAAATTAATGGGTATTTTTCCCCAACTGCTTTTAAATTTGGATTTCAACACTTCTTTATATAAGTCCTATACAATCCTAATCAGTGTGCTGTAGCTATATGTATTAATATACAGATGCATTTCTAATTAAATAAGCATACAAAAGTTGATTTAGCACACTAACATTTCAGAAAAAAATGCCGACTTACAATAGGCACTAATAAAAGGTGAACATATGGATAAGTCATTTGCCTTAGAACTTTAGTAGAGAAAGCAAACACAGTAAGTAATAAGTTTTTAAACACTTTGACAGTGGAACAAAAAATGGAAAAACATTAATCTAGCTAAAGCTAATCTGGAACTTTCTCTTCTTCATTGAAATGAAAACCTGAAATAGGTTGTTTCTCATGAAAGTAGAGCATTCTGTTCAATGTGGAAGATTCTCCCTTCACTACCTATAAGAATACAAAGGGCTAGATGCACAAAAATGGTATGGAACATTATGCTCCCAACCTTTCACCTAACAGTAAAGTCATTCAGCAGAGGTTTGTGAAGACTCAGATGCAGAGTTTTGTGAAGAAAGGAATGGGGGACTAACCCCTCTATCTTTTTACTGTGAAAAAAACCCCATACAGCCACCTTTAGTTAAAAAGAAAAAAAAATATCATGAGAAATTATTTTAACCAAAATAGCCTGAGTTAGACCAAAAAAAGATGAACTAGGACTGTTCTAGGAAATGACTGCTTATTTTGGCAAAAGAAAAGTGTAAAGGACACTGGGGGTATGCAGTCCTATCTTCTTGGATGGATGAAAAGTACCAACTGCGGCAGCAACCTTTGAAATCTGAAAGTGCAACTGAACAGGGAATGAAACAGAGAAAAGAGGTACAGGAAATGAAATATCAGGTTAGAAAGAAGCAACACTAGTGCAGTGGTCTGAAATATGTGTGAAAAAGAGGCACAGGAAATAAATTTGCAGAGAAATTAACTAAAGTGTACAGCCATTCTGCAACATCTACTGAAAGAACTAGAGCAATGCACGCAAAGTAACACATGCTAAACAACTGCATATGAATAAAAAGGAATATCTATCTTTTTCTAAAAAAAAAATCCTTAATATTTATTTTATGCAGTATCTCAGCCACTTCAGAATTTAAAAAAAAAGGCTCTAGATTACAAAAATCCTAAATTTCCATTTTCAGTGTTGATTCCAGTATTTTTATTTGATAATTACTTTCTGCCAGGGTAAGCACATGACCCTGTTTCAGCTAGACACCATTTTCTTAATTTCCTGTATTATTATTTTTTCTGCTTTTGCACATTTTTGAACAGTTGCCCTGTTCTATCTCAGACATGAGAGAATGTTCATGGTGGCTGCAACAAATTCTTTGGTAGTGCATCATGGTATTAACAAACACAAGTGAAGTGGCAGGGGAGCAGGCAGAGAAGGGGGGGAAACGTGTGGTAAAAAAAAAAAAAAAAATTAAAACCAAAATATCTGAGAGAGAGTGGCTTGAGGTAGACACATCAGCAGAAGAGCCTGTGAGGGTACTGCAGTCACAGGGCTGCAACAACCTCTGCAAAACAGCTGTGCAAACATTTCGAGCTTGGTGGGATGCAGTCTGAGTCTGATTCTGTCCTGAGAATATTGCAGATGCCTGGCCTAGGACATCAATCGGCACAGGAAGAAGAACTGTCCCAGAAAACTACCTTATATCAAAGAAGAAATAGGTTGTCTTTTCTGTTAATGCATCTAAGTTACAAGAAACTACTATTGGCATCAAAGGGACCCAAATTAGCAGGCATATTATCTAACTTTATTAACCACTCCTGGTTCATTTCAGAGCAGACCAATCAAAATCCGTAACAGTCACCTAAACGTTTGTAAATCATCTTGCTTACTTACACACTTTTCACTGTCAAATACATAACACAGATGCTTATTTGATTCTGAGTCTTTGCATATGAAAGTAAATATTCTCTTGTCAGTTTTATCATCAGCACAAAATGATATCCTATGGAGCTGGCAGTTGTGCTGGACTTCCTGCAAATAAAAAAAAAGATTATTTTAAAGAAATTACTACACTTGCTTAGTAAAATGATGAATAAAGTACATCTCTGGATTTCATCACATACATAGGAACAGACAAGTTGCAGTAACATTTCTGGATAATTCTTGCTGTAAATGAGACACTCAAAAATTGACTTAAAGTATTACAGCAGCTAGCAAACCCATCTCCAAACTCATCTCTGAGCAACATTTTTAATAAATGTAAGCAGGAAGTATTTATCTAGACAGTCATAGAATCATAGAATCATAGAACAACCAGGTTGGAAGAAACCCATCGGATCATCGAGTCCAACCATTCCTATCAAACACTAAACCATGTCCCTCAGGACCTCATCTACCCGTGCCTTAAACACCTCCAGGGAAGGGGAATCAACCACCTCCCTGGACAGCCTATTCCAATGCCCAATGACCCTTTCCATGAAAAACTTTCTCCTAACCTATAGCCTAAATCTCCCCTGGCGGAGCTTGAGGCCATTCCCTCTTGTCCTGTCCCCTGGCACTTGGGAGAAGAGGCCAGCTCCCTCCTCTCTACAACCTCCCTTCAGGTAGTTGCAGAGAGTAATGAGGTCTCCTCTCAGCCTCCTCTTCTCCAGGCTAAACAACCCCAGCTCTCTCAGATGCTCCTCATAGGGCCTGTTCTCCAGCCCCTTCACCAGCTTCGTTGCTCTTCTCTGGACTCGCTCCAGAGCCTCAACATCCTTCTTGTGGTGAGGGGTCCAGAACTGAACACACTATTGGAGGAGCAGCCTCACCAGTGCTGAGTACCAGTGTTTATCTGGAAGTGTTTATTTGGACAGTAATTTCTGTTCAAGAAAATTGGCTTTACTCTTGCTTTGTGATCCTCTGCAATTTATTTAGGGACCAATTATATGTAAAATAGTTCTTTTTCCAGGTGCACACCATCTTCAGATTTCATAATCTCCCAGGGTTTGTTAAAAAGGTTTTACTGAAGTAAGTCCTTACCTTTATGACTTAAATACAGAAAATACAATTGACTCTGCTATTCAAATACAGGGGCACAGAGAAATAAACTAGACATCTAAAGAATCGTTTACCTAAGATGCAACATAAACAGCTTTTAAACTTTATGATTTGCATGTTTTCAATACTACATTTCACTCTCCATTAAAAAGCATGTTCCAACTATTTAAAAAGTTACAGTGGCAATGCTTTTCAGCTGAGAGAGCTTAATAAGACTGAAATAAACTATCTCAAAAATTTTTTCATTGTTTTTATTCAACAAATCTCTACTTGCTATTTTATTTTATTTGGCATATTACATGGTAAAGTAGTATTTGCTTTAAAGGAAAATATGTATTTTAGATGTGAACTATTATCTATTTTAAAAAAAGAAAGATTCTGTGCAGCACCAGGGTTCCCAGACTGCTATAAGCTCATAAACAAAGGCACATCCTCTCTGCACACAACATCAAAAAAATGTACAGCATGGACAAACTTTTCCTCTTTTTCCAGTTGGTTTCCTTCCTCGATCTTTACAGCCATCCTATTTCTCCCATGTACCCAAGTCTCTCTCATATTTATTCCCTTTGTCCTCTAGCTCTTTAAAACTTACATACAATAGCACATGCTTGTTCTGGCTCTCTTAGGTTCCATATAACTATATAGGATCCATAGGATCCATAGAACTATATTCAATGGCAGAACAACTTCCCTGTAATCCTCCTTTTATGACAAGTACAAAATCAAGTTCTGACACATGAGCAGGCCTTCTGCTCCCACCACAATTAATGGTCATCACATGAATAGAAACCAATATTACTGTGTAACAATATTGAAGTGATTTATTTATGAAGTGATTTTATTATGGGTGGACTTGATGATCCGATGGGTCTCTTCCAACCTGGTGATTCTATGATTCTATTTCAAAAACACACAGAAAATATTATTTTAATGGTAACATAGAATTTAAGTACCTATATCATCTATAAATTCTGTAAAAGGAAGGCAAACATTCAAGTTTACATGTAGTTTTAAGAAACAAAGATACTCATGGTTGGACTCGATGATCCGATGGGTCCCTTCCAACCTGGTTATTCTATGATTCTATGATAATTACCATTTGAGTTCTACTAACAGAACTGATAAGAGATTAGAGTGTCCTTACACAAGGAAGGTGCAAAATCTGCAATTAAAGTTGACATGGCTATTTCTTGCCTCTCTGCTTATGAACTTTTGAACTGTGGTTGTGTCTGAAGCATACATGGAATACAAGCAGATAAAGCCTTGAACTAAAGCTACTTCCTCTCAAGAGGCAATGTCACTGTCTGTATGGTAGCAATTACTCCAGAATTATGAAGCAGTAACCAACAGTTCATTCAAATACAACATTCAACATATGTATAAAAGATTTAACAACACGCAGATGTTAAGACTTGCTGACTATTGAATAAATACTGTTTAGCTTGATTGTATTTATCTCCTTATTCCTCTTTGAAGTCTGGGAGGAGGATGTTTTGCTTTTTATGTAACCCTTTCAAAAACACCAGAGCAAATATAGAAACAGAAAACCTATCCATGGGGTAACTCGATGAAGATAACTGCTGAAACACAAGAATTGTCACGCTGTGCCAGATGAAGAGCCTACAGTAGGACTTACAGCCCACTCTGTGGGAAGTTTACAGAGAAATGGGTGACACACCTGAGAAACATAAGTGTTCTAGGGAGAGAGATACAACAAAAAGTAATTTAAGCCACCAGAAAAGGAAGTGGGGGGGGAGGAATAGGCATATTAAGGGAAGAAAGTTGTATTTCCAAAGCAGAAGCATGAAGAATCAGTCACTACAAAGTGTCTCCATCTTCATGTGGGAAGCCACACAAGCTGACCATTAGGAAAGGAGGAAAGGAGTTTATCACATGTGGTGTTAACATTTATTTATCACAGTGTTTTCAAATTACGCAGAGTTTAAAGTGTGAAAGGATTAAAAAAAATTAAATCCCATATTGGCTTCAGTCTATATTTTAGAGTATCACGAACCTGTGGCCCTGCACATCACAGGGAGGTTGGAGCTACACGATCTTTACGGTCCCTTCCAACCCAAACTAATCTATGATTCTATGATTCATGGGAATATGTTACTCTTATTGCAACAAGAAATGATATTTTAGAAGAGGTTGTCCACCAACAGAATGGATTTCATTGTAATATTTTTCAAGTAAGAAGCAGTAAAAACCATTAAAACAATATTTAATTACTAGTTTAGCACCGTAAACCTATAAGTGTCTCACCTTTGTTTTTGGGTCTAGAATTTTCACACCATAGATTGAGATTTGTAATTCAACTTTGGGTGTCTTCTGGCCTTCAGATTTCTTGATATGTCTTGCAAACTATAAAATGAAAAATGTAACAGCAATCATATTAATGGTAAGATTTTTTTTTTTTCATTACTTCTCATTTCTTCTCAACACCTTCCCTCTGAGGGTGCATACTCTAGAACATTCCTCTAAATCAAGAAAAAAAAATCAAAATCACTTAGCTGGTTCTTTTGAAACTTCTATCTGCTATTGATATACTTAATTTTTTTCATAAGATTTCTAGAACAGTAGAAAGACGAACACTTTTTGACAGAGTGCCAACTGTTGAACAGTGAATATCATTATGTCTTCCACATCCTGCTATTCTGCTCTCAATTTGTAACTGCACTCCACTTTGCATGGAGGGTACTTCCCAAATGCTCCTTTAAGGAAATCAGTTCTTTTAAAGAGATTCAGTGTCAAAGCACTACAGCTGTCAACACTTAAGAAATACTTGATCTCTTCTATCATATTCTCAGGTTTTATTTACTAATAATTCATAAGATGATGGCTAGACAAAATTTTGCAATTGGGTCAGATAATATGTCATATTCAATACATTTTCCATTCTTTAACATCTCTTTTTCTAGCTGCTAGATCTTACTTTTCTTTCTGTCATGATCACTGCATATAAAAAAAGCAGAGTACCTACAATTTACTAATGCATGGCTGCTCAGAAATGTCATGAATTTGGGTAACTATCTTAGCATACATTTGGAATTGCTCTATATTTTGCCTTATTACACACTCTTTTTCTGTCAACTCTTTGACAGCCTGGAATGGTATTTTCAAATGCATAAATAAGTATGAGGACTCAATGAAGGCCAGAGGAGTTATAGAGTCTCTGCTTCACAGCTATGTGTTTGAACATATTGTACTCAAGCTTTCTCCCACTCAAGCACAGCTAAATGGACAATTCGCCATCACTACAAATAACCTATTTAAAAAGTCAGAGGAAAATGACTTTTAGTGGTATAAAGAGTCTAGGATGACAATAAGGCTGCTAACCTATTTTAAGAAGGGTTAGACCTGCAAGACCTCTGTCTTGTGATTGTTAAGTACTTGGCAATAGTCAACTGAAATCTCCTCCACAAACACCTAAACCCCTTATTACCTTCCCAAAGTAACATGACCTATCCAGTTTATTACTGATAATGCATCATTTTAGCTGATACGGATCACTCACTGCACAAGCTAGTAAAAAACCCGAACAAAAATCAAAACCAAACAAAAAATCCCACCTAAACCACCCTATGACATTTTCAAAACCAATTCTTACATCTAAATACCTATTTTACATTGTAACAGTCATTGGCAAAATATCTTATGAAGGTTTGTACACGATGACTTACTGGTGAAAACCAACTAGTCAACAGTCAAGTAAATTGAAGATAACTTCTAGTTCTGCCTCTCTTCAGTATCATGGACATAGATCTTGCAATATACACATCCTTTTCCTGTCCTTCTATTTATCTTTACGGAATCACAGAATCACAGAACAACCAGGTTGGAAGGGACATTTCTCACATATTTAGAGGATACTTTTAATACAGATTAATGACTCTCTCAATAATTTTATTTTAGAATAAAATCATAGAATTATAGAATGACTATGTTGGAAAGGACCCACTGGATCATCGAGTCCAACCATTCCTATCAGTCATTAAACCATGCCCCTCTGCACCTCATCCACCTGTCTTTTAAACACCTCCAGGGAAGGTGACTCAACCACCTCCCTAGGCAGCCTTTTCCAATGCCCAATGACCCTTTCTGTGAAAAAAATTTTCCTAATGTCCAGCCTGAACTTACCCTGGCAGAGCTTGAAGCCATTCTCTCTTGTCCAATCCCCTGTCAATCAGAAGAGGCCAGCTCCCTCCTCTCTACAATGTCCCCTCAGGTAGTTATAGAGAGCAATGAGGTCTCCTCTCAGCCTCCTCCTCTCCAGGTTAAACAACCCCAGCTCTCTCAGCCACTCCTCATAAGGCCTGTTCTCCAGCCCCTTCACCAGCTTCGTCGCTCTTTTCTAGACACACTCCAGAGCCTCAACATCCTCCTTGTGGTGAGGGGCCCACAACTGAACACAGTATTGGAGGTGTGGTCTCACCAGTGCCTAGTACAGAGGGACAATAACCTCCCAGGACCTGCTGGTCATGCCAATTCTGACACAAGCCAAGATGCCACTGGCCTTCTTGGCTACCTGGGCACACTGCTGGCTCATGTTCAGTCAACTGGCAAACAATACCCCCAGGTCCTTCCCCTCCAGGAAGCTTTCCAGCCAGACCTCTCCTAGTCTGTAGCACTGCATAGGGTTGTTGTGCCCCAAGTGCAGGACCCAGCATTTGGCCTTGTTAAACCTCATGCCATTGGTCTCTGCCCAGCAGTCCAGACTGTTAAGATCCCTTTGCAGAGCCTCCCCATCCTTTATCAGATCAACACTTCCACACAGCTTAGTGTCATCTGCAAACTTGCTAAGGGACCACTCAATGCCTTCATCCAGGTCATTGATAAAGACATTGAACAGGGCTGGACCCAGCACTGAGCCCTAGGGATACCACTTGTAACTGGCCTCCAGCTGGAATTAACACCATTTACCACCACTCTCTGGGCCGAGTCATCCAACCAGTTTTCCACCCAGGAGAGTGTGCGTCTTGTCCAGGCCAGAGGCTGACACTTTCTGAAGCAGAGTGCTGTGAAAAACAGTGTCAAATCTTACTGAAGTTCAGGAAGACCACATCCACAGCCCTTCCCTTGTCCAGCAGCCGAGTCACTTTGTCATAGAAGGCGATCAGGTTGGTTTGGCAGGACCTGCCTCTGGTAAACCCATGTTGACTGGGCCTGATCACCCAGTTCTCTTGCATGTGCTTCATGATAGCACTCAAGATCACCTGTTCCATGACTTTCCCTGGCACTGAGGTCAGACTGACTGGCCTGTAGTTCTCTGGATCCTCCCTGCGACCCTTCTTGTAGATGGGCACAACATCAGCCAGGCTCCAGTCCAGTGGAACTTCCCCAGTCTTCCAAGACTGTTGGAAGATGATGGAAAGGGGTTTGGCCAGCACATCCACCAGCTCCACAGGAACAGTTTGGGCATGTTAATTTCCAATGCAATTCACAGTGCACAGAAACATACTTACGCTGGGGCACACCTTGATTTATAACAGCCTTGAACCTAAGAAAACCACAGCTTTCTGGATATGTTCATTTATACCCAAGACATACACAAGTATTTCTGTGCAGTAATGAAAAGGAGACGTAAATAGTATTTGATTTTACTGAATTAAAGTCAGAGTATGTTGCAAATGATGATGAAATGTTTGTGTTTCCAACTGTAATCACCCCAGAGTCCCAAACAATAGCTACAGCATGAAAATGTTTTAAAATAAGTAGATCTGAACAACTCACACAAGTTTTAGAACAGCTGGCCAAAGCTTGCTCCAAGTGGTTGAGAAGTCTTACAACACTGAGGAAGTTCTAGAAGATAATTCTGTGCCAGTACTAAAAAAAGGGTAAATAAAATGACCCTACCATGTCTCCACTCTCAAAAGGCATAAATCAAGTTCAAGAACTAAAGAATTCAAGTGAGATGAAATTAGTGAAGATCAATATGGACTTCACCAAAAATGCAGTTTGTCAAAACAGAAGAAGCATTTCACTTAGTTTTCAATGCCATTATATTTAGGAAATGAAGCAATACAAAGAAAGTATTAGTTAAGTTAGTTACATTAGTCTCCAGATGCAGTTATAAACAGGAAATTGTCATTAGGAAGATATGTTTCTAATGTATTCCAGCAGGGTTTATTTCTTAAGCATGACATTATAGAACAATGACCCAGAGGAAAATAATTACTGATAAAATCCGTAGGCAGAAAAAAATAAGAGAAAAAAGTGGTAGAAAAGTAACTAATGCTTAGAAATCTAAAATCATTCCAGGGGAGGTCTGCAGATCACAAAGGTTGATAGAGGGGCAAATAACACAGAGAATGCTTCACCAAACCAAACACCAAAGATTGCCTGAATGCAAACAAATCACCACAAATACTAACTTTGCAAATCATACATTTGGGAACAAATTTCCTTTCTTCGGCAACTACCCTGTAAAGATGGAATTAAGAATATCTTGATGTCATGATAGGCCTTCGGTTAACCATGGGCTTTCTCATGAAACTACAGTTGGAAAGATTAATACAGTCCTTGGATATTTCAAAAAGATCATTAAGAAGAAAACAACGGCCGCACTGCAACTGCTTGTGAGAAACTAGTCAAATTTTACATTCTAAGGGTTTGAATGCAGAGGGATGTCAACAAAATGGAGAAAGATCACAAGGCATTTATAAAAGTTAGCAGAGGACTGGAAACCCACTTTATAAGAAACTCCATCAAAACCAAAACCAAGCTAATGGTGAAAGAATCTTTTCAATACAGGCAAACAAGCTTTTTAATCAAAGATTTACTGAGACACATTGACTGAAAAGTACAGAAAATCTGGTGCAGTTACTTGCTTGATGATTTTCCTGACCACGCCCTTTTCTGTATAAAAACAGATAATGTACAGATATTAATCAGTAATTTCTCTCCTGCTTGACCTCCAAAAAGCCAAGTTCAGTCACCTCTCAAACTTGTGCAGGTTTCAAACAGCAGATCCTAACACTTCATCAGATATTGGCCAATTTCTTTTTGGTGTTTGGCTTTTTTTTCTTCCTATTATTTCTACTCATTCCTTCTACCTAAACAGGACCCTGAGGGACCTCTAGGCATGGGATACTTACAAATATTATTTTCTCCTTTGAAACAAAGTAATATTTGTGGCTCACACAGTAACAATATAATTTAAGTGGGTAAATATCCCTAGCCTTCCACTGGTGTCAAAATAGACAGTGGTAAAAAATTTAAATGAATCACAGCATGGCTTAGGATGAAACAAGATGGGCCAAATACTTAAGCTGTTAGTTTATACATACATTGTCCTCAGGAAAGACATACAGATTTGGATCACTAACAATATAAGCACCTCAGAGTTATACCAATAACAATAAAAGCAATAGTTTTTATGTAACTGCTTTGGAATTAACACTATATTTTCCCTGAATCATACAGGGAAAGTTACAGATACAAACAAATCTATTTTCTATGGTTTAATACAGATAAAGAAACAAAGAAAAACATTTTCCATGTCTTTTATTACAGCAGCAGGGAAAATTGTAATCTTTGACACTCTTAGTAAAATTACATTTTAAATACTTTCTGCATCAAGTCTTAGCAAACTGCAATCAGAGTATTAATCAGCAAAATTAAAATTATGAAAAAAATCATGTTTTAAGAATAGCCAGAAGCTTTAGTTAAATAAATAATGGTTAAAACAAATTATATCAAAATTAATTTAAGGTATGGAAATCAAAATTATGTGCTTTTATTTAATATTTACACCTTACTGTGCAATTCAAAAGTGTCTTAAAAAGCCTCAAAACCGCACAGGTAAGACATTTCTGTAATCTGGGTGCTAATCTGTCGGGGCTAGAGGTTGAACTGCTTTATGCAGGCTTCCAGTGAGGTATCAGACACTGCACTTCATTTGGACACCTTAAAAGATGTTTGAGGGACACATAGTTGCTTAAGCTGATCAGGGGTGGGGTGAGGGGTGCTGTAAACAGGTATTCTCATCCCCAATTCTTCTCATCTGTTTAGGCTATCCCTGGCTGGCCCCAAACTACATGTCCTGCTTTCTCCAGTACTTCAAAGAGAGCAGTCATGGTTGTAAGGCTTGATTGAAAACCTCTTTATCACAAAGATCTTCTATATGCCACCCTCCTCTCTCCTTTCAACAGCAAGTGAAACTCTGCTTTAACATGAAAGCAAGATCAGAACAATGTCTACTAATATGGTCCACTAACAGCAGCAGCAGGACATCATCATAACATGTGGAGGTACGTGAAAGAGCACTCCTCATGTTGCTATCCTTTCAGGTCAGAGAGCCAATGAAGACTATTTCAAGTAGCTTCAAAGTGATTATCTTTACTTAACCTATCTCTGGCCATCTCGGCTTACAGAAGGAAAATGGAGGAGAAAAGGAGGCAGAGTTGGAAGTTGGGTAAGAGACCAGACTTAAGTTTTGTCCTCATTAAAAACATTCCTTTGAAGAGTACAAAAGGACAGCCCAAAACTTAGGCATTTACTTCTGATTTCTCCCTAAGGCCCTCCATGCTGTTTTCTTACTGGTGGTATGGTTACACTGCACTTTTCGTTTGATCTTTCCCCCCATTCTTGCCCCCAGCAATCCCTCAAGTATTTTTTGAGAAGAACCAAATAATGCCTAGAGTCTGATTTAGAAACCACATCCTTCATTAACCAAAGGAAGTAATCATTTCACTTTATTTCATAAAGTGCGGTTTGCCAACATTTACCTATTTGAATAATGCAGATGTTTTCTGATGGAAAAAAATCTTTTTCCTTAGTATTTATTCCATTATAGAAATTAGTTTGACTAGAAGGAAAAAATTGTTTGCAATAAATTATGAGAACATTTCACCTTATACACACATTTAAGCATTAGTGCCTAACTTTCTTCCTTCTCCTGCAGTATAGCTCTGAGAAATTTGAAGACATGAGGGAAAATTTCAACTAGATAAAAGCACTGGACAAGCTGATAGAAAAATTAAATATAGATACTTGAAAAAAAATATATTCAAATTGCAATTGGTCCATCAAAATTAGCAAATGTTTAGAAAATGCAGTAGTGGTAGTTGTGATAAAACAAGTATAATGAAGCATCAATTAAAAATTAGTCCAAGTTATTCTACTTTACTATGGAACATCAGCTCCACCTGCTGGGAAAAGTAAATTTATGGAATGGCACGCTACAGTTCTGCACAAATCTACATTTGATAAATGGAACAGTCTTTCTGCTGTATGAGGTAATGGCTTTTAACTGAAAGAAATAAAGAGCTGTATATCAAATGTGTATTCTGAAACAGTTTGATGATGTGATGGCTTAAGACAAATAGTTTACAGTGACAGTATTATATGGTCTATATTATCACTGCAAGCACATGACTTGGAAAGTTGGTGCAACACATGGTAGTTACAAAAATAGCTTCAAATATTAAGGAAGTTGCCTGTCTTTCTGCTAGCTATTAATTTGCATTACAACTACAATTAAAAACTTTGTAATTAAAATAATCCTCCCTTGCGAGACCTCATCTGGAGAATTGTGTCCAGTTCTGGAATCCTCAACATAAGAAGGATAGGGAACTGTAGGAACCAGTCCAGAGGAGGGCTGCAAAGATGATCAGAGTGTTGGAGCACCTCCCATATGAGGACAGACTGAGAGATTTGGGGTTGTTCAGCCTGGAGAAGGCTCAAAGGAGATCTTATAGCAACCTTCCAATACCTGAAAGAAGACTACAAGAAAGTTGTGGAGGGACTGTTTACAAGGGCTTGTAGTGATAGGACTAGGGGCAATGGGCATAAACTGGAGAGGGGCAGGCTTATACTAGACATAAATAATAATTACTTCACCATGAGACTGGTGAGGCATTGGAACAGGCTGTCCAGGGAAGCTGTGGATGCCCCATCCCTGGAGGTGTTCAAGTTGAATGGGTCCCTACCCATGGCTGGGCTGCTGGAACTGGATGATCTTTAAGGTCCCTTCCAACTCAAACTATTCTATTATTCTATATGTTAATTAATTCTGATCCTCAAGGCTTCTCTTCAAAGAATTCAGAAGCAGAACATAAATCAGTGCTGAAATTAGTTAATTGAGGATTGTTTCAAACCTAAAGCCTTACTACCATGATAACATAAAATCAAATTTTTCAACATTGATTCCAAATTTTTCTGTCCATTTCTGAGGAACTCCTGTTTAAATGAATAACAAAACCCTTGCAAAAATTAAGCAACTACAGGAGCTGGCAGAACAACTTTTACATTTAAATAAACTAATGCTCCTATACCTCTAGGCAGCTAAGCATGAAACAGTGCAATTCCACTGCAAACAATTCAAAACAGCACTCCCTCCCCCAACTCCTAGCATTTGAAGTGTACTTGCTGTCACACAGTCAAGTCAAAACCATGTTACCAGCTAGCAACCCTCAAGAAGTCATTTCACCAGGACACTTTCTAATTCTCTACCGTGTCCCCCAGTGCCCAAACACAATCAAGAAGAGATTGCACATGCCTGCGTTTGTGCACAAAGATCATTAAAAAAAAACCATGAAGACCTGGGGGACAAGGTAGTAATGCTCCTTGTCACAAACAGGCTTGGTGTGTTTAGCAGCTCAGGAGAAAGCCATCCCCATGTTACAGAAAAAGAGCCAGCAGGGGAAAAAACCTGCTTGGTTGAGAAGGGAGATCTTGAGAGATATCAAAAAGAAGAGAAACGTCTATGAGTTTTGGAAGAAGGGACAGGCATCTTGGGTGGACTACAGAAGGGAAGTGTTATCATGCAGGGAAAAAATAAGGAGGGCTAAGGCCCAACGAGAAATCAGATTGGCCAAGTCTGTGAAAGATAATAAAAAAAGTTTCTATAAATACATTAACCATGAAAGGAGGAGTAGGGAGAATATATACTCCCTATTGGGTGCAGAAGGAACAACAGTGACAGGGGATGAGGAAAAGGCTGAGGTACTTAATGCCTTCTTTGCCTCAGTCTTTAATAGTAAGGAAAACTGTTAACACAGGAGTTAGAGGAGCAAAATGAGGCTCCCACGATCCAAGAGGAGGGAGTTAGAGACTTGATTGCAAGTCTGTGGGTCCACATGGGACCCACCTAAGAGTATTGAGGGAGCTGGTGGATGTCTGGCCAAATCCCTTTCCATCATCTTCCAACAGTCTTGGAAGACTGGGGAAGTTCCACTGGACTGGAGCCTGGCTGATGTTGTGCCCATCTACAAGAAGGGTCGCAGGGAGGATCCAGAGAACTACAGGTCAGTCAGTCTGACCTCAGTGCCAGGGAAAGTCACGGAACAGGTGATCTTGAGTGCTATCGTGAAGCACATGCAAGAGAACCAGGTGTGCCTAGGTAGCCAAGAAAGCCAGTGGCATCTTGGCTTGTATCTGAATTGGCATGACCAATTCTGGGAGGTTATTCTCCCTCTGTACTAGGCACTGGTGAGATCGCACCTTGAATACTGTGTGCAGTTCTGGGCCCCTCACCACAAGGATGTTGAGGCTCTGGAGCGAGTTCAGAGAAAAGCAATGAAGCTGGTGAAGAGGCTGAAGGACACGCCTTATGAGGAGTGGCTGAGAGAGCTGGGGTTGTTTAACCTGGAGAAGAGGAGGCTGATAGGAGACTTCATTGCTCTCTATAAATACCTGACAGGAGGTTGTAGAGAGGAGGGTGCTGGCCTCTTCTCCCAAGTGACAGGGGATTGAACAAGAGAGAATGGCTTCAAGCTCTGCCAGGGAAGGTTCAGGCTGGACATTAGGAAAGAATTTTTCACGGAAAGGGTCATTGGGCTGGTGTTGAAAAGACAGGTCGATGAGGTGCTGAGGGGCATAGTTTAGTGATTGATAGGAACGACTGGACTCGATGATCCGGTGGGTCTCTTCCAACCATGCGATTCTATGATTCTATGATTGTATGATTCTATGAACTCTATTCTCTCACTACAGCTCTACTTCGAGATATATTAATACTTATAGCTGGAGGATGAAGGACATTTCACAACGCTTCACCTCCAGTGTAAATGGATCAGATGTCAGCTTTAGATGAAAAGTAGTCAAGGACAGCCAGTATCCACAGAGCTATAACAGCCCACGTACAGACTGTTCTGACACTGTTACTCCTGTTCTCTGTCAGCAGCAGCTTCCCATCAGTCGGTGAGTGCCCTAAATTTTCCAAAGAGCAAGCATTGCATACTCAACTACGTTAACTTTACTACCAAGAACTGATGCTAGGAGACAACTAAATACACGCACATCAGAACATCTGATAATACAAACACAATATGGAACTGTCTACACACTAGTGAGAAATTAGTAAAAGTAACTGCTGCTAGAATCCATTAATTTACCAATAAGCACTTAGAAAGTGACCTTTCTGTGAAGGAAGGTTAAGAATACATTCCATTTATATTTCATTACAAATGCTTTCTTACCTTTAACTTTCTAACAGCATCTCTTACAACTTCTGTGCCTTTGGGCTGGTCTACTTCTGTACTGCCAAGAAACTGAAAAGATTACAAATTGTAAGATATAAGTTATGCATCTAGAGGTCTAATTAAGTAAAGTAATCTTATCTTCCAAACAATATTTTTGAGTCACAGTTGTTTCCAACAGCTGATAAAGAGCAGATCTTCATACAAATATATCTAATGAAGAGAATAACAAAAATTAAATTCTAATTAGACAAATAGAAGAGTTATCAAAAACAGCATTTAAAAAAAGCATTTTATTTTTCTTGATTTTGTACAAGACTGTACATTAGAGGTTAAGTACCTTTTTTGACTGGGAAATTGTCATTTCGGTAATATCTCTTTTAGAAAATGTTGTGGTTTGAGTTAAAGTAGAATCAGTTCCTAACTTCAGCTAAGTCCCATCCAAGTAACTTCATTTTCTGAAAGCTAACTGCATACTTTCCAGATAGTGTTTCTGTGTAGAAGTGATAACATGGGGCACTGTTATGCAGAAAGTTCATTGCTTACATCTATTCCTGCAGTAACCAAGGCCATCTTCAAGCTGGTGGATGCTGTAAAGTCTAAGAGGCAAAAAAAAGGTTATGCCTGCAGTGAAGGGTGGACAGAACAGGTGACGCCAAACTGACCAACAGAATGTCTTCTATAAATGCTGACGTCCCAGGGCTTATACCTCATGCTGATTCACATTACTGCCTTAGAAAGTGTAAACACCAAATTATGCTTCTGCCACAGCTGGGGAATCTGATAATCATAATTGAATTTGCAAATGGTCCTCAAATTGCAAATTACCATTTTTTATTGGGGAAGGGAGGGAGAAGCAGTGATCTAAATCTGATCTAAATCAAAAGAGTTACTTCTGAATAAACAGGTTGAAATGACTGTCATATCTTACAGAAGCACACACTAACTGGATTTGGTTAACAAGTTACCAAAGAAATAAACAACCAAGACTCGAAGTACATGAAAACATCATGTGAATTTTATCAATATTCACTGAACATAACTTAAGCAACCAGAATTCTACCAGTAATTTGCAATGCCCCATCTTCTAGATGAGTATTGGTTTCAACATGAAGCATCACTACTGTTATTGTTCTCAGCAGTTTTGAACTGGATGTGGACTTAGTTTATGCTTAATAAACTACTCAGTATATAGTAAGATGCACTTAATCCAGAAATACAGAGAAGATTTGTAGCACAAGGTTTGTTACCAGAGACAACAAAATCATTTACAGTTGGACCCGATGATCTGGTGGGTCACTTCCAACTTGGTTGTTCTATCATTCTATGCCATGGCTTGCAATGTTTGTATCTGACACATATTTGTATCCATTAACTGCAGCTCTATTTATCTAGGTAAGCTCAAATTTTGGTTATAACTGCTTACAATTTTCATGTCTTCAAAGCTTTCTGATTTAATTTATTTATTCTTGGTAAGAGAGTAATAAACAGAAAAACAACAACCAAGAGCAAAATTTCTGAATATTTGCATTAACTAGACTGATCTATTTGGAGGTAAAATATTAATAGAATTTCAACTCAAGACAAGTTATTTCATAACAAAAAAATGACTGCAATATAGGTTTAACAACTAAAGTATGAACATGAGACTTTTAACTGTCTATTATTTCATCTACTCCATACCATTCCTGTGTGATCTGCCCTCTCACATTATTTGTTTAATATCAGCTACCAATTACTACAGCATTACTTCTAACAGTTAAACTAAGCAAGCACTTCTATATTTGCAAAGCTGAGACTGTGGATGACAAGCTCAACATGATGATGGCCTGTATGTTTAATCCCCAACACAACAGATGTCCTGTCACCTCTATCATTTCTAAAGTAACTAACAACTAATTCACCATTCTCATGAAATGGGGCGATAGCCGTTTCACTACATTTTTTTCAGGAGATTTTTCTCACCAAATCTCACACAAATGCAGAGAACAAACATTTGTTAAATTAGGAATTCAGTATAGCTGTGGCTGGTGAGGGGCATAGAGAACAAGTCTTATGAGGAGTGGCTGAGAGAGCCTACAGAAGAGGAGGTTGAGAGAACACCTTCTTGCTCTCTACAACTACCTGAAAGGACATTGTGGAGACCAGGGAGCTGGCCTCTTCTCCAAAGTGACAGGGGAAAGGACAAGAGGGAATGGCCTCAAGCTCCGCAAGGGGAGATTCATGCTTGACATCAGGAAAAAGTATTTCATGGAAAGGGTCATTGGGCACTGGAACAGGCTGCCCAGGGAGGTAGTTGAGTCACTTTCCCTGGAGGTGTTCAAAAAGGTGGATGAGGTGCTCAGGGACATGGTTTAGTGACTGATTGGAATGGTTGGACACAATGATGTAGTGGGTCCTTTCTAACCTAGTGATTCTATAAATATAAATAAAATATTCATCACAGGGAGGATCCGGGGAACTACAGGCCAGTCAGCCTGACCTCAGTGCCAGGGAAAGTCATGGAACAGGTGATCTTGAGTGCTATCATGAAGCACTTACAAGAGAACCGGGTGATCAGGCCCAGTCAACATGGGTTTACCAGAGGCAGGTCCTGCCAAACCAACCTGATGGCCTTCTATGACAAAGTCACTCGGCTGCTGGATGAAGGAAAGGCTGTGGATGTGGTCTTTCTGGACTTCAGTAAAGCCTTTGACACAGTTTCTCACAGCATTCTGCTGCGGAAACTGTCAGCCTCTGGCCTGGACAGACGCACACTCTCCTGGGTAGAAAACTGGCTGGATGGCAGGGCCCAGAGAGTGGTGGTAAATGGTGTTAAGTCCAGTTGGAGGTCAGTGACAAGTGGTGTTCCCCAGGGCTCAGTGCTAGGTCCAGTCCTATTCAATGTCTTCATCAATGACCTGGATGAGGGCATTGAGGGTACCCTTAACAAGTTTGCAGATGACACAAAGCTGTGTGCAAGTGTCGATCTGCTGGAGGGTAGGGAGGCTTTGCAAAGGGACCTGGACAGGTTGGACCGCTGGGCAGTGTCCAACGGCATGAGGTTTAACACAGCCAAATGCCCGGTCCTGCACTTGGGGCACAACAACCCTGTGCAGAACTACAGCCTGGGAGAAGCCTGGCTGGAAAACTGCCAGGAGGAGAGGGACCTGGGGGTGTTGGTCGACAGCCAACTGAACATGAGCTAGCAGTGTGCCCAGGTGGTCAAGAAGGCCAATGGCATCCTGGCTTGGATCAGAAACGGTGTGACCAGCAGGGCCAGGGAGGTGATTCTCCCTCTGTATTCAGCACTGGTGAGGCCGCTCCTTGAATACTGTGTGCAGTTCTGGGCCCCTCAGCACAAGAAGGATGTTGAGGCTCTGGAGCGAGTCCAGAGAAGAGCAACGAGGCTGGTGAAGGGGCTGGAGAACAGAACCTATGAGGAGCGGCTGAGAGAGCTGGGGTTGTTTAGCCTGGAGAAGAGGAGGCTGAGAGGAGACCTCATTACTCTCTACAACTACCTGAAAGGTGGTTGTGGAGAGGAGGGAGCTGGCCTCTTCTCCCAAGTGACAGGGGACAGGATGAGAGGGAATGGCCTCAAGCTCCGCCAGGGGAGATTTAGGCTGGAGATTAGGAGGAGGTTTTTCACACAGAGGGTCATTGGGCATTGGAATAGGCTGCACAGGGAGGTGGTTGAGTCACCTTCCCTGGAGGTGTTTAAGACACGGGTGGATGAGGTATTGAGGGACTTGGTTTAGTGTTGGATAGGAATGGTTGGACTAGAAGATCCGATGGGTCCCTTCCAACCTGGTTGTTCTGTGATTCTGTGAAAAATTCCTGCAACAAAAATTTCAAAGCAATGTTGGTGAATATCAAACTTCCCCTTGCAAGATCAGGCTCCTTCAGAAAGCCGTACTAATGCAGAACTGTAGATGGGAACTTTAAAAGTCCAGAACTGTTCTGATCACTTCAGGTCCCCTCCCACAGCTATGGCTCTCTTGCAGACCAAGCTGATAAGGAACAACATGAAATATAATTGTTCCTGAGAGTCAAGCTTAATTTAATCACAGAAGAGAAACAGAAAATAATGTAGCACTTCCCCTTCAGATCATTCAGTATCAATCCTATATTCAATAAATGCATCAATTTCATAAGTTTTAACATAAAACACATAATATACATTTAAGTGTTTACATATGATTTGTAGATGTATACCCTGTGCAACTAGTAAAAGGTTTATTCTTGAAGTTGGTGTATATCACACATAATAAGCCAACCAAAAGTTAAAAAAAAAAATGCTGAGTATGTAAGGCATGAAGTCATCTTTAAAAGCATATTGTTAATTTTAGTGCTAGAAGTTCACAAGAACCATACTGAGTTTCAGTTGGATACTTTATGAAGTTCATGTAATATTTTGTATAACATAAAGCAAGCTAAGGTAATTTTTACCCCATTTAAGTTACTACACCTTTTTCATGGTAGTTGGTCATTCTTCTAAACACATTTCCTGCAAAACTCATAAAAGGTTATTTTTCTACTATAACTACTTATTCTGATCTCACTTGAAGCTGTCTATAATCAGAAATAACTTATGAGGTTATTGGATCTTATCAAAATAGTTCAACTGTTCCTTTAAACTACATTAAGGTCTGCTCCTCCCTCACTGATGTTTGCCATTAAGAAAGTTGACTAGCTCTACACAAAAAGAATTAACAGACACTATTTCATCATATTAGAATCAACATCGTTTTTTTCATTGACAGCAACTGGGAGAATAATCCAGCTCTGTAATGGCCAGGAGAGCTGTCTCAACAGAACAAACCAGTAAGCAGACTCCTTGTGGTTAGTAAGTCATACGTGGGTAGACAAGTCCTACAAGGAGCGTCTGAGGAAACTGGAATTGTTTAGCCTAGAGAAAAGGAGGTTCAGGAGAGACCTTATTGCTCTCTACAACTACGTGAAGGGAGATTGTAGTGAGGTGGGTGTCTATCTCTTCTCCCAAGTGACAGGCAAAAATATGAGAAGGAACGGCTTCAAGTTGTGCCCAGGGTGGTTCAGCTTAGACATCAAGAAAAATGTCTTCACCATTATCAAGCACTCATTATCAAGGGTTATCAAGCACCGGAATGGCTGCCCAGGGAAGTGGTTGAGTCACCATCCCTGGAGGTATTTAAGCGACATGTAGATTAAGTGCCTAGGGATATAATTTAGTAGTGGACAGGTACTGAGGACTCGATGATCTCAAAGGTCTTTTCCAACCAAGTGATTCTATGATTCTAATACCTGTTCCTTCAGAATGTAGTTAAAATTACAATCTTCCTATGCATTTAACTTGAGCAAAACATGTTTTTGTCCAAATCCATAGTGAAATTATTAGAAATGCTTTTATAGTTGCTCTTTGGATGGAGAAACTATTAAAATAAAAGGTAAGTCTTTCTCACTTTTATTTTGCTGGCTCAATCAAAAATCCATTCAAATGTATTCACAATACTTTACAATTCAGACAAGTTACCACATGTCAAATAGCTGTTAGTAAGGTCGGGGTCACTAGTTAACCTTAACAGCCCTTTTTTTTTTTTTTTTTTTTGCCTTTGCATTAACAAGACATTCGCCAGTAATTCTTCCCCTTACATGCCTACATTTTGACCTACATGTAAAGTATATCTAGATGCTTTTCTTCAAAACTGAGGGGATCAAAAAAAACCCTATCTATCCTTCAGAAAAGTTAGTTTTATCAGGATCAAAAAAAACTTTAAATCCCAAAATTGTATAAGAAGTGGTCTGAAGTGTGCTTTTGATTATTTGATGCAGACTTCCACTCTTCCAGTAGAGAGCAGTGTAGGATACTTTAATAAAACAACTGTTTTCTTTTGTAATCACTCTTCAAATTTTAAAACTCCCAGTATATCACAATACCACATTTCTTAATTACTCTGAAATCCCTGAACATTAAAAGTTCTCTTTCACATAGATTGAAATGCAATTACATGAAAAAAAGTACTTACCAAACTCATACAATAATGAAAGGAAGAATCAATGCAAAATTACTGGATACTTGCTGCCAAAATTTTACAAATCAGCTCGTTCTACAGCAAAAGTTGAAGAGATGTTGATTTACTGATGAAAACAAGACAAACGTATGCTCATTCTGATAACATCAGAATATAATACACAAAAAAGAAGTTTTGAAACTATGCAGAAAACAGATGAACAAATATCTAAGTTGTTAATCACTTCCTGAGACATGAGAAGTTTTTGTTCAGCCTTGTGTATGTGATTCTTCTCCACCATTTAAGCAGCAGCAGCACAACATGGACTACAACATGCATATATCTTTATTTTGGGGTCCTTCTCTTTCCCAACCTATAGTCCAGTTCCTCACATGTAAAAGCTTCTCTATCAATACATGTTTTTGCCAAAGCACATATACATTTGGATTTTCCCCTTCTAGGAGCTGCACTTCTCTAGCAACACCTTCAAACCTTCCTCTCCCAGGCATGACTGTTGCTCATATGAGAGCAGAAACCAAACTGGTCATGAGAATATAAGAGAAAAAGGTAGCACGGAGATCAGCACAGTCCCTAAATATTCCATGCTTCTATGACATGTAATGCTCAGCACAAATGGTGACTGACATAGGAAAAACATTCCAGGCATTTTTGTGAGGAAGCATTTGAGGACTGTTCAAAAAAAGAGGGAGGACTGCATAATTAACAATATTAAAAAAAAAAAAAAAAACCACACTAAGAATGTCTTGTAATGGAAATAAAAAATTACCAGGTATTTCACCCATAAGTAGAATTAAGCCAAATGCATGTCAGAAAATGTACAGGTGAAAATATACACAGTAACTAAGAAAGAAAGAAAAATCTATTTGAAAAGACACTGGGCAGGGAAGCATTAGAGAAAGGACCGTAAAATGATTAGGCAACTGTAAACAAAAGTATCTTCTACATGCAGTGGTATGAAAACACACTGTGCTTTATTTTAAGCAACCTCTCAGCTAGTTATGCTGGTTTAATGTGTACTTTTTTATATTCTCTATAAGTGTAGTAACTAAGAACCCTTTACTATCTAATGTATAAGAAATCACCTCAGTCTTTAAATTTGGTATTAATGACTAAATAATAAAGAACATAATTTGATAACTGAACTTAACACGTCTTTGAACAGCTGATGGACATAGACAATAAAGACATTTCCTCTGAACAGTATAGCTCACCAGGACAGATATGGTTTGCATCAGAAACCCGAATGTCTGGAAGCAAGAACATCTAGAAAAATTCTGGTAAAGCTGCCCAAGAAACTGAAGATATCTGGCAGTCCTAATCCTGCCTATATGTCTTCTAACCCATGTTTAGATTTTATGGGCAGAGAAATTACATAGCTGCTCACTGGGAAGAATTTTAAGCAAGATCCAAGTAAGCTAAATCCAGGTTGGTGCAATTTTAAAGGCAAAACAAAGAGAATGACTCTAACACATCAGATTCTTTCTTGAGTGCCACTGTATTTTAATCCACAGGAAAATAAAACAGGACACAGAAAAAGTAAAACACAATAAAAGTATATATTAATATAACATATTTATATTAACATGACATATTAACATAACCAGTAAGTAGAACTTTAGGAGAATTTAGAACCCACTTTGTAAATGATCTGTAAATGACCAAAACTTAGAGCACTGTGGTCATACGCTAAGAGGAAACAAAGGCATATTTAAAATTAAACCAGATGGCAACATAGCCACCAAAGCTGTTTTCTGCATAAATATGTCTAATCCTAAAGGTAAAGTAATGTTAAGTGATACAGCTAGTACTGCTGCAAGGTAGGTAAGAGCAGACTGGATTACAGAAAGAAAGAAAAAAGGTAAAAACTTATCTTTTCAAGACTGTAATTACAGAAAATGTCCGTTGTACAAGAAAACATATTCGGCATTTCTTCACTCCATCAATTGACACAATACTTGAGAAGAGTGTCAAACTCTTGCCCTGAAGAGCTGTCAGGATAAATGTAAACAGAATAGTGGAGCCAAGGTGGCGGTGACAGGTGTCTAACCTACTCTCCCACTGCATACACCATTGTCAGCAGACTTGCTACCTCCTGAAACAACTGGATAAGGAAAAAGATGTTCTTTGCCTCTGTTCTGCAAACTTGCAGCTGGAACTAACAGCTCACTGCTCTTCAAAGTGAGGTCCTACGTTCCCACCCAGTAGAAGCACAGAGACAGCAGCATAAATAGCCCTTGAGGATACTCCATCTTAGAGAAAAAAAAAACAAACCTGCAAGCTCAAGTGATTTCTAGAATTTTTTTTAAGCTTTTCATGTATGGGAACGGGCTTAAAAGGAAGATCTTAACAGTGCACAAAAGACAGTGATGCTAATAGTAGTATTATATCATACTGAATGCCCATTTTTCTTTCAGGCCCAGATGCACTTCCCATAGCTGATAAGGAAATATAAAGTCAGAGATAATACTTGCCATGAAAGAAACAAGGGAAGGGAAGAACAATAAGGAAAATAAATTTATCACTGGCGAAAAAAAAATTGTCATGCATTCACAGGCTGTGATCAGTACACACATTCTTTTGACAATATTCTTTCTTCACATCTGCTGCAATGTCCATCAGCTTTCACATGTAAGAATCCTTTGTTCAGAGACTGGATAAAATGGATTATATAGAAAACAACACACTTCCTCTGTGTTTCAATTTGCACATACTCAGCATTTCCTGTTTGGGCATTTACACATAGGAACTGATATTTTTTCTTTGGCAAAAGAATCAATCAGCCCATGTTACTGCAACAGGATACGCTTGTAGGTAATCCTTAGGCATCATCCCCAAGTTATTATAGTTCCTCAAGGCAGGACTTAACAGAGGGAATAATCTAACATCAAACAACGGCATCAAATTACTGTCTTCTGTTTCTTCATTGCTGTTCAGTAACTCTGCAGAGTAGTCTATGTAGTAGTCTGTAGTCTATGATTGTGACTGCCTGGATAATTAACAGGATAATTAACAAAAGCTAACTCATCAAGTCAGAATGCAGTTGACTAATGTGATCTGGTTTAACCATATTCATTGTCTTTGAGTTGCTTCTGATTTGCCTTTTAAGTACTGAGCCATTCAACTACAGACGCTGAATAACATCCATGTCAGCTCCAGCAACCCTCTATCACAACTACCATATTAGTTTAGATTTTATTTAATCTCTGACCTCCAAAAACTAAAAGAACAGCAAGCTTCTGGGTCTGCTTAGAATCAGAAGAGAAATGTACCAGAGGTGGAAATGTGGAACACTATCCCTTGAAAATTACAAGGGCATTAGTAGGGTATGCAGAGATGCAGTTAGGAAAGCAACAGCTCGGCTTGAACTGCAATTGGCCAGAGACATCAAAAACTTCAAGAAAGGGTTCTTCAGACACATTAACAAAAAAGCAGACATAGAAGGAGAATATTGGCCCATTGTTAAAAAGGAAAGGTGAACTGTTCACCAACAATGCTGAGAAGGTAGAGAGGTCATCAATACTTTCTTCACTTCTGTCTTCACCAGTGCCATCAGGCCTCAGGTCACGGGAACAAACATCCAGGTTGACGCAGACACAGACTCGCCATCAGTGAATGAAGAGTTGGTGTATGAACTGTTACAGGAGCCCGACCCTTAAAATTTGATGGGCCCAGATGCCATCCACCTGAGAGTGTTAAGAGAGCTTTGAGAAGTTGTGGACATCCAGGGATGTCTCCAAAGACTGGAAGAAGGCTAATGACACCCCTATCCACAGGAAAGGCTCCAAGGAGGACTCAGCTAACTATAGACCCATCAGCCTAACTTAAATCCCTGGAAGTTATGAAGAAAATACTCCCAGTTACTGTCACAAGTCAACTGAAGCACATGACTGGGAAAAGCCAACATGGATTCACTAGGGGTATATCATGCTTAACAAACCTGATCACCTTCTATAACAAAGTGGCCCAATCAGTTGATGCCGGGTGAGCAAGTGGTAGACATAGAATCATAGCATCACTAGGTTGGAAGAGACCCACTAGATCATCGAGTCCAACCATTCCTATCAAACACTAAACCATGACCCTCAGCACCTTGTCTACCCGTGCCTTAAACACCTCCAGGGAAGGTGAACCAACCACCTCCCTGGACAGCCTGTTCCAATGCCAAATGACCCTTTCTGTGAAAAACTTCCTCCTAATCTCTAGCCTAAATCTCCCCTGGCGGACCTTGAGGCCATTCCCTCTTGTCCTGTCCCCTGGCACTTGCGAGAAGAGACCAGCTCCCTCCTCTCTACAACCTCCTTTCAGGTAGTTGTAGAGGGCAATGAGGTCTCCTCTCAGCCTCCTCTTCTCCAGGCTAAACAAACCCAGCCCTCTCAGGCGTTCCTCAAAAGGCCTGTTCTCCAGTCCCTTCACCAGCTTCATTGCTCTCCTCTGGACTTGTTCCAGAGCCTCAACATCCTTGTGGTGAGGGGCCCAGTAATGAACACAGGATTCAAGGAGCGGTCTCAACAGTGCTGAGTACAGAGGGAGAATAACCTCCCTGGATCTGCTGGTCACATCATTTCTGATACAAGCCAGAATGACATTGGCCTTCTTGGTCACCTGGGCACACTGCTGGCTCATGTTCAGTCAGCTGTCAACCAACACCCCTAGGTCCTTCTCCTCCAGGTAGCTTTCTAGACAGACTTCTCCCAGTCTGTAGCTCTGCATAGGGTTGTTGTGCCCCAAGTGCAGGATCTGGCATTTGGTCAGACATTGTCTGTCTGGTCTTTTCCAAGGCTTTTTTACACAGTTCCTCACAGCCTCCTCCTTACAGAAAAAGATGTGCTACAGCCTAGACAAGTGGTCTGTGTGGTGGATAAGGAACTGGCTGACAGGTTGTACTGAGAGCGTGGTGGTAAACAGATCTTCCTCAAATTGGCAACTAGATACAAACAAGGTCCCCCAGAGATCAATATTTGGCCCAACGCTGTTTAATATCTTCATAAGGGGCCTGGATGTTGGGATCAAGAGCACCCCAATAAAGATTGCAGATGACACCAAATTGAGTGCAGAGGTTGACCCTCTAGTGGAAAGAACTACCTTTCCGGAAAACCTAGACATGCTGGAAGAGTGGGCTGGTGGGAACCTTATGAAGTTAAGGGAAGGTAAGTGTAAGGTCTTGCATCTGGGAAGACATACCCCTGGAGCGCAGCTTGACTAGGCTCCAGCTGGCTGGAGAGCAGCTCTGTTGAAAAGGACGTAGGGATCTTGGTGGACAAGAGGCTTAGCACAAGTAAACAGTGTGCTGCAGCAGCACAGGCAGCCAAGAGGATGCCAGAGTGCATCAAAAAGGACATCAGCAGTGAAAGAGAAGTCATTATCCCACTCTACTCAGACCCTTGTAAGGCCACACTTGTTGTACTGCGTTCAGGTTCGGTCCTTGTTATACAAAAAAGATGCAGACAGGTTGGAGAGGGTCCAGAGAAGGGCCACTCAAATGATCAGAAGACCAGGAAACGTACAATACAAAGTAAGGCTGAGAGAACTGGGTTTGTTTAGACTTGAGGAGAAGGCTTAAAGGAGACCTTATTATCACTTACCAGCCCATAAAGGATGTCTGCCAACAAGATTAAGACTCCCTTTTTACAAGGAGTCACATGGAAAAGGCAAGAGGTAATGGGTTTAAGCTGCTTCTGAGGAGATTCTGATTGGATTCCAGAATAACATTTTTCACTATGAGAAGAGTTAAGCATCAGAATACTCCGCCCAGGGAAGTACTAGATTCCTCTACACTGGACACTTTTAAGGCTCAGCTTGACATAATACTGTGCCACCTCACTTAAACCAGAGATCACCTAACAAGGCTGGACCAGATGATCCTCAAATCAGATTTGTATTCCCAACTGCACTTTTCCCAGTACAAAAAAATTTACTTTACCTTAACTCAAGGGAATCCACCTAAAAATTATTCCCATTCACTATTTTAAACACCAAATTTTCATCTTCAGAAGTGCATAATAATAGAGTAGACAAATCTTTCGGCTTTAAAAGTCTATAACTGGACAGTAGACTTAGCTCTGCATCACAGGAGTTGGATTCAGCTAAAGCTTAGATTCTTTAAGTTAAGTCAGATTAAGCCCTCAAATTTACCAGAATACTGTTTTTCACCAAGTCCTAGATATTTTTAAACTATTTATATTAAGAAAGGTGATAACTTGTTTGCTTTTTTTTCATAGGTCAGGTGCCAATGTGGTGATTTAATTTATATTCAACACATTTATAGTAGGACACAATTTCAACAATTCCTATATTCCACTCAATTGTACTGAAGTAGTACAAAAAGTTCTACATCTTCAGGCTCTTTTGTAAAAGATGTCAAATGTACTGTTAGAAACTTCAGAATACAGAGGTCACCTTTGATTTAATCCCACCCCCCAATGTCCGCATATGCTAACTAGCACTACTGGCAATTTTGAGGGAACTTCACTGCACTGCAGTGTGAAATGTTTTCATTGTTACTGCTTGTATAAACCTACCAGTCTACCTCAGTGTTGTTTAGCACTCCCATAAAGCTAAAGGACAGACCTCTCCATCAAAAAAACACCCATCTAGTACAATTAAAGGAAGAGCAAAATACCCAATAACCAAGTGCTGGTATTCTCACAACTTTCTTAAGAGATATATTATAACTTAAGACATGTAAAACTGTTGCCCTAGGTTTTGGCTCTGTTTTGCCCTGCTGCATGAACAGTTTTTTCATACTGCCACTGCTCCTTTAACTGAAGCAGGCACTGGGCTGCTCTGCATTAGAATTCTGCAGAATTCTGCAGTGTAACTTTCTATACTTTGGAGCAATCTGATGAATTCAAAAGTTCTTTAAGAGAGTGAGGCAGTTGAATTAGGGGTGAACCTCTGAGCCACATGAGTAAAGAGGCCATGATGTCACTCAGAAAGAGTTATTCCTTCAAAGAGATATTTGACAGATGACTTCAGTATTAGGCATGAATCTGAGTGCAGGCTTCAGATTCTTTCATAACAACATGTATGAGAACAGCCAGGAGTTTCCATGTGCCATTTCAAGTTGAGATTGTGCAATTCTGGCCATTTGGTTTGCAATAATTTCTTCAGACTGAAGCTAGGACACAAAACCATAAAAGTCTTCCTCTGTTGAGTGTAAACAAACCCTCCAAGTTGTGGAAGAAATTGTGATGGATTTTTCAATATATATTAATAAAACCAAACTGAAAAGTATTAAAGTTAGTCTTTTGTAATGGAAAATATTAACAACAACTTATAAAAGCAAAGACACAATTCCACAGAAATTTTCAATTTTGTAAATAAAGTTTATTTTGCTCTTAACTATTTTCTACCTCCTTTGTCCTTGACTAATATAAAAATGTTGAACATTACTATCATGCTTTTTTGCCATGGTAACAGACAACAGCATAAACACAGAAATGGGAATTCCCCATGGGACAAAAACCAGAAGTCATCAGAATTAGGAAGAAAATTCTTCAAACACAAATAGCCTCAGTAATAAGAACAAATAACTACTGTCCATTACTCTGTTTATTAAAGCCCTTTTCCAGTTTAATGTGAAATACAAAATTGCCTATTTTAAGAACACTATATGACTTCTGAATCTGGACCTTTAATACTGTGAACCTTACTGCAGCATTGATTAGAATAATGACTCCTGTTTTAATTTTCAAATCACAGAAACACTTGGTTGTTCAAAAAAGGACAAACAGTGCACCAGAAAATAGAGAAAGAAAAGAATCATGAATGTGTGCAGCGAGTGCTTTAACTTTAATAGTCTAGGAACTTAATACCACTTTTGGTAATTTTCTCATGCAACAACGATTTTTAACATAATCTGCCTATCTTCTTTTAAACTGCCATTATCACAGGAAATCATCTGTTCTTTGAATGCTCATATTATATAACTACTTCAGTGTGTAGTAAACAATTCATGCATATATTCTATGGGGAGATAATAGACAACAGAGGACAGATTTATGTAATGAGGTGTATTAAAGGACAGGAACATTAGGTGTGAATGACTTTGTCATTTTCAGAAGATTTTTTTTTTGTTTCCTAGACTGCAGTGCTTAGGAAAGAGAACCACTATACCTGTAAAAAATGAATGAGCATAACATTTTCTTAGTAATGGAATGTCAGCAGGGGAATATGCTGAGTTAGAATATAAAGTGTAATACATAAATATGGATAATCCACAGGAATATGCTAAAATAAATGCCATATTCTCATAAAATAAAAGCACTATTTTGATAAGTGGCAAAGAAAATGTGTGTTTTCTAACTAAAATTTTTTATTTGCAGCTCAAAGCTACTTCCCAAGCAGCATCCACTACTTTTAATGTGCTGTAAATTTTACACAAATGACACCTCTAGATATCTTCTCGAGTTACTGTACTCACAGAATGCCCACAGAAATTTTCAGAAAATACTTGACTGGGGTAGCCATGTAAAAATCAGATGAGCTGTCTGTCTACGTAAATTAGGGAGAGAGAAGCTCCATGGGACAGAGAAGAAAAACACTAAGGACAAATTAGAGTAGGAATTGTGAGCCCAAAATTGCATCAAGTTTGAAGTTCTCAAAAAATATCTTTAAATAAAGGAGGGATCTTGCAGAAAAGAAAAAAAGACAGAGAAATCAGCACTGTTCTGGGTGCTTTGATTTTCTGAAATTACATGGGATCATAATAATAACAACAACAACAATAATAAAGCATACCTAGGAGTTATGCTGAAGAAAAAGAGAAAAAGAACAGAGGCTTGAGTGTACCAACATAAGGAAGTTTAAGACTAAACCGGTGGCATTTAAACACAGCATTTTAACAGCATTTTCACCTAATGCAGGATTGTGACCAGAATACAAGATCGCCTACTATAGATCTTCAGCAGGAGAATATATAATATTTTTATAGAATAATATAAACACACTGGAAACCATTTAAGAAAGGTTATCCTGCCTCATTATCCCTGAATGTCCTGCCTACGCAGAAGTCTGCATCCCTCTCCTTCATTTCAGTCACATTCTGGAAGCAAGTACTATAACAGTCAATGAGCCTTCACAAGAAACCCACTTTTTACTTTGGTTTAGCTATGCTGGATCTTTCACTTCTCCTGCATGTATCTGGAAGTGTCTTCTTTGTGATGATTATGAGTCAACTATTTTACAAATCTGTTCATAGTCTCTCTTGTTTACTTGTTTAGAAGAAACTGTCTTTTCACATGGTCTCACATGAAAGCCAGCTATAAAACATATGTGATGATCAGAATTCAGCACCTGTACTTCATGGAGACTGACATCTCAGGTAAACCGTTCCAAGAGAACTTAACTGAGTTGGAAAGTAATTTATAAATTATTTCATAATGCCAATTAACACTAATGTTGGCTCTCACTTCTTACTTCATAAAAAGAAATATGCTTTTCAATAAAGGACCTATATCCTGATGCTAAAGTAGTAAAATAAATCTGGTTTAGATAATTATAGCAATACTTATTTACTTAGGAAACCATAACAAAAGAAAACAGTGTATTTTAAAACCCTTCATGCAAGGATTTAGATCCTTCTCTAAATAGTAACATAATCCTCTTTACTAAGGGAGCATTTAGTTTTGAGCTCAAGGCACTAAAGAAAAATTTGAAATTTAGGATCTGATTTAAGAAGAGAGATTTAAGGCAGATTTGTGGAAATCCTCGAGTATTACTTCAGTTCCCTATCTTTTAAGAAGATCTTTTGAAGATAATAATTCACTTATTTCTTGTCTGCATTGTCATTTAATTATTCCAGCTGAAAAGAAAGCTAAGGAGAGCTAGGTCCAAGGCTTTCTGTTGCTTGCTTATTCTGAACATTGATCTGTGACTATTTGCATCAGAGTTATCACCTACAGCCTTTGTCTCATTATTCTAGAGGCTGCACAAACATAAAAAAGATAGTCCTTAGCTTCAAAGAATTTATGATCTAACAAACTAATAAATTACAGTAACCTCTTGGAAAAGCACAGCACAATTTCAGTTAGTATTTCTGAGAATTACCGATAAAAAAAACAGTATAAAACATTGAATCCCATTCTTCCTTTGTACACATCATTCTAAAAGTAAATACTGTAACAGTAACAGTAAATACAAGTAAAAAGCTATATCAAACTGAACAGAGCACTCTCAGATTTTGGAAATAAAACATATGTGAAGAGGTCCTGCTTTCCCACCTCCCTTTCTTCTGGTTGTCCAAAGGTAAGAGGAGGAAGATGGTAAATCCCTAAAATACAATACATAACTAAAGAAGTAAGGAGGATTCACTTGACCTCATAACAAAATTAAACCACTCGTACTGTTATTTAGACATATGCAGTTTTGGAGAAAAGCTTCATAAAGTGTAAGTTGGGATATGTCCTCTAAATTCTCACATTCTTGGTTTCAATAGATTTTCAGCAATAATTCTATGTTCCTGAGTAGACAAGACATCCTCCCCACCTGTAATAGATAAGAAGGGGTAATTTGCTGATGAAATGATTGGGGAGTTGGTTCTGCCATTTCGGGTGTGGGGATGTTCTGTTGCCATTGTTGGTAATAGCATAAGTTTTTGGATACATGTTGTATTTGCATTGAAATGGGGAAAGGAGAAGGGAGATCATGTAGATTGCACTCACAGAGGTCACCGCCTTTCCCCCAACTCTTGCCCCCAGCGCTGTTGATAGGTAGCAACACCACCTGGCAGGATAACCTGCTCATGGTGACTGGTGGAGCCAGATTGTGGGGGTCTCCTTTGTTGGGAGAGCAGGACTGGACCTTTGTCAAGAGACTGAACCACAGCGCTGCACTGCCTGAAAAACATTGCGTGGAAGGTTTTCACAGAGGGAGCAGGAAGTTTTAAGAAGGCTCCGAGAAAGCATATAAGGAACTCATTAAGGAGCTATAACTTTTGCGGGTCCAGAGAAGCTGCGATTCTCTGAACCACCCAGCGCTGCCTTTTACTTTCCTATTTAATAAATACTTAAAGAATTTTAATTTGATTCTATTTGTTTGATTTAACTATAACACACCTAGTCTTGTTAACAGAATACTATAATTAATGTGATTTGCTGAGTTACTTATCTCTGTCACCCTAGTACGTAAAATTTTGCTACAGCAACAATATGGACATTTTTACTCCATGCTTGAAATTAGCTGTTCTTTCAAATGCAACCTTTGGTTGCATACATAACATTAAGATTTTACATATATCCTCATTTCCACATTTTCCCTTCTTTTCAGTAATACTACAGTAACAAATTGAAAAACAACTTGTAAAACTACAGGAACTTACTAGATTTGATTTCCCTTAAGGATTCACAATGAAGAAAATATTACTTCTGCAAACTATACAGTAGTGAAAGAAATCTTTTTAGATGAATGTAGTCTATCACTTTCTCCCTTTTAGTGGCCAACAATAATTTCTAGTGAAAATGCAAAACATTTTAACAAAGCTTTACAAATCAGTTTATGCACATATTTTTCTTTGCTATGACACAAACCAGAAATGACTAGTTCCTCTAGTCAGTTACAGCTAAAGTTCTCAGGTTCGAAGTTCAAAATGCTTTTTAATATAGGCCAAGGTTAGCTTTACACTTTCTGAATCAGAGTAATCTGAATCAGCTGATCATCTCTAGAGGTCCATTCCAACCTAAATTATTCCAAAACCTTATGTTTCAATTCCTAAGGGAAATCCTAATACAAAGGCAACATAGCCAAAGGACAAATCTAATATTCAAGGAAACATAAGGCATTCCCATCTTTCTTAAACTGAGGGGGGTTTTGGCCTCAAAGTCCAACAATGAGCTGAATCTCTTGCAGTTTTGTATTTTCAATCTAGATAATAGTTGTGACATATTATATCTATAGTGCCAAATTGATTCTAGAACTTCCTATCAAAAAATATGTCTAAACCTGTTGGCTGATTAAAAATAATTTTTACTCGATGAAAGAACTGAGATCTGTAACACTCATAAAGACTGAGATGAGGAAAAAGATTGTAACTAAGCAGGCAGTGTGCTAAAGAGATCAGATGTAACAGCAAGCTATGTGAGAGAAACAAAAAGATTGGAAAGGAAACTTGAAACAGTGAACACTCCAGGGCTGTGGTAGGTTACAGCTTCAATGCTGCTTCACTACACAGTTGTTAAGTACTATTTAACACATTACTGAGAAAAGGACTTAAGATACTTCTCAAATCCTATGCTGCATACACTGCTATGAATTGGTGTGATTTCTTTTCTTCTTGCCTTGAAATCATAACTTCTATGTCTTAATTGCATTGCAAATCCCTTTCATACTTGTAATTGAAGTACGTCGTACAGTACTTAGAGACCAAGGGATCATAAGCAGAACCTGAAAGAAGATGAGAGCTCTAAAGAAATCAAAATCTACTGTTTAGTCTTTCAGTTGCAATTTATAATGTATTAATAAAAATACCAATAATTTCATTTTACTTCTGTAAATTGATACTTAATTTTTATTTTTACTGGAATATTCAAAAAACAGTTCACTAAAATACACGTGCGCTACTGATTGCTTTTTCCGAGAGAAGAAAAGAAATTAAACATCATATGTTACATTAAACCATCATGCATTATTTCAGAAGCTTTGAAACTCTCTTTATTTTCTATTAGGCCTAAGTGGTGAAATGATGATGCCATGCCAGGTCTAGATGTAGAGCAGGTGCAGCAAACAGGCCGTTATCTGTGGTAGCACCTGAGCACACTGCAATAGTTTTGGTTGGACAAAACCAAGAAGGGCATCAGCCTTTACACTGATTCTAGGTCGTGTGTTCCTAACATAAGCTGCAGTATTCTAAATTAAAAGTTAGGCAACAGGTGAAGTACCCATAATAACTCTGTCTCTGCTTTCAGTATGTATATGTATTCTTCTTCATACTCCTCTATTACACTGCAGAATTAACAGTACATGTACCTGCAGCATCCAGATATAAACTACTTCCCACTCCAATCCCTTCATTCTGCAACTGTTATCACTTCGCCAAATTGTACTTAATGTAGGCATTCTATCTCATGTGTATGCCTCAAAATTACAACATTTTTTGCATTTATGTATGACATTGGGAGTTTCAGTCAAACCTAAAGATCTCCGTGAAGCTACATGTAAACAGACTTTATTAAAGAAAAACTGAAATTTGTCATAGACTTCATTCCTTTCTTGCAGCAGATCATCTTCTGGAGAAAAAGAGTGATCTGTAGAGCCTGAAATTGTGCAGCTGGTTATTTTACACATAACTAATAGAGTGCTATGGGCCCCTAAAAAGAGGTCATACACACATCAAAACCACACTGCTGCTATTCTGCAAAATTTTTAAAAGCTTTTCAGTTAGTGTGCAATTATAAATAATATTAGTACTCCTATTATAAACCAGTCACATTTTTCAAAGTTTTGAGATAATCAATAGTAAATGGATGCAAAATACAAAACTCTACCTGCAGACACACATCTAAATCATAAACCATGTGCTAATAATTCATGCACAATGATCTTGTCGAGCTGAGGTGTATAGGCATTGCGGACTACTTAAGCACAGCCAAAGGCAACAGTCCTTGAACTCGTGTGCTTTCATATGTAGGTGAGATATCCAGTTGTGTGCAAATACTATTCCACTTCCTTTATTGTACAGCAAGACACTATTGGTGGAAAGAAAAAAAAGTGGGTTTGGGCTCAAAACACTGGACTAATACGCAGGAGGTACATACTTAACTCTTGCCCCTTTACAAACTGGCTGCATAACCTCATATAAGACAGACTGACCACTTTTCAAAAGTACTCATTGTTCCAAGGAACCTTCTGAGGAACTAACAAATGTTCAGATTTTAAGGAAGCTGAAACATTCACCAGCTTTCACAAATAACTAAAACTACCTGATGCTAAACAGTTAAAATGCAGCTCCCCTTATTTAGCTACTTATGAGATTATGTTTATTGTTGTTGAAAGTTTTCATGCAATGCTTCTGCGTCTATTGTGTAGGAGATGTGTGGTTATAATGCCATTCTCTTCTACTCTTCTCCCATTTTAAGTATGTAACCTTGTAAGCAAGATCATAAAATCATAGAATCACCAGGTTAGAAGAGACCCACCGGATCATCAAGTCCAACCATTCCTAAACCATGCCCCTCAGTACCTCATCCACCCACACCTTAAACACCTCCAGGGAAGGTGAGTCAACCACCTCCCTGGGCAGCCTGTTCCAGTGCCCAATGACCCTTTCTGTGAAAAATTTCTTCCTTATGTTGAGCCTGAACCTCCTCTGGAGGAGCTTGAGGTCATTCCCTCTTGTCCTGCCCCCTGTCACTTGGGAGAAGATGCCAGCTCCCTCCTCTCCACAACCTCCCTTCAGGTAGTTGTAGAGAGCATGACAGAAGAGTTAGGTCCATTTCCCTGAAGCAAAGAAGTCCGTTGGCTGCACCACTTGCACAGTCTAAATACTTCATGTTTTATTTACATGGTTATTCCATGTATGTTATAGTGAGTCACAAGTTTAATGACTGTAATGTACAAGAAATGACTATGTACAGATTTTCCTTTCCTTCTAAAATTATAATTTTCTGTTTTCATATTTCATTTGGAAACTTCCACAATATTAATTTTTCTTGGGTTTAAATACTAAATTAATTATGACAACATCCAAGACATTTTGACACTGTAATGAAAGTTAATTAGAATTGTTATTAATTTTAATAAATTAAATATAGGAAAATTATTTCTTGTAATGTTCTCCTCTATGTCATTAGTTTCTAATTTTCAGATTTCCGGGTGCTGTTTGGAATATCTTGCTGTTTCTAACTTCACCACATAAATTTAAGTATACTTTTTAGTCGCATGCTTTGTATCTCTGTTTACTTGGAAAATCTATACGCAATTTTTCCTTTGATGTTCTTTCATTGATTGCTTTTACTGACATACACTCACAATCATTCCATTGTGTGCTGACTGGATAGAAAAAAGAGAAATTGCTAGCACAGCTATACTAACAAAAATTTGTAGTAGAAGTGCGGTTTATACCATGGAAACGTGGTTTTGATAATACCATGCCTTAATGATAGCAATATGCAGATATTCAAAAGACATTATCACACCTATACTCAGAAAGAAGCAGTATATTTTTGACCTAAAACACTTGCCCAACATGACTGCTCCAGAAAAGTATTATTTGCCATTCCTGAATGATAAGTTGAAGGAATAGTAAACTACATAAAGTTGAAAATCTACTAAATGCTGTTTCTTATACTACAATAAAGCTTAGTACTCTTAGGTACTGCCAAGCAAAGCCTTTTTGAAGGGTATTTATTTATTACTAATGTGGGGGTTTTTTCTTTTCCTTTTGCTACACTTGCAATACACATCCAAAATTTATTTAATTGTTGAGAGTAGAGGTCATCCATGAAACTGTATCTCAATTCACAATAGATCGTCATCAATAAACTCACAATAGTACAAAGAAAAAGAGGTTTAACAGCCTATCAGGGAAAGCTTAGCTGTTTCATCTTCAAAGTCTCAGATTTAAACTTCATCAAGAACCATAAATATATCCATAACATGATACAAAGTTTTAAAATAAAACAAGCCTGAAGTAAACATTATGATAGCAGCTGTCTCAGCATTAGGAATGCATTGCACCTCTTGGTAAAATAAACTCCTAAGGGTTTCACATGCCCTCATGTTCTTATGTAAAACAGCAGCTCTTCAGCTTACTGCAAGGCCAAAGCTACGAACTCCACAGGATTGCAAAGGAGAACCAATAATACGCAAACTGACAATACATACACATAGAAATTTTACATAAGCCAAAAAACATCCAAGTGACTATAAAGGGGAATATATATAATTTTCTACAAAAAATATACAGAAAATACTGCTGGTTTGGGCAGCAGTTACATGATGAGAATATAAGTTTTATAAATAAGTTAGATTCCAGTACAAAGTCACTTTGATCACTTTTCTTTCAGAAACTGGTATATAATCAACAGAATTAATTTAAAGACAAAAGAGAACTCTTCTCCCTATAGTACAGAAAATAACACAAAATCTGTTCTTATTTGCGGAACATTGCAGAAAAGAAGATGATACAAAAAAAAATTTGGTTTCCTTTGGCATATTATATCATGATAATGTTAAAATCGCCATGCTGCTACATCTAAATGAGTCCTGTATCTGTATATTTGATATTATACTATCAAGATTCTAAATTACACACACACCCCGCCCCCATATACTGAAATGTGTGGATTCTTACTATCAGTGCTTTCAGCAAGACCAAGGCTGGGGACATCAGTAAGCTCATGAGTAAGCATAATACCACCTGGGAGGGGAACCAAAAACACAAACAAACCAACAAACAAAACCAAAACAAACCTCAAACCCCAGGCTCCCATCAACTTAGGCCATACACCAAACAATGTCAAAACCCAGTAAACTTTAAAATAGCAAGTACCATGAAGACTTGGTATGCTGAAAGGAGAGAGAGAAAGAATCAAGATGCTTTCATATTTCAGGGCACCCTTTTGAGGCTCATGCTCCTGGATTTTGCCTCCAGAAAAAAACAACTTTGCCGGGGTTTTCTCGCAAAGAGGGTTATTGCCTTAAGCCATCCTGAGGGTGTCTGTCCTGAGAGACAAAAACCATTAGTAACTCTCTATTAAAAAGTCCTCTCCAATTTGTAGGAAAAAAAAGCTTAGTTGTCTATACTGCAAGGTTCTTTACTTTCTAGTTAATTTGTTTGGATTTTTTTTATTTACTAACAGTTAACTGACGGACTGCATTTTATCAACAAGCTTTCTTTAATTCTTAAAGATACCTTAGGAATCAAGTAAAAAAAACCAAACCATCTTTTTGGTAAGCTCTCCCTTTTCTGACATTTTGAGAAGACTAGTGTCAGAAATCATTTTTGCATTTTAACACTATGTTTCATCCATGGTAATTTGCATTCAAAAAATATATAACAAACTACAGGTCAGTTGCCCATGGTCAAAGAACATCTTTGGTATTGCTCTCAATCAAACTGATTTTATTTTCTGAACATGTTACTCCTCATTCACATAAGTATCTTATGAAATTAATCAAATAAAGTGTTGTCTTTTCCTCCCAACAAGTATAAAAGTTACACGAAGAGAATGTTAGACAACTGGAAGTGGAACAATATGAACATTTGAGAGAAAAAAAATAAAAGAAATCAATGAGTCTTTTTCAATATTTGCTTTATAAATGCTTCCTGAGTCTTTAATCATAGAATCATAGAATCACAAGGTTGGAAGAGACACACCAGATCATCAAGTCCAACCATTCCTATCAAACACTAAACCATGACCCTCAGCACCTCATCCACCCATCCCTTAAACCCCTTATGGGAAGGTGAATCAACCACCTCCCTGGGCAGCCTGTTCCAATGCCAAGTGACCCTTTCTGTGAAAAAAATTCCTCCTGATGTCTAGCCTAAATCTCCCCTGGTAGAGCTTGAGGCCATTCCCTCTTGTCCTGTCCCCTGGCACTTGGGAGAAAAGACCAGTTCCCTCCTCTATATAACCTCCTTTCAGGTAGTCATAGAGAGTAATGAGGTCTCCTCTCAGCCTCCTCTTCTCTAGGATAAACAAACCCAGCTCTCTCTCTCATAAGGCCTGTTCTCCAGCCCCTTCACCAGCTTTGTGGCTCTTCTCTTGGACTCGTTCCAAAGCCTCAACATCCTTCTTGTGGTGAGGGGCCCACAACTGAACACAGCATTCAAGGAGCAGTCTCCCCAGTGCCAAATCCAGAAGGAGAATAACCTCCCTGAATCTGCTGGTCACAGCATTTCTAATACAAGCCAGAATGCCATTGGCCTTCTTGGCCACTGGGGCACACTGCTGGCTCATGTTCCGTCAGCTGTCAACCAACACCCCCAGGTCCCTCTCCTCCTGGCAGCTTCCTAGACAGACTTCTCCTACCTAGTCTGTAGCTCTGCATAGGGTTGTTGTGCCCCAAGTGCAGGACCCGGTATCTGGCCTTATTAAACCTCATGCCATTTGTCTCAGCCCAGCAGTTCAGCCTGTTTAGGTCCCTTTGCAGAGCCTCCCTAACCTCCACCAGATCAACACTTCCACACAGCTTAGTGTCATCTGCAAACTTGCTAAGGGACCACTCAATGCCTTCATCCAGGTCATTAATAAAGACATTGAACTGGGCTGGACCCAGCACTGAGCCCTGGCAAACCCCACTTGTAACTGGCCTCCAGCTGGAATTAACACCATTTACCACCACTCTCTGGGTCAAGTCATCCAACCAGTTTTCCACCCAGGAGAGTGTGCGTCTGTCCAGGCCAGAGGCTGACAGTTTCTGAAGCAGAGTGCTGTGAGAAAAGGTGTCAAAGGCTTTACTAAAGTCCAGGAAGACCACATCCACAGCCTTTCCCTTGTCCAGCAGCCAAGTCACTTTGTCACAGAAGGCGATCAGGTTAGTTTAGCAAGACCTGCCTTTTGTAAACCCATGTTGACAGGGCCTGATCACCTGGTTCTCTTGCATGTGCTTCATGATAGCACTCAAGATCACCTGTTCCATGACTTTCCCTGGCACTGAGGTCAGACTGACAGGCCGGTAGTTCTCTGGATCCTCCCTGCGACCCTTCATGTAGATGGGCACAACATCAGCCAGCCTCCGGTCCAGTGGAACTTCCCCAGTCTTCCAGGACTGTTGGAAGATGATGGAAAGGGGTTTGGCCAGTATATCTGCCAGCTCCTTCAATACCCTAGAGTGAATCCTGTCTGGCCCCATAGACTTGTGGGTGTCCAGTTGGCCAAACAGGGCTCTGACCACCTCCTCTTGGACCATGGGAGCCTCATATTGCTCCTCTAGTTCTGTTTGTACACAGAGGGAACAGCTTTCTTTACAATTAAAGACTGAGGCAGTGAAGGCATTAAGTACCTCAGCCTTCTCCTCATCCCCTGTCACTGCTGTTCCCTCTGAGTCCAAAAGGGACTGTATGGTCTCCCTAGTTCTCCTTTTATTATTTATATACTTATAGAAAGATTTTTTTGTTATCTTTCCCAGACTTAGCCAACCTGATTTCTCGTTGAGCCTTAGCCCCTCTGATTTTATCTCTACACAGCCCTCACTTCCCTCCTGTAGTCAACCCAAGAGACCTGTCCCCTCTTTCAGAGCCCATAAACATTCCTCCTCTTCTTGATGTCACTCAAGATCTCTCTGTTCAACCAATATGGCTTTTTTCCCCTGCCAGCGATGGTTTTCTCCTAAACTGCTTGGTTCTCCTTTTTGAAGAGCTCCCAGCCCTCATGGGCTCCCTTGCCCTTAAGTACTGTCTCCCATGAGACTCTGCCAACCAGCCTTTTGAAGAGTTCGAAGTCTGCCCTCTGGAAATTTAATGCTACTGTCCTGCTTACTTACTTACTACCTTCTTCACTTCGCCTAGAACAGAAAATCCTATCATCTCATGATCCCTTAGTCCCAGGCGTCCTCCTGCTACAACCCCCACAAGGCCTTCTCTACTCACAAAAGGCAGGTCCAGGAGGGTACCTTCCCTTGTTTGTTCATTCACCAGCTGTGCAAGGAAGTTGTCTTCCACGCACTTCAGGAACCTCCTAGACTGCTTCCTTTCTGCTCTATTGTACTTCCAGCAGATATCAGGGAGATTGAAGTCTCCCACAAAAACAAGCGGCATTGATCTAGAGATTAACCCCAGCTATTTATAGAAGAGCTCATCGGCTGCTTCTCCTTGGCTGGGTGGCCTGTAACAGACTCCCATCACAAAATCTACCTTATTTCACAATGCAGTTACAAGATATGGAATCAATGGGATATTTTAATTAAAAATCAAAATGTTAGAAAATCCAAATGCAGTACTAACAGATACACATATTCCTCTTCAAAAATAAAAAACAGAAATATCACAAAACTTAATGAAAACAGTACTTGATAACTGAGGTGGAAACATCACTTAGATCCAATAATTTTGCTATTATGTCCACATATTTCAGATAACTTCATAAAAGTTATGCAAATTTTTGCCAGGTCTCAGTGAAAAAAAACAGTGTGGAAATCCCATACCCTTTACAATCCAGTTACAGAGCTGAACAATTTTTCACTTGCATTGGAATAATGAAATACCTGACAGTTATGAATAATTTTTTACTGTAGTCCAAAAGGAAAAAATTAGTAACTTTGGGTTTGAGGGCTACATGCTGTAGCAGACTGCAGTTTCCCTCAGGTACTTTGGCAGACCTTAGAGGTCAAAAGAACAAAGGTTGAGTAGGTCCTGTGAAGTCAGAACCCACACTAAACACGAACAGAACTGGAGAGGACACTTAGGCATATGTAGGCCTAAGTATAAGGAAATATTAGTTTTGACCAACAGTCTTTCTAATAAGACTGAGAACAGACTTCCTTGGTATACGAATTCCCTATCTCTTTCTTTCTCCCCCCAAAGTTGGTGATGCTGTTGTTTCTGTAGTTGCCACCATCTTCTTTATTCTAAACTTTTTTTCAGCATAGCTATACTGACACCTATACACGAGACACACTCTTAAGGCAATGGGACATGAAAAATCAAAGAGGTTTCTTCTCTTTAAGTAAAGACCAAAACCAATTTGACATTGTTCAGTGTGTTAATATTACAGAACTCATAGCTTCATCTTGCTCTTAAAACAGCCCACAGAGTCACTCCAGCAAGTATTTCTCCCTCTCAAAATCTGTGTTATAAAAGCCAAGGTGCCTGGTGAGGCTACACAGTTAAGTAGTAAAACACCCTTTGGTCAAAAAAATCAGTTTGATAGGTCGCAGATTAAAAACACGTTCACCTGTCACCTAGCAGAATGAGACTCAGATTTCCACTACAAACACTTGCTCACTATGTGGTAATACTAGGGGAAAAAAAAAACAAACACAACATCAGGGAATACAAGCATAGGAAAGCAAGTCCTGGACTGTGTAAAAATTTTATACTTGGAACAATGGTGGAATCTAGTTGAAATATCCTCCCCATTTAATGGTGGTAATAGCCGATTACTGTGTTTATTCTGAGTTACGTTGAGTACTGTATATTCCCTCCTCCTTCCAGGAAACCATTTTAATTCCAAGAAGATACATTCTTGCGAACAGCTGTCATTAGACTAATTGAATTAGCATTGTATTACTACATTGTAACTGGGATATGAAATTACTTCTGGGTCTACTGTGCAAAAATCAACGGCCGTTATTTCTCTACTAACACTTCCAGAATATTTGACATCCAGATGATATGACATGTCAATATGTCCACAGAGAAGACTGTTACTCATTGTCTTCAAAATAAGTTTATGCTATTAATTTTAATTTCTATGGTACTCTAAGCACACAGCTTGTTTTTAAGTTTCTTCATACTCAAAATCTCCATCCATTTGGTATCAATTAGTAGTTTTGCTTTCTAGAAAAATATCAAATGTTTCAGAATAAGAATCAATTGGTAATTCGTTAAGAAAGAGAAATTTTCCATCTGCAAAACAGACATTTACTAAGTTATTCTTTGCTGTTTCATTTGGATAATTCATATCTCTAGAGTTTTCAAATGAAAAGCAAGATAGAACATGCTGTGTTCTTAAGAGGACAAAGTAACTTTATATCTTCTTACCTTTGCATTATAGGGAATATAATGCTTTGATAAGGCTTCAGGAGTGTGCATCCATGTTTTGTCTACAGAAAAGCAAAATAAAAGAAGCACTGAATAGGTTATTCAATTGTTAATTTAATTATTATAATATCTATCTGGAAAACATCCATCACCCTTCCTTTTATTCAGGTAAATATCTGCCTGAAGTAGTTCCTGGGGCTGGAGGGAAACACAGTATATCTCACAACCTCACAACGATTTACAATTAAAAATCTGGTTACTTCTCTTGGGTGCATTACATTTTAACCAAATTGATTTACCATAAGAATTCTAACACCTCCCCCAAGACGTATTTATGGCTCTAAGATTGTTTGCTGTTTCTGCATCCTGCTGTTGTTGTTTGAAGTACTGAATGCATGTTGCACTTCTAATGATGGAGGGGTTTTTTATAAATTGTGTGCTTTTCTAGATGAATTATCAAGATATTAAAGGCAGAAAGGATATTATTTTGGAAAATTTTTCAGAGCAATAACTGATAGGAAAAAAACCCCCAAATCCTAATCCTTTTCACATTGCGGTAATTGATCTGGGAGCTTTGATCCCCTATAATATTTTTCTACTTATCCTAAATGAATTTGCATATTTTCCTCTAATGATTTTCACATCACAAGACTGCGTGATTGTCTTACTTTTCCAGCAATGTTTCATATGAAGATGCAAGTTCATTTGTGAAGTACATTTTTCCTTCAGTTTGATACCAACCAAGAACGTTCCACATAGTTTAAGTTGCAATTTCAAACATTAGAAAAAACTTTTTATTAGAAATTTAGAAATCATTTTTAAAGTTATCTAATTCAAAAGCATTTAAGAAAAAAAAGCAGAGTTTCAAAACACTAATTGCATTACCAACTGCATCAGAGATTCTATAACACTGAGCAGTATTTTATACCCCACATATTCAATATTTAGTAGAGTTTTCTAACATGAGACTATTCCTGTTTTAATTAGCATGTATTAAAGTCACAAACCTGGAATCTTATTGAATTAAATAACAGGAAAATAGCTTAAAGCAAACCTCTACCCTTGGATATTTACAGACAATTTCATTTTCCCTTAATGGGACTTGTAGTTACAGCAATTACTAACATTTTTGTTAGTTACATACAAGAAAAATAAAATCCTGTTCATGAGCAAAATTCATGATGTGTATTGACATTGAATCAGTAACAAAATATTTCTGAGTATACAGAAGCAAGAAAACTGTTACACAAGATATTTACCAAACACACAGTAACAAGATCAAAACTGCAAAGCTATAAGAAATCTTTTTCATTAAGCAAATTTCATTTTACAGTAATGTTCAGCTCCACTTTTTAATTAAGGAAGCATGACTTGTCCAACCAGCAGCAGCCATGAGTACAAATATTCACTCAAGTGGCTCTTCCTTTCAATTGTGGCTTGTGATTAGAAAACTAGAACAGAGAACCACACTCATTTCCCAGAATATTTTAAGATCTGATGTTCAGTATTCTATTTGGGTCCAGCCCTGCTCAATGTCTTCATCAATGACCTGGATGAAGGTATTGAGTGGTCCCTTAGCAAGTTCACAGATGACACTAAGCTGGGAGGTAGTGTCAATCAGTTGGAGACTAGGGAGGCTCTCCAAAGGGATCTTAACAGTCTGGACTGCTGGGCATAGACCAATGGTATGAGGTTTAACACAGCCAAATGCTGGGTCCTGCACTTGGGGAACAACGACCGTATGCAGAGCTAAAGACTAGGAGAAGTCGGTCTAGAAAGCTGCCCAGGTAGCCAAGAAGGTCAGTGGCATCTTGGCTTGTATCTGAATTGGCATGACCAGCAGGTCCTGGGAGGTTATTCTCCCTCTGTACTAGGCACTGGTGAGACCGCACCTCAAATACCGTGTGCAGTTCTGGGCCCCTCACCACAAGAAGGATGTTGAGGCTCTGGAGCATGTCTAGAAAAGAGCAATGAAGCTGGTGAAGGGGCTGGAGAACAGGCCCTATGAGGAGCATCTGAGAGAGCTAGGGTTGTTTAGCCTGGAGAAGAGGAGGCTGAGAGGAGACCTCATTACTCTCTATGACTACCTGAAAGGAGGTTATATAGAGGAGGGAGCTGGTCTCTTCTCCCAAGTGACAGGGGACAGGACAAGAGGGAATGGCCTCAAGCTCTGCCAGGGGAGATTTAGGCTAGACATTGGAAGGAAGTTTTTCATAGAAAGGGTCATTTGGCATTGGAACAGGCTGTCCAGGGAGGTGGTTGGTTCACCTTCCCTGGAGGTGTTTAAGGCACGGGTAGACAAGGTGCTGAGGGACATGGTTTAGTGTTTGGTAGGAATGGTTGGACTCGATGATCCAATGGGTCTCTTCCAACTTGGTGATTCTATGATTTTGAGTATAATATGAAAAGCTCATCTAAAAAGTAAAAATATAACAATCAGTGTGAATTAGGAAGGTTAAAATAAAGCTTGACAACTGAAAGAACATCAGTACATCCGTAAGCATTCTATTTTATGCTAGTGCCCTGTGAAAGCCAGATGAGCTGACTGGCCACAAGGCTTGACTGCAAGTCCCAGATACAGAGGAGGCTGACACATAAGGCAGGACTGCTCCCTGTCTGTCACGCTTACTGCAGTAGAGAGAAGACCCACACATGGCAAATTTCAGCTTTGACTTACGCATTCACATCATTAAAGTCAGTGTTTTATCTGCCCATTTACCCATTTCTTGCATATCAGGTGTTTGCTAGCTTCAGCAAAAACGTGGTGTGTTTATAAATACGTATAAAAAAAATCTAATAAAAACAGTCCAAATTAAAACATTGAATCTCTTAAAAAATAACAACAAAAAAACCCACTACCCAAACAGTGATCCACTCATTTCAGTGCCTAGTAGTAGTACAAATAAGCAATTGGGGTGTAGTTTCTAAAACAATTTCATAGACAGGCAACAGGTACCACTGAAACTGACCATTCTTTACAAATGGTTCCTCCTCCCCTCTTCACATTAACAAGAAGGGCAAGTGCAAATCTGAAAAAAAGTTATTTAATTTGAGATCCAAGTTTCAAGTACTGGTCTTAATTAAACTGCTAGTAATCTTTCCAATTTGTAATTAGGTATAAAGATTAACACTAAAAATTTTTCATGAAGCCATCCACTTGTCTACCAAGTTCAAATTGTAAAACTATAGGTATTCCAGCAAGTAAAAGTACTGCTAGGAATGTGTTTCCATAACTGTTGGTACCCCTATTTACAGAAAGATAAGGAAATACAGATGGATACTTTCAGCATACAAGTAAATAAATAATACAGTAGGCTATAAAAAAATTCCTGGATTCTACGATTCTTCTGCCATTAATTTAAACAGTGATTCAGGAAGCAGCATTTCCAACATCCAGATGTAGATCTGCAGACACTGTGACATAGGTATTCAAGTTTTCCATTGTCATCAGAAGCCCATTTCCTAGAGGCAAGTAATGATCAAAAAGTGGTGGCACTTAATACTAAGTAAAATCAGTATGAGGCAAAATTCACATTGATAGCAAGGACATGCGAAAACCCCACAGCGACGTTTGTTAGTATTTCCTTCTGATCCCACAGCAATGTTTGTTAGCATTTCCTTCTGAATCAGAAGCTCCGATTTTGGACTTCTGCCTCTGTCAGAAGCAGTTTGAAGTACTGCTTGAGGTTAGTTTGTTAGTGGTTAAGAAATACCAATTTCCAGACATTTTGCATCTAATAAACCAGAAAAAAATATGGTAAAAAACCCCCCTAAAAGTAGTCATTCAATTAAATACCTCACGTATTGGCCACGTATGTGGCTTGTGGCTTGCATGATCTCTCACTTATTTTAAAATTAATTTTAAACGGGTTTTCACAGCTTAGTGCTTAATAATTCATTCTGAAGAAACAAAGTGTGAAACCCCACCATGAAAATCACAGTTCATGTTATTATTTTATTAGTAATATAGCAGCAAGAATTCTAGACACTTTATAGATAAATAAAACAGCAAGTCCTAAAGAAAGGAAAAAAAACCTTCGATAAAACCAGAAGTGACAACTTCATGTTTCTAACATAACAGTAGTAAAAAGTGAGAGACTTGTGCTATCAAACCAGGGGAAAACTACTTATTTTGGATCTTGTCTGAAGTTCTTAATTCTGAAAAAATAACTAAGGCCCGGTTTAAAAATTAATGTAAATGTTAAGGCAATCTAGATTATGAGCCTTATCCACCCAGAGTCCATTAAATCCTAAGCTGAGTTTAGCCTGAATGAGGCATGAGAGATTCCAAGAGGCCAAAGCCCGAGTATGTGATGGTTTTGCCAATCATGCTGGCACTGCATAGGAGAAAAGATGGGAGAAAAGTATCACCATTCAGAATTCCAGGATACAGGGTAAGCCACATCCCTGTTTCAAGAAAATCAGTGATTAGTAGCTGCTATGCACCACCTCCCTATGTGAACTGCACACTGTGCAGCACAGTCTTTTTGAAAGCCCCTATAGCACAGTGTCCCACCTTGTTTTTAACAGAATCTGACTTGGGTGAAAGCTTCTCAGGTTTTGCTCCCTGCCAGCACACACTAATCTGCCTATGAAAGAACCCAGAGTTTAACAGAACAGAGGATTAACTGTACTCAGAATCAAACTTCACTTCTTTCTCATCCCTCTTGAATCATAGCAGCCCTTTTCCAGTAAAGAAAAGATTCCTTTACAATCAGCATTTCACATCAAATGCTTGGTCATCGCACAACCTGGAAGCACCAGTGTGAGCATTTCAGAGGCTTCAGTGGCACTGGGAAAGCCAAGGAAGAGGAACACGCGAAAGTCAACAGACTCAGGGACTTCATAAAATACCCAGAACAACTGTGCTGCACTTAGTGGAGGATGACATTAGGTTAAATAACAGCATGGCTGACCACTTATCTGCCAGAAAGAAAAGCAGTAACAGAGCCAAGAAATTGATATCCCTTTGAGATTAATTTCTCCACACATTACTGCCCATAGATATTATTGAATGGATTTAGTAGACAGGCATTGAAGAACTCTTTCCTAAATAGCAAAACAATGCTCAATAGTGCAAGTTTAATTAACTGCTTCTCTGAGACACCAGTCTCATTATTAATTCATGCAAGATAAAAGTGGCTGCACTGAACTGTGTTTCCAAAGTGTTTACATGAGACCTAGTAGCCATTTCATTTAATATGGTGAACAGAAAAATACTCCGATTTTAACTTTTTCTTTTATTAAGTGCCAAAGTGAAAATATAAGTTCTAGAATGTAAGAACTAAAAGCTTTTATTCTTTACTGAATCAAAATGTCTCTGACATCAATGGATGTTTTCCTTGCTAACAGAAGGGAAGGAAAAATCTTGGAACTGTCTTTTCTTCCTGCTTTACAGAACTTGCTACAGAAACAAAGATCTGATGTGACAACCAGGCTAGTAACAGTCTCCTGAAGAAGAGAGTGTCCCACAAAAAGGCAGGTTCTGGCAAGGTACACTTCTGCTAGTCAGACAACATGACACACACTGTCGTCTTGACCACTGCATGCAATGAATGAACTGATAGGCTGAGTCATGAGACGCAATACTTATTACCAGAGTTTTCATCTGAATGCAATACTTAAAACATTATTAACAGACATACATCTAACCATATTCTCCTATAATTCTGCTATAGTATTTGTCCCAGCTAGGGACATTGTCTAGGGGAATGACTGAGTACAATCTGTGTGTCTAATAGCAATAATTTAACAAAGGTAATACCAGGTTACTATAATTAAGCAATTGAAATTATGAGTCAGATTCTGCCCTGACCAAATGCTCATAAATATAAATAATTATAAACCAACTACTTATATTGTTTCTTTTTCCTTTTTTTGGTGGAGGGATAGGGGGGCAAACAAATAGTTTTTTGGAGGTATATTTATCCTTTGACAAGACAACAGAACTTTATCTCACTAAAACAGACTAAACTGCAGAATGCTTCACCTTTCTGGGTCCCTTCTTTCATAACATTTAGGATCTTATGAATGCTTTTTAACAGTTGATTACTAAAAAAAGCAAAACCGTATCACAGAATGCTGTGCTGGCATAGCGACAAAATGGAAATTAGGTCTAGTATTTGAATTTCCTCAAATAATAAAACTCCATGCAAAACCTACACATTTTATACTACATATTTTTAAGATATGGAGCTAGTATGTAGGTTTTGACAAGAAAGGAAAAAAATAACCAAAATAATGTATTAGTGCAGCTAACCAGTGATAAGCAAATCTTTGCTTCTGTGCTTCTAATTTGTTAAGAATTTTAACAGGTTCAGCTTCCTAAATCAAAGGGAAAACCAAGAAAAAAAAAATCTGAGATGTTTACCCTGCCTTTTAGTCACCAGAAGAGCTACACTGTATCTTTGAAAAAAACTTCTAGTTGAAGTTGAAAGAGAGATTGCTGCTATATCATAATTTATTTTAAACGAACACATTTTAACAAGCTTTCACTAAGAAGTACATAGAGATTAAACTTTCAACTCTACATTTCATTTCTGGAGCCAGAGTACAGTCAACTACTCCAGTAAAACAATTAAGAAATTTGAAAAAGTTAAACTTGTTAAAAATGCATTTTTTTTTAAGAACTTCAAGCCGTTAAAGTAAGAACACTATGCATGTGAGTATGGTAAGGCAGAACAAGGAAAAGGAACAGAAATGGGAATATCAATACAGTTAAAATATAATTTCAGTTTTCTAAGTCAGGAAGATTAAAATAGTGTAATAGAAAAGTTTAATTGAAACTTTTTTTTAAGTTCTGATAAACTGGAAACAGAAGAAAGAAGAGTGGTAGCAACTATTAAGAACAACTACAATATGCATATCTGTAGTTTCCTCTTGCTTAGGAGCCTAAGCTACATCCTTTTATGTACCTAACAGATTTAATTTCACAAAATAGTATTTTCCTGAGTGACATGTTTTGGATATTCTTTGTCTTATAAATCCTTTGGAAAATTGCAAAGTCCTATAAAACAAAGTAGTCATTGTGATACATATCAAGGTATGGTTCTTACACATCCAAATGAATTTCACACAGAATAATATATCTTGTCTTAATTAGAGATTCACCCAGTTAACTTGCAATTTACCTATGTAACTCAAGCATTTAGGCTGTAGCTTGGCAAAGTTACTTGTAATAGTACACTTGGAAAAGAACTCTATATTATACACAAGCAAAAACTTACACGAAGAATTTATTAGCCTGTAGATCTCAAAAATATATGCTTGCCAGAACACCATGCAAATTGTGCAACATTCTGTGAACTAGGCTGTATAACTTTTAATAGGGTATAAGCCAAAAAGCTTCTTCAATGCTGTCCCCATTGTAAAGCCAGTACTCCGTGCTTTATGGTTAAGCAGTGTGCATATGCACATAAAAGGCACTCCTTAGGATTTGCAGAAGCAATGAACAGTTATTGTGGTAAATAACACTGTTAACTTGCCTAGAATATTCTGCTTTAGCAGATGATAGGTAAGATTATTTACACAATAACTTTCTGAAGACAAAATAGCCAACAGGAAATTATTCTCCTCATCTTAATAGAAAGAAAAATTAGCTTTATCTAAGTGGTCTCAACCTGAATTCTACAGAGAAAGTTTCCAAAACATACTCTTCATTTGTAGGTATGCATCCTTTAAAGACATACTGTAATAATTTCTTTCATGAACAATTAGATCTGTTCATTCTGCTTTCAGAATATAAATAAACACATTAAGAGTTGCACACAAATGCATGCAAACACACACACACTGCAAGACTAGCTGCTTCCTTGGTCCACCAACAGAAAATTATTTGGTTCTTGCCAAATTAAGGCAGTAAGCCTTTAACATTTACTGTTGGCATACTTGAAGGTATACCACCATAGCCTAATAAAAGCAACATAGTACAACAGTACAAATGATACTTAAGAAAACATATTCAGTTATCAATCTAAAGAAGGGACTTGGTCACTGAATATTGGGTTTCTATATGACCTGTCTTTGTGGAGGCATTACAAGAGTATAAAGATAACTGATTTTTTTTATTAAGTAAGATTAACTGAAACTTTTGGTATACAAAACCCCACACCTTCTTCCTCCTAAACTTTGCTCTTGAAAAAAGTCCTACTTAAAAAAAACCCAAAAACATAGAAACATCAAGCAGCAGCTTTTTTAGGAGGGGAGGAAGGTAGAGGAATAGTTTTAAACTTAGTTTTGGTTTTGTCCAAGAACGTGATACGTGCTTTTATGAAAGAACAGAAGGCAATCACAAGAACATCTGAAGATTACAATGAGGAAGATTGTGACTACTCATATGACTTTAAAGTATATAAATATATACTCTTTCTTTAATGTTTTTTATCATTACTGCTAAGGCGAAGTCCAGCACACAATAGCCCATTTGTTGAAATCACTGATGTGAAGTATACACTCTGACAGAATGAAAGTATTTGCTTTACAATTGTACTTATGCCCTTCAGCTTGTTGGGTCTTCTCCTGTTGTCTACTCATTCAGAAGAAAAAATACAAAAAATAAAACATTTGTCATCTGTGAAATGTAGCATAAGCTTACAATAATAATAAAAGATCACATTGTAGCCAGTCCATTCACATAAAACAGCATCCTACAACCTTTGACAGCATTTTTTTTATACATTAGACCCTACCCATGAAATGCATCTGTATACACTTCAATAAATGAGACCCTTAAAAATCTATTGCATTGAAACGTTACTGTTGAAACTTATGATTTATGGCAGGTTTTTTCTTCAATATATTCTGTTTAACGTTATAAATACAATCTATATCTAACAAGCTGATAATGTGTCACCAATTACTAACCTTAAGAACTGCTATCATATGAAAAAAAACAGAAAATTCAGATTCCCACATACAACAGCAGTTTAGGCATTGAAATTTGTGCCATATGTAAACTACGGCTGACATTTATTATGGGATGGAGAAACCCTGGGATGTAACAAAGACTGGACTAAATTCAGCTGTGACGTACACTCTCAAGCTCACTGAAGTCCACTGGGATTCATGAGTTGTAATTCAGTATCAAATTTAGCCCAAAGCAGACATAGGTACCTACATTTGCCTAGACTTTCTCTGTAGTGTGTTCAAGCTGTGATCCGTATAATTTAACTTCCAGAGGTCTGAGTGGCTTGAAGGGCAGGAAGACCTGAAAGCATTTTGTGTCTCTGCTGCTGTTTTAAATCCAGCCAAGGTTGGCGCTGACTGACTCTGCTCCCATCCAACAGCTCGTGAGAGCTGGAATTGCGTTTGGAACGAGCTGCACATTTGCTGAAAAGCATTGTGGGGCAGGCTGGGAGGGAGGGCCAGGATTTCAGCCTTGGATGAGATCAAGGTTGAAATAAATGGACAGGACAGCTCTCCTTGCTTGTCCACCTCTTGTGAGGTGACTTTGTTTGCCAGGGCAGTTCATCCCATGCCTCTGCGTGGTAGCAATGTCACTTGTGAGTGTGATCCCCAGCTCAGCAAATGATTCCAAGCAGAGTCGCGGCTTTGATTTGCTGCCAACTTCGTCTCTCCTGTAGAGCCCAATGTATAAATAAAAAAACAGCTGAAAAGCTGCAGTTGATTTGCGTGGGAGGGAGTTTGTGAGGTAAACCGAGTCATGCATCTTTAAACCAAACAAAAATAGTTTAGTGTTTGATAGGAACAGTTGGACTCGATGATCCGATGGGTCTTTTCCAACCTGGTTATTCTATGGTTCTATTTTTAGCACTATTTTGAGACACTCAAAAAGCGTTTACTCCCATGAGGTTTGAACTGTAGTCATTCCATATTTAGAAATACCTCTGTTTAGGAGGACGAGTAGTTTTCTTTCACATTCCTGATGAGGCAAAAGCCTCTTTACTTACATTCACCAGTTCTTACACTAATGGCTTTGAATGGAAGGCTGCAGAACAATTAAAATGTGCCAAACTCATCTGGGAGAGGTACATCCTTTCCCCAGAAAAATGACCAAGCCAAACCAAACAATCCATAGTTATTGCTTTCTGGTTTATGCCTACACATTACCTGTGTAGACAATCATGTATAAATTAAAGACAAATAGGTAATTCAGTTTAGATATCAATACACAAATAGAGAGAAAAATTTACACAGAAATATAGCGTTTACAATGATCTCTTACAGGAGATTTACATTAATATTCCTAAACTACTTAAAAGTGAGACTGAATTTATCAAGATCAAAAAAAAAAAAAATCAAGATGAACAGAATTCAATCTGTAGTACAGATTTTTCTTGTACTACAACATTTAAAAGTGAGCATGCTAACACACCTGACTGTAAAGGAAAAACTGAAGAGGACTCTTCAAAAACCCAAGTATGGATCATGGTTAACTGATGAAAATAAGTATTACAATTTCGACTGCAACAAGATTTTGTTTATTTAGGATTGCTGTGTAAGTAAATCTTGAAGCAAGCTGAATTTGCCTAAACTTTGCATTTTCTCATACTAATCATTGTCATTATTAGAACAAAAGATGAACATTTTGACTTAAATTCTGATACTTAAGCATATTAACCCTTCAACTAAAATGATTATCAGGCAAATAAAAATAATTACAACTAAAACACAAACAAAACTATCCAGGCTAAAAGTTCTGATTTGTGCTAAGTCTCAGGAAGTCAGACAGGCAAACCAGACAGATGCTCAAAACCATGGCTCTCAAAAATAAGCTTACACTGAGTATTCGCTCCAGATACAACACCTTAGTAGAAAATTCTGCCGTAAAATGAAGTACTGCTAATATAGCACTCTCCTGCTCTAGGACAAACCTACTGTTTCCAGAACAGACGTTCTCAATACACAGTCATGTCATCTATGGGAAAGTTATTCTTTAAAGAATCAGGGTTAATTTAAAAAAGAACTCACTTCCTTTCTCCCCTAGCAATTCACATTTCCTTTGCACTTCTTTTGTAAAAACACAGGTTGCAATTAAGCCTCCAACAATTTAAAAACCAACAAACAAAAAATTAAGATTGCTTGGGTTTTGTGCTTCTCCTTGCTTTGTCTACCAAAGTCCGTCAATGATAAAATCATTTCCCAAACACTTAGAAAGAAGGTGGTGCTGCTTGAATCAGCTGATGGAACAAGAACTGAACTTTTCAGTGAGTACAGCACAGTCCAAGTCATTCTAACCACCAGTTTACCCTGTCCACGAAGATATGAAGCTATGGCACTAGCTACCACCTTCTCTATATGCATTGTATTAAAAGGCTAGCGTAGATCAATCGTGACACCGAGAATTAGGGGACACTTACACTATAAATCGGCACAATTCAGATATCTTTGGCTGTTGTGAAAGCACTATTTATATGTGTTTAAATTCCCTTCACAATCCTATAGATGTTTGAGACTGCTGTTAACTTAGCTCCAAGACAACAGACTGATGCAAGCCTGAAATGAGCACAAGCCCTACCAGCACAGCACCAGGATTGGTGCAAATTTAGAATAGCTTCTTAAAGCTAAGACTTATTCTGCTGCATTAGATATTTCAAGTATATTAAATACAGTTTTCTAAAACGGCTTCTCCATAAATAAGAATATATATAGCAATTATGGAAGTCACCAACTCTTTAGAAGTTCCAAAACCCTTCAGCATAGCCTTTCATGAGTGCAAGGAGGGGGGAAAAAGACATGTATTTTTAATACATACATGCATACAATCCACCCACCACACCCCCAAGAAAGAAAATATTATGAAACAGAACATAAGTCTTACAGTACAGAAAGCTCTAGAACTACTAGTTAAGAATGTGTTGCTCTGTACACATTATAAAAGGCTGTCCATTCAAAATTATTCAATTAGTACTTCTTTATTCAATCATTCACAATTTATTAAAAAATTATTGATTATTCAAGATTACTTCAAATTCAAAGGTACTTCCTTTATATTCCAAAGAATTTATAAAGGACATTTATGTCTTCCATGGGACATAAGGTAAATTACTCACCTTTCTTCCTGCTAAAAGCACGATTCATGTTGAGAAACCTATCCCGTCAATGATGTTTCTGGGTTTGTTTTCCACCCCTCCCACTTTAACCTGCAGAACAACACAAATAAAAGTACATTATTACATCTAAAGTTAGCACATTGTCTTACTATTAAACACAATGCAAAAGATTTTAACAATTTTGAAATTCAGAGAAATAGAAGGGAGATTGGCTTTGCTGAGGAAGAAACTGCAGAATTGAGAAGACTTATGTTAGAATGCCAAGCATTACTTAATTGAGAAAGACATTTTAAAGCTTTTTGTGAAGGTCTTCTCACTGAGACTTCAGGGACACAGAGAAGTACACATGAAGCCAAATAATATATGCAAATAGGTTGGGGAAAAAGCTTTAAAATTAATGCTGACCACACGACTCCATAAAAACATTCCTTTCACATTTGTGTCATTTAGGCTGCCAGATTATTTCAAGATATGCTTTTATCTTCACTTGGGCAAGACATTAAAAAAAAATTTTAAATCATAATATAAAGACTGCTTTCCACCCAGTATTTAATACGGAAAAAACTGCCTTCAATCAGTGCAACTTCCTCTTGGTCTGATTACATCTCACTGTATAGTAATTTCTTTATTTTCTTCACTGAAAATACTGATACACTCTTGAATCCTTGTCTAAATTCTTGATTCTCAATATTACTTTATAATTTTATTCTTTACTAACATTTTGAAGCAAAATAAAATAAAATCCAACACATCCAATGCTGTTTAAACCCAGTCCATTTTGCAATATAAAGATATTTCTTTTTAAACAATATGAAAAGATATTCCCATCACCTCTTCTCATTTTGTTCAAACTACCCAGCCAAAAGCTGCACCATTACCCTTCCTCATTTTCTGCTGTCACAGCAGTCTGGTCAAAGAAGAAAAAAAAGGGGACGATGTTAAAAAAAGAAGGAAAAACTTTTAAAAAATTACAATAAATGAAACCAAAGCACTTGTCATTAGTTAGAATATTACTTTTGCTTTGAAAAAAAAAAACCAAAAGTAAAGTTAGTATTTCAAATATCAGCAACAAGTTTACAAATTTATTTAAGATACTTTATGCTAATAAACACTTTTGTGGTGCTTGTCTCTCTTTTTCCAGTAATTAAGTTGAAACCAATAAAAGCAATTACACCTTAATTTCCACATAGGCAGTTGATATTTTTCAAATTACAACATGTGGGCAATTACTGTTAAAAAACACTTCGACTTTCTTTTTGAACAGTCACTGATGAAGCAAGACATCTTTTCCATATAGACCCATGAAAATGAACATGTCCTTTTTCAGAACTGTTTTTTAAATTGTGTATTCTTGTTTTCATCCAGGAGACTACTAAGCAACACATTTGAGACAGCTTACTGAGAATAGGATCACGTAAACAGAGACTATGCACACACATCATAGGGCTGTTAGTGGGCCACATTTCTGGAGATTAGCATTCAAGTATTTTGTTTAAAACACAGTATAAATAAGTATGTTTTCTTCTCATGGACAAATATATATTAACGTTATAGTAGTCTATACCAATAAAGCCAAAATTTATTGTCTACTTACCTAAAAGTGGACACTATCTGCCTAAAGAGTGTTCATTCAATTCCCACAAAACATCAATAAAATAGAATACAGAAGTGGCTTAGGCAAAACTAGTGTTAAAACCCTTAATTGGTATACTTCCACTTATCACAGAAAATGCTATTAAACAAAGAAAGAAACACAATTAGCTACACACAACTGCTTTTAAAATTCCCTCAAACTCTAATACTCTTCATCAACCTCTCAGATGCAGAAAAAGCAGATGGCCCCATAAAATTTTGCTATTTAAAAATCAACCCAAACACCACAGGACTAATTTAAAATTCTTCAGCTGTGCTGGGGGCAAGGGGGCAAATCAGACTGTCATAAGCAGTAGTGGCAAGTTTTTGATCAGAAGAAGAGTGAAGTTGTTGTTCAACATATCTGTGAACATCTTTGATCACAATATTCCAACAGACAAATATAGCTATGGTATGCTTGACAGGCTTTCTAATAGAATACAATTTTGTTTCTGATAACACCAACACATAATACCACTGGAAAGAGCTGAGCTGTCTAAACTAAACTAAACCAGTCTATTAAAAGCTTCTAATGAAGTAAATAATTCTCATTAGGGTACAGGGTGCCCTGTGCAGAAGTGAAGACTCCTACAAAACCACTTTATCAGAGAGGAGAAAGCAGTTAAAATAATCAGAGGCTTTAAGAATAGGAGTGTGCACCAAAATATGTGCACTCATCACTTAGGAAGACACACCAATGTAAAGAATGTTTCCCCACCTTAGTTCTAGGAGTTTTCTTCAGCTTTGTCCAGAAACCAAACCCTGCTAGGGAACACAAATCCACACGTAATTTCACAAAAAATAGTTAATTCACAAAATATGAAGAATTCTGACAGACATAAATTAGGAAAATTTTGAGTTACTTAGGTTATTTCTTTTAGGGCAGAGAGAAAACAGACAGAGAGAAAACAGAGAGGAAAGACTTAGAAAATATCTTTAATAAAATAATAAAAATATCAATAACAGCCAGACACCTTTAAACAGTAACAGTGGAAAGGAAACACCTTCACCTAATTTTTTTCCTCCCCTTCCACAGTGAGATGATTCTCTCAGTCAGGAGGAAACTGCATTTCATTGCAGGAGGTGCAGTGAAAGAAGTAGGCTGGCTGACTGCAGCATTTGCAGGTATTTGGACTTGTGAGTGCAAGGACAGTAAGATTTGAAGCGGAAAACCTCATCGCCATAACTACTTAACATTGGCTACTGTATCCTATGCTTTATGTAGTGAATGTAGACAGAGAAATCCTAGAGTGGTTTGGGTTCAAAAGGACCTTAAAGATCACCCACCCCTGCCATGGGCAGGGACACTTCTCACCAGACCAGGTTGCCCAAGGTCCCATCCAACCTAGCCTTGAACTCCACCAGGGAGGGTGCATCCACAGGTTCCCTGGCCAACCCCCTTCCAATTTAAAGCCATTCCCCTTCATCCTATCACCACATGCCCTTGTAAAAGGTGCCTCCTCAGCTTTCCTGTACTCCCTTCCTGTACTGGAAGGCCGCAAAAAGGTTTTCTCAGGGCCTTCTCTTCTCCAGGCTGAAAAACCCCAACTCTCTCAGCCAGTCCTTGTATGGAAGGTGCTCCAGCCATATGATCATCCATGTGGCCCTCCTCTGGATCCATTCCAACAGTTCCATATCTTTCTTATGTTGGGGACACACAGCAACAGTCTTCCAGCTGAAAGAACAACTGATGTTTCCACATGGAAATGTCTGAATGCCTGCAGGCTCTTTCAGAAATGTTGTGGTTTGATATGTTTTCTAAATTTAGAGCTGTCCAAGACAAGCCAAGGAGGCAGTACTTGGGAACGAGACAAAACAGGCCACCAGAGAAACTGGTCTCATTTGTCTCTTAGTTCCTCTTAAGAAACTTGGTGTTGTTTGGGATTTATTTATTGTACCATCACCAACCAGTCCCTTAGAATGGCATGGACTACAACAATTATCTGGGTTAAACCTTTTTTTAGGATGTACATGCTTTTCAACCCACAAATAATTCTTCCAACAAACTCCTCCTTAAGCCCCCAGTGTGCACCCATCAACTCCTTTTAAAAAAAAAAAAAAAAAAAAAAACACACCAAAACATAAAATCAGGAGATCACACCTCCCTTCTCTCTCAAACACATATAATTTCTATGCAAGGCCAAATTTAGCTTCATAAGACCTAAATATTCAGACTCTTCTTGTTCTCAAACCTCAGCCTTTCAAGCATAGAACATAACATTTTATAAAAAATTAAGTACAAAATGTCTTAGTCTGTTTTCAAAAGGGCTGCAGCACACAGGAATGCATGATTCACTTACTTACAATGAAACCTTGGCTTATAAAGAAACTTCTGAAGGCAACATCAGAAAATTTTGGGATGTGTTACAGCTTTAAAAATCTTTTTCTGAACTAGACCAAAACACCATGAAAATGTTCCTAATACATGAAATAATGAAGGGGAAAATTATTATAATGGCTACATGAAGTGATGCACAAAAATAAATTAACATCATCATATTGTTACGTACTCAGCTTCCTTTTGTATACATTACTGGCATACGAACTTGCCATAAACCTTTCTCCTCTGGAACAGTAGGACTGTAAGAAAAAAGATACTAGCACACCAATGATCAAAAACTTAGTGTAGACCCCTGGACCTCCAGTTACATTTGTAATGTTTGGGAAGCAAGCAGTTTTGTTCATGGTTACAATATTATGTGTGTCCTTTCAATCAATAAGTAGTAATAGAATAATCTATAGGGCTACACGCAACAACATTTAAATGAAATTTAGCACTGTAAAATCTCACATGAAAACTATCCTTAGTGATGGCATAGCTCTACAGTCTTCACCAAAATTGAAACAGTTGCTGTCAACTGAAATTCCTAGACCATCCTTGGACTTATAACTTTATAGAAGCACAAATGGAATATCAAAGGAGATCATTAAGTCATTGGAAAGCTTTACTTTATAAATTCCATTAATCTCGACATTTTCAAAAACATTCATTAGTCAGAATCAAGCTCAGGCACGCTTTCTGACAGAAGGCAAACCTGCAGAAGTCAGAGGTTAATTTCTGTAATTTTTCACACAGTGTGGGAGAGAACTGTTCAAGAACTGGTCTGCTGATGCTTTCCTTTCCCTATTACACCAAGGAATACCTTAGTCTTGAGATGATGATATTCTCACTGGGGCAGAGCTCAGACATTTCTGCTGTAACAGCAGCATGCAGTGAGGGAGGAATAAGAGGAAAGGGACCAGAAAAATCTATATGAAACTCATGCATTTCATGCCAGTTCCAATGAAGTTCAGGTAAGTGGCTTTTTAATTCCATATTCCCTAAAAATAACCTACTCCTTTCCAGAGGGAAAAAAAAAGAAAACACAAGCAATAAGGGATATCATAAGGGATACCTGATAGCAAAACCAACTCGCTAGGCAAGATCAGTGCTAACTTTTGTTTTACAGAAACATTAAATAGCATCATCAAGAAATATAACAAATCTTACTATTGAAGTGGAACTCTGAACAAAACATTATCAAAACTGCTGCAAAGCACCAGTATATTATCAGACAGACCAGTTGCTAATGGCACAATCTTAAAAAAAAGTACAAATTTTACTTGTTTCACAAAAACAGTTCTCTAAATCTGGGTTTTAAAGCATTAAACAAGATATTTAATTTAAAAATACTGCCTTTTGCTACATATTCATTTCTAAACAATTACTTTGTATTATGTTTATGCTGCTATGTATTACTGGATTACACTACTCTTGGAACAAACTGAATTTTATACTGTATACAAACAATTTTAAAAACAGGAACATTCCTTTCTCACCAAACTTGTTACAATTTGCAAGAAAAATCAATACACTTCTTTTGTTCACTATGAAAGACTAATTATAATAGGATTCAAGAGGAGCTTCCTTCTTCCTCAAATCCACAAGCACCAGTGTGTAGCAAAACCTGGTAATGGATTTCAGTCATGTCAGTCTAATTTTTTTTCTCTGCTGTACAGAAACTTACAGATAGAATAGAATCACAGAATCACCAGGTTGGAAGAGACCCACTGGATCATCGAGTCCATCGAGTCCATTCCTATCAAAATGTCAGACACTTAAGATCAAGATGTCAGACATTCAGCTGGTAAGATGCCTTTATAAGTGTTCTCCCTCAAAGAACACAATCACTATTCATCCACTTCCCAAAAACAGGCAGACAGAAAATATCTTGCTCATTTGCAGACCAGAGGGTCTATATTTGACATCCCATCAACCATTTGCTCATCTATATTGAATCTGAATAAGATTTTTGCCTGTCCCATCACTTTCAGATGAATCAGAGCCTAGGGAGTTCTCTCAGTGTTTTGTTTTTAACATCAATGGACTGGGAATCAGCGATGGGGTCCACAATCTATGGCAAAACAGCTCTCAACAATAAAACAGTATCTTCAAAAGGGATATTGGTCCTTAAGCTTTTTGACTTGTAGCATGAGCAATTCTCCAAAATTTTAGAAGATAGTCCTTGTCTGGATGGATACATACAATTAAAAGGAAAGCTATATCCTGATACTGAATGTGGTTACATCTGTGACAATATCATCTTTCATTTAGACAAGTGATTCATTATTGGCTGATTATTTTCAAACTCCCCATTACATTTACCTGGGGGGCAAGGGGCAATTTGAAATCATCAGGTTTCCAAACAACAGTAAGTTCTTGCTAACCTTCGGAAATGTGTAGGGCTATATTTATCATATTCATTGCTATTTCACAAACAGGTAAACAATGTCACTGACAGAAAAAGCAGAGACAGACTCTTAGGTGTTCTAAAGGTAATCTCCAAATAAAACACAACAATACCTTAGTTTAGCCTGACTGAAAAAAGTTCAGCCTATTTAGTAGATTTACTGTAGAGGTCAAACAGTTCAACGTTTTATTACTGTACCAAAATATATTTGGCCAAACTATATGACTGAATTAGACATACCATCACACACATAGGTTCAGCAGGTCGCACAGGACCACTCTACATGCTTCCTCAGACTAGAATAGACTTAAGCTCACAAGCTGATTATTGATGTTCAAAAGATGATTAAGTGGAAAATCTAGATGTCTGTTTAGACAGAAGCAATCAGAAATTTCTGGATAAGTAGCAGGGAACAATCACGAAGAGAAGAGTGAGGAGAAATGTGCCTGTGTCTCCCAGCTTTATCTTTGCTTTTGTACAGACTTCACTGTTTGTGCTACAGCATTCTCTGCTGCAGTCTTCTCTCCATGACCTTAACAAGGTTGCTCCAATTTGCTGTAAATATAAACAAAGGAAATAATCACCCTTTCCACAAGAGTTCTGAACCCTGACACTATAAATGGTTTTGAACTCTTTGAAGTCACTGGTTTGCATTTTTTTATTGTAAAAAGTGTGGGTCTTCTATTTGGTTTTGGGTTTTGGTGTAGAAGACCAATACAAAATTAACAGAGATTGTCCTCTTACAGAAATTGTAAGTACTTAAGAACTTATAATGGTGTCCAAAGGCTGTGTGGGAGAGGAATATGATATTATTTAAGCCTGTTTATCTGGAGGACTTTATACTTCTATAACTTAATTTGGGGCCCCCTTGTTCCACACCTCTCCCTAAAAGGAGACCCAGAACCCTGTATAAGTTGACTGCTATGCAGGGTACATACACTTGCTTTATCTTTTACACTCCAATTCCTATGATCAATTCCTTCCCAGTGCTAAAGGTCACATGGTGAAAAAAACGCCCCACTTGCAAACAAAGTTTTAGCAACTGATTTTCTCATAACCAATTTATTACCATATCATATACTTCTGAAATAATGGCATACCAGCATGTCATTTGTTTAACAAAACCTAAATGAAGTGCCATTCACTTCACAAAGACTTCAAATCCATGACACTGAACACAATCCTTTAAAGTCAACAGATTTCTCATTAATGTTAATATTTTCAGAATGTTTGCTTTAATTGGTCAGCCTCAAGGATGGCATTAAGTTGTATTTTTATACACAAAATGGGCTTTATTAAGTGATTGCAAAAGTTTTCAAAACTGAGAAAAGTTGGCAATATTCATTTTGTCACTAGATCAATCTCCAGCTGAGTATCTTGACAATCAGATAACATTGGGGGTTTAGGCTTTAGCATGCCACATTCCTTCAGCTAATCTTCCTTAGCCCTTCTGAATAATCCAAACATTTCAACAAGAACATGGTATGAAATTAAAAGCACAGATACAACACTGGCACAAAAGCATGGGAATCAAAATATTTATGACAAATTAATCTCCTTATCTCTGTCACATAGAGCAGATATGTGTTCAAGCAGATCATTATAATGTATATTGCAGAGAAACAGTAAAGGTTTGCACACTACTACAATTATTGCGAACCTTATTTCAAGATTTTCTTAAAGATATTACTGTGATACAGATGGCTACATAATAGAATTCCCAGGCTAGCAAGACTTAAATTTCTTCATTTTTCCTGGATAGTAGTATTCTAAATTTTTTAATGCAGTTGGGGCTAAGTAGAACACATAAGGTTTTAAAAGCACTAAAGACCAGCAAGTTTAGCCTTATTCGTCACATCACACAAAACGGTACTGGCTACTTGGGACTGGAAAAACACAATTCCAGTCCCTGCTCTGATTCACTTCCACGTAGTTAAAATATTCTGCAAGTCTAACATCATGTTTACAATTTGTTCAGCTTTGCATTGAAAAAGTGAGTCATCTCCAATATTTAGGGATGAAAGAGTGTCTTCTGTCCTTTATTAGCATATGATACTTTGACAACTATTAAGTGACTTTAGTCATACAATCTTTTAGTCTTGATTGGCGTAAAAGTCTCTCACCTCGTGTTCAAAGGCATAGCCAAAAAAAAATTTTGAGTGGATGCCCAACCATGTGGTGTTGTCACTTGAAGGCAAGTAGCTTTTTGGATGGAGGTATGGTTTTGAATTATATTGACATTATAATGAGAAAAGTTCAGGTAAAGGACATGATTTCACTATGGGTGAAATCTGAGACAGCAGTTGCAAACCATCTTCCTTGATAGGGATTATACATTTATCTTCACAGTTCCACACCCATGATGGTAATGGAGCTTGGTTGCACCATTGTGTAACAGCACCCCATAACTCCATTCCAATGAGGCAGAACATATCACTTGGCCAGAAAAGGCTTTTGCTATGGCAATCCTATTCCTTTCCATTTCCTGGGGATGGCAATTGTATTTTTGACTAATATCACAGGAAAATATACCTAAGTAGGGGGAGAAACTTTGGATAAACTTGGGGTTCTCGTAACCCCCAATTTTCATTATTTTTCCACACCAAGCACTAATCTGTGCTGAACCTCCAGAACAATAGGAAAGAAATAAATGCAGGTCATCCTACTAAGAAAATTCAAACAACTGCTAAGAGCAGATTCAGTAACAGACCCTGTAACTGAAGTACTGAACGTAAAAGGAGAGGTATATGAAAAGTAGGTGTCAAAAGTAGGTGTCATTACCATATTTTCCAAAGAAAGTAATTTTTAGGGTTTTTCTTTTAGGGGAAGAAAAATAAGAAAAAAGAAAACAAACCTCAAACTTCAAAAGAATAGTGTTTAAAAAGTAGAAAAGGACCTTTGCTGTAAAGTTCCTTACTGGATGGCTTAAAGGCTTATGCTACGCATTTATTTTCTCTTTCTTTCTATACAGACCCGGGCTACCAACTCTGGTCAATGCCTTTGGGTAGAGCAACTAAATTTGCAAACAGTGAAACAAAACCAAGAGTTTCACAGTACCTCAGTCTCGTCAGAAATTTAAGCTTCACTATCAGGGTTTCAAGAACTCAGCACATGACCTCACTGTGTAAACAACATGATTCAATTTAAACCAAATGTTCAGTTTGCACAGGTGAAGACTGCAAGTTAATTGCACTTGAGCTATATTCACACGTCTTTAACATCTCTCCCTACCAGTCAGCATCAAGCACCTTAGTGCCAATTTCCTTGATAAGCACAGCTGGAAGGAGCCAAGAGCTGTCTTCCTCCACCATCCACATACTCTTTCACAAGATCCTTGTAACACATAAACAGAGAATTGTTTCCTAGATAGTTATCACCAGACACTTTCTCAAGAGAAGAAATGGCAGCAAAACCACAGTACATAAAGTGATTCTGCTTCATTCATGCTCTTGAGAAAAAGCGTATTTCAAAAACCAAACGTAGGAGTCAGTCAGTTAAACACCAATGTAAAACTGCACCCTATATCCAAGCATTACATTAAACTATAGGCTACTCTCTCTTCCTTCTTCTTCCAACAACATACACTGACCTCGCCAATTTTATGAATCGCACATTACTACTCAGAACACTTAAGGTACTTCTAGGACAATTACATACAGATAATACGTACGCTAATGAAAAAGAATTTACTCTGTGTTCTGAAGTCACATGTACACACAGCTTCACAAACACATCTTGAATATTGCTCTTCAAAAATACTTTAATGCTGCTATACAATCAAAGAAACAACTATACAAGAAAAAGAGCTGAGCACCTCTACTGGTAATTATGTAGTTCACAGAAGTTCATTTTAAGACAAATAGCTGAGTACCGAAAAAGAATAAGTTTGTGTGAAATTACAATCTTACACAGATCTTAGATTTTCATAAAAAATGTTGATCATAAAGGTAATAACTGCGAAATGCAGCAAAATATGTATGTAATAGGCAAAAGCAATTATAGCCTAGTACTATAAAAATCCTGCTTAGAAACACAACACGCCTTTAGCTACAGTTTTTTGTGGTCTTCCAAAATCCGTTCTATTTTAATGGAAAACTCCTGCAAGAAGACCCAAACAAAGCTCATTCTTTGGAAATTGTTATAATAAATACACGCATGTCTACTTGTGCCCTCTCAATTGAGGGCTTGGTGGACAGATAAAAGGGAGTTAATGAATTCTTACAACCACCTTTGACTCTGTCTTCTCAAAAAAAAAAAAATAGTAGTAGCTGCAGGACAGAAACATCTAGGTTACTTCAGAAAAACTGTACTTCTCAAAAGAAATCTGTATCTCAACAATACTAATGTAACCCACAACACACATTTCTACATATAGACAAGAAAACGTGAAGAAAAAATAGTTCTGTTATGGCTGGGGAGGGGATGGGGGAGAGATGAAACTAAAAATTACTAATGACCAGTTATCTTGAAAACTGAAAACACGAAGCTTTGTTTCAGCTATGAGAAAAAAATTGCCTGTGAAATTACTGACGTGCTTTGATAAACTGGAAAGGAACAGAAGAGGAAGTATTGTAAGCTGGGAGCAACAGAGACATCAAGTACTAAACTATAAAAGTTCCTCATTGTTTTGCCAAACCTCTATGCTCCCTCTTCTTCGCTTGTTTTACGACCGTGAGCATGCAGGCTTTCATTTGTTTCTTGAACTACCTATATTTAAATGCTTTTGAAATTCCACTGCAGAAACAACTGTGCAAAATTAATCTCACCTTTCCATTTCATCCATGAGTGTGTCTCTCTGCTAACTAGATTTTAAAAAGTAAACTTTGGTGTCACAATTCAGTGATATTCTTAAAAAAAGTTTGGCTTTGTACATTTAATCTTTCAGAAATTATCCTTTATTATAACAAGACTCTGACATCTTAAAGAAAGCACTAGAATTACCAATAACACCAATGTCTTTAAACTCCAGTAAAATCAGAATCAACAAGATGAGAGTGTAATTACTACAGGAGCCATATTAAAATAGTCTTCTCTATTTGTAGGGCCCTGAAAAGGAGAATATTGCTGAAACTGCCAGTGCAATATCCTTTCCAAGCAATAAAGCCTCAACATACTGTCACTGTGACTGCAATGGCTTTAACAGCCAAACTAGAGTCTACGTTGGTTAGCAGGTATTAACTTTTCAAATATCTCTGGAATCAAGCTAATGAGAAACAAAATCTATTTTACAGTCTTAACTGACAATAATTCTACATAACCAAACAGCAGGTTGTAATAAACAGCCATAAGAAAACCTGTGACTTGAAAGCAACCTTAAACTAAAACAAATGAACTAACCCTGAACTTCCTTCAAATTCTCCCCTATGTTCCTATCCCCCAGGGGAAAAAATAAGGAAGTCAAAACTTGCTTGTTAATACTGGGGAAGGTGTTTCCTCTCGCACAATGCTATTTAGTATTTACGAAGTCTTTCAACAAAGGATGCTGAAGCACTCACTGACATCAGGTAAAGTTTATAAGTACCCCTATCATATTAATATCATTCCATCTTGTAGATACATAAAATAAGACAATGCATGGCCTCACAATGTCACTGAAAGAATATGACAGCTGCAGTAAAACCCAAGAGCTCAGAGTTTCACATTCCTTCCTAAGGTTTTCTCTAAACTAAAATTATTTTCTAGTGGTTATTCAGCACATTAAAATGAAGTTATTTTCTTGACAAATTTTTACAGCAAGATTAGACAGTTCTTCTTTAATTTATAGAGAGTACAACATACTACAGAACCAGAATACAGCTTTTCATACAGTGCTTATCATTATTTCACTGACTGACAGCTAAGTAGAAGTTTTCAAGCAGAAAGGGAAAAGTGGAACTACAAACAGGTCAACTTCCACTAGTTTTATGACCCATTCCTCATGTTATGACCAACAACATTAACAGGATCAACCATAGTGGGCAGAAGGCAACCCTGCCTGTTCCCCCATCCCCAGGGTAAGGATTCCTCTGCCTATAGTAACACTGAATTTGTACATACATGTTACACTTGCTGTGCATTCCTATGTAACTAACTCTACAGTAAGCTCTCTCTCCCTACTATGCTTTTGTGATCTTTCAGTAGGTATTCTGTCTTCCAAAAGGTCCTAGTTGGCCATCCATGCTTAGTGAACCCTTTTGATACTGCTGGCATCTCACTTGTCTTGCTGTGGGTCTGACAGAATCCAGGATAACTCACTCTAGCAAGTTCTTTGCCAAATGACACTCATACTTGTCATTTAAATAACTGATAACCAAAAAGTTTCCCCTTCAACTCCTGGAATAAAAAGGGGAGCAATTCACCACCATACCTTGAATTCTGCTTAGCTATCTGGTTTAGCAAATAATGATACATTTACAGTGCAATTTTCTTCAGTTATTTGTTGCTGTTTGCATTCAGTATTGTTATTTTGGGTTGTTTGTCTTTTATTACTATTTCATGACACTAACTGGAGAGCTTGTCTACAAATATTTTGCTTCTATATTATTTAAAGATTTTGCAGGTCTTAAGTTCCTGCAATACTGATCTAAATGCCTGGCACAAATATACATCTGCAGTGTTGCATACCTTCCTTTCAAGGACATTTGCTTTTTTCCTTTTTTATAGTTAAAGCAAAAGGGAACAAATACACCAAAACCAGCAAAACGTTTCTATGCATCTTCCCTAGGGCAAGATAAGCACTTTTGCATTGAATTCTCACCTGTATATCACCTTCAATTCTACCCCATAACTCATGTTAAAGAGAGTTAATTTTCTTACAGAGTTGCATTCTGGCACTGTGTTCTGCACTGGCAACCATGGACAGATTCATTTACATGAAACCAAATCATTCCTTTGCTCAGGGTGATGAACAACCTCACTTATGACATTTACATCTATTGATATGCACATTTTGTTACTATTCCGTTTCAATATGCTGATTGACATAATTTAAAATTATAAATCCTTGCCTAAGATGAATTGCACTTCTCATCCCAAAGTCAAAATTACTTTTTTTTTACTTATATGAAGAGCAACCCTTTGATACTATTTTTTACTTATCTGTATTGTGCCAGTTTCATATTGGTACTTTTTCCAGACTCAAAACAGTCAGTAATCAGGTGATAAAAGGAAAGTTGCTAGCAGACATTGCTATTGTTCCTCTGTTGAAAAAGTTAATTTTGAGAACCAGACTTCTAGCCATCAGAATTATTTTCTTCTTCAGCAAGAGTTAATACGGAGCATTTCTGCTGTTGAAATGATAGCTACCCAGTAGCATAAAAATCTCAGTAGCTTGATTAACAGAAACACAGTAAACTGCAGTAAATCATTTCTCTGAGCTCAATGGCAATGGAGTCATTAGGAAATCACTTGTGTTGGCTATCTGTTCTTAAATATCCACATAACTACCATTTTTATTGTACTGGCCACCTTCTTTAATAATCTAATAAGAGATTACCACTTCATAGGTCAGAGTTATATTTGATAGATGGGAAAGCAATGACATAGTGACTGATGTCTGGGAGAGCACACTTCTCCCACCGTTTAGTAGTGAAGGACAGAACACACTGGTGAGACCATATATCCAGAATATATAAGAAAAGCACAGAATCAGGTGTGGGGAACAAAACACCTGGAAAATACTTGGTATTTTGAGAGAACACTTTAAAAACAGCAACATGGTTGTGCACACACAAAACACACAATAAAACAATTATCAAGAGACACAAGAATATTCAGATGCAAGTTTTAATTTTGAACAACTTGGCAGAGGAGAGGTACAAACTAATGGTCTTAAAACTGGCAGTTTTCAACAAACACAGTTCTTCAGGCATCTGTTGAAACACTGTTGAATGGCAGTTCACAAAATATACAGTGTTGTAGTGAAAAAAACCTTGGCATGTCATTTATTCACAAGTAAGAGAGTACTCCTCCCAGATCACTGGAATACAGACCATTAGAATGCACCACTCACCACTTCAGGCTGTCACCCCAGTCTGGAGCTGCTGACATGACCACTGCAAAAGTCGTAGGGGCAGTCAGGCATACACACTTCTTAAGAGTCTTGCATTTTAATGATCCAGTATGGCAGAGTAAACATGTGATAATGCCCCAAAGTTACTGTTGGAGCAATAAGACTGCAAAAAGCATTAACACATCCAGGAAAATAAAAACATTCTTGAAGAGCAAAGGATGAAGACATTATGTACAAGAGGACCTGTGAAAGAGTCACTACTCACCACTACACAACCATGAACTCCAGATCAGCATGAATTTAATGAATTTAAAATATAGTAAGTTAAACCTTGTGTTTCTGAGTTTTGAAACACCTAGGACCTTGATTACACTTTGGGTAGCTCCAGACTTCCCGCTTCTGTGGCACAACAGAGTTCAAGTTGAGGAGCTCAAGGAAGCAGCCATATATTGCAAAAACAAAGTAATTCAAATGGTAGGGAAATGCATTTGACTGCTTTTACAGTTATGTTATTAACAACCTTTTTAAATTTAGTTATTGTACTACTCTCTGTAAATACCTAAATCAAACAGCCTGGTAACTTAGATTAACATAAAGATCTTTAATTTTTCTAGTTCTGGAATTAAATTACAGGCAGCGATTTATAAAAATATATATATTAAAATATATATATAAACAATGAGAAAATAAATAAATCATGAACTACAATTACCTTGATTCTTAACTAGAACTTTGCACATTTCCATGCTAAATTCATAGCCATTCAGATATGGACATAAAAAAACCCAGTCTCCTTCGTACTTGTTAAGAAAGTTAATTTTAGGGAGGGAGATCTTAAAAAATATTATACAAATGAAAATAAAAAGTGGCAAGAAATTGCATTTGGAAGTTTAGAAGGAAATCTTTTTTCAATTCCACACACCATGTAACAGGTGTCAGATTAAGAAAAGAAGTTAAATTACACATGCTGCACAAAGCTACTGAACAGCTTATCAGAGATGGACTGACTATTTTTTAGTTTTTAAGACTTTACCATAAGGCAAAAATATGGAAAGAACAGACTTGCATTTCAAAACTGGATTGACTGAGCATTAGATAGAGGTAGGTCATATATCTTCTGTCTATCTCTACTACAAATAATAAAACATTCTGCAGAGAACACCCCATTTGAGCTGAACTCTAGTACTTTGATTCAAATGATAGTGAAAAGTCTACCTCTACATATGCAGAATATGATAATCACTTTGTATTCCCAAGAAGGCCAGATGTTGTGGGTTTTGTAGGTATGTAAAGCAAGGAAACAAGTAGTTTTGAGAAGGAATTTCAACAGCAGATAATTGACCCAAGTAAGCATTCAGACAGTTTCTCTTTGTTTGCTTTTTAAAACACAGATTACATGTCTTCAAGTGGTTGACAACCTTACTGGAAACCATTTAAGACACATCTATCTCCACCTGCCATGTTGGAGAGTGACTGCATGGGACACCCCTTCATTCCTTGGGTTGAAAAAGAGCACGCACTGCTCTGAACACCTTGATAATGGTCAGTAAAGGACTAACACTTGTTTATATTAAATAGAATAGTAAAACTTGTAGTAAGCAAAAGATCAAATGACACATAATCTGATGTAAGTAATGTCTTGGACATCAGGATTGAAGACGGTCATATTAAATCAGGCCTTGTCATCAAGACTGCCAGTTGACAGAGAAACATACGGAAAACATTTCCATAAAAGAACTATCTCATCACACGTTCATAAACATACTAAAACATAGATCCAAGCAGAAAGTTACCCATCTCCAGGAACAGATCCCTATTCACTGGATATATACAGGAAAAAACTTGTATGATGCAATCACAGGTAACTTTATTACAAAGAAATGTAAATCACTAACCAATCAATGGTAGAGGTGAGTTATTGGCATGTATTCACTTTAAACTTCTATAATAATTTTAGCACAAAGGCTCTGGTCTGTAGAGCTTGATTTGTGGAAAGTCACCAAGTGCCAGTCTTGTGCAGTGCTGAAATAAAATCAATGTCTCTATTCAGCATGTGAGATTGGCTATTTGCATGCTGGGTAACAAATCCAACTTTTTTGGACAACACCTGAGGCTATTCTGTAAGTACAGCAAAACTGCAGAGACAGCAGAACTGATACAGCAGGTCATCCAAAAACGTCAGCAACTGCATAAAGTCCGTTCCCCAGTTGATGACACTTCTGAATGACAAAGATCCTAGTACTGATGAAACCCCTTCTTCTGTACGCAAGACCTCAGTTCTTACAGTTATTTAAACTAACAGGGATTACAGTTATTTAAATAAAGCAGGGAAATTACATGTCTCAAATCTACCTTAAACTAAAGGGTAATTATTGTTTGACCTTACACGTTATGCTAAAAGGCACTGTAAACCACCTATTGATTTTGATAGCATTGCAAAATGTTTGAGATAAAAATGTTTTTAAATTATACAACTGCTTGATTTTCAGAGATGCTAAAGCCTCATACTGAAATAAAAATAAAAAATAATGCAACCTAGAAGCAGGATAAAAGAAGGATAATTGCCTATAAAGAATTAAATTAGAAATGTAGTAGAATCTTCACCACTTGCAGACTTTCAAAAGTTTAACAATCCTCTAATAGCAGCGACTCCCTCCCAAATGGCAGAACGCCTCTAACAGGTGACTCTAAGTAGTTCAAGGTAATACCATGAAAAAAACCTAGAATAAACTTCACATACTGAATCATATGTCTGCAGCTTTGGTTGGCTCCTCGTCAGCACCACAGGCAATAAAAAGAACAAAGAAAAATCATGATAAATCTCATGTAGCTGTTTGGAAAGGGAAGCAAGAGATACAGCAGACAGACAGGAGGTTTGGTGGCAGCTGGGCAGAAACAGCAAAGGGAAGAAAGGGAGCTTTAAATAAGTAGGTCATATTCAACAATACCAAGCGCACAGATTTTCACTGATACACCAAAACTTGTTATGTCCCCTAAAAACAGGATCCAATTTCGAATCAAGAAAACCAACACACATAAACAAAAAAAATAATATATATCCCAATTGGGCAAACACCTTGCCATGAAGCCTAGATGTCACTGCTCTCCCTGGCGGCTTACCTGTCTATAGGAAGATTTTTCAAAATCCAGATTGTGTACATAATTCCACCCTCCTATTTCAAAACCATCTTCATATATTTTACTCACACTCAGAACACCATATTGATACACTACATAAATACAAAAATAGTTTTAATATTTTTAAGGGGGAAGAATCTTTTAAATTTATCTATTGATTAGTTACACGTGGTTATTATTACTTATTAGAACATACAGATCCTAACCATGACCCATCAATTTATTTTAGTCTCTATGAGACTATGCTTTGTACAGTTTTGACTTGATCATATTAAAGCACAGCTACTTGAAAAACAATCTAGACAGTAGCTTCCGATTCTTTCAGAAATTTTACTAACACACTTTAACTACTCACCATCGAGCTGGCTGAAGGCCACTTCACAGAAACATAGCCAAACACATTTAGCGCTGATGTTACTCTATCACAAGTCCTGTAAATAGTTTTACCCCTCATGTAATCCATTCTTGGAGCAGTTGTGCTCCTCTTACATAGCCAGCTCTATCAAGGAACTGGGCAAGGGGTTGAAAAAACCCAACCTGTATTGAAGTTTTCTCCTATCACTTGCTAACAAAACGTTAGGGCTAAAAACAAGCACTGTAAGGTGGAAGGAAGCAAGATTGCATCTGCCAACTTCACACTGGCTGGTGTTGTGGTACTGAACTGGAAACCACAGTATCAATGTACATAGGAAATGTGTCAGAAAAATAACGATCTTCCACTGAGTGAAGTGACAGTCACACTTCAGTCCACAGACGGACTGTGCCAAAACAGTTAGAAAAGACAGAAATTCATTTATCCTCAATCTGATGCCTCTATACAGCATTCTGAGACATCAGTTTAGCTTGAGAAAACAATTTAGATGTTAAAACAGACACTAATTATTTGTACCTTATAGAAATTATTTTAAGCAACTGAATACTGAGCTACACTTAAAAGAAATAAAAAATTTCAGAAAACACAAAAGTCAGAGCTCATTAGCTTGCTGTAATCACATGAAGGCTGATTTGGAGATAGGGGAAGTACTAACAAGATAACCATTGTTTAGCAGCTTGAGGTAAGCACTAACACTTAAGGGTAAACAGAATAGTTAATAATTTAACTGAAGAAACCGACACTTGAAGGACAGTGGAACAGAAACTGCTCACACTTAAAGAATACAAAGGATGAGAACTGTCTAGCTGAAGCAATATATTTCTATAAGCCTTATGTAGGAAGGGGGCCTGTTGTTAAAAGATTTCTGATAAGCAGGACAAGTCATCTCGACCTGTGATCAGAGAAAACAATACTGACAAAAATGGCAAGGATCCAAAGGACATGGAAACAGATGGAAGCTAAAAGAAGTTAAAGATAACTGTCCACATCCCTGGGACAATCTTTCACAGGCAGAAAATAGGAAGAGGCCTCTTCTCAAACTCATTATAATAAGAGGCGGAGAAAGGTTATGAAAATGTGTAGGTGTTTTTGGAATACATAACAGTTTACTGTATAAAGCCAAGATGAGTTGCCACGATAGGCACGCATGTCATTTTGGAAAAACGATTCTCCCGTGCATCTCAGCACTAAATAAACATACCTACTTTATAACTTTATAAGTTAAGGAGTCTGGATTCCGCATGTCAAGGCATTTTTAATACACTCATTTATATGAATATGCCATTAAAATATAAATCCAAACACAGCAACTGGGCAAACAAATAATATAGCAACTTTGACAAAAGAAAGCTTTTTCAATGAAATGTTAAACGGCAATTCTGTGTTAAGTACAAGTGCTTTCTTAATCTTCCCTCAGATTTTAACTTTACATTCCTACTGGAAAAAGAACACAAGAGGCATTATGTATTCCGCTGGCCTCTCCTGCAGGTCTCTAAAGAGTATTTGGCATAAATACCTATATTTGTGATACTGCACTCTTGGACTTCAATTATCTCAAATTCCACTTCAGGGTATTTAACCAACTGCTGTTTACATTATCTGTAAATTAGCTAAATCATGACTCTCCATTGCAGAATTCTGCCTTATAGATCATGTCCTTACAGAGTTGCATGTTGTAATGACAACTTACAGCTGAACTAATCAAGAATCAGAAAATGAAGTTAATTTTAACTAAAGCAGAGGCACTGGGAAAAAAAAATCAATAGTGTTATCCAGCTGAACCAGGTCATGCATGCTCAAACTTCCTACCATTTAATGCTGCAGTACATTACCATTGTAGTATCAATAAATTCTAACCCTCTGCAAAATAACATAGGGCAGCTGAAATTTGATGTTTGTGTTTCTCCAAGTTGTAATTGAAAAATTATTTAAAGTCCGTCAAGAGCTTTGTGGTTCTTGGTAAGATAGATAAAAAGGTAATGATAAAATCATGCAGAGTTGTCAAATAAGATGCTAAAGGCAGTTGAGTAATCAGTTGGACAAAGAAAAAAAAAAGTCATATCAACAAGCATTTGTCTTTAACAACAGAGTTACTGAAACACAATTACTTAGATTGTGAGAAATTTGGGTTAACAAGTGGTCCTGCCATACACTCAGCAGATGACTCCATGTCAAGAGTACAAGAGATGGACCAGAGTCCCTCTCTACCCCCTAAAGTAAATAACCTTGGCCTTTTGGTTCTGTAAAAAGCAGAAATGGAAAAGAAACCAAAAAGTCTAGCTTGAAACATTCATTCCAGTCTTTAAATTCCCACTTCTACTCAGCAAAGAAAAAATCAAATATTTCTATAATCTTTCTCTGCAAAGCAGTTCATTGGAACAATTAAAACAGCTTACCCTTCTGCATTCAAATTTCTTGACAAGCTACGGGACACTAATTCTCATGTGGAAGAAATAATTCATTTGTCAACATTTTTTAACTTTATAGTTTCTTGTGTACTAAAACAAAACAAAATAATGACAGGTATTAGTGGTGAATTGGAGTATGATCAAAGCATCATCTCAGTTTAAGAAATATAGTGTGAACAGATAAATGAAAATGTATTTCACACCACTTTTTAAATAGAATTCTGCTGTAAAAGTCAGAAATAAAATAAATAAATAAAATGTTTAGAGCAATAGAAATGTACTTTCAAATAGGAATTCTGATTATAATATATTCCCATAACTGCCTTATCCACAACATTTGCACTGACAAAATAACCATTTAACACACAGAACAGTAGCTTGCCCATTTTTCAGTTTAATTCCAGTAAACATGAGATGTGGAAGGCATGCAGCGTTAGACCAAAATCCTGTTCCTTTATGGAAAAAAACTGATTGGTAGTCTCATAATTAAAAAAAAAAAAATAAGTCAATACTGCACTCCCACAGATGCTAGGAAATGTGTCTGTAAGAATGGTGTTATATCTAGGTTTCACCATAAGGAAGTTCAATAAGACTCTACGATTCTAAAATGCTCTTCCCCTCTTTACTTAGCATTTAGACAAGCCATACAAACCAACTTAAGACTTAAATAACTCCAAAATTTTCAGTTATACTATTCCCCTTGGTCCTCTTGGATCTGTTAACTTTCAGACAACTAGATATCAAGACCTAGAATTTTACCTAATCAGCAAGGGATCCCTGATCCATTAAATGAATAAATGACACTACATCTTTTATACATTCCTCTAACTCCTCTGCTCTGTCTTTTGCTACCTTAGTGTAAAAGCTTATCTTTATAAGGAATATGAGTTCATACTATTTCTTTCCCTTTATCCTCATTTTTCTACTTCATTCTTCTTTTCCTGACATGGCTGCTTTTTTTTTTTTACTGTAACAAAAATACAAAGCAGAAACTCAGACTACGAAGCCTTCCCCGATCTTGTACCATTTTGTCTGTTAACTGTCACAGGATTTTTTTTTCATTAGTTCTCAATTGAATTTCACCTAAATCAATCCAATTAATTATGTTTTCCATACATTCTTAAGCCATTACTTAAGATGGTAAATAAAAGCAGGTGACACCTATGCCTCTAGCAACTTATTTGACAACTCCCTATGATTTGATCATTACTTTTTTATCTACATACCAAGAACCACAAAGCTTTTGAAGGACTTTAAATCATTTTTCAATTACAACTTGGAGAAACACAAACATCAAAGACTTTCCAGCTACAGTATACAGCTCGCCAAATTATAGCCTGATAGTTATTCCACTACAAGGAATAAATAGGTGATACAATTTCAAAAGCCCCAATTCTTTCATAACACAGCCTGACAGGATGGCATTATCCAGTTTCACTGGTCACCTCTGAACATACCCTTTCCTGAAGGGCCTTGTTACCACCTGCTAAGGTTGTGGAAAAGGTTTACTATGGTCTGTTACCTAATACTACCAGCTACAGTGGGATATATTTATTCTGGCACCACAGAAGAACTAGAAACCTACTCAAAGGTACTTAGGAGAGGTTTATGTTAGTTCTTACCCTGCTGTTAACTCTCTGCAGCCCGTTGCAGATAACAGACCAAACCTTGGGATGTATCTAAATTGTTCAAGACTACATAAAGTCTTCTCGGAATCTCTGCTACCAAAGAATCATAGCATCTTAGAAGCACCAGGTTGGAAGAGACTGACCAGATCAAGTCCAACCATTCCTATCAGACACTAAACCATGGCCCTCAGGACCTCATCCACCCATCCCTTAAACCCCTCCAGGGAAGGTAAATCAACCACCTCCCTCCCTGTGCAGCCTGTTCCAATGCCCAATGACCCTTTCTCTGCAAAACTTCCTCCTGATGTCTGGGAAGAAAATACTACCAGTTACTGTCACAAGTCAACTGAAGCACATGACTGGAAAAAGCCAACATGGGGTATATCATGCTTAACAAACCTGATCACCTTCTATAACAAAGTGGCTCAATCAGTTGATGCTGAGTGAACAAGTGGTAGACACAGAATCATAGAATCATAGCATCACTAGGTTGGAAGGGACCCACCAGATCATCGAGTCCAACCATTCCTCTCAAACACTAAACCATGTCCCTCAAGACCTCATCTACCCATGCCTTAAATACCTTCCTTGAATCCTGTGTTCAGTTGTGGGCCCCTCAGCACAAGAAGGATGTTGAGGCTCTGGAGCGAGTGCAGAGAAGAGCAACGAAGCTGGTGAAGGGGCTGGAGAACAGGCCCTATGAGGAACAGCTGAGAGAGCTGGGGGTGTTTAGCCTAGAGAAGAAGAGGCTGAGAGGAGACCTCATTACTCTCTACAACTACCTGAAAGGAGGTTGTGGACAGGAGGGAGCTGGGCTCTTCTCCCAAGTGACAGGGGACAGGACAAGAGGGAATAGCCTCAAGCTTTGCCAGGGGGATTTAGTCTGGAGGTTAGGAGGAAGTTCTTCACACAGAGGGTCATTGGGCACTGGCAGAGGCTGCCCAGGGAGGTGTTTAAGGCACAGGTAGATGAGGTCCTGAGGGACATGGTTTAGTGTCTGATAGGAATGGTTGGACTTGATGATCCAATGGGTCTCTTCCAACCTGGTTGTTCTATGAGTCTATGATTCTATGAATCCACCACCTCCCTGGGCAGCCTGTTCCAATGCCCAATGACCCTTCACACTCCCCCCACCCCTCCCTTCCTTGACTGGCCAGACAGCCCAGGCCAGACCCGAAGTCAGTGTCACAGCTTCCTGCCAGCAAAAGGAGAACTAGGGAGACCACACAGTCCCTTTTGGACACAGAAGGAACAACAGTGACAGGGGATGAGGAAAAGGATGAGGTACTTAATTGTTCCCTCTCTGTACAAACCCCAGAACTAGAAGAGCAATACAAGGCTCCCATGGTCCAAGAGGAGGTGGACAGAGCCTTGCTTGCCCAACTAGACATCCACAAGTCTATGGGGCCTGACGGGGTTCACCCAAGGGTATTGAAGGAGCTGGCAGATATACTGGCCAAACCCCTTTCCATCATCTTCCAACAGTCCTGGAAGACTGGGGAGGTACCTTTGGACTGGAGGCTGGCTGATGTTGTGCCCATCTACAAAAAGGGTCACAGGGAGGATCCAGAGAACTACAGGTCTGTCAGTCTGACCTTAGTGCCAGGGAAAGTGATGGAACAGGTGATCTTGAGTGCTATCATGAAGCACATGCAAGAGAACCGGGTGATCAGGCCCAGTCAACATGGGTTTACAAAAGGCAGGTCCTGCCAAACCAACCTGATCGCCTTCTATGACAAAGCGACTCAGCTGCTGGACAAGGGAAGGGCTGTGGATGTGGTCTTCCTGGACTTCAGTAAAGCCTTTGACACAGTTTCTCACAGCATTCTGCTACAGAAAGTGTCAGCCTCTGGCCTGGACAGGCGCACACTCTCCTCAGTGGAAAACTGGTTGAAAACTGGTAGAAAACCAGGCCCAAAGAGCGGTGGTAAAGGGAGTTAATTCCAGCTGGAGGCCGGTTACAAGTGGGGTTCGCCAGTGCTCAGTGCTGGGTCCAGCCCTGTTCAATGTCTTTATCAATGACCTGGATGAAGGCATTGAGTGGTCCCTTAGCAAGTCTGCAGATGACACTAAGCTGTGTGGAAGTGTTGATCTGGTGGAGGTTAGGGAGGCTCTGCAGAGGGATCTGAACAGGCTGGACCACTGGGCTGAGACAAATGGCATCAGGTTCAACAAGGTCAGATGCTGGGTCCTGCACTTGGGGCACAACAACCCTATGCAGAGCTACAGACTAGGGGAAGTCTGTCTAGAAAGCTGCCTGGAGAAGAAGGACCTGGGGGTGTTGGTTGACAGCCGACTGAATATGAGCCAGCAGTGTGCCCAGGTGGCCAAGAAGGCCAATAGCATTCTGGCTTGTATCAGAAACGGTGTGACCAACAGGTCCTGGGAGGTTATTCTCCCTCTGTACTCCACACTAGTGAGACCGCTCCTTGAATGCTGTGTTCAGTTCTGGGCCCCTCACCACAAGAAGGATGTTGAGGCTCTGGAGCAAGTCCAGAGAAGAGCAACAAAGCTGGTAGAGGGGCTGGAGAACAGGCCCCATGAGGAGTGGCTTAGAGAGCCAGGGTTTGTTTAGCCTGGAGTAGTCTGAGGGGAGACCTTATTGCTCTCTACAACTACCTGAAAGGAGGTTGTGGAGACCAGGGAGCTGGCCTCTTCTCCCAAGTGACAGGAGACAGGACAAGGGGGAATGGCCTTAAGCTCCACCAGGGGAGGTTCAGGCTGTATATCATTAAAAAAAAATAATCACAGAAGAAGCCATTGGACACTGAAACTGGCTGTCCAGGGATGTGGTTGAGTCACCATCACTGGAGGTATTTAAAAGATGGGTGAGTTAGGTGCTGAGGGGTATAGTTTAGTGATTGTTACGAATGGTCGGACTCGATGGTCCTCGGGGCCTCTTCCAACCTAGTGAACATAGTCATATCACTGCACTGAAGCACCTAGATATAGTTACTTCCCAGTGCAGATTCTCTGTAACCAGTAGTCCTATAAAAAACACAAACTAAAACAAACTCAGACCCTTCTCAATAAACTTGCAATCTACTAATCTCAAATTGATTTAAGGAAATGCATACTTTGTTCTTTTTCCTCATGTTTGGATAGCTGTTTTGATTTAAACACACTGGTAAGTTATTCACTTGGGATCAGTTTTAAAGAAAATAGTTGGTTTTATCTGGAGATAAATATTTGATTAGGCTTACAACTTATAACATACTATTTAAATAAGATCAGGTCACAGATGACAATTTGCCTAAATCTATGCAGCTGAGAGCTGCATTAAACAGAATAACCTTAACATTGTAGCCCTTAAAAACATTATTTATGATGATTTAATCTTTCCACAAATGTGTACAGAGAGAAAACAGGACTGCTATGCTTGGAAACTAAAACTACTAACGCAAACACTGTAGTCAAGAGTAATTTTCTGAACACCCATATTACTTCTGAAAAACAAAATACTTCTGCTGTGTGGATAAAGATACGCAGAAGGTGGTGAGCAAATGCTTTCCAAATACTACATAAATACAGATGATAAACTCCAGATCATACAGTACTTAATCCCAACTGACCAATACTTTGTTTAACATCATACAGATAATAGACACATACTGATATACAGTTGCATTTGGAGCAACTGACAGTGACATCCCTTCATGTGAGAACATGCTCTCAGTAAACAAATTATTCAAGGGTAGAATTCATATCTTATGATACATCAGCTGTAGCTACTTTAATTGTTGTCGTTATCAAAACTCATGAATAAAAGCAATGCCAACATAGACAACAGTAAGATTCAGGACTGTTTATCAAAAAATGCCTTCATTATTAAAATTAGAGAATTTTGTACACTTGTTAGCATCGGCGTGACAAACACATAATACTATGGGAAGGGTTATATGCGGTGCTTTACTGTGAGGCCCCGGGAACCGGGGGACAGTCAGTACCCAAATCTGGTTCTGATGACTGTTAAATGCAACCCAATTTATCCTCGTGAGGTTTCGCAATCTAATGTATATTCAACAAGTTACATCATTGCCTAATGCATATGTATGTTTCAATGACTTCATCAGCAAGTTTTTATCAGTGCTTACTGCACTTGCATGCCTCCTTTAGCAACAAGCAGTTTGTTGTATTAAACTTATGCTTTCCCATGAGAAACAGCTATGTGAGTATTCTAGCTCACAGCTCAACAGACTACAAAGCAACAAATCAAAGTCTACCAAAGAAAAGTTACCAGTGAGAAACAAGAGAAGCATTACAGCAGAACAATCGCTTAATGTTGTAAAATAAACTTTGAGCCTGTAAAAGCCTTTGTATTCGTGGTGTTGTTAGCATTCCTAAGTAATTAACACTTCTTTCTACACCACTAGGTTTTAAGATTTCTTGTAACTTTAAAACTACTACATCCATTTAAATCACTTCTTTTCTTGATTTGCAACTAATTCAAACTACTGTATATAATAAAGTTTTAGATTCTTGCTCCAATGCACTGACACTCAACCAACTGCTAAAGATTGGCACGATTCAGACGTTAGTTCCCAACATCTGCACATGAATACGTATTAAGTGTTCATTTCATTAGAAGTTACAGTGATTTCAACTACAACATATAGAGCACTATTTATAGAAAGACTATGGAAGTGACTCCACAGGATTCCTGTACCAGATACAATGCCTCCATCAGAACATACACTGAACATCTAGATATTCTGTAGCACATCGCTTATAATCAAGGTTTCAATTTCTTAAATCAGGACAGAGCCAGAGACACTGGCAGTTGCTAACATGAAAGACTAAGATTAGTGAATCTGTCTGAAGGCAACAACTTCCATTCAGTTTCCAGGAAAGTTGTAATCTGACCTACAATCATTGCCTAAAAAACTGAATTTACATGATTCAAGTTGTGGCTTGATTCCCTCTCTCGGTACTTTGAGAGCATACAGTGAGCACTGTCGTGACATACTCTTCACAGGAAGTCTGCACCTAAGCTTTCAGACCGTCTCACACATACAGTTCGTATGACTAAGTTTCTGCTGGGCTGTAATATTGCATCCCCTAAGATTTTTCTGAAAAGTTTCCTGTTTATTACTATTTCAGAGACCTACATTTGGAAGCACTGTTAATTATATCACTGTTGTCCCTCTGTAATGACTTAGCCACATCCTTGCATAGTCCTTCAGCTCCCACCAGGATTTTCCTGATACTTCTTCCATACTAGTCTGAGATCAGAACAACTTGGAGCACATGGAACCCTCCTTCCACAACAGTGAACTTCCGTAGATCAAGGTGCAGTGGACAGCATCTAAATCAAGGAGTCCTCTCTCCTGCATGCTACTTCCAGCACTCTTCCCACATGAGGAACTCAATGGTTTAAAAAGTAAAATAGTAGAGAATGTGCAATTATATTTTAAGACTATGTCATAGCACAAAGTTGTTAAGCGAGAGAAAAAGGAAAAATATTAAGCCAGGTGACTGAGTTGAATCATGAAGAAAATGAACTCCATAAAACTGTGGAGGGGATTTGGCGGACAGGGTGTGCCAGGTGTCTAGTAAATAAGACATCACTTTGGAAATTATAATAGCACCAAAGGCAACTACCTTGGCATTATATCAAATTGCCCTGGCCACAGAGACATTCTCATTTTTTTGAGAAAAATCCTAACTGCCATTAGACACAGGTGATGCATAACAGCTGACACTACAAACTGTGTTGACAACCTACTGCCTAAACTAAGATACATTTTAGCATTTATTTATACAATGTAAGATGGTAGAGAACGTTATAAACAGCATGTCACCCAAAATTTCAATCTCAACTATCTTTTAAATGTAAGCAAGTAGAATGTATGCAGGAAAAGAAGAGGAAGGCAATACAAAGAACAAGACTGGCAAACTACAAACCTACACTGAGCTTTCAATAACTAACTAGATATGGAAATTCTTTATAATCTACTGCATAATTAATCTAAAATAGAGATATTGCATAGGAATTACACAATGGAAAAGCTTCTTTAGCAAAAAGCAAGCAGAAAAATTATCTTTTCTTGATAGGTTTCTTAATCATACAATCATGTCATCAGACAAACATATTTGGCTTTATATAAATGTATAAGATGATTAAGTTCAATTTTCATCTGAATTTTTAAAAGCTCTTACAGATTTTTAGTTGCTAAACACATTCCACTACAAAACCCCTTTTAACTGTAATCACTGATCTAAAGCCAGACATACTCAACTTTATTTTGCAAATCACATTATATAAAGCAAGGATAAGCCTAATTTATGGTGAAAAAAACACATTAGATTGATAACTGCTTTTAGGTAACAAGCTCAAAAATTATCCCGAAGCTAATGCTAATCATAGCATTATGTTTAAACATCTCTGAAAAGTCTCAAGCAAAGTAAATTCTAGATGCTGCCTACAAGAAATAGAGGACTCCATATGACCTTTCAATATTGTGTGTGTTTCACTACGGATCCTATGGTCAACCTGAATTCAGCAATGCAAAGACTAAAAGACAGTTTTATGAAATGCCATATACCGTCACTCTTCCCCAAGATCTCACCACTGAAGTAAACAATGACCACTAGTCCTTGTCATTAGTCAAATAAGAAAGATCCTGTAATATTCATATGGATCTGGAAGGATGTTTTCAGATTCTACTAACCCTAGATAAAACCACTTCCTTCCTCATCTTCTGCACTGTAAGTACCTCTTGGGAATCAGCAAGAATCGCTTGTCCTGCCACAACTCTTGCATTCCACATAGAACTTCTCTACAACTTGTATCTCACAACACAATTTTAAGCAAACCCACCTGCACCGAAATGAAGTGCAACATCCGCAGTCAGGCACAGGCACCAAGCTTTACCTTACTTTGATAACCAATGGCTATCTAACATCTCTCACTAAAACAATGGATTAACCCTGCAATGAATTAAGAGACCAAGGTATCAGCAAGGTGAACTATAGCTTGTTTTGATCTTTTTAAATGGGTGAAAACTATATTTACATAAATTTCTAACTATTTACAGTTCTCACTGTTCATATTCTTACCTAAATTTATCTTCCTGAAACATCATCCTGACTCTAGTGATCATTTTTCAATCAGTAAGTGGTCTCCCCTCCACTCTTCCCCTAAAATTTCCTATTTGAAACCATTAATCAGTTCCTGTGCCTGCCCTATCTTTACTTTTTCTTTACCTTGCATTTTGCACACTGCAACAGATCAGTATTACTGGTTTTGCTCTAAAGCCGTAAAAATTATTCTTTACTAACAATGTGCTTGCTTACAAATCTTTAGCTGATTAACATATATGTGTTGATAACTGCTAAAAATTATTTTGGTTTGAAAGGTACTTTATATTTGATGTTTCTGTAGAATTAAATTATTACAACTTTACCAATTAGTGGCCATGTTTCAAAATTAGGTTTTTTATAACTGGCCTTGTAAAACAGATCAGAATCCCAAGGACACCCTGGTATATCAAATCTATACCACTACCAGAAATAACCACACTAAATATAAAGCTGCATATTCTTTGTGGCTGAAAAAAAAAGCATCTGTGAACAACGTACTTACAGCAAGAAACATCAGCTTTGGGAACACAAAGAAAGACAGATGTCAGAACTGCAATTTTGAAAATTCAACTCCCATAGTAAAATGGGCAGTGACTCATATTATACTGAAAGGGCTGGAATTACAGCATAAGTTCTGCATGGTAAGCTTGTGAAAGCATTCTTCTTTCCTGTATCACACATGAAGTTGTCTCTTTCGATACAACCACTCTGAGTAAGACTTCTAAGATTAAGGGACTTTCAGCCAGTTCCTTTTGTATATTTCTCATCTTGTCCAACTTCTTTTCCCCTCACAGCTACTACATCATCTGTGAAACATATCAGTAACACACATTTCATAAATACTTTTTTGCTTTCTTTCTGGATACTTGCCAGCAGCACAATGTCTAGCCTTGGCATTTACTATAAATTCTATATTTCTCCTCTTTCATTTTTTTAAAAAATCTCCCCATACAAATCAGAAAACTTTGCACTTTTTACTGGGAAGTCTATACTCCATCTGCTTACAGTGTTAGAATTCTGGAGGCTTCACTTGTAGAATAACTAAATCTACTGGGAAAAAAAAAGAGACAAACAATACATTTTGGCTATAATTTTAATATTTAAATAGCCAAGTAAGGCAAGACCGCTTCAAGTTTATATACCAGGTCCTCAATTCAGAGACCTATTTCAAATCAAAATGATTTCTAGCAACCATTTATTTAAAAAAAACAGAGTTCATGAGCCAATTCCATAAGAAGTTGCATGCCTCTCATTGCATTCTCTTACCACAACAAGTTGTTAATACACTAAAACTGTTCATTTTTTTTATGGTACACAGAACTGGGAAAAATGTAGCACTGCTTTCATTTTTAATTAAAAGTTCAATAGTCACTACAATACCTCTGTTCTCTCACAATTCAGTTATTCACTAGATTGTCTATCCAATGGAATAACATTCAGTTCACATTACTGTGCCCAATTTCCTTCCAAGAAGTTCTTTAAGGTCTTCCTACATCAGGCTCTCACTTTTCTGGAAGCAACACAGCATTTAAATATACATGTAATTTGAGAGATTTCTGTGGCTCTTCCTTTGTCCCATTTCAATGATTTATCAGGAACACCATTTAGGATTAAAAAATAATAAAAATAAAAGATAAAACTGAAAAGACAAGTCTTAGCAAAACACCTGTGATAACAAACCAGAATGGTCGAGTAAAAGACAAGAGCTTTTACTGTGCCTACTGGTTCCCCACCAATAAATTACTGGTTCTAGCCGGAAGGGACCTTAAAGATCTAGATCTAATCTATATCTTCTCCCTTCCAATTTAAAGCCATTCCCCTCATCCTATCACCACATGCCCTTGTAGAAAGTCTCTCCTCAACTTTCCTGAAGGCCACCTTTGGGTATTGGAAAGCTGCTATAAAGTTTTCATGGAGCCTTCTCTCCTCCAAGTGGAACCAACCCAACTCTCTTGGACTGTCCTCATAGCAGAGGTGCTCCAGCCCTCTGATAATCTCCTCTGCCTCCTCTGGACCAGTTACAACAGTTCCAAATCCTTCTTATGTTGGGTATCTTAGAGTTAACATTCTGGGGTGGGGTCTCACAAGCAGAGTAGAGGGTAAGAATTACTTCCCTTGCCCAGTTGTGCAACCCTTGCTTTCCCTTCTGAGGACTAAGATGGCAGAAGCTTCCACAAAGTCAGTAGGTGAGAGCAGTTAAAACAGTGTCTTTTATCTGAACTCTACGATCATCTCACATTTCAGTACAAACACACAAAGCTAAGGAGACTTCCATTTACAGCAGCCATCAGCACATTAAAGTGCAAAGCTAGAAAGCAAGAGCATTCCTTTAGGGATCAAAACATCCTGTTGTAACTGCCACAGGCAATTAAATTTCACCTAGTAAAGCTAAAAGAAAAACTTCTGTTTCAATTTAAGCATTTCAAAACATACATATAGCATTGCTCCCAAACAGTGGTTTGTTCAAATTAATGGTCTTAATTGCCAAAATCATCTGCCTCACTGCCAAAGTGAGTTATTAAGCATCTGGTTTACTGATTGATGCCTATTATGTATCTCCCTCCAAAGGAACACAGGGATTACTTACTATCTGCTGTTTTCCAGTATAGCAAAAGCATTTCTTATTTCTGTTTCTGATAAGTACTGAGTCTCTTAAGTGCCAATATTTTACTTATTTTTATGGACCTTTTAAACAGTCACTCAGTTTCTCAACAAATTTGTGTGCAAGTAGACATCATGGTCATGGCTATATTTTAGAATGTAACTTCATTAAGACATAGACAAAGCAAAAATCACCATTTGTATTTCACCTCACTTTCTCTGCCAGTACTATGTCATTCATCTTCTCTTGCCAAGATGCAGGCACAACAATGCAAATGCAGTTCAGACTCACAGATGTCACAGCAGGCAGCCTCCTTAGAGAACCATTATTTCAGACATCAGTGACTGGTAAGGCCTCAGGACCGTGATTAGATAAACACTATTACAACCAGAAACATCAGAATATATCACAGTCACCTATACAGGAGTGAAGTTAGCAGTAGCATCTGGAGGACACTAAAGAAAAAAGATAGATTGCATAAATGTAGCTCATGCACCCGATCCAGCTGAGACTACTGGAGCAGGAACATGTATCTTTCCAGTGTTGACAGGTTCCATCTGCAGTAGCCCACCTGTTTCATTTAATGCCACTTAGATAATGCTGACAGAAACAGAAACTGTATTTTGAGACAAAGAAGCAGTGCATTAAATGTAATTACAATTCCCTAGCTTCTAATGTCAAGTGTGCCATAACACATATGTCAGAAACAAAGTCACTACATATCAGGTGCACTGAATATCAGAAAATTACCATCAAGAAAATCTGCTATTCCATTATACCATAAAACCAGTACCACTTTCCTGCTTAAAAAACAACAGAAACACTTTGGACTATACACTTCAAATTTTTATGACAGAACACAAAGATATCACAACCAAACAGCATGAAACACAGGCCACTCAGGAGACTTCAAATAAAAACTCCCTCACAGAAGCAGCTACCAGAATCCATTTCGCCTTTGCTATGTTGGACCCTAATAAACTGCATTCAAGCAAATCAGATGCATGTAGCTTTTACAGAAATGGCAACTGGCATCCTGTGACAGAGGATTTAAAGGATTTTAACAGCAGTGGGATATTGTTAGTACTGGAGAGGTATGAGTGTTCACTGAGTCTACATGGCTGCAGCAGTGTTGTTTCACCTCTCCCTCCGCTATTCCGTGACCTTTTTCACAACAGTCTTGTAAATGGTAAAAGATACTGGGTTTGGAAGGAAGACGTTTCTCAGACTAAAAATCTCAGAAGAGTTATTCCATGGTTGTTGTTTAAGTCTTACTGTATATTAAACAGAAGAATAACTGATGGGTAAAAATAATTGCTGATACGGGGAACTTCTAAATAATTTTGCTCACAGAGTTGCTTCACCTTGTATTAACACCTGACTCCAGTTTACTCCCATGGAATTCTAATGATACAAGCACAGATCTTCTGCCTAAAACTTTAACCCTTAAAGAAATTCCAAAAGAGATGTCAAACTGGAATAGCAGCTTATTATTATTATTATTTTCTGATACCAACTGAATTTTGTGTTTTATAATGCATGGAGTTCCTTTATTATGCTAAGTATGCAGCCTTGAGTAGGTGAGGAACTGTTCTCCATGCATCCTCTTAACTGCAGTCAATAGCTCTACTTCCTGATACAACAACATAGGGTTTTTAAGAACACTGCACACTGGGCAAGCCCTGTTGGGACACTTAAGTCCCTGACAATACATGTCCACAAAATTCGGGTTACTAAAGCACTCCTGAAACTGCGATTCTGTCTTCCCTGTACAAAACTCAAAAGCATATCCCACCCTTTATTTCAACAAAGACTGAGAAACTTTAGCAGTGAAACAAAACAATTTTAATTCTAAAAGGGGAGGCAAGATGTTTGGGAGACTCCAGCATCAAATTTAAGTAACCTTACCCACTGAAGTTTGAGGAAGTTACTTAGTAATTACTCTGATAAGAGAAGACCAGTAAACAGATATTTTCAGGTTCCCGCTGTTATTCCCATAAGGAGAGATTGTTGATAAGCAGCAGAAATACAGCACTAAGAGGTGTCTCTTCTAGATGTGACCAAAAATCAGACAGCACGTCAGTGTCAGTATATAAAAAAAATATAATGTAGCTTATATTTTTACATATATTTTATATATATATATCATATATATACATAATATATATAACCAAGTTAGCATGATTACTTGAAGGACAAGTATAATTTTGTAGCTTCTTCTGGTTCTTCTTTATATACTTGGATTGAAAACAAAATGAGATACCTTCCTTTTCCCCCTCCATCCTTACCTCTATGGTTTCAGACAACAAAACTGTGATCAGTGTCAATGTTGTACAGCAGTAATCTTGTCCTGCAAGAGTCTACACCTTTGCTACCTGGGCTGCAGTTGTCCCATACAGTATTTCAAGTCATCCACCACTCCTTTGCTGTAGGCCTGTCTAGTAAAGCTCGCCATGGAGCTCTATCAGCACCTTTACCAAGCTCTCCTTGACTCCAGTCCATCCTACCCCACTAGTTTTCTCACCAAGCTCTCTCCCAGTCTGAACACAGCATGAAGTCATTTAATTAAAGAGTCCAGCTAATTTAGAATTAGCACCCTTTATTTCACATGGCTGAAAACATCAGTAAATCAGTCCACAGTTCACACCTGACATAGTCTATGAGTGTCATCTTTATTTTCAGGCTCCTTTTGACAACCTACTCAACCATCTATAAATAATAGATCTTCAGCCACTGCTGCCACTACAGAGTGTTTTACTGTAATAATAGCAGTGAAAAGAAAAACTAGCAGGCAGCCTAAGAAATTAACTGACTTGTCATTTATATTTACCTACCACTACAACATTATCGGATAACCACAGAAAGGACAGCACAGTTAATACTGAGCTTAAAAAAATTACTATAATGTCAAGTATGTTGTTAGCCTTCTTAGTCTTCCTTGTAGTGAGGGGCCACAAACTGAATACAGTATTCGAGGTGCACCACCAGTGCCGCGTGCAGGGGGAGAATGAGTTTCCTGGTCCTGCTGATCACACCATTTCTGATAAAAACCAAGATGCTATTGGCCTTCTTGGTCACCTGAATATATTTGGTTCATGTTCAGTCAGATGTCGACCAAAACCCCTAAGTCCTTCTCTGCCAGGCAGCTTTCAAGCCATTCTTCCCCAAGCCTGCAGCACTACAGAGGGGGTTTGTGTCCGAAGTGCAGGACTCTGCACTTGTCCTTGTCAAACCATATCCCACTGGCCTCAGGCCATCGATCCAGCCTGTTCAGATCCCTCTGTAGAGCCCTCCAGCTGATCCGACACTTCCTCCCAGTTTAGTGTCACCCACAAACTTGCTAAGGATGCACTCAATCCCCTCATTCAGGTTCTTGATAAAGATATTGAACAGGACTGGAACCAGCACCAATCCCTGGGGAATAACACTTGTGACCAGCCTGCAACTGGATTTAACTCCATTTGCCACTACTCTCTAGGTCCGGCCATCCAGCCAGTTTTTAACCCAGCAGAGGGTACACCTGTCCAGGCCAGTGATAGCCAGTTTCTCAATTAGGATACTGTGAGAAAGTGTCAAAGGCTTCACTAAAGTCTAGGTACACTACATCCACAGCCTTTCCCCAACCCATCAAGTGGGTGACCTTGTCATAGAAGGTAATCAGTTTAGTTTGGCAGGACCTGCCTTTCATAAATCCATGCTGAGTGGGTCTGATCATCCAGTTGCCCAGTGTGTGCTGTGATGACCTGCTCCATGACCTTCTCTGTCACTGAGGTCACACTGATATGCCTGTTAGTTTCCTGGATCCTCTCTCCAGCCCTTGTTATAAATGGGTGTGACATTTACAGTCCAATGGAGCTTCCTCAGTCAGCCAGGACTGCTGGTAGATGATGGAAAGAGGATTGGCAAGCACCGCCACCAGCGCCCTTAATACCCTTGGGTGAATCCCATCCAGCCCCATAGACATACAAATATCTAATTTACCTAGCAGTTCTCTAACCATTTCGTCTTAGATCGAGGGAGCTTTCTTCTGCTCTTCCTCCCCATCTACTGGCTTGTGAGGCTGAGTACTCCAGGAGCAGCATACATTACTATTAAAGACTGAGGGAAAGAAAGCATCAACATCTCAACCTTATCCTCATCATTTGCCATTTTTGTTCCCCCTGCATCCAGTAAAGGATGGAGATTCTCCTTGGCTCTTGTTTTATTACTGATATCCTTGTATAAATAATGAATTAGTTCATGGCAATAACCAAGAATAGTCAATAAGATACTGTCAACTGACTAGGGATTTTCCAATCTGAGGAATGTCTCCTTGAACTCCAAACATCCTATACCTCTGAAAGGTTCTATGCAATGAAATATATTGATTGGTATCTAGTATTTTGATTTGAAGAAATCTGAAGTCTCTTTATAACGCAGACAAATACTTTGCTCAATAATAACTTTCTTTTTTTTGTCCCTCCCAAGACAGCTACTAGATTATACTACTCTAACACAAAGTAATAGTGATCATCTGGGTTAATATCTTTTTTTTGTCATGAGATCTCATGAGATCTCAGAAAGTAACCTATAAATAAGCTGCTACTTCACTGTAGGCATACTTACAGCCTTATATTCACTTGAACTCTTACAGAGATGGAATTTTTCCATAGAAGTAGGTAGAAGCGGACATGCCTGCTCAGAAAAAGTCTTTCCCCTCTTCTACTGCTAGTCAGTGTGTTTTTCCCATAGGTCTTACAGTGCAACAGGTCAAATGTCCCTCTTCCACAAGAGACACAGGGTGACCGATTCCCCATGCCGCTGTCTGTAAGGAGGGTAGCTTTTGAAAGTCTCAAAAATAAATCTGTTAAAAGTCATCCTACTCTTCCCTCATAACGTTCCAGGAAAAATCACAATGAAGGCTGGTGGGAAAACAGGGGCTTTACCAGAAAAATACCAAACCAAACAAACTTGGAGAACCAGCAGGAAAAACAGCTTGGGACTGTAAAAATCAGAATGCAGGCACACATAACTACATCCAGAGAAAATGTCAGCAATACTGAAACACTGCAGAAAACAAATGAAGACTATTTTCCAAACAATATTCATGCTTATTCAGCGCCTTACTAGACTCATAGGTAGTATCTGAAATATATTAAACATCTGCAGAAAGCACTGGGTATAAACAAATGCAGAATGAAACACTTAGTGTCAGAATTTTTAGCTGATATTCGGCTAACTCACTGCTTGGGAAAAGAAGTAGCCAGCATCTGTTTAATTTATAAAACCAGCGCAGCCTTGAAAAACCAAACCACGCTAACTAATGGTATGGCAACATAAAGTCCACTACCAGCACGAAACTACTTGCCTTATACCACTTCATTGCTTTACCGGGTAATAAAGTTTTGCATTAACTGCCTGGTAACAAAAATGTATCACAACACTGGCACAAAGGTAAGTCAAAGTCTGGAGGATCAGTTTACCAAAAGGTATAATTATGAAAACGCATATTACTTCCTCTTTGTATTGGGTTTGTTATCCCTCTAAAAATCAGAGACAAATTCTAATGAATGTTGTAAACTTGAATCAAGCAGAAATTACATACAGCACCATCTATCTGTTGCTCTAGCTCTTGCTTAAAACTACAGAGTATCACTACACCTTTATTTCATATGCAGAAAGGAAGGAAAAAGATATTGCCAAGGGTCACCATGAACTGGGTAAATACACTTCAGATTTCTACTTTTTTAAATGAAGATAAACCACTTTATTTTTGCATATAAGACAGGAATATATTTTTTATTTCTATATCCAGAGGAGACTAGCAATAATGTTGTACGCAATCTATTGTCTGTTCAACAGTTTATGTCCCATAAATCAATTAAAAGTTTCTAGAGTTCACAACTTCACACCACAGTCATACTAGATTTACACAAAAGGTATTGATACCTATATTTTCTTTCTGATGTCTCCTATAGAGTTCAGTTATTCGGTTATTTTATGAATGCCTATTGTGTTCACATGATCAACACAATTCTAATGATAAAATGACCAAAGCCCCCCTAGTTTTGGAATTAATCCAATTAAATCACACCAGTATATTCTGTCACTACCTGAACATTCTGAATAACTGTGTAGTCAACACCTTACTCCATATCTGGCATAAATTTAAACAGGCCCTTTGACAATGAGGGATATAAGCCATTGTTCCACAAGTTCTCCACAACATAAACATTTGAGGGGGGAAAAAAAATATTGCTTCCATATGCAGACACTCTAGTCTTGTCCCATGATTTGACAAGATCAGAAGTACCACATCACTAAGAAAACATTGCAAGGTTTTCTAAGTTGTCCTCATAACATCCAGACATAGTAAAAGGAGAAGTAGGAACACATTTTGTAAATTCATAATTAAGACCCAGAAAAACTTAAGATCCTCAGTCACAGAAGTACTGAACTTCTGTTGGGACTTTGGAAACTGTCTGATATCACCAAAAAGTGGAATGAAGAATTCAAAACAGATACTTGTACTGAACCAAATGGGCTAACTACTGAGTAACACTTTCTGGTTTATTGAATCAAAACTGTAACACAAGTTCATCCTACAAGAATAAAATGGATCTTCCTGGCTTCTATGGAAGTTTGAAAAAAATAGGTTTCTATTTCACCCAAATGCTTTACTAAGGCCAACTGCTAATCTGAAACATTCTAAAAAAAATACATAGAGTGCACATGTGTACTAAGATTTGAAAACATTTCTGTCCTGAAAAACATTTTTAAAAAATACGAATATTAAAATTTTTCTTAGAATAAAAATGAAAAAGTTGCATTCACAACTCATGTCAATACACGCTTGTAAGTCACAGAGTTGGAGTTTGACTTAACAAATCAATTGGTGAAGATGGTAACTGGTAAACACAGGAGTTTCAGACACACTAAAATAGACATAGGTATTGTCACGATGTTCCTGCTTAAAGAATAGAATCTCACAAAACCTATTTGTGCAGCCAATATATTTGAATACATTGCATTGTCATACAGAGAACAGTTATCAAAATCTATCCTTTGAGCAGAAGCAAGTACAGCACTTACCACTATCCCAAGCCATTTAAAGATTAGAATTTCCTGTATCTATGAAGCAGTAGTTTACGTGTGTGCTAGTGACTGAGTCTCACAGGTTCGTTCTACCAGAAAAATACAAATTTTAAAGTGGTTTTGGACTTTCTTGTTTATACAGATATTTTATCATTTATTGGCTATTCAATATAAAAACAGCTTCATCTTACTTCTCAAATTCCATCTCCAAATAATAACAGCTGCTCCAAGATTAAAAATCTTAAAGAGAGAGCTCTGAAACAGGATAAATTACACATTCGGATATTTTCCAGGAAGCCTTTCCTCAAGCAGTGTTTCAGATAGTATTCTCTTACCAAATCAGAGGTAAAATATGAAAATAAAAACTTTTCAACAGTTAAGAGTGTTGCCCATCAAATTAGACTACAAGTGTCTCTCATAGTGCATTATCCTACAGAAATGTAGCTTCACTCGACTATAGATTTTCATGTCAAAGCTCACCATCAGTACTCCATGACAATTTCTTTGAAAGCAACACACAAAGGCGCTCTGTCCCAGGTTGCTGTCAATTTGCTCCACAGAAAAATGAGGGACCAATATTTTAACACCTGCTTAGCTATGGCAATAAGCTGAAAAACGGCTTTTTTTTCACCCCATATTCCTAGGAATATACCATAACACAGAAACATTAAAAACTGATACACAGCAGGCTTTTCTTTGGAAGACTTTCTAAAAATACACGTACATATGTATTTGTCACTGATTTAAAACACCACAAGGGTTATTCCTTACTGTCCCAACACTTACTGTGCCTTAGAAGGTGGTCTAATAATGCTGTTCTGCTTTCCAATAAGGCTTCCTCCCAGTACCTTCTTTATATTCAAGAATTATAAATAAGAGTCACTTTTCAAATCAAAACATACATTCTTTTAGGCACAGTACAGTGAATAAATTGTGGAAAAGTTTTATTTATAACTAGAAAACAAAACTAAAATGCCTCCAAACATGGCCTTTGTTCCCCCATTAGTGCAATGTTGACCCCACAAAAGGGTCTGTAGGGTTTTTAACTTCAGAGTTCAGAGTCCTGCAAGCAGAGCACATGACACTGTACAACACTGCTACAAAACAAATCAGGATTCTGAACCACAATCAACAAGCATTAAAACCTAGATACATCCCAAGGAAGCTAGTTCAGACCCCTCCAATGAAAAGGGAGAATAAGGGAGGGGTCATAGGATTGTCAGCTCGTTGTTCAAAGCCAGCCCATAAAATAAGAAATGTCTGTTAGAGTCTTTATTGCCTTTTCTAACTAGACATGTAAGAAGCTGCTTCTCTGTTTGTGTTCCATGTTCTAAACAATGCAGTCATCTTCTGAGGAGAAACACAGACAACACAACACAACACAACAGTTCTTTTCTCCTTCCCTTTACATTCCATTTTAATTCTTGTAGCCACCAGCACACCAAGGGTTTCGTAACAAGTTAAGGATGATTAGATCTCTCCAGCTCCATTTGCTGTTTTGTTACAATCTGGCTGGTTGACACACACCATTAAACTGCTAAGAGAAAATCTGGCAAGAGAAATTTGATGATTATTCCTGAACCAAAGAATTTTAAAGAAAATGGTCTGTCACTGAAATGTATACATCTGAACTTCTGCTCCCCTTTTAAAATACATGCCAAATCACATTCCATAAACATTCCTGATTGTATCTTAAAAAGTTATTACACTCTAATGCCAAATGCAAATTACTGTGCCAGCAGAACAGAGACCTCCCACATGTCCAAAGTATTCTTTAGGCCTCCAGACTACAATGTGCTCTTGAGACCTAAAGCAACCACTAGAGATGCAATGGACAACAATTCACAGCCAAACAACTAAAAGTAACTACAGCCACACTTGGGGTGTTTTTGTGGGAGGAAAAGACTACACTTAATCCCCCCCTCATCCACAAAACAAGGTGTTTCCAGCATCCAATGGACAGGCACTGGACAAGGAACCTAACATCTTAACACGGTCCTTAAGCCTTCATTCCTCTCCTGGATGGAAAACTGGTTGGATGGCCGGATCCAAAGTGTGGTGGTAAACAGAGTTAATTCCAGGTGGAGGCTGGTTACAAGTGGGGTTCCCCAGGGTTCAGTGTCAGGTCTAGTCCTGCTTAAGATCTTTATCAATGATCTGAATGAAGGCATTGAGTGTACCCTTAGCAAGTTCACAGATGACACTAAGCTGGGAGGTAGTGTCAATCAGTTGGAGACTAGGGAGGCTCTCCAAAGGGATCTTAACAGTCTGGACTGTTGGGCATAGACCAATGGTATGAGGTTTAACACAGCCAAATGCCAGGTCCTGCGCTTGGGGCACAACAATCCTATGCAGTGCTACAGACTGGGAGAAGTCTGTCTAGAAAGCTGCCTGGAGGAGAAGGACCTGGGGGTGCTGGTTGACAACCGACTGAACATGAGCCAGCAGTGTGCCTAGGTGGCCAAGAAGGCCAATGGCATCTTGGCCTGTATCAGAATTGGCATGACCAGCAGGTCTAGGGAGGTTATTCTGCTCCTGTACTTGGCACTGGTTAGACCAAGTGCTGTGTTCAGTTCTGTGCTCCTCACGACAAGAAGGATGTTGAGGCTCTGGAGCATGTCCAGAGAAGAGCAATGAAGCTAGTGAAGGGGCTGGAGAACAAGTCTTACAAGGAATGGCTGAGGGAGCTGGGATTGTTTAGCCTAGAGAAAAGAAGGCTGAGGGGACACCTTATTGCTCGCTACAATTACCTGAAAGGAGGTTGTGGAGAGGAGGGAGCTGGCTTCATCTCCCAAGTAACATGGGACAGGACAAGGGGCAATAGCTTCCAGCTGCACCAATAGAGGCTCAGACTAGACATCAGAAAATCATTTTTCACAGAAAGGGTCATCAGACACATCTGCATCCCTGGAGGTATTTAAAAGGCGAGCAGACAAGGTGTTCAGGTTTAGTAGCATATAGGAATGGTTGGACTTTATGATCCAAGAGGTCATTTCTAATCTGGTGATTCTTTGACTCTTCATTGATAAATCTGAGAGGGAAAATCCTGCTGTCCTCCAGCCCTACACCTATCACAGCTGCAGTAACAGCCACTCCCCACATTTTACTACAATTGTAGGAGGAGCTCAAGGAACTGAAGAACTCATACACGGCTGCTCTAGAGAACCCTTCCCCTCTGGGAAGTGCAAACATCACCAAAAAGCTGGACCTAGGGGAAGAGGCAGCATTGGACTGGCCCTTTCTCACTTACGTCCTCTGTTTGATCCCAGCCTTCACCTCATCTACAATAAGCACCATTTCCTGACCAGTAGTGTCCTCTCTTTCTCACTGCAGAAAGAATGTCAATACCAGACCACTAAGTCGTTGGTTCCTCCATTACCATCCTATTTTAAAGAGTCCACCAGCTCTAGCACAAAGTGGACTCCTTCTTGCCAGGTGCATTCCTGGCAGGTCTGTGGCTCTAGCAGCAATGGCTTTGGGTACTTCATTCTTTAACTAGGGCATCTGATCAATCGGTATGTGCTTCCATTTCCCAATGACAGGTGGCTATCACGTGTATCCTGTGAATCTTGACTCAAATTGGAATGGGAAAATGGCTCAATCACTCCCCTTAATCCCAGACAAACTTATTTCCTGGAACCGTGCAGCAGTATCAGCAAATCTTAAGTGAAGAAAAAAAAGCTAGTAGGGTGTAGGGGTGATCCCCACTGTAATAAAGGAGGGGATGTTGTGCGATCTGCCTGATAATCACTGACAAGGAATCAAAGTTCAATCTAATCAGTGGGGTTTTTTTCTACCAAGAAGGACTACTTTACTTACAGAAAAACAGTTGTCTTTGAATTAATGACAAATTGTAAGATGAAAGTTATGTTAAATTATAAATTTATGTTATCCAAAATCACAGAGAGTGCATTAACTACAGGATTTTGACACAAAGTCCTGCTCTCAACCCTCTCCCAAGTTCAGTAGACTCACTCTACCTTAATTCAATAGTTTCCAAATAATTTATTTCTAAACTAAGTGGTGCTAATCTATGCTGCTTTAGAGGAATTACTACCTTGGTTCCAAAGACTCTTTAATTTTTTTCCAAAACAGATTAAAGTTGAGAATTTGAGTCTCCCATTGTCTGGTAGGTCTGCTAATGAACACAGATATGTGACCACAGCTATATGGTCACAGCAGAAAATTCAAGACTACGTCAGTCTTGTTTTCCCTGCATTTCTTCTGCATTTTGTGTGCTATGCTAATTAAGTCTGTTAGTTACTGACTACAGTACACTGGTTAGTAAAGTTATTTATGGTTTACTTTGTGAAAACTAAGCTAAATCTTCCCTAAACCTACAGGAAGAATATACAGTAACATCTAAAATGGTATTTAGGTGTACCAACACTTAATACGTTCATGGCATCAAAGGAATATTGCCCACTCCAGAATTCTGTTCAGTAAAAAAAAAAAAAAAAAAAAATCAGATGATCACATTTATTAAGCTAGTCAGTTATCTCATCCTCAATCATGTACACCAAAACATCCTAAAGGATGAACGTAAGTCATGTAAATCTAAAACTGCTGCAGTGAAGGCTTCTCTTGTAGGAAGAGTATCTAGATCTGTAGCAGAAAATAATTCAATCACAGAAACACAGAATCATAGAATCACCCACAGGATCATTAAGTCTAACCATTCCTACCAGTCTCTAAATCATGCCTCTCATTTCCTCATTCACCCGCCAAATGAGCCTTTCTGTGAAGAATTTTTTTCCTTATGTCTAGCCTAAATCTCCCCAGGTGGAGCTTGAGGCCATTCCCTCTTGTCCTGTCCCCTGGCACTTGGGAGAAGAGGCCAGCTCCCTCTTCTCCACAACATCCCTTCAGGTAGTTGTAGAGAACAATGAGGTCTCCTCTCAGCCATTCCTCATAAGGCCTGTTCTCCAGCCCCTTCACCAGTTTCATTGCTCTTCTCTGGACTCGTTCCAGAGCCTCAACATCCTTCGTGTGGTGAGGGGCACAGAACTGAACACAGCATTCAAGAAGCCGTCTCACCAGTGCTGAGTACAGAGGGAGAATAACCTCCCTAGACCTGCTGGTCATGCCAATTCTGATACAGGCCAAGATGCCATTGGCCTTCTTGGCCACCTGGGCACACTGCTGGCTCATGTTCAGCTTTCCAGCCAGGCTTCTCTCAGTCTTTTTTATTCCATACAACCTCCACTGTTTCTGAAGGCAGGACAGATGAGGAGAAGCAAATGAAATCTTCCATTAACCCCACAGGTGGGGTTAAAGATGCCAAAGCTGAGCTTCAGATGAATGCCACTGATAGCATATCAGTCTAGCACTATGGAACTTTAAGATCACATTGGCAGACCAGGCTTTGTTCATTAAATAAACAAACAATTCACAAGGCAGTTTTTCATCAGAAATTTGGCATGCTAGTAAGAGTAATCTGTGAATAAAGATATAAACGGGTTTTCTATTCATCCCCTTTCTTCATTCCCAATAAACAAGACACTGTAAGAGTATGCACTCTAGTAACTACACAGATCTATCAATTTTCACAATGCAAGTACTAAAATTTGGGTGTTTATTCCTAGGTAGAAAAGCAAAGGGAAAAAATTGACAAATGAGTGAAGCTCATACAGACTCTTTTATACAAAGGCTGACTGTCCCATGTGACAAGCACAAAGAGAAAGGGCCCATTTATATTTCTCTAACCAACACAGCTGAAATGTATCTTTCAGAGCCTGATGCGAAGTTCAGAAGACTTTCAATACACTGCTCATTCTGCAGAACTCCTATTTCTGGGCTCTTTCTTACATCTCCCAGTTTATACAACAGACGAACTTAATCTGATGCTAGAGAATAACAGACCAAGTGCTGAAGACAGAATGAATACTGCCTTGAAAGACCATGTCTTTGTAGAAAAGAATTCACAGTCTGAAATTTAAATCAGTAACTCAAATCATAGCACATCTTAACCACAGCGCCCTACTAATTTCAAAATCTTTCTAAGCAGGCCACTGATACAGTACGCAAGAACTTGAATGGAAATGAAACAAGCTGTACAAGTACAATAGAAGTTCAGAAGTCTAAGCTTTTAAGCACTAGGCTTTCCAAAGAAACTGCCACAGTAAAGCTAGATTTCTGTTCTCTCTCGAAGTATGAATGTCAAAGTCCCTCTCAATAGATATAATATCTAAAGCACTGACAACTACATCTGTACATTCTGTGATCGTCACTGTGAGCAGTGAAATAAAAATAAAGCAACAGATAAAATAAGCAGTATGTGAAAGATAAAGAATATGCAAGGTGAAAAATCAAATGGAAGAATCATGAATTAGTAACAAAAGGTGACATAAGTCAAAATATGTACTGGTTGGAAAGATCTTAAGCACAACGGTCTAGAGAAAAGATTAGCTTACTCTATTCAACAGTTGTTATAGTTTCATCTACCCTGCAGTGACAACTGAAGGCATTCAGATGGCAAAAAGACTTCCTCCTGTGAATACAGCACACTAAAACTCCATATTCATATTTCTGATGTAGCAACAAACGCCAATTAACTCTATCTATATCAAGTAATCAATATAACTGATCACCTAATAGTATTAATAAGCATGCATACGTGATCAAGTGTAGATACTCAGTAAACTTAGCGCAGATGACACCAGATGACCTGGTTGAACCAGGTCTAGTCGTCCTCCTGTCTGACACTGGACTGCAAAAGGTATCTATCAAAAGGCTCAGAAATCATAATCATTGGATCAAACTTTTTGTAACTCATAACATGATTTCAAAATCTTCTATCCATGCTTGCATGTATTACTAATAGAATCATAGAATCACCAGGTTGGAAGAGACCCACAGGATCGAGTCCAACCATTCCTATCAAACACTAAACCATGTCCCTCAGGACCTCATCTACCTGTGCCTTAAACACCTCCAGGGAAGGTGAACCAACCATCTACCTGGACAGCCTGTTCCAATGCCCAATGACCCTTTCTGTGGAAAACTTCCTCCTAAGCTCTAGCCTAAATCTCCCCTGGCGGAGCTTGAGGTTCTTGTCCTGTCCCCTGTCACTTGGGAGAAGAGGCCAGCTCCCTCCTCTCTACAACCACCTTTCAGGTAGTTGTAGAGAGCAGTGAGGTGTCCCCTCAGCCTCCTCTTCTCCAGGCTAAATAAACCCTAGCTCTCTAAGCCACTCCTCATAGGGTCTGTTCTCCATCCCCTTCACCAGCTTCGTTGCTCTTCTCTGGACTCGTTCCAGAGCCTCAACATCCTTCTTGTGGTGAGGGGCACAGAACTGAACACAGCATTCAAGGAGCGGTCTCCCCAGTGCCGAGTACAAAGGGAGAAAAACCTCCCAGGACCTGCTGGTCACACTGTTTCTGATACAAGCCAGAATGCCATTAGCCTTCTTGGCCACCGGGGTACACTGCTGGCTCATGTTCAGTCGGTTGTCCACCAACACCCCCAGGTCCTTCTCCTCCAGGAAGCTTTCCAGCCAGACCTCTCCTAGTCTGTAGCACTGCATAGGGTTGTTGTGCCCCAAGTGCAGGACCCAGCATTTGGCCATGTTAAACCTCATGCCATTGGACTCTGCCCAGCGGTCCAGCCTGTTCAGATCCCTTGGCAGAGACTCCCTACCCTCCAGCAGATCAACACTTCCACCCAGCTTAGTGTCATCTGCAAACATGCTAAGGGTATACTCGATGACTTCATTCAGGTCATTGATAAAGACACTGAACAAGGCTTGACCCAGCACTGAGCCCTGGGGAACCCCACTTGTTACTGGCCTCCAGCTGGATTTAACTCCATTTACTACCACTCTTTCGGTCCGGTCATCCAACCAGTTTTCCACCCAGGAGAGCGTGCACCTGTCCAGGCCAGAGGCTGACAGTTTCTGTAGCAGAATGCTGTGAGAAACTGTGTCAAAGGCTTTGCTGAAGTCCAGGAAGCCCACATCCACAGTCTTTCCCTCATCCAGCATACTTTGTATGCATACTCCATAATACTTTGGACATAAGATTTATCTAGTCTAAAATTTAGTCAGACATAAACAAAGAGGTGATTTGTAGTAGAGATGATCCTTTGTATTTAAACTTTCAGAGGAAAAATTTGCCAGTGCCAAGGACTAACTGACTCACAAGGGTTGAATGCCTGTAAAAATTCTGGTGAGTGACAGGTTCTCTGGGACAGATATCCACTGCAGCTCTCCCAGGAATTTAACAGGCTCTTATGAGCTTTTCCTACAAATCACTGAAATGCCTTTTTGAAACAATTTAAACATGGCTAGTATAGGGGCTTTGCATACATCCGTCATCTCAACCAAATGCACAAGCAATCTCTTTGCCCAAATATTAGATTAAAAGAATAGTTTATAATAAGCAGAGCTATTTATTTGATGGTATCAAATGTGGTGAAATAAAACATAAAAGGCAATTTTCAGTGGACTGAAGAGGTCAATATTGGAAAAAAACAAATTCAGCATCCACAGACATGTGAAACTAAATGCTTTCCACTGCAAAAAGTGGCTTCCTCACCACAGAAATCTGTGGGCACAAAATAGATCAGCAGTCCCTCTCCTGTAGACTTACGCACCTGGGATGAGTGTCACAGATCATTTTTCAGACTTGTCACAGCCGTTTGTGGACAATGCCACCTGAACTCACATCTGAAGAAAGCTGTTCACCTTTTGGCCCACTATGCATTTCTGGGATCCAGCTAGTGAAGTCATACAGAGACATAATATTGATAATTACTTGCTAATCATGTCTTGGCTTCTGGTTGAATACCACCAGAAATACTTCATTTACGCTTTACATCACACTAGTCATTCATTGTTACAATTACAAAAATTAATGCAGACAATTCCAGAAGACTGCCTATAACTGGCAGACTTGAAAACAACCCCCTTTTATATCTGCAATTTAAACAGATCATTCCACAATCACCAAGATATTCAGAGTTGATGAGTAAAGGAGAAAAGTCATGAATTTGAGAGAAATAAAAAGTGAAATATTTTGGTGCATAAATATCCATCATAGCTTAATTCAAAGCTATCACATTCTTCCCATTGTAAAGTAGTGAGATCCAGAGCCCATTCACAAGCATAGAATTTCTCCACTGATTTTTATAGACAATAATCAGGGAATTAATTTTCTTGACAATGGCACGACATTTCAAAGCTGCCTTTTACCACAGAGCTGCCTGTATTTGAAGAACAAAGAGACTGTATAATTTTTTCATGTATGTACTCAGGCAATCAGAAAACATTCCAAAATATTTAAGAATGAATAAGGTAAGTTTTAGGTAAGTATAAGTATGATTTTATATCCAGGCTTGTTCATGCTTAAGAGTTCTAAAACTTGAATGTGCTGAACATAAAAAAGGTAAAATATTTACATCCCTGTTGACAATGACCTTGTGTTAAATTAAGTAACAATGGAATAGCTGATGTTCCTATCAACATGGTTTAGGACAGGATATACTACCAAATATAGTAGCCCTTTTTTTACTGGGCCACAACTAATGATCACTGACGCATCCTGTACTTCATGACTCCATTAACACTGCCTTGTGATCAACATCAATTAGCAGAAAGCAACAATATAAACATTTATAGAGCAGACATAACACACTAGCATAACCACTAATGCGTGTAATTGCTAATACTGAGCTGTATGCTGAAATTCCATCTCTCTTTACATTTAACTTCTACAGTCTAGGCAAATCAGACAACTGTACAGCTCATGTTTTTCCAAAACTGCTTACTGAACAGAAAACTGGAATCAGATGCTAGTTTTTTTAGAATACAGTAAAAAAATAAAAAAAGGTGGTCTATTGCCCCAACTTGTGAAAGAGCTTCCAACAAATGCCAATTACAAGCACAACTAGGGGATTAAATCTAACATCAGATGTTAATGTATTTACTTTAATGTATTAACTCGAAGACTGGGTATTTTTTTAATAAGCTAGTCATGGATGTTGAACAAAAAACAGATGATCCAGAACCAACGATTGTGCAGAAATATTTGCAGTCAAATTCCATTAATAATTTAATCCCTACGTCTTTTTTAAAAAGTCACAAATGAGCCTAGCTTTCCAATAAGAATTATGTCTGTGACTGTCAAATCCTTCAACCATATAAACAGTAACAAGTTCGGAGCAAGAATTTACTATTTATACCAATCAGAATAGGCTTCTGCAAAGTTCTTACATGTCTGGTATTTACCAATACCACCTCTGACAGAAGCTGTTGTTAATCAAATGTAAGAGAAATCTGCAGGGATTGTACAACAGGAAGACAGAAGGAATTCCCCCATTAGACAGTCATGTTGCCTCTTCCTCAAACAGCAGAAAACAGAGCAATCAGAAGTGGATGCTTCAGCTGACAACTCCATTTTTGAAACAAGGCAAGCCTGGCCAACAGTACAGTCTAGACGAAGAAGAGGACTTGCAGTATTTCTGACAACTGACTTGGAAGTCCTCTGTCACATTAACACAGTTTAGGTCCTCATCCCCTTAAAAATCCAAATGATTGGTTATGCTACTCTCCCAAATTACAGACAAAGTAGTATATGCAAAGTTTGAGCAGTGTAAATAATCACTTAGAAGTTGTAAAATGGCAAAAGAATGCTGTCTATGTGGTCATAATTGGGATTCCTTACACGTAGGTATAATGATAGTTCCTGATTTTGTAATGAAGGGTTTCTTCTACAGCCTACTGCCTTGTCCAGTACACAAGATGGATGCTATCCACTAAATGGACAACTTGTCCGATGGTCTACTGCAAAGCCTAGTGCATTATTCACTGCAAACTCCTAAAAGCAGAGTCTGAAGATAGACAAGGCTCACAAGAAAAAGCTCTATGGCAGCTATCACCAGAGCAATTCACGGCCTATAAACTCCAATGTATTTCAAAACTCAGTTTCAAATATAGCGTTGACCTTGTTTTACATTTAGTCACTGTTGCTATTCAACATTTTCAAAGAACTGGAGGCTCCAGTCTGAAATTATTACAATCATCAAACATTCATCTGCCCACTCTAGCAAAAGGCAGTTTAAACACAGCTACATTTGAACACTCCATTCACCTGATCTGCTGCAGATGAAATAAACCCTGGCAGAAACTACAGAAACTATCTGCCATGGGAGTGTATGCCTAAGCCCTCACACATTATTTCCTAAAGAGTTATAAAACATGGAGTACTTCTTGTTCAAAGCAAGCTGCCCTTGATTTTAGGTACATGAATCAGCACTTCATCAAATCAGAGCCAAGAGCTGAAGCCAAGTATTCCTAACATCAGCAAAAAGCTTACTAAAGCATCCTGACTAGTGTCAAGTAGGAAAAGTGGCGAGAAAATAAAAATCACATTCTCTGGAATAATACGTGACTGGTAAAGATCCACTTCAGGCTCTGGAAAGGGAAATAAGTTCTCAAAGACAAAATCCTGTCTTCCTGTTGTATGCAAGACTAGCCCTCTCTGTCCAAATCCCTCCCAGTGCTTGCTCTCAAGTCTCGCTGCATAAATTCCTTCCCTCTGATTATCCTGATTCCCAGTCTGTCCTTACTTACAGAAAATCCATGAAAGTGCTCCTTTTGACATTTTTGACAAGTCGTAGCATGACACAATGAATGCTGTGATCCTACATTACTGTTTCATCAGCAACAGACCTGACTTAAGAGCTTTCCACTCCTGCTAAGGCACTGTAATAACTAACCAACACTGTAGATTATTAGTTGACCCTTTAGGTACATCAATTCCAATGTTTTTATAGCCGTATTATTATCCAGCTTTTTAAAAATACAGAAGTGCAGTGTGGTAATTTAAGCAATTTTCCAAGGTAAATAAGAGGCCAATGCACACAACTAACAAGTGATTTTTTTCAATATTTTCTTTTTTAGCTACTTATAAACTAGCAACATTGTCTGCTTTCCATTACAAAGTAAATATTTTAAGCAAATATTTCCTCTTCATCAGTCTCATCCATTTTAAGGATAGCGTATTTGTGCTTCGTAGAATTCTGCATTCTTAAAAATACTACAGCCACGTTTGTCTGCAAAGCACAAACCAACTACCTGAAACACATCAATACTCATGGTTAGGTCTCCTCAAATCTCTACTTTCTCATATGCCAAACCGACACTTTCCTTCCATATGACACACCTAGAAACTTCAATCTAGTCACTTCATTTCAACCATTTAATTCAAACAGTCTGGGAGCACGCTTATTTGCACATGTACACAAACCTTTCAAAAAATACCACCCCACAGAGAAGCCACATCAAATCCTTATGCAAATCCTTAGAGTCTGAAGTAAACATCAGACAATATAGACAGAAGGTTTTATGTGAACCCACAGCTTTCCCCAGCCTAATATACAAACTGTTAGGCACCTTGGACCCTAACAACAGCATCTGGAGCTACTGTGGGATCAAGGAGCTGCAGGAGACCCTCAGAACCCAAAGGAGCCCCTCAGAACTGCAGAAGCCTCCCCCCAGAAGCCCTGTGTGTCCCCCCAGGAGCCGCCTTTAGTACCCCCAGCAGAACCCCTCAGCCCTCCTGTTAGGGTCACATTTCACCTTGGACCTCAGTAAAAGTAGGCAACTAGCCAGTTCAAAGAGTGCGCCATTGTGTAAAAGAATGAGCTGCAGAAATAAGGAAAGTAGGGAGTATAGTGGGCAGTTTAGGGAGGATTCCGGGCAATTTGAAACTGTTGAGGATGTTGTAAACCCTCCGGCCTTGAAGACTGCCCAACTAAGACAACCCTGCAAACTTAATTGATTTATTACCTGGCTTGTATAAGTCTGTATGGTAATTCTATGTGTTTGTATGGATATAAACATCCCCCCAGAGCCGTGGCTCAGTGTCCTCCTCCCTTGTCTGTGGGGACCCTGGCCAGCCAGTTATCTGATTTCCTATGCACATTTAATACACATTTACATTGCTAGCACCTCTGTCTCACATCTTAGTATCTTGGACCCTAACACAAACTCTTTATCCTCATTAAAATTACAGCCTACTAGCTAATATGAAAATGAATCTAAAGGTTGCTCTCAACACATCATTTCAAATAACTTGCTACACAAGTACTAGAAGTCTAACACAACTTCAACAATAATACTTGTCCAGAGGTTACAAAAAGATACTGACCATGCTCATGTATTATGAACATGCGATATACAGACAGGTAGACATTATACTAAGAAATATAGGAATATAAACTGAATAAGCAGATGGGCAGTAATAAACAAGTACAACATGGAAATAAAAAAAATTTCCACGGGTTGCCTTTCAACATCCCATCAGGGGCTGATGTCATGAACTTCTGAATCCTAACCAGCCCACATGACCTCTGAAACTTCACACTGTTTGGGGCCACCCTATCATGTCAAACACTCTCCTGCTCCTGAACTGTCTAAAAGTATATTGAAGCAAAACAAGATGACAATGGAGATATACATACAGTATTTCTGGAATGGAGAGGTCTCCTATATGCTTTGCTTAAGCCAAAAGTGGATGTGCTCAGATTTATCTGCACCCATTGCGATGCATGTAATCCATAAGCAAGTTCAGACTGTACAATTTCTCTTAATTTAGAAGACCCTTGACAGAATCACAGCAATTGTTATTCCATGTGTTTCCACATTTTTTTCTACTTCTTTAGTCCTACTAAGCCACTGCTATCCATGTTACATTGCTGCAATGAGTGTCAAGGTTCAACAAATAGAATTAGAAATAGGCATATGAAACAACACAGCACATGAACCAACACAGCACATGAACTATTAAAAATTCCTGAAGAATTCCTGCTTATTCAGTTTATATTCCTATATTTCTTAGTATAATGTCTACCTGTCTGTATATCGCATGTTCATAATACATGAGCATGGTCAGTATCTTTTTGTAACCTCTGGACAAGTATTATTGTTGAAGTTGTGTTAGACTTCTAGTACTTGTGTAGCAAGTTATTTGAAATGATGTGTTGAGAGCAACCTTTAGATTCATTTTCATATTAGCTAGTAGGCTGTAATTTTAATGAGGATAAAGAGTTTGCATTGTCAGTTGTGACACTAGTAGCACGATACTGTTATTTCGAAGTCCAGGACATCAGGATTGATGTATTGTGTTCTCTTTAAAAAAATACCCTAGGGTTATTGCTATGACAGAAGCCTACACCACAGATTTTTTTTTTCTTGAATGTTTGTCTTCTCTTTGAGATACAAACATGGAAAAAGCATACTTTAAGCATATTGGCCATAACAGTCACCCTAATTATCCAGAAAGGTTTGCAGAAACTTGTGATATTATCGTCATCCTCATTATTTAGATCAGCAGTGTATCCCAGCTAAAATTATACAAAGTGTTTTATTCAGGACATTTATATTTCTCATCACAGCAGACGAGAACAATAATAGAATAAGTCTCCTTCGTAAAACATATTAAAATGTATTTTAAAAAGCCACAGGAGGTTAAAAGTATCCTGTTACATGATATCATTGCAATGCAGCAGATGAGGGGAAAACAATTTCTAACAGGATTCACCTTTTGACACACAGAAGAACATCAGATCATATTTAATCCAAGAGATTTTGGTACATTTTTAATATTATTATCTGCAATCTGCATCAGATCTTAAAAAGTAGTTAAGAAATCTGGGATCACAGAGTGGTCACAGGAATAGAGTATTTATGAAACACTGTAGAAATTGAAATTGCATCCTCCATTAAAACTGCGGAGTCACACCTACAATTCGACCCAGTAGCATTTCTATCAAAAAAGTCATGAAAGAGAAAGTAATCCAACATTTAAGAGTTGCACCTACTCCTTGTTTCCTCCTGAGGAATCATAGATGAGGCATGGTCAATATTCCTCACAAATTTCAAATTCTTGCTTTCATCATTAAAATTATCAGTGACTTCTGTAAATGAACTGGGAGAAGCAGAAGATACATACAGTTTAAATACAAGAAGAAACACTAAAGTGACACGAAGCTGTAGAAATTAGCAAACAGGACTCTTACAAATCAGTGACCAAGTCTTGCATTGGCAAAGTTAACAAAACTGTGGTGCAGAAATAGAGGTATGAAGGAGAATAACAGCAGCGTGCCCGAGTGGCGAAGAAGGCGAATAGCATCTTGGCCTGTATCAGAAACAGCATGGCTAGCAGGGCTAGGAAAGTGACTGTGTCCCCGGACTTGGCATTGGTGAGGCCACACCATGAACACTATGTTCGGTTTTGGGGCCCTCACAAGTAAGATATGGAGGTCCTGGACTGGAGGCTGGCTGATGTAGTTCCCATTTACAAGAAGGGTAGCAGGGAGGATCCGGGGAACTACAGGCCAGTCAGCCTGACCTCAGTGCCAGGGAAAGTCACAGAACAGGTGATCTTGAGTGCTATCATGAAGCACATGCAAGAGAACCGGGTGATCAGGCCCAGTCAACATGGGTTTACAAAAGGCAGGTCCTGCCAAACCAACCTGATCGCCTTCTATGACAAAGTGACTCAGCTGCTGGATGAGGGAAAGACTGTGGATGTGGTCTTTCTGGACTTCAGTAAAGCCTTTGACACAGTTTCTCACAGCATTCTGCTACGGAAACTGTCAGCCTCTGGCCTGGACAGACGCACGCTCTCCTGGGTAGAAAACTGGTTGGATAGCCGGGCCCAGAGACTAGTGGTAAATGGTGTTCAGTCCAGCTGGAGGCCAGTGACAAGTGGTGTTCCCCAGGGCTCAGTGCTAGGTCCAGTCCTGTTCAATGTCTTCATCAATGACCTGGATGAGGGCATTGAGGGTACCCTTAGCAAGTTTGCAGATGACACAAAGCTGTGTGCAAGTGTCGATCTGCTGGAGGGTAGGGAGGCTCTGCAAAGGGACCTAAATAGGCTGGACCGCTGGACAGTGTCCAACGGCATGAGGTTTAACACGGCCAAATGCCCGGTCCTGCACTTGGGGTACAACAACCCTATGCAGAACTACAAACTGGGAGAAGTCTGGCTGGAAAACTGCCAGGAGGAGAGGTACCTGGGGGTGTTGGTCGACAGCCGACTGAACATGAACCAGCAGTGTGTCCAGGTGGCCAAGAAGGCCAATGGCATCCTGGCTTGGATCAGAAATGGTGTGACCAGCAGGTCCAGGGAGGTGATTCTCCCTCTGTATTCAGCACTGGTGAGGCCGCTCCTTGAATACTGTGTCCAGTTCTGGGCCCCTCACCACAGGAAGGATGTTGAGGCTCTGGAGCAAGTCCAGAGAAGAGCGATGAAGCTGGTGAAGGGGCTGGAGAACAGAACCTACGAGGAGTAGCTGAGAGAGCTGGGGTTGTTTAGCCTGGAGAAGAGGAGGCTGAGGGGAGACCTCATTACTCTCTACAACTACCTGAAGAGAGGTTGTAGAGAGGAGGGAACTGGCCTCTTCTCCCAAGTGACAGGGGACAGCACAAGAGGGAATGGCCTCAAGCTCCGCCAGGGGAGATTTAGGCTAGACTTTAGGAGGAAGTTTTTCACAGAAAGAGTCATTGGGCATTGGAATAGGCTGCCCAGGGAGGTGGTTGAGTCACCTTCCCTGGAGGTGTTTAAGGCACGGGTGGATGAGGTCTTGCAGGACTTGGTTTAGTGTTAGATAGGAATGGTTGGACTAGAAGATCCAATGGGTCCCTTCCAACCTGGTTGTTCTATGATTCTATGTCCAGAGAAGGGCAACAGAGCGGGTGAAGGAGCTGGAGAACAAGTCTTATGAGGAGCAGCTGATGGAACTGGCATTGTTTAGCCTAGAGAAAGGGAGGCTGAAGGAAGACCTTATCACTGTCTACGGCTATCTGAAAGGCGGTTGTAAACAGTGAAGTGTTTAGGGATATGGTTTACTAACGGACAGGTACGGTTGGAGTTAATGATCTCAAAGGTCTTTTCCAGCCAAGCAATTCTATGATTCCAGTATAAAAATATAAAAATCAGCAGCTGCAACAGACAACTAAGAAAATACAGGAAAACAAAATGTAATGCTTTTAATGGCCTCAAGCTCCTCCAGGGGAGGTTTAGGATGGACGCTAGGAAAAAAATTTTCACTGAAAGGGTCATTGTGCACTGGAAGAGGTTGCCCAGGGAGGTGGTTGAGTCACCTTCCCTGGAGGTGTTTTAAAAAAAGTGGATGAGGTGCTAAGGGTCAAGGCTTAGTGTTTGAAAGGAATGGTGGGACTTGATGATCCTGTGGGTCTCTTCCAACCTGGTTATTCTACGATTGTATGATTCTATGAAATTTTATCCAATTAAAAAGAATCACAAGGGGGAAAAAAGTTCCTCCAAGCACAGACAAAAAGTTTACAAGCAGCAAACAACAAGCACCAGAAGTAATCTATAGAAAAACTACCAACTGAACAAGCACCACTGTTGAAGTAGTCCTGGGAAGCTTCCCAATAAAACATAAAAGATCCTAAAATTCTTTCATGTAATAACAACCTTAAAAGTCTCCAGACAGACATTACTACAGGGCTGCTTGCAAAGGCAGAGCAGGCAGCAGAGACAACACAGAAGATTTCCAACTCCATTAGGTTTTGGTTTAATTTATAGAGTGCTAAAGCATATCAAGCTATTAAAAAAAAAAAACCCACAAAAGTAAATACAAGATAAAAACTCTGGCAAATCTGAACCCTGTATTCTCTAGAAAGGAGTCATTTAGGACACCATTGAACAAAGAATATTGAAATGACATCTAAAAAATGACAAGGCCAATTAGGATCATAAGCTTTTCCTTAAAAAAAACCAAACAAACAAACAAAAAAACCAGAACACAACCAAACATACTACGCACTTTTAAAGCCTTGCAGGCTTCTGAAGAGATTTGCAAAAAAAAACCTAACTGTAAATTTGGGGAGCACATGAAATGTGTATAAATTCTTCAAGCCAGTAAAAGACAACTACAGCAAACTCAGGATTCCCACGGAAAAATGAGTAAGTTATTTGATTTACACTCTACCCCCTAAAATCTAGAACACTGAAGAGAGGCAAAAAAAAAGGTAATTCATATGTACTCTATCTATACTGGACGTGTCATGCCAATTTTGCAGAAGCACCACTAACCATGACCAAAATATTGTGTCCACTGGAAAAGCAGACTGAAGGCTGCTAAAATGAAAGTTTCAAGAAAACAGAATGTGACAAAAATAGAAAGGAAGTAATTAATAATAGGGATGTCTGACTGAAGTGAATAAGCATGATAAAGAATGACATTAAACTTCACAATGTTGTGCACCTGTAAGACCATTCCAAAATAAAGTACTAAAAGGGTTTCATACATTATGACAGGGCTTAATGGATAATATTATAAGAGCAAGAAAAAAAATCTTTTCATTAGGGGTTTTATTAGAGGTAACTCAATAAAAATCACCAGGCTTCAAGTGATGAGCAAGAACTCATTGTTTCTATTATATCACTCTCCATACATCTTCTACAGGGACACTAAAGTTGTTCTCTCTTTTATAACCATTCATCACATATTCTAAAATGTGCAAAAATGTTATTGGAGCAGGCCAACAACTTCCAAAATCACTGCCAGGAAGTGGGAATGGGATTACTCTGTTGCAGCCCAGTTCCACTAGAGATTAGTCTGAAAATTATCTTCTTAAATGATCTGTCCCTTATTTTCAAGATTCAACCAGTCCCTTTGGCAGCAGAATCCCACCATCAACTGTAAAAAGAGACTCTGAAAGACAGTTAAGTACTGGCATGTTCTGTTCTACATTACAATAAAACTTTTAAGGTGGATTCAAAGTCAAACTTTTACCTTTGGCTAGAACATAGTTTAATTGGGAGTGAATGAGGGAGCCACTACAATATTTCTGGACAAGCCAGAACCACTACTTTGTCTGCTAAGGTCTGAAGAGCCATCAGACTATGAATCTAGTCTACATGGTAATACTCTAAATAATTATATTCACCTATTAAACAGTGATATCAAGAACGTTATCTACCATTATGCAGAGCTCAGCATTTACCTAAACCTAATTTAAAGGCATGAAACAGAAGTATTAAATAAAAAATGTTCTTAAGCTCCTATAAACACATGAAAACTGGCACCAAAATTCTGCAAATTAACTTCAGAGACTACAGAGTAGTTCTGATGATGGACTGGCATAAGCACGACGACAGTGAAATCGTAAAGGTTAGATTAAGGTTCTTTGCCATGGAGAAGTGATAGAATATTATGTTAGTGACAAAAACATGGAAAGCAAGCCACTAATCTCACTTCTTTAACTGGTTACCATGTCCAGTCAAGGAAGTCTGCACACAAGAACAAGAAACTGAAACATAAAGAAAACAAGCTAAAAATATTCTGTTTTTTCTATAATTATTTAATGGACAAAATAGTGTTCTATCGTATTCAGAAATCAATCCATTCTCCATTTTTTAAAGAAAGGTAAGAGCCAAGAAAAAAAGTTTTTGTGTTTTCCTGATAACACTCAGCAGGAAAACAAAACAAACCTCCCTAATATACATGGCCTAGGAACCTGAATTTTTGACAAAGCTAAATAAACTGGATATAATAACAAGCTCTACGTTTTTCCACAATACAGTACTGTTCATGCTCACTTTGTTAAAGTGGTTGTGCCTTGAAGAGGATAAAACCACATCAATGAAGGTCAGAAAAACTGTTTATATGGATAAATCTGTACTAGTAATGTCAGTGATGAACCACACAAGAAAACTTGTGTACACTGAACCAGAGCACCACGGTTTACACCTTAGCTTCCATCTACCTAAAAACAGAACTTTATTGCATCTTATACTGTTGCTCCACAATCAGACTGAACATGTTTAAAGGAACCTATTCCTCCCACTTCCTGGTCCTGGTTGATCTAGTTCCCAGTGCCATATTGTAACCACCTGAGTCAGTGCCCAAAGACTTACAGAACTATGGTGTGAATGTTCACACAAAGTATAATCTGAGAAAGAAAAGCACAGACATAAGAGGAATTCACACATCTGTAACAAAACAGAACCAGTAAGCATATAATTGTCATTGGCAATGGAGGGTTTTTTCCACATACTTGCTGTTGCAGAAGCCAATACTTTGCGATACATGCCTGCAGGTTTTCCTAATACCCACATGCCACAGCAGCCTTAGCTGAATAACTGTCGCACATCCAGATAAGTGACAAGACAGAACAGAGCAGCAAGCTCTCTCTTCCTCTACTGCGTTAAAAGGCTGATAGCAGAGTTAGTAAGTAGTTTTCTCCAGACACATTAAAGTATGTCTTTGATCTGCAACAGCTCTTTCAAGATCTTTCCTTGTAAAATGTTCCTAGGTACACAGTGAAATGCAAATTTCAGAAATCTATCAAGATATGTCAAGATTCAAGAGACATTTGCTAGCTAAGAAGAAATATTATTCATTCTACTTTACTCAAACACTGCCTGGGCCTTGCATTTGTACTGCATGTTCTAAAGAGCAGCTAACATAAGTACTTAGAACATAGAAGTATTTAGCCCATAAACCAATAGAAACAAATTACCTAGAAGTACACATACTTTGCAGGAAGCACTAGGAATACCACAGCAAATAACAAACACAAACTATTTTCAAGAGCATCTGGCAAAATTCACCATAATGAATTAAAAATATTCAAAGCAAATATTTCCAGCCAGTCACTTACTTCTTTCAGAACCAAGATCTTCAGCATTCTGTTATATTCTTTACTGACCAGCCATATTTATTCAGTAGTTTGACAGGGCGTTTTTCTTCCTTTCAGTGGGTTAAGCATCTAAGAACTTTATTATGCCAAAGTAACTTCCAGATGACCCGGCAATTGATATTGGTTTGGATTAAATCGGAAAAAATCATTTCAGGGTTTAAGCAGTCATGAGTATGCTAGTAACGTAAAACAGCTCAAATACATTCCACTTTCCCTTCAGGGACTTCTAAAGCAGCACATTTAGGCATACCCACGTATTTGCCTGAGGAAGACATAACAGAACTGACCTCTGAGTTTTTGAGGGTGAAACGGCAAATGAAGGAAAAGAGGAAAAGGTCTATATGCTGGCAAGCAGGGAGGATGCAGAGAGGGACTGAAGGCCAGCTGCAAGGGACCATGGTGGCCACCCGGCAGAAAACTAAGGCAGCTCCAGGTGCTGCAGCAGTCAGGATGGATGTTGCCACCCAGAGAGAGCCTCTGTGGCCACATGCAGCCACCCAGACACTGGGCTGCATGCAGTGCCCCCCTCCCAGACTCATGCCACCGGTACCGACTTCACTTGTGGAAGCTGTGCTCACATGGGAGAGGAGGTAACTAGACTAAAGACTATCAGGGAGCGTGACAGAGAAATAGATCAGTAGAGCAGTGCCCTCTCACAAACTCAGAAGGCTGCCAGTGGCTGCACAACACCCACTGGCCAACTGCAAGATTGGGGGAATAAGAGATGGAGACTAATAGCAAGTACCTACTTGGCGCAGGAAGCCTGCTGTCCCCACTCAGACCACAAACACCCAGGCTGCCCTGAAGAATAAATACAACAATGACACACGGCGCAGAAAGCCATTAAGAGAGACTTCAGAGCTCTGGGGCGCAAGCAGAGTTTAGCTCCATTCCAACGCTGAGGAATGTGGAGCAAGAGGTCAAAAAGAATCGCTTGATTAATACCTGGTGCCAAACCTGGTGTGAGGAGAAAAACTTCAGGTTCTTTGATCGTGGAGTGGCCCACGCACTCCCAGGCTTCCTTACTACTGACGGGGCACACATTTCCTAGAGGGACTGAAGTCCTTACTAAAGATCTAGCTAAGGCTCATAAATAGAGCGTTAAACTACATACAAAGCAGGAGGGGGACGAGGCTAGTCAGGAGTGAGCCTGGAAGTGGAACTCCAGTGCCTGAGAGATGGCGTGCTGGCAAGGACAGCCAGCACGTCACCACAGAGCAAGGGAGGGCAAGTACATCTGGTGACAGTAAGGATCAAACTGGCACTGTCGGGTTAGATATTCCAAGGACTAGTCAACTGGGAATGAACACTATTCCCTTTATAATGGCTGAGGGTTCACCAGCCCAGCTGAAGTGCATTTATACCAACGTACACAGCATGGCTAGTAAGCAGGAGAATTTGGAAGCTATTGTAAGGCAAGGAGACTATGATGACATTGCCATCACAGAAACGTGGTGGGATGACTCATATAACTGGAGTGCAGCTCTGGTGGGGTATAAACTCTTCAGGCAGGACAGGAAGGGTAGGAAGAGAGGCGGGGTAGCACTCTATGTTAGAGAGTACTTTGATACCCTCGAGCTTGATTATGGTGGTGACAGGTGCCTGTGCGTTGAAATCAGAGGAGCCCACAAGAAGGTAGATATTGTGATCAGAATCTGTTATAGACCACCCAGACAAGAAGAAGCAGCTAATGAACTACCTCTTGTCCTTGTGGAAGACTTCAATCTTCAGGATGTCTGCTGGAAGTACAACACAGCAGGAAGGAAGCAGCCTAGGAGGTTCGTGGAGTGCATAGAAGACCACTTCCTCCCACAACTGGTGAGCAAACCAAGAAGGGAAGGAGACTTCTTGGACCTGCTGATCGCAAACAGAGAACACCTTGTGGGAGATGTGATGGTCGGAGGATGCCTGGGACAAAGCAATCACGAGATGATAGGTTTTTCAGTTCTAGGTGAGGTGAAGAGCGTCATTAGCAGAACAGTCACCTTAAACTTCCAGAGGGCAGACTTTCAGAAGGCTGGTTGATAAAGTCCCATGGGAGACAGTCCTTAAGGGCAAGGGAGCCCACGAGGGCTGGGCGCTCCTCAAAAAGGAAATCCTAGCAGCTCAGGAGAAAGCCATTCCCTTGTTCCAGAAAAGGAGGCGCCAGGGAAAAAAATAATATCTTGGTTGAGCAGGGACATCTTGAAGGACATCAATAAGAAGAGGGACGTCTATGAGCTTTGTAAGAAGAGACAGGTATCTTGAGTTGACTACAGGGAGGAAGTGACATCATGCAGAGAAAAAAAATCAAGGAGGGCTAAGGCCCAACTAGAAATCAGATTGGCCAAGTCAGTGAAAGAAAATAAAAAAACTTTCTATAAACGCATTAACAATGAAAGGAGGAGTAGGGAGAACATTCAGTCCCTATTGGATGCAGATGGAACAACCGTGATGGGATGAGAACAAGCCTGAGGTACTTAATGCCTTCTTTGCCTCAGTCTTCAATACTAAGGAAAGTTGTTCCCTCTGTGTACACACACAGGAGTTAGAGGAGCAGAATGAGGCTCCCATGATGCAAGAGGAGATGGTTAGAGACTTGCTTGTCCAGATAGTCACCCACAAGTTTATGGGGCCATATAAGATCCACCTAAGGATATTGAAGGAACTGACCGATATGCTTGCCAAACCCCTTTCCATCATCTTCCAACAGTCCTGGAAGACTGGGGAAGTCCCACTGGACTGGAGGCTGGCTGATGTTGTGCCTGTCTACAAGAAGGGTCACAGGGAGGACCCAGGGAACTACAGGCCTGTCAGTCTGACCTCAGTGCCAAGGAAAAGTCACGGAACAGGTGATCTTGAGTGCTACCATGAAGCACATGCAAGAGTATCAGGCGATCAGGCCCAGTCAACACGTGTTCATGAAAGGCAGGTCTTGCCAAACTAACCTGGTCGCTTTCTTTGACAAAGCGACCTGCCTACTGGACAAGAGAAAACCTGTAGATGTAGTCTTCTTGGACTTCATGAAGCCCTTGACGCAGTTTCTCCCAGCATTCTTCTTAGGAAACTGTCAGTCTCTGAACTGGACAGGCGCACAGGTGGAAAACTGAATGGATGGCCAGGCCCAAAGTGTGGTGGTGAATGGAATTTACTCCAGGTGGAGTCCATTTACAAGTGGTGTTCCCCAGGTCTCAGTGCTGGGTCCAGGCCTGTTCAATGTCTTTATCAATGACCTGGATGAAGGCATCGAGTGCACCCTTCGCAAGTTTGAGGATGACACTAAACTGGGTGGAAGTGTCAATCTGGTGGAGGTTAGGGAGGCTCTTCAAGGGGTTCTTAACAGACCGCAGGACTGAGGCCAATGGCATGCGATTCAACAAGGCCAAATGCCGGGTCCTGCACTTGGGGCACAACACCCCTATGCAGTGCTACAGACTAGGAGAAGACTGGCTAGTAAGCTGCCTGGAGGAGAAAGACCTGGGGTGCTGGTTAACAGTCGACTGAATATGAGCCAGCAGTGTGTCCAGGTGGCCAAGAAGGCCAGTGGCATCTTGGCTTGTATCAGAAACAGCATAGTCAGCAGGTCCAGGGAGGTTACTCCCCCTATGTACTCTGCACTGGTGAGACCACACCTTAAATACTGTGTTCAGTAAAAAAGTTTCAGAGAAAGGGTTATTGGGCACTGGAACAGGCTACCCAGGAGGTTGTTGAGTCACCTTCCTTGGAGGTGCTTAAAAGACAGTTGGATGAGGTACTGAGGGATATTGTTGATTGACTGCTGGGAATCGTTGGACTTGATGATCTAGTGGGTCTTTTCCAGCCTAGTTATTCTGTGATTTGGCTGTGCAGGTATCACAATGGAAGAGCTGAACTAGTTCTGTAGTTAAACTTGTTGACTTACTTCTCCAGTTTTACAAGTATTGTCCAAAATCATATTCTTGTTGGCTAACAGTCTTGAGTAGCTTCTGGACAATCAGGCCTCCTTGCATTCTGTGCTCATGCATGAAACACTGGTGAACACTACCAATTTTCCATTTCCTGGATGTCTGAAGGGCTCCCATGATGCAAGAGGAGATGGTTAGAGACTTGCTTGTCCAGACAGTCACCCACAAGTTTATGGGGCCATATAAGATCCACCTAAGGATATTGAAGGAACTGACCGATATGCTTGCCAAACCCCTTTCCATCATCTTCCAACAGTCCTGGAAGACTGGGGAAGTCCCACTGGAGTCCCAGACTCCACTCCAGTCCCAGACTGGAGGCTGGCTGATGTTGTGCCTGTCTACAAGAAGGGTCACAGGGAGGACCCAGGGAACTACAGGCCTGTCAGTCTGACCTCAGTGCCAAGGAAAAGTCACGGAACAGGTGATCTTGAGTGCTACCATGAAGCACATGCAAGAGTATCAGGCGATCAGGCCCAGTCAACACGTGTTCATGAAAGGCAGGTCTTGCCAAACTAACCTGATCACCTTCTTTGACAAACTGACTCATCTACCGGACAAGGGAAAGCCTGTGAATGTAGTCTTCTTGGACTTCATGAAGCCTTTGACACAGTTTCTTATAGCATTCTGCTTAGCCTCTGGACTGGACAGGCGCACACTGTCCTGGGTGGAAAACTGGTTGGATGGTCAGTCCCAGAGAGTGGTGGGTGGTAAACGGAGTCCAACCATTCCTATCAATCCATGCCCCTCAGCACCTTATCCACTGATCCTTTAAACACCTTGAGGGAAGGTGACTCAGCCACTTCCCTGGGTAGCCTGTTCCAATGCCCAATGACCCTTTCTGTGAAAATTTTTTTCCTGGTGTCAAGCCTGAACCTCCCCTGGCAGAGCTTGAGGCCATTCCCTCTTGTCCTGTCCCCTGGCACTTAGGAGAAGAGGCCAGCTCCCTCCTCTTCACAACCTCCTTTCAGATAGTTGTAGAGAGCAATAAGGCCTCCTCTCAGCCTCCTCTTCTCCAGGCTAAACAACCCCAGCCCTCTCAGCCGTTCCTCATAAGGCCTGTTCTCCAGCCCCTTCACCAGCTTCATTGCTCTTCTCTGGACTCATTCCAGAGCCTGAATATCCTTCTCGTGGTGAGGGGCACAGAACTGAACACAGTGTTCAAGTTGTGGTCTCACCAGTGCAGAGTACAGAAGGAGAATAACCTCCCTGGTACAGCTGGTCATGCTGTTTCTGATACAGGCCAAGATGCCATTGGTCTTCTTGGCCACCTGGGCACGCTGCTGGCTCATGTTCAGTTGACTGTCAACCAGTACCCACAGGTCCTTCTCCTCTGGGCAGCTTTTTAGCCAGACTTCTCCTAGTCTGTAACACTGCATATGGGTGCTGTGCCCTAAGTGCAGAACCCATCATTTGGCCTTGTTAAACCTCATGCCATTGGACTACCATACCTATATAGACTGTGGTTGCTCTGTGAATTTTCCACATCAGCATGTCTGTAGCCATCAGCTCTCATGCCATTCCCGTTAAAACCAGTAAAACACAGAGTCGCTGGCTATCTCCACCATAACTGTATTGACAGCTGTGGATATTACCAATGCAGCGCATTATTCATTACTACATGGCTTAAATGCCAGCAAATGATTTTGATTCAATAGTTACTCTTCGTATTGGAGAAAATTACTAACACATAATCAGTCTAGCAGCTTAATAGCTATATTCCATATCCTCAGACACAAAACATGGGGAATGAAACTGAGACCTCTGGGATAAGCAATTCATTTTGAAAGAGAAATCAATAAATAGCTCATATGCTTTCCTGTTTCCACTTACTGTTAGCAACAGACTACTTGTCACAAACATAAGATTGTCAGTCAGCATGGCCAGGTTAAAAGGCAGCTTGCAGTTTCTTTCTTTCAATGCAGAAGGAAATGACCATGGAAAAATTGAAGCTGGGAACTACAAAGTACCCAACTGCCCTCTCCTAGACTGTCTAGTTTCTCAAGAACTATGACTTCAAACCTGCAGAGACTAAGCCAGAAATAGAGCTCCCATCATAGCACAGGATCGGAGGCTGTATAATCATTTGTAATAAGGTTTGTAATGATTTAAATCAGTATGGTTTTTACAAATTTCCATTACAGGAAGATATATAAAACGCTGCAGTGGTAGTTACACATTAGCTGTTTCATCCAGTTAGGTGAAAACTAAAAATTATCTCTTTCAAGAATATTATTATTATACACACACTAATGTTGCTGTTTAGCAGTTGTTGACATACTGCATTTCATACCACCAAATATAGCAAAAGCAAACAATTAAGTGCATTTACTGTATGGCACAGAAAGATAAAGAGAATTAGTAACAGCTCCAGCTGCAAAATTCATTGGAAAAGTATTTCTTCCATCGTAAATCCATTTGCACAACAGGATAAACTGAATATAAACAGATAACTAATTAAAATAGTAATGCAATTTTTAGGCTGCTTGAATCAAGAAAAAGACTGTAGTACACTCAGATGTTGAAGACCTTTGTGTTTACAAATCCACAATACGCTCTGCTTTCACACATGTGAAACAGATTAAGGGGCACAGTGGGGTTAATCTCTCAAACTACTTTCTTCTTGCTGGCTACACAGTGCCTTACTACTATTTTCTGTCACAAGTAAAAATTTAGCACCATATACACCTCATAGAATCACCAGGTTGGAAGAGACCCATCGGATCATCAAGTCCAACCATTCCTATCAAACACTAAAGCATGTCCCTCAGGACCTCATCTACCTGTGACTTAAACACCTCCAGGAAAGGTGAATCAACCACCTCCCTGGGCAGCCTATTCCAATGCCCAATGACCCTTTCTGTGAATAATTTTTTTCCTAATGCCCAGACTAAATCTCCCCTGGCGGAGCTTGAGGCCATTCCCTCTTGTCCTGTCCCCTGGCACTTGGGAGAAGAGGCCAGCTCCCTCCTCTTCACAACCAACTTTCATGTAGTTGTAGAGAGCAATAAGGTCTCCTCTCAGCCTCCTCTTCTCCAGGCTAAACAACCCCAGCTCTCTCAGCTGTTCCTCATAAGGCCTGTTCTCCAGACCCCTCACCAGCCTCGTTGCTCTTCTCTGGACTCGCTCCAGAGCCTCAACATCCTTCCTGTGGTGAGGGGCCCAGAACTGCACACAGTATTCAAGGAGCGGCCTCACCAGTGTGGAGTACAGAGGGAGAAGAACCTCCCTGGACCAGGTGGTCACACCATTTCTGATCCAAGCCAGGATGCCATTGGCCTTCTTGGCCACCTGGGTACACTGCTGGTTCATGTTCAGTCGGCTGTCCACCAACACCCCCAGGTCCCTCTCCTCCTGGCAGCTTTCTAGACAATCTCATCTCTCACTGTTACTTACTACTTCATTTTAACAAGATTTTTTTTCACATTATTTTAACTACAGTTGCTCTAGAACATGCATGATGTCCATACCATACCATACCATATCTTGCAATACTAAATCACCATTTAGCTGTAATTCCACTGCTCTGGAATTGATAATTTCACCTACATTGTCAACCTATGAATTTGTGGAGCAGAAGATACACTATTGGCTAGTATTTTCAGCTCTACCACTGAATCTACTTTGACTTCAGCACATGAACAAGCAGTTAGAACCATGAGCAGAAAACTCTGTTACTTCTGAATACAAACAGATGAAAATAAAATCTTGTGATTAATCTTTTTCTCATAAGCTCAGACTTAGTAGTGCCATCATTCATCATTTTAGGGTAAGACTTGCAAAATCTATTTTGTTTCCTGAAATTTTGAGCTTGTGTTAAAAAAGAAAACAAACACTAACTCTTGTTGTCAATATAAAATAATTTTCAGATCTACACAGTTTAAAGAAGTAAAACAACTAATTGTTCAAAATAAGACGAAGCTTATACTATTTCTAATCTCATTCTTTTATAATTTTTTTTTTTTTGCTAGGGAACCTGACTCATGATCTCTGAATGCATACAGCTGCCAACACACCATGTTGAAAGAAAGCATTAGAGGGAGCACATATCTGCACAGCCAGGCATTTGGGAAAGATGGTCTGGATAAACACTAAGAAAACAGATTTGAGGACATGCCAACAATTTTTTAAACAACACCTAATGTAATTGGCATGCAAAGGCAACTGTTGGTCCAAACAACATTTTGAAATGTGACTACGGGAATTTTTTTTTCACTGGGACATGGGCCTTTATCTAAGCTTAGTACCTCACTTTTGTTATATTTTCCAGAATATTTCACAACACATTAAGAAAAAAAAACGCTGTTTCAAGATGTACCTTCTTTAAGATGTGTATACACAAAATAAAAGCTATCAATCTGAAAAAGAGAGAAAATATATTCCTTAATATTAAAGAATATTTCCTGTGCCTAAGCACAGGAAAAGCAATAGTTACACAGGACAGCAGACAGAACATGCCAGTCCTAACAAGACAGCTACATGCCAAGGCCCAGATGGCACAGACAGCAGCTGTGGAGAAGACAGCTCTCCCTGCCACAAGAGTTTCAAGACTGAGGTGAAAATGAGCAACCATCTGCCTTCTAGACACCTTTCCCCACTCGTCCCAGCATCTGGTGGAAACAAAGTTTGATTTTACATAGGTTGCTGGAAAATCTTTAGGGGCTCCACAGATTCAGACTGTCCTAGGTCACTTGCAAAGTTTCAATCACTTACAATGTTTAAGTTTCTGATGGCCCATTCTGGCTACAAGGAACTGAAGATCTTAACATCTGTATTAAAAAGGGCAAAATGAAAATAAAATAGAGTATCAAACCTTCACAGCAGGTAGCAGTCAGGGTTATGGGTTTTGCACATCTGTTATGACTGCATTTTGCCTTTGTCCAAGATTGCCCCCATCAAAATTAGGGGGAGGGAGAAAGCAGAGGAAGAGTAAAAAAATTCATAATAAAGATGTTGAATAGATTCAGAGAATCCAGCTGTCCTCAAAAGCAATTCAATTTTATCTAAAAATAATAATAAGTAGGAATCTGAATGCAGTTTTAAGACTTTCATGTTATTTTAGGGTTTATGAGAATATTGAAATACCTTGAAGATTAGGTTCTATGCTATTACTATAAGATTATAATAAGGCATGGGGAAAATGCTTATTTGTGCCCAATTGGCTCCTTCTTGTGTAATAACACTATCAAATCATTAATTCAGGATTTTTGAGTCTCAAGAGAAATTACTTAAAACACAGTCTCAGTCTCTGCTGCTCGTTTCACTGCTTAAAATAATTGAAAATTCTAAGGGAGCAGGGATTTTTGTGAAAAGAACCTGGGGGACTTTTCAGCCCTCTGTGCTCTGCTCCCTCTCCTTAAAAAAAATGACAGAATTAGAGCCCTGTCACAACTGCCATGAGACATGTCAAGGATAGGTAGTTCATCTTTTCATTCTCATTAAAGCTGTTAGGCTCCCCAGTTCAAGCTAAAGCTGGCCTTCAGCTACTGCATGTGGTAGATTATATTATATTATATTATATTATATTATATTATATTATATTATATTATATTATATTATATTATATTATATTATATTATATTATATTATATTATATATCACATTCAAGCAATATGATATTGAGTTCTCTCACAAACAAAAATAATTCCATAATCGTAATACAAATGCCAGTTTATTGTACTTGATCTCAAGATCTTTGTGTAAGTCTGCTATGATTTTATAACATCCAGTAATATTTACAAATGTATGAACACACCCATGCAGACACACTTCTATGGAACAACATCTTGTTTTCAGGCAAAAGACAAACAAAGTATTGCAATGAGCATGTAAAGAAAATACTGAAATGTTACACCACAGCCTTTGAACAGACCTCAAAAACACAGCAAAGTTGTCATCAAAGATTAAGGAGGCAGTACCAATCATTACTCTGTGCAATAATCACTCTCGCTGTTCTCTCATTAACTACATCTTCCTCCTTTTTGGTCATCTAATATCAGTTTTGTATTTTCCCATGCAATTTAAAACTCTTTATCTGAATAGTGTAGTAGTCGTTCATTGTCATCATCTAGTATTTTCTTCTATTTTTCTGGCATCAAGGCCATTTTAATTTCTGTACTCATCACACAGAAGAGGTACCCAATGGCAGCCTGATCACCTTGAAGGCTGTCATCCTTACTTCCAAGGCAACCTGATTTGCACTTTCTTCTACTTACTTGCAGGCTCTTCTCACCGATATCCCTGCCACTGTAGCTCTGTGAAAAGCACAAGCCAAACTGCTCCCCAGCATACTTCAACACTGTGTCATAATTCCTAGACTCTTAATCCATAAACCACTCTCTCTTCAACACCCTCATGGAAATATATGCCTTTAGGAGTACTGATAACCATTAATGCATCCACACACTTAAAAATAAAATGCGCACCAAAAAGTTTAAGACTAATAACAATGAAATTACTACCCTTCTAACCCCTCTGTTTCGTTCTTTTCCCTGCGTGCACGTGGATAATCTCCAAATATCAGAGGTTGCTTTGGCATCCTACTACACTACAAATCAACCAAGCAAATCTATAATTATGAGGCAAACTTTTCTGATCATTTTGAAATTGCCATAAAACCAGGTGCCTGATGTTCAAAAAGGTTTTTTTTCCTCTTCAGATGAACTATTTTGTATTTCAATTATCATCATAAGCAGCAGAGATTTCAATCTCTGAAGCATAACTTGTCATTACAACAAATGAAAGGCACAACAGAATCTCTAAGTCTAACATCCAAGAGGAAAAATCGCAGAAAAATTAAAAAGTATTTCTAAACGAATGGGTTCATAGTTACTCATAACAAAATGTAAAAATGGAGGCACATTTATGCTCAGAAAGCCTAATATACTTTTAAAACATTTTATATGTACCTACACACACTCAAAATGCTCATAATCACCCTCGTGTGTAGCTGGCTTTGATGGGATTTTTTAAGATCTTTTTTGTTATGTCTACATGCAGATGACTTTCTAAAAACTTCTAACTGCAACCAACTGTAGGAATTGAAGATTTTAAAAACAAAGACCTGCACGGTATTTAAATTGGAATTATAATGACTGTCTTAAGTTCAAGAAAAGAGCCCAGAAATTCAGTTCTTTGAAGGGCCAAATTCCTTTGTACGAAGAATACAATTAACATTCACGGTTCCTTGGAGAAGGGCGGTGCAATTAAGCGAGGAACAATCAAATTCCTCCAAAGAAACACTACACAGCTTTCAGACCTCCCAGAACCCGAGATTTCTTCCCCGCATCCCCTCAGTTCCGCGGCTGCAGTCCCTGCTCCAATCCCCGCGTTGAGTAACACCACAGCCCTACCGACCTCCCCACACGGAGTCTATTTTAACTCGGTGAGGTGGGTTTGCCCGCGAGTCGAGGCTTCGCCCTCCCAAACCAGCTGCGCGTTCGCCACCTGGGCGGCGAGATGGGCTGTGCTCCCGGCATGGCTGGCTGCCGCGGCGAAGCCTCAGAGGGAAACAAAACCTGACACAGCTTTACTATGATTACTAAAAAAAACAAATACGAAAGCGTTTGATTATTTTTAGCTAGCTGAAATTCACAACGCCCCGAACTGTGACACGTCGCGCGTCTGAGAGCCCCAAGTCTTTGTGGGGTTGAAGTCAGAGGCGAAAACCTCCGCAAGTCTAGCATCGCGCCGCGGGTACCCTCAGCACCGCCACCGGTGCAGCCCGCGGGCCGATACCGCGTATTAGACCGGCCCCGTGCCCGGGCGAGGCCGCCCCGTGGCACTCATCCCGGTCTCCGCCCTCCTCCGGCCCCGCCGGCTGCGAAGTTTCCAGCCGAGCGCGGCCGCCGCGACGATCAACAAGCACCCGAGTCTCGGGACCGGCGGGGAGCACGGTACCTGGCGAGGCGACGAGGCCGTCCCGCTGCCGCGCCCGCTCCCGCCTCAGCCGCGGAGAAAGTTTTCTGACGTCAGTGCAGGCGGGCAGCGAACCCCGCCTGCCGGGCCCGCTGCCCGCGCCGCCACCGCTCCCGGGCTCCCCCTGCCTCCCGCCGCCTGCGATTGGAGAGGGAGTAGGCGTCGCCTCCGGCCCTGGTGCTCTGCGGCGCTCGGCAGGGGGCGCCCCCACCCCGAGGGCTCCGGTGCAAGGCGGGTGGCACCGAAGAGGCCGCGGAGGGCGCAGCCGTCAAGTCGCCGAATGAGCGACATCCCTGGCCGGAGCGGCACGGCCGGTGGCAGGTGCCCCGACCTGGCTCTCGGCTGCGGCCTCCCCGAGTGTTTCGGAGCTGTTTTCTGGCAGGCAACCGGGCGATGAGGCTAGACATCAGGAGGAAGTTTTTAACGGAAAGGGTCATTGTGCTCTGTCAGAGGCTGCCCAGGGAGGTGGTTTGAGTCACCTTCCCTCAAGGTGTTTAAGGCACAGGTAGACGAGGTCCTGAGGGACATGGTTAAGTGTTTGATAGGAAGGGTTGGACTCGATGATCCTGTGGGTCTCTTCCAACCTGGTGATTCTATGATTCTATGAAAATAACCTTGAAGGGCAGAAATCAAGAGCAGGTAGCTTTTTACATCAGTAAGCCCTAAAAAATTAGATGTGTAGATGTACATTATGTAAAAAAGTTAATTAGGATAGCCGCATTTTCCATTCATTACTAAATTAAAAAAAAAAAAACTTTTGTACACCAAAGCAAAGCAAATTAATAATAAATTTGTCTACTCTAGAGATCCTTATAAAGCAGTTGAGTTTTCCCAACAGTTCATTTTCATCTGCAGAAGAAACTAACATACGTAGTTTCTGTGTAAGCTAACTTAAATAGTTTCAGAGATATTTGTAAACTTTATTAGCAAACTAATAGGCTAGGAAGCAGTTGCAAAATATCATTGAATGGAAAGTTATGGCTATAGCAGAATCATAGCAACTGAGTTCCAAATGATAAATAGACAGAAGTAAAATTCTGACAAGGAAGAAAAATGGAAAACATTTTGTGAGAAGTTGTATAGGAATCACATTCCAAGTAACACCGCCACCAGGAATTGTTTTCAGCATCCAGAAATTAAATCTCGAACTTTTTTTTGTGAGGAAAAAAAACCCAACAAAAACAGCTGTCCACCCTAGTAAAGTCATCTTTACTGCAGTTTTAAGACAGTTGAAGGAATACCTAATGAATTTGAGCAAAATACTCATATTTCATTTACAGCTGATCCATGAGTAGCCAATGCATAAATAAACTTTTTTTTTTGCTGTTGTTACAAACAGCAATTCTCATACACATTTCCGCAGCATCACCTGGAGATGTCAGTTGTATTACATATATCTCCATAGATATTTGTGCCTGTAAAAATGGTGACAGAAGGATGAGAAGAGAGAGATAATCTATTAATTCTGTGCAATCATGGAAGAAAAGTAGAAGTAAATTCCTACCAGTAATTTTTTTAGTAGTTTCTCAGAAACAAAAGTACAGACTAATCTAGTCTTATCACAACTTTGACTTGTTAACTGTATTAAACATTTAGGCTTTGGTTGCCCATTTTTCTTTTATCTGTGACCTTTTTTTCAGGCAACAAAGCAGTTTGTGTGCTGTTTTCTGAGGCAAAACTACAGCTTACTTCAGAGTCAGGAAGCATCTTTGTGTATTTGGCATTTCATAAGACACATTCAAATTTGGTCTTTATTGTATATCATAATCAAGCACTCAAACTTGCTCTGTAAGTAAGTGTGCTGTTTTTATTTTGATTAGAAAAGCTCAGCTGCAGTCTGGTTACCAGATGGAGTCTCAAAGTTTTGATCCATGTTAATAATAAATATGTTTTATGTTTCCCAAAACTAAGCCTTGATAGAATTTTACTAGAACTCTTAATAAAGCATAGTAGCTCTGTCATAGCAGCAAAACAGAGCACATGCTAGCTGAAGAAAACATTTTGGCTATTGAAATGCATGTTATCTTCAGTTTCTCAAACATGGTTCAAAAAGCAAGTAAAAATTAGGGCAGTTCAGATTCTTCATCAGCAGAAGTTAAAAATAAAATATAATACAGGGATGGGTTTTTTGTTACCAGATTTTTCTGAAGTCAAGTATGTTTGTTGAAGTCAGGCTAGATTCTGTCAAAATGTATCAATTCTAGCATTAGTAACTCTTAATTGTTAATTGGTGTGATTCAGGAACAAAAGACTAGGACAAAAAATTATGGCACAGTGACTTCCTCTGTAGTCTAGGTCCCGCAAAAAGTGAAGTGGCCTGTGGAGGAATGGTTGCTTTCACAAGGCCATAACTCCTTGGAACAGCTAATCAAAGACTCCCTTGTCTAGCAACCTTGTATCTCTCCACGAGTAACATCACGAAAGCAGGGTACCCTTGAATCACGGAACAGGCTGCAAAGCAGGAGATTACGAGCCTGAGAAGGGAGAGTCGGTTCCCCTGGGAAAGAACCTGGGGAGTGTTAAAACTTTCCACAGCTATGTGAACAACAACCTTTAAGTTAGAAGTCTGATGTTAAGTAAACACCCTTCCTTTGTTCTGAAAACTATATAATCTGACCGAACTTACTAATAAATCGGAGCTTGCTTATCAATCATATTGATTGTGCGTCTTGCTTCCCTCTCCAATTCCAACAGTGGCCAATGTAAGGTTGTCCTGGGCGTATCAGTCTTGAGTGTTGCAAAACATCTGAGTAAATGACCAAGCATACCAGAAATTAAAAGAAAATAAGAGAGAACAAAATCATGTTCGGAAACACATGCTTGCACCTTGGCTCCTTATGGAATGTATGGGTTTTAATGTTCTTATGTAAGTATCTGTCATGTAAACAGATGATGAAGACTGAATGGAGATAATAGAAAACAAAAGCAATGGAATCAGCATTCATTTAGAGCTGGATCTATGCCAAGACCAAAGAGTAAATATTAAAAGCTTGGACTGATTTACCAGGAAACAGTTCATAGAAAGAACAAAGATTAAAGGATTGCACCTCACAAAACCTGAGAAGCTTCATCTCCTTATTCAGGTCTCACAGACCAAAAGCTTTCTGGCATTACTGTACAGGGATATTAAATGAATAAGAAAGCAAAGTGAGCTCCATTCTGTCTTTCTTATGAAGAAACACTACTACTGGGAAAATTTCACTCTCAATTTCATATCTAACTTCTAGACCTTTCAATATTGTCATAGTGTGATGACATACACTCCCATTTTAAAATATCCTTACTTTTCTAGAGAACTGTAAATTGCTACATTGTTAACAAAAATCTCATCTCCACCTTGATGTTCAGAGGATGTAAAAATCTCTCAGTATTTCAGTCAAGAGGAACACATCATTAATAGTGTAGTCAATGTTTGTATCAGAGATTTAAAAGTGTGAGAGGGCCTGCATACTCGAACAACTAGCTCCTTATCTTCTAGAATGTAAACTGTAACTGTTAGTCAGATCATTAGAGCAGGTGTTGGTCTTTTGAAGGCAACTATGTAACACCATGTTACCTGAATTTTCACTTTTGTTCTCTTTCTAGAAATGATTTACCAAGAGTACGTCGCAGAGGCTTATATACATTAAAAGATCTGATGTGGAGCTGTTTGAGGGAGAGGAAGACCATGAGAGAAAGGTATTTTTCTAGCTTGATTAACTGAGAATGCAGTCATGTTTCAAAGATGTGAAGGGTTAATGAGTCAAAATCACAATATTTCACGTGTCCATCTTATTTCCCTGTTTATGAAGCATTCCTGTTGCTGAATATTTGAAGCTGTTTTTCTTCATTATTATGTTGCTATTGAGTTGTTTATTCATCATTGTAAGAATTAAAAGAGCAGAAGAAACTATTACATTAGTTTGATTGGGTAGGTGCCATATCTTTGTGTCTTAATTATTAAGTTGTTGGACTCCATTCAGGGCCTGTGGAAAATACTGTTGGATATGTGAGAAAAACGGGGTGTTGACAATCCTGAAGTGCAGGTGGTAGGGAGGATGACTGATCTACCGTTGATGAGCATGAGATTAGTGTCAACTAGCAATATATCTAAAGAGGAAGGTCCTTTGTACCACACCTTATAGATTTTACATCCCAAAGCAGGTCAGTCTCTGTATCCCTGAAATTTTGTGTGGAAGTACATATGTATTATAGCATACCAAAACCAACAGGTATTTTTTGTTCTGGGTGCTAAACCGTATAGCCTCCCTTCACGCAAGGATATAAAGGGAGAAAATTTTAATTTTACTTTTATTTTGATAATGCCATTGCTAATACTAATCACTCCCTAGCCTTCTGTAATAAGGTATTTCTCCAACCATGTGTTTCTTGCTAGTTAACACCTAGCTGTAGTGACGGAAGAAATTGGACAACATACAACAATCAATATGATCCGAAGCCATTTATTTTGGGTTAACTGGCTGAGTATTTTCGGATGAATGCACAGATCCTATCTCCTACTCAACCATTCGCCTGGACAAGACCGAGTTTCCCATCAAAGTCTTTAAGCTGCAGCTATATGAAAAACTTTCTCACAAGTGCTGAGGACAGCACCTACCTTCTCCAGTCAGCTTTTCCATTCCCTCAGTCCAATCTCTGGCAGCCTTCAAATAAAATCTGAGGATCCCTATTTGGGTGCCAGAAGTAGCAATGGAAGTAATTAGATGACACACAATGATCAATATGATCTGAATGGAACCGTTTATTTCGGGTTAACTGGCTGCCTTTGTACCCCAAGATCACCAAACACTGATTGGTCAATTCTGCCCTAGTAACAAGCATTCATTGGTCACAGTCCAACCATACAACCATGTTGCTAGGGCACATTTCCCACCTTCAACAGCCAGCTTCCTCACAACAGAGTTGTTATAATCTTTTATAAACTTGGAGACCGTGGCTAAGGCTTTCCCAACTCCACCCAGCCTCAGTACTTGGGGTGCTCATTAAATGCTGCCACCCATCACCTAGCAAGTAAATTTATTTTTGTATCTTACTATCTCCTGATATCAGTTCACAAATTGATTCATACAGTTCAATAACAAACACTCTTTCATAGTCCCATGCATGTGGGTGGAGTGAATTTCTGGTATTCATTGCTTATTTGCATAATAAACAATGTTTTCTTTAGCAACTTTATTCCCATTTTTCACTTTATTCCCAGTTTTGTAATTGAACCTATTTTTTTGTTTGGTAGAATGAGGATGATGCTTTCTTTCTTGTTTATTGGCATGAGTAGGTTGGGCAACCCAGAGATGCACACACTCACTTCTCAATTTGCTGTAGAAGATTAGCACATGCCAAACATCTTGTCAGATGTTTCTAACTTCTTCACAGACCCTTGGGGAGGGGGTGGTCCCGGTAGATACCGTGGAAGATTTAAATGGTCCCTTGGGAGTACTAAGACATGGCAAACAGGTGCAGGGTGCGTTAGTGTAACAAGTCAGTTTGAACAGCACAAACTATTTTCAAGAGCATCTGGCAAAATTCACCATAATGAATTAAAAATATTCAAAGCAAATATTTCCAGCCAGTCACTTACTTCTTTCAGAACCAAGATCTTCAGCATTCTGTTATATTCTTTACTGACCAGCCATATTTATTCAGTAGTTTGACAGGGCGTTTTTCTTCCTTTCAGTGGGTTAAGCATCTAAGAACTTTATTATGCCAAAGTAACTTCCAGATGACCCGGCAATTGATATTGGTTTGGATTAAATCGGAAAAAATCATTTCAGGGTTTAAGCAGTCATGAGTATGCTAGTAACGTAAAACAGCTCAAATACATTCCACTTTCCCTTCAGGGACTTCTAAAGCAGCACATTTAGGCATACCCACGTATTTGCCTGAGGAAGACATAACAGAACTGACCTCTGAGTTTTTGAGGGTGAAACGGCAAATGAAGGAAAAGAGGAAAAGGTCTATATGCTGGCAAGCAGGGAGGATGCAGAGAGGGACTGAAGGCCAGCTGCAAGGGACCATGGTGGCCACCCGGCAGAAAACTAAGGCAGCTCCAGGTGCTGCAGCAGTCAGGATGGATGTTGCCACCCAGAGAGAGCCTCTGTGGCCACATGCAGCCACCCAGACACTGGGCTGCATGCAGTGCCCCCCTCCCAGACTCATGCCACCGGTACCGACTTCACTTGTGGAAGCTGTGCTCACATGGGAGAGGAGGTAACTAGACTAAAGACTATCAGGGAGCGTGACAGAGAAATAGATCAGTAGAGCAGTGCCCTCTCACAAACTCAGAAGGCTGCCAGTGGCTGCACAACACCCACTGGCCAACTGCAAGATTGGGGGAATAAGAGATGGAGACTAATAGCAAGTACCTACTTGGCGCAGGAAGCCTGCTGTCCCCACTCAGACCACAAACACCCAGGCTGCCCTGAAGAATAAATACAACAATGACACACAGCGCAGAAAGCCATTAAGAGAGACTTCAGAGCTCTGGGGCGCAAGCAGAGTTTAGCTCCATTCCAACGCTGAGGAATGTGGAGCAAGAGGTCAAAAAGAATCGCTTGATTAATACCTGGTGCCAAACCTGGTGTGAGGAGAAAAACTTCAGGTTCTTTGATCGTGGAGTGGCCCACGCACTCTCAGGCTTCCTTACTACTGACGGGGCACACATTTCCTAGAGGGACTGAAGTCCTTACTAAAGATCTAGCTAAGGCTCATAAATAGAGCGTTAAACTACATACAAAGCAGGAGGGGGACGAGGCTAGGCTAGTCAGGAGTGAGCCTGGAAGTGGAACTCCAGTGCCTGAGAGATGGCGTGCTGGCAAGGACAGCCAGCACGTCACCACAGAGCAAGGGAGGGCAAGTACATCTGGTGACAGTAAGGATCAAACTGGCACTGTCGGGTTAGATATTCCAAGGACTAGTCAACTGGGAATGAACACTATTCCCTTTATAATGGCTGAGGGTTCACCAGCCCAGCTGAAGTGCATTTATACCAACGTACACAGCATGGCTAGTAAGCAGGAGAATTTGGAAGCTATTGTAAGGCAAGGAGACTATGATGACATTGCCATCACAGAAACGTGGTGGGATGACTCATATAACTGGAGTGCAGCTCTGGTGGGGTATAAACTCTTCAGGCAGGACAGGAAGGGTAGGAAGAGAGGCGGGGTAGCCCTCTATGTTAGAGAGTACTTTGATACCCTCGAGCTTGATTATGGTGGTGACAGGTGCCTGTGCGTTGAAATCAGAGGAGCCCACAAGAAGGTAGATATTGTGATCAGAATCTGTTATAGACCACCCAGACAAGAAGAAGCAGCTAATGAACTACCTCTTGTCCTTGTGGAAGACTTCAATCTTCAGGATGTCTGCTGGAAGTACAACACAGCAGGAAGGAAGCAGCCTAGGAGGTTCGTGGAGTGCATAGAAGACCACTTCCTCCCACAACTGGTGAGCAAACCAAGAAGGGAAGGAGACTTCTTGGACCTGCTGATCGCAAACAGAGAACACCTTGTGGGAGATGTGATGGTCGGAGGATGCCTGGGACAAAGCAATCACGAGATGATAGGTTTTTCAGTTCTAGGTGAGGTGAAGAGCGTCATTAGCAGAACAGTCACCTTAAACTTCCAGAGGGCAGACTTTCAGAAGGCTGGTTGATAAAGTCCCATGGGAGACAGTCCTTAAGGGCAAGGGAGCCCACGAGGGCTGGGCGCTCCTCAAAAAGGAAATCCTAGCAGCTCAGGAGAAAGCCATTCCCTTGTTCCAGAAAAGGAGGCGCCAGGGAAAAAAATAATATCTTGGTTGAGCAGGGACATCTTGAAGGACATCAATAAGAAGAGGGACGTCTATGAGCTTTGTAAGAAGAGACAGGTATCTTGAGTTGACTACAGGGAGGAAGTGACATCATGCAGAGAAAAAAAATCAAGGAGGGCTAAGGCCCAACTAGAAATCAGATTGGCCAAGTCAGTGAAAGAAAATAAAAAAACTTTCTATAAACGCATTAACAATGAAAGGAGGAGTAGGGAGAACATTCAGTCCCTATTGGATGCAGATGGAACAACCGTGATGGGATGAGAACAAGCCTGAGGTACTTAATGCCTTCTTTGCCTCAGTCTTCAATACTAAGGAAAGTTGTTCCCTCTGTGTACACACACAGGAGTTAGAGGAGCAGAATGAGGCTCCCATGATGCAAGAGGAGATGGTTAGAGACTTGCTTGTCCAGATAGTCACCCACAAGTTTATGGGGCCATATAAGATCCACCTAAGGATATTGAAGGAACTGACCGATATGCTTGCCAAACCCCTTTCCATCATCTTCCAACAGTCCTGGAAGACTGGGGAAGTCCCACTGGACTGGAGGCTGGCTGATGTTGTGCCTGTCTACAAGAAGGGTCACAGGGAGGACCCAGGGAACTACAGGCCTGTCAGTCTGACCTCAGTGCCAAGGAAAAGTCACGGAACAGGTGATCTTGAGTGCTACCATGAAGCACATGCAAGAGTATCAGGCGATCAGGCCCAGTCAACACGTGTTCATGAAAGGCAGGTCTTGCCAAACTAACCTGGTCGCTTTCTTTGACAAAGCGACCTGCCTACTGGACAAGAGAAAACCTGTAGATGTAGTCTTCTTGGACTTCATGAAGCCCTTGACGCAGTTTCTCCCAGCATTCTTCTTAGGAAACTGTCAGTCTCTGAACTGGACAGGCGCACAGGTGGAAAACTGAATGGATGGCCAGGCCCAAAGTGTGGTGGTGAATGGAATTTACTCCAGGTGGAGTCCATTTACAAGTGGTGTTCCCCAGGTCTCAGTGCTGGGTCCAGGCCTGTTCAATGTCTTTATCAATGACCTGGATGAAGGCATCGAGTGCACCCTTCGCAAGTTTGAGGATGACACTAAACTGGGTGGAAGTGTCAATCTGGTGGAGGTTAGGGAGGCTCTTCAAGGGGTTCTTAACAGACCGCAGGACTGAGGCCAATGGCATGCGATTCAACAAGGCCAAATGCCGGGTCCTGCACTTGGGGCACAACACCCCTATGCAGTGCTACAGACTAGGAGAAGACTGGCTAGTAAGCTGCCTGGAGGAGAAAGACCTGGGGTGCTGGTTAACAGTCGACTGAATATGAGCCAGCAGTGTGTCCAGGTGGCCAAGAAGGCCAGTGGCATCTTGGCTTGTATCAGAAACAGCATAGTCAGCAGGTCCAGGGAGGTTACTCCCCCTATGTACTCTGCACTGGTGAGACCACACCTTAAATACTGTGTTCAGTAAAAAAGTTTCAGAGAAAGGGTTATTGGGCACTGGAACAGGCTACCCAGGAGGTTGTTGAGTCACCTTCCTTGGAGGTGCTTAAAAGACAGTTGGATGAGGTACTGAGGGATATTGTTGATTGACTGCTGGGAATCGTTGGACTTGATGATCTAGTGGGTCTTTTCCAGCCTAGTTATTCTGTGATTTGGCTGTGCAGGTATCACAATGGAAGAGCTGAACTAGTTCTGTAGTTAAACTTGTTGACTTACTTCTCCAGTTTTACAAGTATTGTCCAAAATCATATTCTTGTTGGCTAACAGTCTTGAGTAGCTTCTGGACAATCAGGCCTCCTTGCATTCTGTGCTCATGCATGAAACACTGGTGAACACTACCAATTTTCCATTTCCTGGATGTCTGAAGGGCATGACACAGAGGCTTCTGTTTTGCTTAAATTACAGCAGAAGAGAACTGCAACTACTTGACAACCAACATACCAAGAAGTAAACACACAGCACAAATTAAATATGCTGCTATGTGATTAATGCCAGCTTCATGGTTGCAGCAAACATCTGTCTTTAATCTAGTTTGGTCATTAGCTGCAAGCAATGCATTATTGGGATTTGTTATAGGAAATACTGCTAAAATGGATATTTTTTTCCTGTATTAATGTGAAAACAGAAAAGGGGAAAGAAACAAAGTGAAACTCTCCCAAAAAAGGCTGCTTGGCTGTAACTTATTTTATGCATAATAGGTCAAATAAATTACATGATTCCTATGATCATTTCTGATTGCAAAAACATTTTAAAGTATTGCTGAACTTCTTCACCCTTAAACACTTGCTCTCTCACCTTTAGTTATGCTGTGCTGCTTATGTGGGCTCTTTACATGTTTATATACAGATTTTCACTGTTAAAGAGAAAAATCTGTAAGTATATAGTTCATTTTTGCTTTCTTACCTGTTCAAGAGCAGAGTCTTAAAAATTACTTAGGACACCTAAAGAGAACAAGCTGCAACTGGAAGAGACTGAGTGAGAGTTTAAAAACAAGTCTTAGGTGTCAGGAGCTGCTTACATTAGTTCCATACTGACAGATGTGATAGGGTGGAATCATATTGTACAGTGAGTTATTTATTTACCTCTTTTGCAAAAAGGAGTTTTTGCATTATCCTTCATTTGATAGCATCCTTTGGTCAGCAGATGCTGAAGGAATGCAAGATTAGCTTCTCAACATGAAATTCAAATGAACAATTTTCTTAGTATTTGCTTTAATGGTAGTTATGTAAGTTGTTCTATTCAAATGAATGGGACTTAGAAGATTATTTTTAGGTCTAGAACCGTAAATTAAGGTAGGAAGAACTTTACTTTCTAACAACTTCTGTCTTCATTCTTTTCAAATGAAAATATCTAACCATTGGTATGACATTTGAGGGGATTTAATTGGTTCCTGTCTCCTTAGAATCTGTTTCTCATTGTACCTACACTATTAGTTATGTTTATTTCAGAGAAGTCATAGAATGTAAATTTTTATTTTAAAACAAATTTTAAAATTCTTTATGCACTTCTAAAAAAATCCAGCAGGCACATACTATTATTTCAAAAGAATTATTCCTCATCCCCGAAGAGACAATTTTCCAAAGAAAAGATTGGGACTTAAGTCTTGAACTCCTTTCTCAGATTAAATGGACATCAACAGAAGAATTGCAAGCATATTAAGTACATCATTTTACAGTTCTGCTGTAAAGTTAGAAATGCAGCAAAAGTTAGCTAAGTAGGTTAACTCAAGTGCTAACTCATGTAGGTATTTGAATTACTTTGAGTTTAAAAACTCCAAAGACAAGGACAAAACTCTGCAAATACCATGAAGATGTGGTGAGCCAATAAACAAAATGTATTGTAACAAAAATGAAATGGGGTAAATCAACAAGCTTTTATATCAGCCACTTGTTACTATGCTTGGTTGATGTATACCAGCAAAGAGGATAAAGGAAACCTTTTGCCTATATTCACAGTTGATGAAGAGGAAAATGAAAGCTAAATACTAAAACAATGCAGCCAGCAATAAATGCAGTCTAGCAACACTACATATCCACAAACCTGAATCAAAGGGATTTCTCATGAAAGTATGTACATAAAAAAGAGAGCAGGGGACTCTGAAAAAGGAATCCTGGTAGGAAAAGGGAAAGGGAAATAATGACAACCAGAGTAGTGGATGACCCAAAGAAGGGAGGAGAAAATAAAACCAATGAGACTTACAAGATGGGGAAATATGTTACTTACAGTTTTTGTATTAACTGTTTACTCTCAGAGCTTACTAAAGGAAAGGTCTCAACTTCAGAAGCAGAATGAATTGATGTTTCCCTCCCTGATAATTTAAAAAAAAAAAAAAAAAAAAAAAAAGTGATATACCTCTTCTTGATATGTTTATGCTGCATCCAAAGTTGTTTAGCATTATTATTGTAAGCTCTATACTGGAATCAGATACTGAAAAGACCCAAAAGAACACTTAGCATGTGCTCTGCTATTTCATTATTGTTTCCCACAGTTGTTTCTCCTAATTTATCAAGTCTGAATTTTTGAAATTGTGACCTTACAAAATAAGAAAAAAGGAAGGCAAGAGAGAGGAAACAGGTTAATGCAATTTTCACAAGAAAAATATTAGTCTTGTATATGAAGTTAAATCTGCTATGTAGTTTTATATGAGGTCTTTTTATTAGCACACATCATGTACCACTGCATCTGCCTCTTCATCATGAATCTTCCTTTGCTATACAATGCCAAAGAAAATTCAGGTTTTAGAAGTTTATGCATTAAAAAAAACCCCAGCATTCATAAAGGCACGGCTATTTTTGCTGTCTTATTACAGTTTCATTGTTTTAGAGGCATGTTCAGTATTAATGCAATTGGAAGCCTTCTTTTGCATTTTTATTAAAGAGGAAGGATGGTTGATTAATGTCTCCTTTTTGAACTCAATATCAGCTGGATTTTATGTCTCAGACAAAATGCATAGAGACTGTATGTGTTCAGCATTTGAGCAGCTGAACAGAGGTTCTGTTGTCTGTTCATTTTTCCTATATGGCAAAGAGAGAAAAGCATTGTAAAAATAATAATAGGGAAAATGGGGAACATGAGAAATACAATGACTTTAAAGATCCAAGTTTGAAGAATGTTAATATGTGAAAAACACTGGTAAGGTCTTTGAGTTCATTTGAAAAAGAAACTTCTAACTTTTAACCAAAGTGTAGCAAACCAGATGCAAATTGCACAGAAACACAAGTTTAAACATCTGTTTTCAGAAAGAGGAGATTTACTTTGCTGGAAAAATATTTGTTTTAGAAAAAAGTAAAAATTCCAGAATAAAGAAGACCACAGTTGCAAAGTCAGCAGTTTAAGGCTGGAGGCACTTTGATGACCTCAGTTAGAAAACATTAATAAAAGCTTCTAGAAATAAATAAGTATCCTGTGTGGTTCCCCATGGATGGATGACTTTTTTCAAATTAGTTTGCTCTATCAAACAAATACCGTCATCCAGCCCGTTATTTTGAGGAATATCTGATACAAACAGAAGTGGAAGCATTCTGGGGAACATAAAAGAAAAATAATAAAAAAAATTAAAGGTTTAGTCTGCATTTAAGAATAATCAAGTAAAACACAGTTGTACACTTTATTCACAGTACAACTAATGCAACATTAGGTTAATGCAAAAGAACTTTGGCACTTAATTTTGTTGGTAATACTTTTTAGAAAGACACTTTATTCCTCATTCCAGGTGTGTCTGCAGACTGAAAACAAAGCAAACTTCCCCCTCCCAGTCCTATGTGTGGTAAAAAACACAAACCGTACTTTTTAAAAAAAAAAAAAAAAAAAAAAAAATTTAAGAGCTTATATAAAATAAACTTGAATAAAGAAGAAAATCAGAATGTTTCATCTCGGTTGTTTGCATAAGTACTCAATGATTTGGTAGTAAAGCAAATGCATTGTGAAAAAGAAAATCATCTAATTATGAATATTACTACTGTATTTATACAACAAATCTGATCATTGTATCTTATAATTAAAGATTCTATGACTTTAAAATGCACCTTTCTTTTTACACAATTATGTTTGAGTGTCCTGACTACCAAACTAGATGCTATAGGTTGTTTGTCCTATATTAAAAAATGGAAACTGGGTAAAAAGTTTGCTTAAGGGAAACTCTAGGTTGAAACTAGTCCAAAGTTCAAATAAGAAATGGTAAAAGGTCCAAAGATGAAGACTCCTTAGATAATTAGCCTAAAATATTTAATCCAACTGAAGCTGCAAACATTATTAACTTGGTTCAGGTTGTAAATCATTTCACTTGCAGATGAGGCATCATTAATAGTTTTCTGGTAGATCACAAGATTAGCTCGTGTAATTCTTAACAGCTCTTAATCATCAGTCAATTTAACAAAGTGAATTTTCTGCGATCAAAATTGAAACAATGAATTAAAAATTTGAAAATGGCAAGATTCACACAAGACTTACTGCAGTAAGTCAAATCGTGCACAAAAATACACACACAGATACATATCTATACAGACACACAGAGGTTAACCTATGATCAAAATGTCCCTTTTCTTGAGTTTAGTGAATTAGTCACTATGCATTGGCATTCATCAACAGGTAACTGTTGAATCTCGTGAAGTCTGACTTCACCCTTCTTTGTTGGCATTCGTCATCAGACTCTTTGAATCCTCACAAAATTTGTTCTGAGAGACATCGCAGCTCAGAGAGAGATGCTGGGTCACAAACCACTGCAATCCTGGAGAGCAAAAACGTTCTCACTTAGGATTGCATGATAACTGACTTTGGTCAGTATTTTTTCATTCTGACAGTGATTCATTTTAGGCAATTCAGCTATAGAATTCTAGTACTTGCCAGATTGTACAGCTGGAGTGCTATCTAAATTCGGCTACAATTCAAGCAGCAGATGTTCCAGGTACTATCAGGGAGTGACCAACCATCCCTGCGCACTGCCCTTGCCAGGCAGCAGAAGTTCCACATGTGGATAGGGAGAACGTCATCCTTCTAACTCACTACACCTGTAAAAAGACAAGAACCCAAAGCAACTGTACTCTATGTCCCAAAGGATAGGATCATCAGAAAGAGGTATGTGACAAACAATCCATGTAAATGTGCAAGAATAACAAGGTTTCGCTTATGAAACAATACTCTTAAAGCTCAGGACATCTGCTCAGGCACAGATTATAATATTTGCTACTTTGAAATTCATCCAAATGAAGATGCTGAAACTATAATCATCCATATTGGGAAAGGATGTGTGTATGAGAATGCTATGTGAATCCATATTGATATAAATGACACAATTTAGAAAACCAATCGTTTTGATTTGTGTATGCTTGAGCATTTCTCCAGTGCTCTTGGGGTCCTGTGTGCATGGGAAAGAGGTCCCATCATTGCCTGAGGACCAATGGACTTAACCTCATAGACACAAATGGATCATGCCCAAGTGAGGTGGTCCAATGGGACTAGTAGGAAGTTCTACTAGTATGACATCTTCCAAGTGCAGCCAAAGCTAATATTGACATATCGCAATGAATATTTAATCACCTGACAAAATCCAGTTATCTTGAAACTCCCCAAGTATGCAATAACACAGAAAGCACCTTGAGCTCTTCTGGACTGCAGCAGGCTGAAACCAGTAATCTTCCCATGAGCTGGGATGCCTCTTGGGTATATTTCAAGATCTTTGCTGACATCACAAGTGAAAAGGCCATAAGCAAAGTTATCTGCACTTGAGAGCCAATTTGGGGAGTGCTGGTGCATTGAATGTATGTATCAAGAAACCTTCCAGATTCCTTTAGATTCAGCCATTTGCCTGTGAGGAGTGCTAGTGCATTGCATGTGAGTATTCTCAGCAAATCTCAAATCTCAAGAAAGTGATTTTCAGACTAGTCTTTCCCTCAAGATCCACCACTCGCCCTCTCCTCCTACTTCCTTTTTCCCCCTTGCTTTCTTTCCCTCCTTCTTCCCCTCCCGCTCCCTTTCCCTTTCTTTGACAAACTTAATAGCTTTCTATGATGTAATCACAGTAGTAGACAAAGGATGTTATCTAGCTGAACTTCTGTAAAGCCTTCAACATGGTACCCCATAACATATTTCTCTCTAAATTGGAGAGAGATGGGTGGACTGTTCAGTTAGATGATTGCATTCAGAGAGTAGCGGTCAATGGTTCAAAGTCCAGGTGGATATCCACGACAAGTGGTGTCTTTCAGGGATCCGTACTGGGACCAGTGCTGTTTAATATCTTCATCAATGATATAGACTGTGAGATTGAATGCACTATCAGCAAATCTGCAGATGACACCAAGCTGCACGGTGCAGTTACCATGGTGGAAAGGTGGGATGTGATCCAGAGGGCCCAGGACAGGCTGGAGAAGTGGACTTGCGAGAACCTCATGAGGTTCAACAAGGCCAAGTGCAAGGTCTTACACCTGAATCAGGGCAATCCCCAATTTCAATACAGGATGGGGGATGATGTGATAGAGAATAACCCTGCAGAAAAAGACTTGGCGGTGCTGGTTGATGAGAAGCTCAACATGAGCTGGCAATGTGTGCTCACAGCCGGGAAGGCCAACCATATCCTGGGCTGCATCAAAAGAAGCATGGCCAGCAGGCTGCCCAGGGAAGTTGTGGATGCCGCATCCCTGGGAGTGTTCAAGGCCAGGTTGGATGGTGCCTTGGGCTGCCTGATCTAGTGGAATGTGTCCCTGCCTATTGCAGGATGGTTGGAACTAGATTGATCTTTAAGGTCCCTTCCAACCCAAATTCTTCTATGATTCTATGGTTCTATGTGAGTACACCAGCTTCTCAGGTGGTTTTCTCTAGAATGCCTTCCGTGACGAAGATGCTAATTACTCTTACTATGCTCAAGTTATCACAGCTATTTCTAGATTTTTCTAGCTAGTACAAACATGGGTGCATTTTGCGATACTTTTTCCAGGGGATTTCAACAAACTCTTCTGTGGATAACCTGGGAAATATTTGACAAGGCTGGTGATACACTCTACATTTTCTGCACTGATATTTCCCACTGTATTTGATAAATCCAACTTTCTTCGGAGAAATTGCAGAGCTGCTCAAAGCAATCACTATGTGGCTTAAGCTAAGACTCTGAGAGGAGCCAGATCCCTTTGTGTCTGTTCAGAAAAACGTTAGATTTAGGCCTGTGTGAATCACCTTTGGTACAAGTTTATAGGGCTAGTGACAGAGAGCTGTGGACTACATTTACACACATACATCGTTCTTTCCAAATAGGATTGTGTTAGTGAAGCTTTAATTTGAGGTAAAGCAGATCCTATAAAGTGAAAAGAAGGCAGGTTTGACATTTTTAACAATGTTCCATCTCCAATCAACACAACAGGAACATCTCTGTCTCTCCTTTTCCTTCTGAGAGCAGTGTACCCCTATAAAAGAAGGTATGTGCATAGCCCAATGAAATGTGATTGTAGCATATTTGAGCACATTTGCCCTGATATTAATCTAGTGGTAAACCCCCAGATTGTTGTGGTCGGGGTAATCCACAACACATAGAATTTGTGGGCAAAAGGACATCTTTATTGATTTTACAAGACTTTTTATACCCCTTCTTGAACTGCGCATCCATGCATGATTGGTTTAGCTAAAGACCGACAGGTCTTGGATGACTCTTTCTCAGTTGTAACTTCATAACTGAGTGATTCCACCTGTGACCTAGCAGCTTCCTAATCTTTTTTATTTGGCTCTTCTTGGTGCCTTCCAGCTTCTCCAAGGATACATTCAAGACCAATGTTTAAGTTCACACACTAACTCCCCAAACCAGCTGAGGTTTCCCACACTAGATATTGCAGGCATCTCTACACAGAAGATAGCTCTGCTAAAGATCCGTTAAATTATCTGCTAAGTATTTTAGCTGCTAGTCCAGCTAATCTGTAGTCACAGCTCTGGTTATAGATGCTGACCGGTTCACAGCTGACAGCACGATCATGCCAGAGCAAAAACGTACTGTGACCATTAAGGCATGGACCCTGTCAATGAGGCTACAAACGAGATCACTTTATTGAGTGGATCCAAATGTTATGTAGTGTTTCTGTACCCAGTCAGCAGCTACCCCAGTGAATTTCCTCCTGTGAGAATCCTGCAGTTACAGTGATAGAGTGCAAATCCACTATTTACCACTGATGTGCCCCTTATCTTCATGTTTTCCATCTAATGCATTCTTTTCTTGTTAACTCACAGGTCTTAGTAAAGATCCCAAGGTCTCAACAAGCTAGCAAATATAAGAACACTGGCTGTTTGCTCTGTGCACACCGTTAGTATCATGGATATGCCAAAGCATTTGCTGTTTGTCCCAGCATATCTGTGACAGTGAAATCTTTCATGCCCACACCATACTGCTATGTCATGTTTTTACCTAGATGTAAAATAAACACTTTCTGCACATGCTTGTCTCTGATTAATATGTTCAAAGCTAATTAGCATTTCTCCAAACTGTTTCCAAACCTTGATTAAGAATTAAACCTGGGGTCCCTTAGAACTGCTGAGATCTCAATATGACTTTCCTTATAAAAGCATAAAAATCACAGTCACTGCTGTTTCAACATTTTTGCTAATTCGGTGTTAAGCTGGGATTTCAAATCTATTTGGAGGAAAGCATGTACTGTTCATCCACTAGAGCAGTTGAGTATCTTTATTTAGTAAAAATATAGATAGGCTCTAATGATGTTTTTTAGCTACAAAAAAATAGGCATATATGTAGGTGTATAGATTGTATTATATGTAATTTGATGGTGACTTTTTGAGAACTGCATGACCTGGAAAGAGATTTTTTTTGTGTGTGTTTTATTTATAATCAACTGCCAACTTTCCAATAACCGCAGTGACCTCATCAGAAGTGAAACAATATGTTCTAATACACCAAATTCCTCTGGAGAAAGTGTGGGGAAAGGTGCAGTTTTCAAAAAAAAAAAAAAAAAACAACCCTCTGGTTTTTGGAGAGGAACATTGCTAAACTTCTGTTTAAAACAAACTCAAACCCAAAACATCAAGTTCTTCAAAATGCAGGAGAACTACAGAGAGTGTGTATCTCAGTTGGTCATACCAGTTGCACAATAGCAGCAGCGACGTGACCTTTCTCCAGAGCATTAATAGAGAATCATGTATGGAAGAAGTCCCTGGAATTTAAGGGGCTGCAGAAGTAAATTTAAAATGTTGTTTTTACAAGCACTTTTCTGACTTGTGATAAAATTTTAACTAAATTTTAACTTCATGGGAAAAACTCTGCTGCTCTCTTCAGTTTTCTGTACTTTGGTGACAGCACTCACAGTGTAAAAATCATCCTCCGAATGGGATACAAGTCTCTGAAGTTAGATGCCAGGACCCTGGCATTTAAGTAAGGCTTAGCTTTGTGCTTAAGATTAGGGCTAGGTTTTGTTTAGGTGCTAGGGGTAGGGTTGGGGTTGTGTTAAGGTTTTCATAAGTGTAAGGGTTATGATTATATTTAGGAGTTTGTGTAAGAGTTAGTGTTAGGGTTAGGCTTCAGATTAGGGTTAAGTTTAGGTTTAGGGTTAGTTATTCGGGCTAGGGTCAGGTTTAGGGTTCCCAACGTACTATGTTCTCTTGAAATGACTCCTCTTTGCACCTACTAAAGCATTTAAGGAAAAACGATTACCTCGAGCAGAAAAGCTGCTATGATCAGATTGTGGCTTTCATTAGCTTTATCTCTACAAGCGATTTCACTCCAACCTACGAAGCAGAATAAACAGAGCTCCTTACTATGATCTCATGATTAGTGTTCTGTGTGCGTTTAGTGAGGATTTTAAGGAAAAGTGATTATCTCGAGCGGAGAAGCTGCTATCACCAGATTGTGACTTTCGTTTCCCTTTTTTTCTACAAGCGCTTTAACTTCAACCTTCGAAGCAGCATTAACAGAGATCCTTACTATATTCACTTCAAATGTCTTCTATATGTGCCTATTAATGCATTTAAGGAAAAGTGATTATCTCGAGCAGAGAAGCTGCTATCATCAGATTATGGCTTTCATTAGATTTACCTCTGCAAACGCTTTCACTGCAACTTATAAAGCAGCTTTAGCTAGCGTTTTATTAGAGTGCCCAGAAATGAGTTCTATCTTTGCCGATTAATGAATTTAAGGAAAAGTGGTTATCTCGAGCAGAGAAGCTGCTGTCATCAGATTGTGGCTTTCATTAGCTTTATCTCTATAAGCGATTTCTCTGCAACCTACAAAGCAGCTTTAGCTAGGCTTTTATTAGAGTGTCATGAAATGTGTTCTAATCTTTGCCTAATAATGCATTTAAGGAAAAGCGGTTATCTCGAGCAGAGAGGTTGCTATCATCAGATTGTGGCTTTCATTAGCTTTATCTCTGCAAGCGCTTTCACTGCAACCTAGGAAGCAACATTAACAGAGCTCCTTACTGTGTTCTCTTGATATGTGCTCTATATCTGCCTCTAGTAATGCATTCAAGGAAAAGTGATTATCTCGAGGAGAGAAGCTGCTATCATCAGATTGTGGTTTTCATTAGCTTTATCTCTACAAGCGATTTCACCGCAACCTACGAAGCAGAATTAACAGAGCTCCATACTACGTTCTTTTGATATGTGCCCCCATTAAAGCATTCAAGGAAGAGTGATTATCTCGATCAGAGAAGCTGCTATCATCAGATCGTGGCTTTCATTAGCTTTATCTCCATAAGCGATTTCTCTGCAACCTACAAAGCAGCTTTAGCTAGGCTTTTATTAGAGTGTCATGAAACGTGTTGTATCTTTGCCTAATAATGCATTTAAGGAAAAGTTATTATCTCGAGGAGAGAAGCTGCTGTCATCAAATTGTGGCTCTCGTTTCCCTTTTTTATACAAGCGTTTTCACTTCAACTTACGAAGGAGCATTAACAGAGTTCCTTACTATGTTCTCTTGATATGTCTTCTATCTGCGCCTATTAATGCATTCAAGGAAAAGTGATTATCTCGAGGAGAGAAGCTGCTATCATCAGATTGTGGCTTTCATTAGTTTTATCTCTACAAGCGATTTCACTGCAACCTAGGAAGCAGCATTAACAGAGCTCCTTACTATATTCTCATGATTAGTGTTTTGTGAGCGCATAGAAAGGATTTTAAGGAAAAGTTATTATCTCGAGCGGAGAAGCTGCTATCATCAAGTTGTGGCTTTCATTAGTTTTATATCTACAAGTTCTTTCACTGCAACCTACGAAGCAGCATTAAAAGAGCTCCTTACAAAGTCAGAGTACTAAGGGCAGAGTACAAGGTTTAAGACACAAGCCAACAAAGCCAAATAGAGAGTACAAAAGATTCTCTCGAGCAGAGAAGTTGCTAGAGACACCCAGGTCCATTCAAAAGGACCCCGGGCCATTCTAGAGACTCCCAGGACCATCCAAAGGCCTCCAGACCCTTATAGAACACCCCAGGACTCTTCAAAATGCCACCAGAGAATTCTAGACTCACTCAGGAACATTCTAAAGACCCCCTGATCTTTCTAATGACCACCAGAACCCTGGCATTTACGTTAGGGTTAGCTTTGTGGATAGGATTAGAGCTAGGAATGGTTTGGTTGCTAGGGTTAGAGTAGGGGTTGTGTTAGCGTTTTGGTAAGGGTAAGAGTTATTGTTATGTTTAGTAGTTCGTGTTAGAGTTAGTATTAGGGTAAGACTTAAGATTAGGGTTAAGTTTAGATTTAGGGTTAAATTTAGGTATTTGTGGCTTTCATTAGCTTTATCTCTAAAAGTGCCTTCACTCCAACCTACAAAGCAGTTTTAGCTAGGCTTTTATTAGAGTGTCATGAAATGTGTTGTATCTTTGCCTAATAATGCATTTCAGGAAAAGTGATTATCTCGAGGAGAGAAGCTGCTATCATCAAATTGTGGCTCTCGTTTTCCTTTTTTCTACAAGCGTTTTCACTTCAACCTACGAAGCAGCATTAACAGAACTCTTTACTATGTTCTCTTGATATGTCTTCTATCTGCCCCTATTAATGCATTCAAGGAAAAGTGATTATCTCGAGGAGAGAAGCTGCTATCATCAGATTGTGGCTATCAGTTTTATCTCTACAAGCGATTTCATTGCAACCTACAAAGCAGAATTAACAGAGCTCCTTACTATGTTCTCATGATTAGTGTTCTGTGTGCGCTTAGTAAGGATTTTAAGGAAAAGTTATTATCTCGAGCGGAGAAGCTGCTATCGTCAGACTGTGGCTCTCGTTTCCCTTTTTTCTACAAGCGCATTCACTTCAACCTTCGAAGCAGCATTAACAGAGGTCCTTACAAGGTTCTCTTGATATGTCTTCTATGTCGCCTATTAATGCATTTAAGGAAAAGTGATTATCTCGAGGAGACAAGCTGCTGTCATCAGATTGTGACTTTCATTAGATTTACCTCTGCAAACGCTTTCACTGCAACTTATAAAGCAGCTTTAGCTAGCGTTTTATTAGAGTGCCCAGAAATGAGTTCTATCTTTTCCGATTAATGCATTTAAGGAAAAGTGGTTATCTCGAGCAGAGAAGTAGCTATCATCAGATTGTTGCTTTCGTTTCCCTTTTCTCTACAAGCGGTTTCACTGCAACCTAGGAAGCAGCATTAACAGTACCCCTTACTGTGTTCTCTTGATATATGTTCTATCTGTGCCTATTAAAGCATTCAAGGAAAAGATATTATCTCGAGCAGAGAATCTGCTATCATCAGATTGTGGCTTTCATTAGCTTTATCTCTGCAAGTGCTATCACTGCAACCTACAAAGCAGCTTTAGCTAGGCTTTTATTAGAGTGTCCTGAAATATGTTCTAACAGGGCTTACTAAAGCATTTAAGGAAAAGTGATTATCTCGAGCAGAGAAGCTGCTATCATCAAAGTGTGGCTTTCATTAGTTTTATATCTACAAGCTCTTTCACTGCAACCTACGAAGCAGCATTAAAAAGAGCTCCTTACAAAGTCAGAGTACTAAGGGCAGAGTACAAGGTTTAAGACACAAGCCAACAAAGCCAAATAGAGAGTACAAAGGATTCTCTCGAGCAGAGAAGTTGCTAGAGACACCCAGGTCCATTCAAAAGGACCCCAGGTCATTCTAGAGACTCCCAGGACCATCCAAAGGCCTCCAGACCCATATAGAACACCCCAGGACTCTTCAAAATGCCACCAGAGAATTCTACACAGACTCAGGAGCATTCTAAAGACCCCCTGACTCTTCTAGAGACCACCAGAACCCTGGCATTTACGTTAGGATTGGCTTTGTGGATAAGATTAGGGCTAGGCTTGGTTTAGTTGCAAGGGTTGGGCTTATAGGGTTGGGGTTAGGGTTGGGGTTTTGTTAGGGTTTTGGTAAGGGTAAGGGTTATGTTTAGGGGTTTGTGTTAGAGTTAGTGTTAGGGTTAGGCTTAAGATTAGGGTTAAGTTTAGGTTTAGGGTTAGGGTTAGGTTTTCGGGCTAGGGTTAGGGTGCCCAGACCCTTATAGAGCACACAGGACTCTTCTAAAGGCCCCCAGACCATTCTAGACACACCCAGGACCCTTCTAAAGATGCCAAGACCCTTCTAGAGCCCTCCAGAAACATTCTAAAGTCTCCTCAGACCCTTCTAGAGACACCCAGGACCCTGTGAAAGGCCCACAGCCCATTCCAGACAACCCCAGGACTATCGAAAGGTCCCCAGACCCTTCTAGAGCACCCCAGGACTCGTCAAACTGCCCCCAGAGCATTCAAGAGACCCTAAGGACACTTCTAAAGATGCAAGGTCCCTTCTAGAGCACCCCAGGACCATCTGAAGGCCCCCAGACACTTCTAGAGAACCACAGGACTCTTCAAAATGCCCCCAGAGAATTCTAGAGACCCTCAAGAGCATTCTAAAGACCCCCTGAACTTTCTAGAGACCCCCAGGACCTCGGCATTTATGTTAGGGTTAGCTTTATGGTTAAGGCTAGTCAACAAATATATTTCTTAAAAAATCTGAGTGGGATGCTTTGAAACACAAATTTTAACTTCATGGGAAAAACTCTGCTGCTCTCTTCAGTTTTCTGTACTTTGGTGACAGCACTCACAGTGTAAAAATCATCCTCCGAATGGGATACAAGTCTCTGAAGTTAGATGCCAGGACCCTGGCATTTAAGTAAGGCTTAGCTTTGTGCTTAAGATTAGGGCTAGGTTTTGTTTAGGTGCTAGGGGTAGGGTTGGGGTTGTGTTAAGGTTTTCATAAGTGTAAGGGTTATGATTATATTTAGGAGTTTGTGTAAGAGTTAGTGTTAGGGTTAGGCTTCAGATTAGGGTTAAGTTTAGGTTTAGGGTTAGTTATTCGGGCTAGGGTCAGGTTTAGGGTTCCCAACGTACTATGTTCTCTTGAAATGACTCCTCTTTGCACCTACTAAAGCATTTAAGGAAAAACGATTACCTCGAGCAGAAAAGCTGCTATGATCAGATTGTGGCTTTCATTAGCTTTATCTCTACAAGCGATTTCACTCCAACCTACGAAGCAGAATAAACAGAGCTCCTTACTATGATCTCATGATTAGTGTTCTGTGTGCGTTTAGTGAGGATTTTAAGGAAAAGTGATTATCTCGAGCGGAGAAGCTGCTATCACCAGATTGTGACTTTCGTTTCCCTTTTTTTCTACAAGCGCTTTAACTTCAACCTTCGAAGCAGCATTAACAGAGATCCTTACTATATTCACTTCAAATGTCTTCTATATGTGCCTATTAATGCATTTAAGGAAAAGTGATTATCTCGAGCAGAGAAGCTGCTATCATCAGATTATGGCTTTCATTAGATTTACCTCTGCAAACGCTTTCACTGCAACTTATAAAGCAGCTTTAGCTAGCGTTTTATTAGAGTGCCCAGAAATGAGTTCTATCTTTGCCGATTAATGAATTTAAGGAAAAGTGGTTATCTCGAGCAGAGAAGCTGCTGTCATCAGATTGTGGCTTTCATTAGCTTTATCTCTATAAGCGATTTCTCTGCAACCTACAAAGCAGCTTTAGCTAGGCTTTTATTAGAGTGTCATGAAATGTGTTCTAATCTTTGCCTAATAATGCATTTAAGGAAAAGCGGTTATCTCGAGCAGAGAGGTTGCTATCATCAGATTGTGGCTTTCATTAGCTTTATCTCTGCAAGCGCTTTCACTGCAACCTAGGAAGCAACATTAACAGAGCTCCTTACTGTGTTCTCTTGATATGTGCTCTATATCTGCCTCTAGTAATGCATTCAAGGAAAAGTGATTATCTCGAGGAGAGAAGCTGCTATCATCAGATTGTGGTTTTCATTAGCTTTATCTCTACAAGCGATTTCACCGCAACCTACGAAGCAGAATTAACAGAGCTCCATACTACGTTCTTTTGATATGTGCCCCCATTAAAGCATTCAAGGAAGAGTGATTATCTCGATCAGAGAAGCTGCTATCATCAGATCGTGGCTTTCATTAGCTTTATCTCCATAAGCGATTTCTCTGCAACCAACAAAGCAGCTTTAGCTAGGCTTTTATTAGAGTGTCATGAAACGTGTTGTATCTTTGCCTAATAATGCATTTAAGGAAAAGTTATTATCTCGAGGAGAGAAGCTGCTGTCATCAAATTGTGGCTCTCGTTTCCCTTTTTTATACAAGCGTTTTCACTTCAACTTACGAAGGAGCATTAACAGAGTTCCTTACTATGTTCTCTTGATATGTCTTCTATCTGCGCCTATTAATGCATTCAAGGAAAAGTGATTATCTCGAGGAGAGAAGCTGCTATCATCAGATTGTGGCTTTCATTAGTTTTATCTCTACAAGCGATTTCACTGCAACCTAGGAAGCAGCATTAACAGAGCTCCTTACTATATTCTCATGATTAGTGTTTTGTGAGCGCATAGAAAGGATTTTAAGGAAAAGTTATTATCTCGAGCGGAGAAGCTGCTATCATCAAGTTGTGGCTTTCATTAGTTTTATATCTACAAGTTCTTTCACTGCAACCTACGAAGCAGCATTAAAAGAGCTCCTTACAAAGTCAGAGTACTAAGGGCAGAGTACAAGGTTTAAGACACAAGCCAACAAAGCCAAATAGAGAGTACAAAAGATTCTCTCGAGCAGAGAAGTTGCTAGAGACACCCAGGTCCATTCAAAAGGACCCCGGGCCATTCTAGAGACTCCCAGGACCATCCAAAGGCCTCCAGACCCTTATAGAACACCCCAGGACTCTTCAAAATGCCACCAGAGAATTCTAGACTCACTCAGGAACATTCTAAAGACCCCCTGATCTTTCTAATGACCACCAGAACCCTGGCATTTACGTTAGGGTTAGCTTTGTGGATAGGATTAGAGCTAGGAATGGTTTGGTTGCTAGGGTTAGAGTAGGGGTTGTGTTAGCGTTTTGGTAAGGGTAAGAGTTATTGTTATGTTTAGTAGTTCGTGTTAGAGTTAGTATTAGGGTAAGACTTAAGATTAGGGTTAAGTTTAGATTTAGGGTTAAATTTAGGTATTTGTGGTTTTCATTAGCTTTATCTCTAAAAGTGCCTTCACTCCAACCTACAAAGCAGTTTTAGCTAGGCTTTTATTAGAGTGTCATGAAATGTGTTGTATCTTTGCCTAATAATGCATTTCAGGAAAAGTGATTATCTCGAGGAGAGAAGCTGCTATCATCAAATTGTGGCTCTCGTTTTCCTTTTTTCTACAAGCGTTTTCACTTCAACCTACGAAGCAGCATTAACAGAACTCTTTACTATGTTCTCTTGATATGTCTTCTATCTGCCCCTATTAATGCATTCAAGGAAAAGTGATTATCTCGAGGAGAGAAGCTGCTATCATCAGATTGTGGCTATCAGTTTTATCTCTACAAGCGATTTCACTGCAACCTACAAAGCAGAATTAACAGAGCTCCTTACTATGTTCTCATGATTAGTGTTCTGTGTGCGCTTAGTAAGGATTTTAAGGAAAAGTTATTATCTCGAGCGGAGAAGCTGCTATCGTCAGACTGTGGCTCTCGTTTCCCTTTTTTCTACAAGCGCATTCACTTCAACCTTCGAAGCAGCATTAACAGAGGTCCTTACAAGGTTCTCTTGATATGTCTTCTATGTCGCCTATTAATGCATTTAAGGAAAAGTGATTATCTCGAGGAGACAAGCTGCTGTCATCAGATTATGGCTTTCATTAGATTTACCTCTGCAAACGCTTTCACTGCAACTTATAAAGCAGCTTTAGCTAGCGTTTTATTAGAGTGCCCAGAAATGAGTTCTATCTTTGCCGATTAATGAATTTAAGGAAAAGTGGTTATCTCGAGCAGAGAAGCGGCTGTCATCAGATTGTGGCTTTCATTAGCTTTATCTCTATAAGCGATTTCTCTGCAACCTACAAAGCAGCTTTAGCTAGGCTTTTATTAGAGTGTCATGAAATGTGTTCTAATCTTTGCCTAATAATGCATTTAAGGAAAAGCGGTTATCTCGAGCAGAGAGGTTGCTATCATCAGATTGTGGCTTTCATTAGCTTTATCTCTGCAAGCGCTTTCACTGCAACCTAGGAAGCAACATTAACAGAGCTCCTTACTGTGTTCTCTTGATATGTGCTCTATATCTGCCTCTAGTAATGCATTCAAAGAAAAGTGATTATCTCGAGGAGAGAAGCTGCTATCATCAGATTGTGGTTTTCATTAGCTTTATCTCTACAAGCGATTTCACCGCAACCTACGAAGCAGAATTAACAGAGCTCCATACTACGTTCTTTTGATATGTGCCCCCATTAAAGCATTCAAGGAAGAGTGATTATCTCGATCAGAGAAGCTGCTATCATCAGATCGTGGCTTTCATTAGCTTTATCTCCATAAGCGATTTCTCTGCAACCTACAAAGCAGCTTTAGCTAGGCTTTTATTAGAGTGTCATGAAACGTGTTGTATCTTTGCCTAATAATGCATTTAAGGAAAAGTTATTATCTCGAGGAGAGAAGCTGCTGTCATCAAATTGTGGCTCTCGTTTCCCTTTTTTCTACAAGCGTTTTCACTTCAACTTACGAAGGAGCATTAACAGAGTTCCTTACTATGTTCTCTTGATATGTCTTCTATCTGCGCCTATTAATGCATTTAAGGAAAAGTGATTATCTCGAGGAGACAAGCTGCTGTCATCAGATTGTGACTTTCATTAGATTTACCTCTGCAAACGCTTTCACTGCAACTTATAAAGCAGCTTTAGCTAGCGTTTTATTAGAGTGCCCAGAAATGAGTTCTATCTTTTCCGATTAATGCATTTAAGGAAAAGTGGTTATCTCGAGCAGAGAAGTAGCTATCATCAGATTGTTGCTTTCGTTTCCCTTTTCTCTACAAGCGGTTTCACTGCAACCTAGGAAGCAGCATTAACAGTACCCCTTACTGTGTTCTCTTGATATATGTTCTATCTGTGCCTATTAAAGCATTCAAGGAAAAGATATTATCTCGAGCAGAGAATCTGCTATCATCAGATTGTGGCTTTCATTAGCTTTATCTCTGCAAGTGCTATCACTGCAACCTACAAAGCAGCTTTAGCTAGGCTTTTATTAGAGTGTCCTGAAATATGTTCTAACAGGGCTTACTAAAGCATTTAAGGAAAAGTGATTATCTCGAGCAGAGAAGCTGCTATCATCAAATTGTGGCTTTCATTAGTTTTATATCTACAAGCTCTTTCACTGCAACCTACGAAGCAGCATTAAAAGAGCTCCTTACAAAGTCAGAGTACTAAGGGCAGAGTACAAGGTTTAAGACACAAGCCAACAAAGCCAAATAGAGAGTACAAAGGATTCTCTCGAGCAGAGAAGTTGCTAGAGACACCCAGGTCCATTCAAAAGGACCCCAGGTCATTCTAGAGACTCCCAGGACCATCCAAAGGCCTCCAGACCCATATAGAACACCCCAGGACTCTTCAAAATGCCACCAGAGAATTCTACACAGACTCAGGAGCATTCTAAAGACCCCCTGACTCTTCTAGAGACCACCAGAACCCTGGCATTTACGTTAGGATTGGCTTTGTGGATAAGATTAGGGCTAGGCTTGGTTTAGTTGCAAGGGTTGGGCTTATAGGGTTGGGGTTAGGGTTGGGGTTTTGTTAGGGTTTTGGTAAGGGTAAGGGTTATGTTTAGGGGTTTGTGTTAGAGTTAGTGTTAGGGTTAGGCTTAAGATTAGGGTTAAGTTTAGGTTTAGGGTTAGGGTTAGGTTTTCGGGCTAGGGTTAGGGTGCCCAGACCCTTATAGAGCACACAGGACTCTTCTAAAGGCCCCCAGACCATTCTAGACACACCCAGGACCCTTCTAAAGATGCCAAGACCCTTCTAGAGCCCTCCAGAAACATTCTAAAGTCTCCTCAGACCCTTCTAGAGACACCCAGGACCCTGTGAAAGGCCCACAGCCCATTCCAGACAACCCCAGGACTATCGAAAGGTCCCCAGACCCTTCTAGAGCACCCCAGGACTCGTCAAACTGCCCCCAGAGCATTCAAGAGACCCTAAGGACACTTCTAAAGATGCAAGGTCCCTTCTAGAGCACCCCAGGACCATCTGAAGGCCCCCAGACACTTCTAGAGAACCACAGGACTCTTCAAAATGCCCCCAGAGAATTCTAGAGACCCTCAAGAGCATTCTAAAGACCCCCTGAACTTTCTAGAGACCCCCAGGACCTCGGCATTTATGTTAGGGTTAGCTTTATGGTTAAGGCTAGTCAACAAATATATTTCTTAAAAAATCTGAGTGGGATGCTTTGAAACACAAATTTTAACTTCATGGGAAAAACTCTGCTGCTCTCTTCAGTTTTCTGTACTTTGGTGACAGCACTCACAGTGTAAAAATCATCCTCCGAATGGGATACAAGTCTCTGAAGTTAGATGCCAGGACCCTGGCATTTAAGTAAGGCTTAGCTTTGTGCTTAAGATTAGGGCTAGGTTTTGTTTAGGTGCTAGGGGTAGGGTTGGGGTTGTGTTAAGGTTTTCATAAGTGTAAGGGTTATGATTATATTTAGGAGTTTGTGTAAGAGTTAGTGTTAGGGTTAGGCTTCAGATTAGGGTTAAGTTTAGGTTTAGGGTTAGTTATTCGGGCTAGGGTCAGGTTTAGGGTTCCCAACGTACTATGTTCTCTTGAAATGACTCCTCTTTGCACCTACTAAAGCATTTAAGGAAAAACGATTACCTCGAGCAGAAAAGCTGCTATGATCAGATTGTGGCTTTCATTAGCTTTATCTCTACAAGCGATTTCACTCCAACCTACGAAGCAGAATAAACAGAGCTCCTTACTATGATCTCATGATTAGTGTTCTGTGTGCGTTTAGTGAGGATTTTAAGGAAAAGTGATTATCTCGAGCGGAGAAGCTGCTATCACCAGATTGTGACTTTCGTTTCCCTTTTTTTCTACAAGCGCTTTAACTTCAACCTTCGAAGCAGCATTAACAGAGATCCTTACTATATTCACTTCAAATGTCTTCTATATGTGCCTATTAATGCATTTAAGGAAAAGTGATTATCTCGAGCAGAGAAGCTGCTATCATCAGATTATGGCTTTCATTAGATTTACCTCTGCAAACGCTTTCACTGCAACTTATAAAGCAGCTTTAGCTAGCGTTTTATTAGAGTGCCCAGAAATGAGTTCTATCTTTGCCGATTAATGAATTTAAGGAAAAGTGGTTATCTCGAGCAGAGAAGCTGCTGTCATCAGATTGTGGCTTTCATTAGCTTTATCTCTATAAGCGATTTCTCTGCAACCTACAAAGCAGCTTTAGCTAGGCTTTTATTAGAGTGTCATGAAATGTGTTCTAATCTTTGCCTAATAATGCATTTAAGGAAAAGCGGTTATCTCGAGCAGAGAGGTTGCTATCATCAGATTGTGGCTTTCATTAGCTTTATCTCTGCAAGCGCTTTCACTGCAACCTAGGAAGCAACATTAACAGAGCTCCTTACTGTGTTCTCTTGATATGTGCTCTATATCTGCCTCTAGTAATGCATTCAAGGAAAAGTGATTATCTCGAGGAGAGAAGCTGCTATCATCAGATTGTGGTTTTCATTAGCTTTATCTCTACAAGCGATTTCACCGCAACCTACGAAGCAGAATTAACAGAGCTCCATACTACGTTCTTTTGATATGTGCCCCCATTAAAGCATTCAAGGAAGAGTGATTATCTCGATCAGAGAAGCTGCTATCATCAGATCGTGGCTTTCATTAGCTTTATCTCCATAAGCGATTTCTCTGCAACCAACAAAGCAGCTTTAGCTAGGCTTTTATTAGAGTGTCATGAAACGTGTTGTATCTTTGCCTAATAATGCATTTAAGGAAAAGTTATTATCTCGAGGAGAGAAGCTGCTGTCATCAAATTGTGGCTCTCGTTTCCCTTTTTTATACAAGCGTTTTCACTTCAACTTACGAAGGAGCATTAACAGAGTTCCTTACTATGTTCTCTTGATATGTCTTCTATCTGCGCCTATTAATGCATTCAAGGAAAAGTGATTATCTCGAGGAGAGAAGCTGCTATCATCAGATTGTGGCTTTCATTAGTTTTATCTCTACAAGCGATTTCACTGCAACCTAGGAAGCAGCATTAACAGAGCTCCTTACTATATTCTCATGATTAGTGTTTTGTGAGCGCATAGAAAGGATTTTAAGGAAAAGTTATTATCTCGAGCGGAGAAGCTGCTATCATCAAGTTGTGGCTTTCATTAGTTTTATATCTACAAGTTCTTTCACTGCAACCTACGAAGCAGCATTAAAAGAGCTCCTTACAAAGTCAGAGTACTAAGGGCAGAGTACAAGGTTTAAGACACAAGCCAACAAAGCCAAATAGAGAGTACAAAAGATTCTCTCGAGCAGAGAAGTTGCTAGAGACACCCAGGTCCATTCAAAAGGACCCCGGGCCATTCTAGAGACTCCCAGGACCATCCAAAGGCCTCCAGACCCTTATAGAACACCCCAGGACTCTTCAAAATGCCACCAGAGAATTCTAGACTCACTCAGGAACATTCTAAAGACCCCCTGATCTTTCTAATGACCACCAGAACCCTGGCATTTACGTTAGGGTTAGCTTTGTGGATAGGATTAGAGCTAGGAATGGTTTGGTTGCTAGGGTTAGAGTAGGGGTTGTGTTAGCGTTTTGGTAAGGGTAAGAGTTATTGTTATGTTTAGTAGTTCGTGTTAGAGTTAGTATTAGGGTAAGACTTAAGATTAGGGTTAAGTTTAGATTTAGGGTTAAATTTAGGTATTTGTGGCTTTCATTAGCTTTATCTCTAAAAGTGCCTTCACTCCAACCTACAAAGCAGTTTTAGCTAGGCTTTTATTAGAGTGTCATGAAATGTGTTGTATCTTTGCCTAATAATGCATTTCAGGAAAAGTGATTATCTCGAGGAGAGAAGCTGCTATCATCAAATTGTGGCTCTCGTTTTCCTTTTTTCTACAAGCGTTTTCACTTCAACCTACGAAGCAGCATTAACAGAACTCTTTACTATGTTCTCTTGATATGTCTTCTATCTGCCCCTATTAATGCATTCAAGGAAAAGTGATTATCTCGAGGAGAGAAGCTGCTATCATCAGATTGTGGCTATCAGTTTTATCTCTACAAGCGATTTCATTGCAACCTACAAAGCAGAATTAACAGAGCTCCTTACTATGTTCTCATGATTAGTGTTCTGTGTGCGCTTAGTAAGGATTTTAAGGAAAAGTTATTATCTCGAGCGGAGAAGCTGCTATCGTCAGACTGTGGCTCTCGTTTCCCTTTTTTCTACAAGCGCATTCACTTCAACCTTCGAAGCAGCATTAACAGAGGTCCTTACAAGGTTCTCTTGATATGTCTTCTATGTCGCCTATTAATGCATTTAAGGAAAAGTGATTATCTCGAGGAGACAAGCTGCTGTCATCAGATTGTGACTTTCATTAGATTTACCTCTGCAAACGCTTTCACTGCAACTTATAAAGCAGCTTTAGCTAGCGTTTTATTAGAGTGCCCAGAAATGAGTTCTATCTTTTCCGATTAATGCATTTAAGGAAAAGTGGTTATCTCGAGCAGAGAAGTAGCTATCATCAGATTGTTGCTTTCGTTTCCCTTTTCTCTACAAGCGGTTTCACTGCAACCTAGGAAGCAGCATTAACAGTACCCCTTACTGTGTTCTCTTGATATATGTTCTATCTGTGCCTATTAAAGCATTCAAGGAAAAGATATTATCTCGAGCAGAGAATCTGCTATCATCAGATTGTGGCTTTCATTAGCTTTATCTCTGCAAGTGCTATCACTGCAACCTACAAAGCAGCTTTAGCTAGGCTTTTATTAGAGTGTCCTGAAATATGTTCTAACAGGGCTTACTAAAGCATTTAAGGAAAAGTGATTATCTCGAGCAGAGAAGCTGCTATCATCAAAGTGTGGCTTTCATTAGTTTTATATCTACAAGCTCTTTCACTGCAACCTACGAAGCAGCATTAAAAAGAGCTCCTTACAAAGTCAGAGTACTAAGGGCAGAGTACAAGGTTTAAGACACAAGCCAACAAAGCCAAATAGAGAGTACAAAGGATTCTCTCGAGCAGAGAAGTTGCTAGAGACACCCAGGTCCATTCAAAAGGACCCCAGGTCATTCTAGAGACTCCCAGGACCATCCAAAGGCCTCCAGACCCATATAGAACACCCCAGGACTCTTCAAAATGCCACCAGAGAATTCTACACAGACTCAGGAGCATTCTAAAGACCCCCTGACTCTTCTAGAGACCACCAGAACCCTGGCATTTACGTTAGGATTGGCTTTGTGGATAAGATTAGGGCTAGGCTTGGTTTAGTTGCAAGGGTTGGGCTTATAGGGTTGGGGTTAGGGTTGGGGTTTTGTTAGGGTTTTGGTAAGGGTAAGGGTTATGTTTAGGGGTTTGTGTTAGAGTTAGTGTTAGGGTTAGGCTTAAGATTAGGGTTAAGTTTAGGTTTAGGGTTAGGGTTAGGTTTTCGGGCTAGGGTTAGGGTGCCCAGACCCTTATAGAGCACACAGGACTCTTCTAAAGGCCCCCAGACCATTCTAGACACACCCAGGACCCTTCTAAAGATGCCAAGACCCTTCTAGAGCCCTCCAGAAACATTCTAAAGTCTCCTCAGACCCTTCTAGAGACACCCAGGACCCTGTGAAAGGCCCACAGCCCATTCCAGACAACCCCAGGACTATCGAAAGGTCCCCAGACCCTTCTAGAGCACCCCAGGACTCGTCAAACTGCCCCCAGAGCATTCAAGAGACCCTAAGGACACTTCTAAAGATGCAAGGTCCCTTCTAGAGCACCCCAGGACCATCTGAAGGCCCCCAGACACTTCTAGAGAACCACAGGACTCTTCAAAATGCCCCCAGAGAATTCTAGAGACCCTCAAGAGCATTCTAAAGACCCCCTGAACTTTCTAGAGACCCCCAGGACCTCGGCATTTATGTTAGGGTTAGCTTTATGGTTAAGGCTAGTCAACAAATATATTTCTTAAAAAATCTGAGTGGGATGCTTTGAAACACAAATTTTAACTTCATGGGAAAAACTCTGCTGCTCTCTTCAGTTTTCTGTACTTTGGTGACAGCACTCACAGTGTAAAAATCATCCTCCGAATGGGATACAAGTCTCTGAAGTTAGATGCCAGGACCCTGGCATTTAAGTAAGGCTTAGCTTTGTGCTTAAGATTAGGGCTAGGTTTTGTTTAGGTGCTAGGGGTAGGGTTGGGGTTGTGTTAAGGTTTTCATAAGTGTAAGGGTTATGATTATATTTAGGAGTTTGTGTAAGAGTTAGTGTTAGGGTTAGGCTTCAGATTAGGGTTAAGTTTAGGTTTAGGGTTAGTTATTCGGGCTAGGGTCAGGTTTAGGGTTCCCAACGTACTATGTTCTCTTGAAATGACTCCTCTTTGCACCTACTAAAGCATTTAAGGAAAAACGATTACCTCGAGCAGAAAAGCTGCTATGATCAGATTGTGGCTTTCATTAGCTTTATCTCTACAAGCGATTTCACTCCAACCTACGAAGCAGAATAAACAGAGCTCCTTACTATGATCTCATGATTAGTGTTCTGTGTGCGTTTAGTGAGGATTTTAAGGAAAAGTGATTATCTCGAGCGGAGAAGCTGCTATCACCAGATTGTGACTTTCGTTTCCCTTTTTTTCTACAAGCGCTTTAACTTCAACCTTCGAAGCAGCATTAACAGAGATCCTTACTATATTCACTTCAAATGTCTTCTATATGTGCCTATTAATGCATTTAAGGAAAAGTGATTATCTCGAGCAGAGAAGCTGCTATCATCAGATTATGGCTTTCATTAGATTTACCTCTGCAAACGCTTTCACTGCAACTTATAAAGCAGCTTTAGCTAGCGTTTTATTAGAGTGCCCAGAAATGAGTTCTATCTTTGCCGATTAATGAATTTAAGGAAAAGTGGTTATCTCGAGCAGAGAAGCTGCTGTCATCAGATTGTGGCTTTCATTAGCTTTATCTCTATAAGCGATTTCTCTGCAACCTACAAAGCAGCTTTAGCTAGGCTTTTATTAGAGTGTCATGAAATGTGTTCTAATCTTTGCCTAATAATGCATTTAAGGAAAAGCGGTTATCTCGAGCAGAGAGGTTGCTATCATCAGATTGTGGCTTTCATTAGCTTTATCTCTGCAAGCGCTTTCACTGCAACCTAGGAAGCAACATTAACAGAGCTCCTTACTGTGTTCTCTTGATATGTGCTCTATATCTGCCTCTAGTAATGCATTCAAGGAAAAGTGATTATCTCGAGGAGAGAAGCTGCTATCATCAGATTGTGGTTTTCATTAGCTTTATCTCTACAAGCGATTTCACCGCAACCTACGAAGCAGAATTAACAGAGCTCCATACTACGTTCTTTTGATATGTGCCCCCATTAAAGCATTCAAGGAAGAGTGATTATCTCGATCAGAGAAGCTGCTATCATCAGATCGTGGCTTTCATTAGCTTTATCTCCATAAGCGATTTCTCTGCAACCAACAAAGCAGCTTTAGCTAGGCTTTTATTAGAGTGTCATGAAACGTGTTGTATCTTTGCCTAATAATGCATTTAAGGAAAAGTTATTATCTCGAGGAGAGAAGCTGCTGTCATCAAATTGTGGCTCTCGTTTCCCTTTTTTATACAAGCGTTTTCACTTCAACTTACGAAGGAGCATTAACAGAGTTCCTTACTATGTTCTCTTGATATGTCTTCTATCTGCGCCTATTAATGCATTCAAGGAAAAGTGATTATCTCGAGGAGAGAAGCTGCTATCATCAGATTGTGGCTTTCATTAGTTTTATCTCTACAAGCGATTTCACTGCAACCTAGGAAGCAGCATTAACAGAGCTCCTTACTATATTCTCATGATTAGTGTTTTGTGAGCGCATAGAAAGGATTTTAAGGAAAAGTTATTATCTCGAGCGGAGAAGCTGCTATCATCAAGTTGTGGCTTTCATTAGTTTTATATCTACAAGTTCTTTCACTGCAACCTACGAAGCAGCATTAAAAGAGCTCCTTACAAAGTCAGAGTACTAAGGGCAGAGTACAAGGTTTAAGACACAAGCCAACAAAGCCAAATAGAGAGTACAAAAGATTCTCTCGAGCAGAGAAGTTGCTAGAGACACCCAGGTCCATTCAAAAGGACCCCGGGCCATTCTAGAGACTCCCAGGACCATCCAAAGGCCTCCAGACCCTTATAGAACACCCCAGGACTCTTCAAAATGCCACCAGAGAATTCTAGACTCACTCAGGAACATTCTAAAGACCCCCTGATCTTTCTAATGACCACCAGAACCCTGGCATTTACGTTAGGGTTAGCTTTGTGGATAGGATTAGAGCTAGGAATGGTTTGGTTGCTAGGGTTAGAGTAGGGGTTGTGTTAGCGTTTTGGTAAGGGTAAGAGTTATTGTTATGTTTAGTAGTTCGTGTTAGAGTTAGTATTAGGGTAAGACTTAAGATTAGGGTTAAGTTTAGATTTAGGGTTAAATTTAGGTATTTGTGGTTTTCATTAGCTTTATCTCTAAAAGTGCCTTCACTCCAACCTACAAAGCAGTTTTAGCTAGGCTTTTATTAGAGTGTCATGAAATGTGTTGTATCTTTGCCTAATAATGCATTTCAGGAAAAGTGATTATCTCGAGGAGAGAAGCTGCTATCATCAAATTGTGGCTCTCGTTTTCCTTTTTTCTACAAGCGTTTTCACTTCAACCTACGAAGCAGCATTAACAGAACTCTTTACTATGTTCTCTTGATATGTCTTCTATCTGCCCCTATTAATGCATTCAAGGAAAAGTGATTATCTCGAGGAGAGAAGCTGCTATCATCAGATTGTGGCTATCAGTTTTATCTCTACAAGCGATTTCACTGCAACCTACAAAGCAGAATTAACAGAGCTCCTTACTATGTTCTCATGATTAGTGTTCTGTGTGCGCTTAGTAAGGATTTTAAGGAAAAGTTATTATCTCGAGCGGAGAAGCTGCTATCGTCAGACTGTGGCTCTCGTTTCCCTTTTTTCTACAAGCGCATTCACTTCAACCTTCGAAGCAGCATTAACAGAGGTCCTTACAAGGTTCTCTTGATATGTCTTCTATGTCGCCTATTAATGCATTTAAGGAAAAGTGATTATCTCGAGGAGACAAGCTGCTGTCATCAGATTATGGCTTTCATTAGATTTACCTCTGCAAACGCTTTCACTGCAACTTATAAAGCAGCTTTAGCTAGCGTTTTATTAGAGTGCCCAGAAATGAGTTCTATCTTTGCCGATTAATGAATTTAAGGAAAAGTGGTTATCTCGAGCAGAGAAGCGGCTGTCATCAGATTGTGGCTTTCATTAGCTTTATCTCTATAAGCGATTTCTCTGCAACCTACAAAGCAGCTTTAGCTAGGCTTTTATTAGAGTGTCATGAAATGTGTTCTAATCTTTGCCTAATAATGCATTTAAGGAAAAGCGGTTATCTCGAGCAGAGAGGTTGCTATCATCAGATTGTGGCTTTCATTAGCTTTATCTCTGCAAGCGCTTTCACTGCAACCTAGGAAGCAACATTAACAGAGCTCCTTACTGTGTTCTCTTGATATGTGCTCTATATCTGCCTCTAGTAATGCATTCAAAGAAAAGTGATTATCTCGAGGAGAGAAGCTGCTATCATCAGATTGTGGTTTTCATTAGCTTTATCTCTACAAGCGATTTCACCGCAACCTACGAAGCAGAATTAACAGAGCTCCATACTACGTTCTTTTGATATGTGCCCCCATTAAAGCATTCAAGGAAGAGTGATTATCTCGATCAGAGAAGCTGCTATCATCAGATCGTGGCTTTCATTAGCTTTATCTCCATAAGCGATTTCTCTGCAACCTACAAAGCAGCTTTAGCTAGGCTTTTATTAGAGTGTCATGAAACGTGTTGTATCTTTGCCTAATAATGCATTTAAGGAAAAGTTATTATCTCGAGGAGAGAAGCTGCTGTCATCAAATTGTGGCTCTCGTTTCCCTTTTTTCTACAAGCGTTTTCACTTCAACTTACGAAGGAGCATTAACAGAGTTCCTTACTATGTTCTCTTGATATGTCTTCTATCTGCGCCTATTAATGCATTTAAGGAAAAGTGATTATCTCGAGGAGACAAGCTGCTGTCATCAGATTGTGACTTTCATTAGATTTACCTCTGCAAACGCTTTCACTGCAACTTATAAAGCAGCTTTAGCTAGCGTTTTATTAGAGTGCCCAGAAATGAGTTCTATCTTTTCCGATTAATGCATTTAAGGAAAAGTGGTTATCTCGAGCAGAGAAGTAGCTATCATCAGATTGTTGCTTTCGTTTCCCTTTTCTCTACAAGCGGTTTCACTGCAACCTAGGAAGCAGCATTAACAGTACCCCTTACTGTGTTCTCTTGATATATGTTCTATCTGTGCCTATTAAAGCATTCAAGGAAAAGATATTATCTCGAGCAGAGAATCTGCTATCATCAGATTGTGGCTTTCATTAGCTTTATCTCTGCAAGTGCTATCACTGCAACCTACAAAGCAGCTTTAGCTAGGCTTTTATTAGAGTGTCCTGAAATATGTTCTAACAGGGCTTACTAAAGCATTTAAGGAAAAGTGATTATCTCGAGCAGAGAAGCTGCTATCATCAAATTGTGGCTTTCATTAGTTTTATATCTACAAGCTCTTTCACTGCAACCTACGAAGCAGCATTAAAAGAGCTCCTTACAAAGTCAGAGTACTAAGGGCAGAGTACAAGGTTTAAGACACAAGCCAACAAAGCCAAATAGAGAGTACAAAGGATTCTCTCGAGCAGAGAAGTTGCTAGAGACACCCAGGTCCATTCAAAAGGACCCCAGGTCATTCTAGAGACTCCCAGGACCATCCAAAGGCCTCCAGACCCATATAGAACACCCCAGGACTCTTCAAAATGCCACCAGAGAATTCTACACAGACTCAGGAGCATTCTAAAGACCCCCTGACTCTTCTAGAGACCACCAGAACCCTGGCATTTACGTTAGGATTGGCTTTGTGGATAAGATTAGGGCTAGGCTTGGTTTAGTTGCAAGGGTTGGGCTTATAGGGTTGGGGTTAGGGTTGGGGTTTTGTTAGGGTTTTGGTAAGGGTAAGGGTTATGTTTAGGGGTTTGTGTTAGAGTTAGTGTTAGGGTTAGGCTTAAGATTAGGGTTAAGTTTAGGTTTAGGGTTAGGGTTAGGTTTTCGGGCTAGGGTTAGGGTGCCCAGACCCTTATAGAGCACACAGGACTCTTCTAAAGGCCCCCAGACCATTCTAGACACACCCAGGACCCTTCTAAAGATGCCAAGACCCTTCTAGAGCCCTCCAGAAACATTCTAAAGTCTCCTCAGACCCTTCTAGAGACACCCAGGACCCTGTGAAAGGCCCACAGCCCATTCCAGACAACCCCAGGACTATCGAAAGGTCCCCAGACCCTTCTAGAGCACCCCAGGACTCGTCAAACTGCCCCCAGAGCATTCAAGAGACCCTAAGGACACTTCTAAAGATGCAAGGTCCCTTCTAGAGCACCCCAGGACCATCTGAAGGCCCCCAGACACTTCTAGAGAACCACAGGACTCTTCAAAATGCCCCCAGAGAATTCTAGAGACCCTCAAGAGCATTCTAAAGACCCCCTGAACTTTCTAGAGACCCCCAGGACCTCGGCATTTATGTTAGGGTTAGCTTTATGGTTAAGGCTAGTCAACAAATATATTTCTTAAAAAATCTGAGTGGGATGCTTTGAAACACAAATTTTAACTTCATGGGAAAAACTCTGCTGCTCTCTTCAGTTTTCTGTACTTTGGTGACAGCACTCACAGTGTAAAAATCATCCTCCGAATGGGATACAAGTCTCTGAAGTTAGAAATGTTATCTGTGTAAAAAGAGGAAGCAGTTTAAAATAAAGAAAGTTTGTCATATAGCTGTAATTTCTCAAGGAAGATGTAAGGAATGGTTAGGCCTTCCTCAGAGTTTTTCAATCTCAGAATTCTTCTTTTTCCTGTAACTCTTATTTGTGGAAATAAAAATACCACAACTGTCAAAACATAACTTAATCTCTTCATTTCCGGCTGGTGTTTGCAAGGAGACTGAAACATCAGTTCTGAGACGCATGATCTGCTCTTTTCATTTTAAAGCAAGCCAGTTCAGATATAAACTTCGGTACCTTTAATTCTACCACTGTTAGTTTCTTTAAAATGTCTGCATCTCCTTCGAATGCATCTCCTGCTGGATCCTCAGCAGCATCTCCTACTTTTTCAGCTGCTACTGCATCATTTCTTGCTGCATCTCCTGCTGCTCAATCTGCTCCTGCTTGTATTTAAACCTCCCAGCGCCGCTGTGCCTCCTTCCTGTACCTCCTTCCTGTCTCCGGAAATGCTGCTTTGTAGCTTGCAGTGAAAGCCCTTGCGCAAAAAAGTCTAAGGAGAGCCACAATTTGATGGTAGCATCTTCCAAGCGACAGATAATTACTGAATCGACTTATAAAAGCATATAACAACCTTTACCGAATTATACAAGGCTATACAATTCTGATCCGTCTTGTAAAAACCTATAAAAACCTGAACCGTCTTATATAAGGCTATATAAGTCTGAACCGCCATATACAAGCCTCTACAAGCCTGATCTGCTTTATACAAGCCTGAAACGACTAATACAAGACTATACAATTCTTAACTACCTTATATAAGCCTGAAGCGACTTATACAAGACCGAACAGCCTTGTACAAGCCTATACAATCATGAAACGACTTATAGAAGCCTGAACAGACCTTATACAAGTGTGAACGGCCTTATAAAAGCCTATACAAGCCTGAAACGTCTTATACAAGGCTATGCAAGAATGAACTGCCTTATACAAGTCTTTACAAGACTGAAGCATCTGATACAAACCTATAGTAGCCTGAAATGACTTATATTATAACGCATTATACAAGCATGAACTGACTTATACAAGCCTATACGAGACTGAATCGCATTACAGAAGCCAATAAAAGCACAAACCACCTTTAAAAATCTATACATGGCCGAACGGCCTTATACAAGCCTGAACTGACTTCTACAATCCTGAGCAGCCTTATACCGCAAAGTCCCTGGGCAGTCTATTCCAATACCCAATGACCTTCTGTGTGAAAAACCTACTCCTAATCTCAAACCTAAATCTACCGTGGTGGAGCTTGAGACCATTCCCTCTCGTCCTCTCCCCTGTCACTTGGGAGAAGAGGCCAGCTCCCTCCTCTCCACAACCTCCCTTCAGGTAGTTGTAGAGAGTAATGAGGTCTCCTCTCAGCCTCCTCTTCTACAGGCTAAACAACCACAGCTCTCCCAACCGCTCCTCATAGGGTTTGTTCTCCAAGCCCCTTCACCATCCTCGTTGCTCTTCTCTTGACTTGCTCCAGAGCCTCAACATCTTTCTTGTATTATGCTACCCAGAACTGGACACAATATTCAAGGAGGATTTCTCTGTCTCAAGGAGTGCAGTGTAAGGCCCAGTAAGAGGGAAATTCAGAAGTTCTGAAGAGTTCTTTTCTACTTTGAGATGGTTTGGGACAAAATATTGGTAGGAGTTTAAACTGAGCAATTTGTAGTCTATCTTGTCATATGTTGACTTCAGGAAAATAATATCTGGAAAAACTGTGCAAAGTCTACTTAACGATATGAGTTTTGTAGCAAATAGTAAATTAAAACCATAATGACCTTTTGGTCTTTATGGTCATGTGCGTAGAGATGTTCATCTGTTGGCCTATACTAGTCACAGTAACAGGGCTCTTGCTCAGGGCATAGCAGGCATGAGAAATACTCTTGTATATTTGTTCTTCTACTGTGATTTTTATTGAAAAAAAATGAAATGAAAATGTCTGCAATCACAGCTTGATGCAATTTTTGTGTGCTCAGTTTTAGAAAAGGTAGTAGTTATTTTCCTCTGAGAATAAGGTTCATTTAGTGTTAATAGACCTCAGTACCCTCATTTAAATTTTAATTTATATTCCTGCCCCTGCTGCTGGCACTGGCAATGCTACTGGGAAGTCTGAAAAGTTTTACCATATCATTTCTGGTATAGAGTTTGCCAAATAAGAGTTTGCAAACATTGAATTGGAAGTATATTATATTTTATGCTTAAGTATATTTCATAGAATCATAGAACAACCAGGTTGGAAGGGACCCATCGGATCTTCTAGTCCAACCATTCCTATCAAATATTAAAGCAAGTCCCTCAAGACCTCATCCACCTGTGCCTTAAACACCTCCAGGGAAGGTGACCCAACCACCTCCCTGGGCAGCCTACTCCAATGCCCGATGACCCTCTGTGTGAAAAACTTCCTCCTAATCCCCAGCCTAAATCTCCCCTGGCAGAGCTTGAGGCCATTCCCTCTTGTCCTGTCCCCTGTCACTTGGGAGAAGAGGCCAGCTCCCTCCTCTCTACAACCTCCCATCAGGTAGTTGTAGAGAGTAATGAGGTCTCCTCTTAACCTCCTCTTCTCCAGGCTAAACAACCACAGCTCTCTCAGCCACTCCTCATAGGCTCTTGCTCTCCAGCCCCTTCACCAGCCTCGTTGCTCTTCTCTGGACTTGCTCCAGAGCCTCAACATCCTTCTTGTGGTGAGGGGCGCAGAACTGGACACAGTATTCAAGAAGCGGCCTCACCAGTGCTGAATACAGAGGGAGAATCACCTCCCTGGACCTGCTGGTCACACCATTTCTGATCCAAGCCAGGATGCCATTGGCCTTCTTGGCCACCTGGGCACACTGCTGGCTCATGTTCAGTCGGCTGTCGACCAACACCCCCAGGTACCTCTCCTCCTGGCAGTTTTCCAGTCAGGCTTCTCCCAGTCTGTAGCTCTGCATAGGGTTGTTGTGCCCCAAGTGCAGGACCCGGCATTTGACCGTGTTAAACCTCATGTCGTTGGACACTGCCCAGCGGTCCAGACTGTTTAGCTCCCTTTGCAAAGCCTCCATACCCTCCAGCAGATCGACACTTGCACACAGCTTTGTGTCATCTGCAAATGGATGCAGCAGCAGCAGGCCAATCAGCAGCAGATATTGCAGGAGTAGCAGCAACAGGATATGCAGAAGTGGTAGATGCAGCAGTATATCAAGGAGCAAATGCAACAGCAGTCGATGCAACAGCAGTAGATGAAGTAGTAGGTGCAGCAGCAGGAGTTTCAGCATCAGGAGATACAGAATTAGATACAGCAGCAGGAGAAGTAGCAGGAAGTTATGCAGCGGGAAATGCAGCAGCAGTAGACGTAACATTAAGAGATGCAACAGAAGATGAAGCAGCTGAAAAAACCCCAGCACATGGTGCAGCAGGACATATCTGCGCCAATTAAGGAAGTTTAGGAAAATTTAAAATCTCGAGAAGTGAAGTCGCTGCCATAAAATTCTTGCTCTCCAGAATTTTATTCCCTCTCTTCATCCTATACGAGCCTGAACCGCCTTATGCAAGCCTATGCAAGCCTGAACAGGGTTATAAAAGACTGTCAACCAACACCTCCACGTCCTTCTTCTCCTGGCAGCTTTCTAAGACCGATTTCTCTCAGTGTGTAGTTGTGCTTGGGGTTGTTGTGCCCCAGGTGTAGGACCCGGCATTTGGCCGTGTTAAACCTCATGCCATTAGACTCAACCCAGCAGTCCAACCTATTTAGATCCCTTTGCAGAACCTCCCTACCCTCCAGCAGATCCACACTTCCACCCAGGCACTGACCTGGTGCCAAAGGTTATCCGGTACTCTCGGTGTTCTTCTGGCACTGTCTAAGCTAGTGTACTGTAAGGTCAGAATTGCTTTTAGAGTCACCTCTAAAATTAGAATGCTCACCCAAGTACCGCAGGGGGGTTACTGTTGTCAAATTCCATCTGTCGAATCTCTTCCTGCTGCTGCGTCCAGTGCTGCATCTCCTGCTTTGTATTATTTTGATAGGATGTTATAGTCAGTAAAGTCTTGTTTCGTATGCTTAATTAAGTTGGTTGAATCTGTATAATAATGTTAAGTCGTGTGTGAGTTGGTATAGACTTGTTAAGTTGGGTTAATTTTAGGATCTCTGTGGGGCACTGGGGGTTTACAGGTATCCTTGTGGGACACTGGGGGTCACTCGGGGGTAGCTTACTGTATGGCTGACAGGTCAACACTTCTCTGGACTCCCGGTCTAGCTGGCGTGTTGAGGTCCTTGAAAATATGGGTGCCAGATCAGCCTTGTTGGACAACACAGCAGAGCCAGTAGGTGCACCAGGGAGACCCGGTGTCTGTTCTCAGAGCCGGAGACAAAAGAAGGCTAGCTCGAGGGTAAGAAGAATTTATTTTGGGGTCACGAAACAATTCCCTAAATTGAAGAGGGTTTTTAGATTTTTTAAAAGAAGACAAGAATGCTTACTGGTTAGAAGTTACTGGACAAGAAGCACTGGTTAGACCGAACCTCGAATATTGTGTTCTGCTCCGGGCTCCTCACCACAAGAAGGATGTTGAGGCTCTGGAACAAGTCCAGAGAACAGCAATAGAGCTGGTGAAAGGGCTGGAGAATAGGCCTTGTGAGGAAAGGCTGAGAGAGCTGGGGTTGTTTAGCCTGGAGAAGAGGAGGCTGAGGGGAAACCTTATTGCTCTCTACAACTACTTGAAAGAAGGTTGTGGACAGGAGGGTGCTCGCCTCTTCTCCCAAGTGACAGGGGACATGACAAGAGCGAGTGGCCTCAAGTTCTGCTAGGGTAAGTTCAGGCTGGACATCAGAAAAAAATTTTCACGAAAACACAACTTTGAGAAGTTTCCCTAAAGGCTTATAAACTGTAACATTGCTGTCAAGTCAGATTGTGTTCATCTATTTGCCTTGAACATTTTTTCGGCAGCAGGGGACAGTGCAGGAGTAGACACAGTTCTCTACTCTCTGTATCTCCTGGTGCTCCATTTTCTACTGCATATCATCATACATCTGCTGCTGTGTCTCCTACTGCTGAATCTCTTCCTGCTGCATCTTCTCCTGCATTTGCTACTGCATCATCCTTCATCATCTCCTACGGCTTCACCTCGTACAGCTTCATCTCCAATAAAGCGACACTTCAAAATTGAAGAGCCTTTGGCACAAGTAACGCATGGAAGCGGCTACGATCAAATGCTTACTCTCGTTCGAGTCTTCTCTGGAAGTACTTTCACTGCATGCTGCAAAGCAGGATTAACAGAATGTTTTAGTATAGGGTACTGAATTGGGAATTAACTGCTTTACGAAAATTGTCTCCCACGGGGTAGATGTTAGCATGGAATGCTTCTAGTTCTGAAAGTATTGTGACTTATAGAAATTTCAGTCTAGGCTTTTGAACTGTAACATCAGAATGGCTATTGAAGCGACACTTCAAAATTTTTTATCTTTCACCCTGCTCTATCCAGAAACTGAACAGATCTCTTAGCCAAAAACTGGTTAGGAGCCCCATTGTGAGATAAATACTTCAGCACATGATACAAGGAGCTATTGAAAAAGGTATCAACTGGCATCCTTAAGCTTCTGCACAAGTGGAGGAACGCAACATAAAGGAAGAAATTGAGTCCTAAAGGTGCCTTTCAAGGCTGATTGAGAAACTAACTTGACAAAGAATCTCCTGAAATCTTGTTTTCTGCTTTGCTCTGCACCTCTCCTGAGTACTGGGATAATTTGTAGTTCAAGCTTGGAAAGAATCCTATGCTATTTCCTTCAGACTTATTCCTTCCACATGTGAAATCTGGTAATTTAAACACCTCATCTCCTTTCATAACTGATGCAGTAAAAAGTAGCCAATGATCACTGATTGAATCCATATTTCCAAAAAGTTCCAGTTATTTTGTTTGATGTTTAAGAAATAAAATTAAATGAAGGTAGTTAAAGGAATAAGTACACTTTTTAAAAAATACCGAAGGTTGTGGCAAATGAATCTGTACTAATTTATAATGCAAATAAATCCCTAAAAACCTACTGGCCCCATTCCTGGGTTGTGATATCGAGCAATGGATTTGAAGCCAGAGACAGGTTTTAGTAGTAAGTGCTGGTTCAGCTTCACAGGGTGGGAAGCAGCTCAGAGGGAGTGATGATGTATTTTGGCTTAAAGCTTTTTTTGGATAGAGAATGAAAATAAGCTCCATCACCAAATTACTTTGGGCTCAGTGGGAACTGAGGATGCTCAGTATCTTGGAGCAGTATTTTTCAAACTTTTAAGAGTTCAGCTCTTCCTCACTATATCCAATCATGCATCTCCTGTGCTGCCTCATGTTTTTTAAGTACCTAACCGCATGTCTATTCTTAGCAGTGCTACACTCCACAATTCTTTGGCACTGAGGACTTTTTAAAGAAACTAACAGTGGTAGAATTAAAGATACCGAAGTTTATATCTGAACTGGCTTGCTTTAAAATGAAAAGAGCAGATCATGCGTCTCAGAACTGATGTTTCAGTCTCCTTGCAAACACCAGCCGGAAATGAAGAGATTAAGTTATGTTTTGACAGTTGTGGTATTTTTATTTCCACAAATAAGAGTTACAGGAAAAAGAAGAATTCTGAGATTGAAAAACTCTGAGGAAGGCCTAACCATTCCTTACATCTTCCTTGAGAAATTACAGCTATATGACAAACTTTCTTTATTTTAAACTGCTTCCTCTTTTTACACAGATAACATTTCTAACTTCAGAGACTTGTATCCCATTCGGAGGATGATTTTTACACTGTGAGTGCTGTCACCAAAGTACAGAAAACTGAAGAGAGCAGCAGAGTTTTTCCCATGAAGTTAAAATTTGTGTTTCAAAGCATCCCACTCAGATTTTTTAAGAAATATATTTGTTGACTAGCCTTAACCATAAAGCTAACCCTAACATAAATGCCGAGGTCCTGGGGGTCTCTAGAAAGTTCAGGGGGTCTTTAGAATGCTCTTGAGGGTCTCTAGAATTCTCTGGGGGCATTTTGAAGAGTCCTGTGGTTCTCTAGAAGTGTCTGGGGGCCTTCAGATGGTCCTGGGGTGCTCTAGAAGGGACCTTGCATCTTTAGAAGTGTCCTTAGGGTCTCTTGAATGCTCTGGGGGCAGTTTGACGAGTCCTGGGGTGCTCTAGAAGGGTCTGGGGACCTTTCGATAGTCCTGGGGTTGTCTGGAATGGGCTGTGGGCCTTTCACAGGGTCCTGGGTGTCTCTAGAAGGGTCTGAGGAGACTTTAGAATGTTTCTGGAGGGCTCTAGAAGGGTCTTGGCATCTTTAGAAGGGTCCTGGGTGTGTCTAGAATGGTCTGGGGGCCTTTAGAAGAGTCCTGTGTGCTCTATAAGGGTCTGGGCACCCTAACCCTAGCCCGAAAACCTAACCCTAACCCTAAACCTAAACTTAACCCTAATCTTAAGCCTAACCCTAACACTAACTCTAACACAAACCCCTAAACATAACCCTTACCCTTACCAAAACCCTAACAAAACCCCAACCCTAACCCCAACTCTATAAGCCCAACCCTTGCAACTAAACCAAGCCTAGCCCTAATCTTATCCACAAAGCCAATCCTAACGTAAATGCCAGGGTTCTGGTGGTCTCTAGAAGAGTCAGGGGGTCTTTAGAATGCTCCTGAGTCTGTGTAGAATTCTCTGGTGGCATTTTGAAGAGTCCTGGGGTGTTCTATATGGGTCTGGAGGCCTTTGGATGGTCCTGGGAGTCTCTAGAATGACCTGGGGTCCTTTTGAATGGACCTGGGTGTCTCTAGCAACTTCTCTGCTCGAGAGAATCCTTTGTACTCTCTATTTGGCTTTGTTGGCTTGTGTCTTAAACCTTGTACTCTGCCCTTAGTACTCTGACTTTGTAAGGAGCTCTTTTAATGCTGCTTCGTAGGTTGCAGTGAAAGAGCTTGTAGATATAAAACTAATGAAAGCCACAATTTGATGATAGCAGCTTCTCTGCTCGAGATAATCACTTTTCCTTAAATGCTTTAGTAAGCCCTGTTAGAACATATTTCAGGACACTCTAATAAAAGCCTAGCTAAAGCTGCTTTGTAGGTTGCAGTGATAGCACTTGCAGAGATAAAGCTAATGAAAGCCACAATCTGATGATAGCAGATTCTCTGCTCGAGATAATATCTTTTCCTTGAATGCTTTAATAGGCACAGATAGAACATATATCAAGAGAACACAGTAAGGGGTACTGTTAATGCTGCTTCCTAGGTTGCAGTGAAACCGCTTGTAGAGAAAAGGGAAACGAAAGCAACAATCTGATGATAGCTACTTCTCTGCTCGAGATAACCACTTTTCCTTAAATGCATTAATCGGAAAAGATAGAACTCATTTCTGGGCACTCTAATAAAACGCTAGCTAAAGCTGCTTTATAAGTTGCAGTGAAAGCGTTTGCAGAGGTAAATCTAATGAAAGTCACAATCTGATGACAGCAGCTTGTCTCCTCGAGATAATCACTTTTCCTTAAATGCATTAATAGGCGCAGATAGAAGACATATCAAGAGAACATAGTAAGGAACTCTGTTAATGCTCCTTCGTAAGTTGAAGTGAAAACGCTTGTAGAAAAAAGGGAAACGAGAGCCACAATTTGATGACAGCAGCTTCTCTCCTCGAGATAATAACTTTTCCTTAAATGCATTATTAGGCAAAGATACAACACGTTTCATGACACTCTAATAAAAGCCTAGCTAAAGCTGCTTTGTAGGTTGCAGAGAAATCGCTTATGGAGATAAAGCTAATGAAAGCCACGATCTGATGATAGCAGCTTCTCTGATCGAGATAATCACTCTTCCTTGAATGCTTTAATGGGGGCACATATCAAAAGAACGTAGTATGGAGCTCTGTTAATTCTGCTTCGTAGGTTGCGGTGAAATCGCTTGTAGAGATAAAGCTAATGAAAACCACAATCTGATGATAGCAGCTTCTCTCCTCGAGATAATCACTTTTCTTTGAATGCATTACTAGAGGCAGATATAGAGCACATATCAAGAGAACACAGTAAGGAGCTCTGTTAATGTTGCTTCCTAGGTTGCAGTGAAAGCGCTTGCAGAGATAAAGCTAATGAAAGCCACAATCTGATGATAGCAACCTCTCTGCTCGAGATAACCGCTTTTCCTTAAATGCATTATTAGGCAAAGATTAGAACACATTTCATGACACTCTAATAAAAGCCTAGCTAAAGCTGCTTTGTAGGTTGCAGAGAAATCGCTTATAGAGATAAAGCTAATGAAAGCCACAATCTGATGACAGCCGCTTCTCTGCTCGAGATAACCACTTTTCCTTAAATTCATTAATCGGCAAAGATAGAACTCATTTCTGGGCACTCTAATAAAACGCTAGCTAAAGCTGCTTTATAAGTTGCAGTGAAAGCGTTTGCAGAGGTAAATCTAATGAAAGCCATAATCTGATGACAGCAGCTTGTCTCCTCGAGATAATCACTTTTCCTTAAATGCATTAATAGGCGACATAGAAGACATATCAAGAGAACCTTGTAAGGACCTCTGTTAATGCTGCTTCGAAGGTTGAAGTGAATGCGCTTGTAGAAAAAAGGGAAACGAGAGCCACAGTCTGACGATAGCAGCTTCTCCGCTCGAGATAATAACTTTTCCTTAAAATCCTTACTAAGCGCACACAGAACACTAATCATGAGAACATAGTAAGGAGCTCTGTTAATTCTGCTTTGTAGGTTGCAGTGAAATCGCTTGTAGAGATAAAACTGATAGCCACAATCTGATGATAGCAGCTTCTCTCCTCGAGATAATCACTTTTCCTTGAATGCATTAATAGGGGCAGATAGAAGACATATCAAGAGAACATAGTAAAGAGTTCTGTTAATGCTGCTTCGTAGGTTGAAGTGAAAACGCTTGTAGAAAAAAGGAAAACGAGAGCCACAATTTGATGATAGCAGCTTCTCTCCTCGAGATAATCACTTTTCCTGAAATGCATTATTAGGCAAAGATACAACACATTTCATGACACTCTAATAAAAGCCTAGCTAAAACTGCTTTGTAGGTTGGAGTGAAGGCACTTTTAGAGATAAAGCTAATGAAAGCCACAAATACCTAAATTTAACCCTAAATCTAAACTTAACCCTAATCTTAAGTCTTACCCTAATACTAACTCTAACACGAACTACTAAACATAACAATATCTCTTACCCTTACCAAAACGCTAACACAACCCCTACTCTAACCCTAGCAACCAAACCATTCCTAGCTCTAATCCTATCCACAAAGCTAACCCTAACGTAAATGCCAGGGTTCTGGTGGTCATTAGAAAGATCAGGGGGTCTTTAGAATGTTCCTGAGTGAGTCTAGAATTCTCTGGTGGCATTTTGAAGAGTCCTGGGGTGTTCTATAAGGGTCTGGAGGCCTTTGGATGGTCCTGGGAGTCTCTAGAATGGCCCGGGGTCCTTTTGAATGGACCTGGGTGTCTCTAGCAACTTCTCTGCTCGAGAGAATCTTTTGTACTCTCTATTTGGCTTTGTTGGCTTGTGTCTTAAACCTTGTACTCTGCCCTTAGTACTCTGACTTTGTAAGGAGCTCTTTTAATGCTGCTTCGTAGGTTGCAGTGAAAGAACTTGTAGATATAAAACTAATGAAAGCCACAACTTGATGATAGCAGCTTCTCCGCTCGAGATAATAACTTTTCCTTAAAATCCTTTCTATGCGCTCACAAAACACTAATCATGAGAATATAGTAAGGAGCTCTGTTAATGCTGCTTCCTAGGTTGCAGTGAAATCGCTTGTAGAGATAAAACTAATGAAAGCCACAATCTGATGATAGCAGCTTCTCTCCTCGAGATAAATCACTTTTCCTTGAATGCATTAATAGGCGCAGATAGAAGACATATCAAGAGAACATAGTAAGGAACTCTGTTAATGCTCCTTCGTAAGTTGAAGTGAAAACGCTTGTATAAAAAAGGGAAACGAGAGCCACAATTTGATGACAGCAGCTTCTCTCCTCGAGATAATAACTTTTCCTTAAATGCATTATTAGGCAAAGATACAACACGTTTCATGACACTCTAATAAAAGCCTAGCTAAAGCTGCTTTGTAGGTTGCAGAGAAATCGCTTATGGAGATAAAGCTAATGAAAGCCACGATCTGATGATAGCAGCTTCTCTGATCGAGATAATCACTCTTCCTTGAATGCTTTAATGGGGGCACATATCAAAAGAACGTAGTATGGAGCTCTGTTAATTCTGCTTCGTAGGTTGCGGTGAAATCGCTTGTAGAGATAAAGCTAATGAAAACCACAATCTGATGATAGCAGCTTCTCTCCTCGAGATAATCACTTTTCCTTGAATGCATTACTAGAGGCAGATATAGAGCACATATCAAGAGAACACAGTAAGGAGCTCTGTTAATGTTGCTTCCTAGGTTGCAGTGAAAGCGCTTGCAGAGATAAAGCTAATGAAAGCCACAATCTGATGATAGCAACCTCTCTGCTCGAGATAACCGCTTTTCCTTAAATGCATTATTAGGCAAAGATTAGAACACATTTCATGACACTCTAATAAAAGCCTAGCTAAAGCTGCTTTGTAGGTTGCAGAGAAATCGCTTATAGAGATAAAGCTAATGAAAGCCACAATCTGATGACAGCAGCTTCTCTGCTCGAGATAACCACTTTTCCTTAAATTCATTAATCGGCAAAGATAGAACTCATTTCTGGGCACTCTAATAAAACGCTAGCTAAAGCTGCTTTATAAGTTGCAGTGAAAGCGTTTGCAGAGGTAAATCTAATGAAAGCCATAATCTGATGATAGCAGCTTCTCTGCTCGAGATAATCACTTTTCCTTAAATGCATTAATAGGCACATATAGAAGACATTTGAAGTGAATATAGTAAGGATCTCTGTTAATGCTGCTTCGAAGGTTGAAGTTAAAGCGCTTGTAGAAAAAAAGGGAAACGAAAGTCACAATCTGGTGATAGCAGCTTCTCCGCTCGAGATAATCACTTTTCCTTAAAATCCTCACTAAACGCACACAGAACACTAATCATGAGATCATAGTAAGGAGCTCTGTTTATTCTGCTTCGTAGGTTGGAGTGAAATCGCTTGTAGAGATAAAGCTAATGAAAGCCACAATCTGATCATAGCAGCTTTTCTGCTCGAGGTAATCGTTTTTCCTTAAATGCTTTAGTAGGTGCAAAGAGGAGTCATTTCAAGAGAACATAGTACGTTGGGAACCCTAAACCTGACCCTAGCCCGAATAACTAACCCTAAACCTAAACTTAACCCTAATCTGAAGCCTAACCCTAACACTAACTCTTACACAAACTCCTAAATATAATCATAACCCTTACACTTATGAAAACCTTAACACAACCCCAACCCTACCCCTAGCACCTAAACAAAACCTAGCCCTAATCTTAAGCACAAAGCTAAGCCTTACTTAAATGCCAGGGTCCTGGCATCTAACTTCAGAGACTTGTATCCCATTCGGAGGATGATTTTTACACTGTGAGTGCTGTCACCAAAGTACAGAAAACTGAAGAGAGCAGCAGAGTTTTTCCCATGAAGTTAAAATTTGTGTTTCAAAGCATCCCACTCAGATTTTTTAAGAAATATATTTGTTGACTAGCCTTAACCATAAAGCTAATCCTAACATAAATGCCGAGGTCTTGGGGGTCTCTAGAAAGTTCAGGGGGTCTTTAGAATGCTCTTGAGGGTCTCTAGAATTCTCTGAGGGCATTTTGAAGAGTCCTGTGGTTCTCTAGAAGTGTCTGGGGGCCTTCAGATGGTCCTGGGGTGCTCTAGAAGGGACCTTGCATCTTTAGAAGTGTCCTTAGGGTCTCTTGAATGCTCTGGGGGCAGTTTGACGAGTCCTGGGGTGCTCTAGAAGGGTCTGGGGACCTTTCGATAGTCCTGGGGTTGTCTGGAATGGGCTGTGGGCCTTTCACAGGGTCCTGGGTGTCTCTAGAAGGGTCTGAGGAGACTTTAGAATGTTTCTGGAGGGCTCTAGAAGGGTCTTGGCATCTTTAGAAGGGTCCTGGGTGTGTCTAGAATGGTCTGGGGGCCTTTAGAAGAGTCCTGTGTGCTCTATAAGGGTCTGGGCACCCTAACCCTAGCCCGAAAACCTAACCCTAACCCTAAACCTAAACTTAACCCTAATCTTAAGCCTAACCCTAACACTAACTCTAACACAAACCCCTAAACATAACCCTTACCCTTACCAAAACCCTAACAAAACACCAACCCTAACCCCAACCCTATAAGCCCAACCCTTGCAACTAAACCAAGCCTAGCCCTAATCTTATCCACAAAGCCAATCCTAACGTAAATGCCAGGGTTCTGGTGGTCTCTAGAAGAGTCAGGGGGTCTTTAGAATGCTCCTGAGTCTGTGTAGAATTCTCTGGTGGCATTTTGAAGAGTCCTGGGGTGTTCTATATGGGTCTGGAGGCCTTTGGATGGTCCTGGGAGTCTCTAGAATGACCTGGGGTCCTTTTGAATGGACCTGGGTGTCTCTAGCAACTTCTCTGCTCGAGAGAATCCTTTGTACTCTCTATTTGGCTTTGTTGGCTTGTGTCTTAAACCTTGTACTCTGCCCTTAGTACTCTGACTTTGTAAGGAGCTCTTTTAATGCTGCTTCGTAGGTTGCAGTGAAAGAGCTTGTAGATATAAAACTAATGAAAGCCACAATTTGATGATAGCAGCTTCTCTGCTCGAGATAATCACTTTTCCTTAAATGCTTTAGTAAGCCCTGTTAGAACATATTTCAGGACACTCTAATAAAAGCCTAGCTAAAGCTGCTTTGTAGGTTGCAGTGATAGCACTTGCAGAGATAAAGCTAATGAAAGCCACAATCTGATGATAGCAGATTCTCTGCTCGAGATAATATCTTTTCCTTGAATGCTTTAATAGGCACAGATAGAACATATATCAAGAGAACACAGTAAGGGGTACTGTTAATGCTGCTTCCTAGGTTGCAGTGAAACCGCTTGTAGAGAAAAGGGAAACGAAAGCAACAATCTGATGATAGCTACTTCTCTGCTCGAGATAACCACTTTTCCTTAAATGCATTAATCGGAAAAGATAGAACTCATTTCTGGGCACTCTAATAAAACGCTAGCTAAAGCTGCTTTATAAGTTGCAGTGAAAGCGTTTGCAGAGGTAAATCTAATGAAAGTCACAATCTGATGACAGCAGCTTGTCTCCTCGAGATAATCACTTTTCCTTAAATGCATTAATAGGCGACATAGAAGACATATCAAGAGAACCTTGTAAGGACCTCTGTTAATGCTGCTTCGAAGGTTGAAGTGAATGCGCTTGTAGAAAAAAGGGAAACGAGAGCCACAGTCTGACGATAGCAACTTCTACGCTCGAGATAATAACTTTTCCTTAAAATCCTTACTAAGCGCACACAGAACACTAATCATGAGAACATAGTAAGGAGCTCTGTTAATTCTGCTTTGTAGGTTGCAGTGAAATCGCTTGTAGAGATAAAACTGATAGCCACAATCTGATGATAGCAGCTTCTCTCCTCGAGATAATCACTTTTCCTTGAATGCATTAATAGGGGCAGATAGAAGACATATCAAGAGAACATAGTAAAGAGTTCTGTTAATGCTGCTTCGTAGGTTGAAGTGAAAACGCTTGTAGAAAAAAGGAAAACGAGAGCCACAATTTGATGATAGCAGCTTCTCTCCTCGAGATAATCACTTTTCCTGAAATGCATTATTAGGCAAAGATACAACACATTTCATGACACTCTAATAAAAGCCTAGCTAAAACTGCTTTGTAGGTTGGAGTGAAGGCACTTTTAGAGATAAAGCTAATGAAAGCCACAAATACCTAAATTTAACCCTAAATCTAAACTTAACCCTAATCTTAAGTCTTACCCTAATACTAACTCTAACACGAACTACTAAACATAACAATAACTCTTACCCTTACCAAAACGCTAACACAACCCCTACTCTAACCCTAGCAACCAAACCATTCCTAGCTCTAATCCTATCCACAAAGCTAACCCTAACGTAAATGCCAGGGTTCTGGTGGTCATTAGAAAGATCAGGGGGTCTTTAGAATGTTCCTGAGTGAGTCTAGAATTCTCTGGTGGCATTTTGAAGAGTCCTGGGGTGTTCTATAAGGGTCTGGAGGCCTTTGGATGGTCCTGGGAGTCTCTAGAATGGCCCGGGGTCCTTTTGAATGGACCTGGGTGTCTCTAGCAACTTCTCTGCTCGAGAGAATCTTTTGTACTCTCTATTTGGCTTTGTTGGCTTGTGTCTTAAACCTTGTACTCTGCCCTTAGTACTCTGACTTTGTAAGGAGCTCTTTTAATGCTGCTTCGTAGGTTGCAGTGAAAGAACTTGTAGATATAAAACTAATGAAAGCCACAACTTGATGATAGCAGCTTCTCCGCTCGAGATAATAACTTTTCCTTAAAATCCTTTCTATGCGCTCACAAAACACTAATCATGAGAATATAGTAAGGAGCTCTGTTAATGCTGCTTCCTAGGTTGCAGTGAAATCGCTTGTAGAGATAAAACTAATGAAAGCCACAATCTGATGATAGCAGCTTCTCTCCTCGAGATAATCACTTTTCCTTGAATGCATTAATAGGCGCAGATAGAAGACATATCAAGAGAACATAGTAAGGAACTCTGTTAATGCTCCTTCGTAAGTTGAAGTGAAAACGCTTGTATAAAAAAGGGAAACGAGAGCCACAATTTGATGACAGCAGCTTCTCTCCTCGAGATAATAACTTTTCCTTAAATGCATTATTAGGCAAAGATACAACACGTTTCATGACACTCTAATAAAAGCCTAGCTAAAGCTGCTTTGTAGGTTGCAGAGAAATCGCTTATGGAGATAAAGCTAATGAAAGCCACGATCTGATGATAGCAGCTTCTCTGATCGAGATAATCACTCTTCCTTGAATGCTTTAATCAAAATGCTTGAATGCACATATCAAAAGAACGTAGTATGGAGCTCTGTTAATTCTGCTTCGTAGGTTGCGGTGAAATCGCTTGTAGAGATAAAGCTAATGAAAACCACAATCTGATGATAGCAGCTTCTCTCCTCGAGATAATCACTTTTCCTTGAATGCATTACTAGAGGCAGATATAGAGCACATATCAAGAGAACACAGTAAGGAGCTCTGTTAATGTTGCTTCCTAGGTTGCAGTGAAAGCGCTTGCAGAGATAAAGCTAATGAAAGCCACAATCTGATGATAGCAACCTCTCTGCTCGAGATAACCGCTTTTCCTTAAATGCATTATTAGGCAAAGATTAGAACACATTTCATGACACTCTAATAAAAGCCTAGCTAAAGCTGCTTTGTAGGTTGCAGAGAAATCGCTTATAGAGATAAAGCTAATGAAAGCCACAATCTGATGACAGCAGCTTCTCTGCTCGAGATAACCACTTTTCCTTAAATTCATTAATCGGCAAAGATAGAACTCATTTCTGGGCACTCTAATAAAACGCTAGCTAAAGCTGCTTTATAAGTTGCAGTGAAAGCGTTTGCAGAGGTAAATCTAATGAAAGCCATAATCTGATGATAGCAGCTTCTCTGCTCGAGATAATCACTTTTCCTTAAATGCATTAATAGGCACATATAGAAGACATTTGAAGTGAATATAGTAAGGATCTCTGTTAATGCTGCTTCGAAGGTTGAAGTTAAAGCGCTTGTAGAAAAAAAGGGAAACGAAAGTCACAATCTGGTGATAGCAGCTTCTCCGCTCGAGATAATCACTTTTCCTTAAAATCCTCACTAAACGCACACAGAACACTAATCATGAGATCATAGTAAGGAGCTCTGTTTATTCTGCTTCGTAGGTTGGAGTGAAATCGCTTGTAGAGATAAAGCTAATGAAAGCCACAATCTGATCATAGCAGCTTTTCTGCTCGAGGTAATCGTTTTTCCTTAAATGCTTTAGTAGGTGCAAAGAGGAGTCATTTCAAGAGAACATAGTACGTTGGGAACCCTAAACCTGACCCTAGCCCGAATAACTAACCCTAAACCTAAACTTAACCCTAATCTGAAGCCTAACCCTAACACTAACTCTTACACAAACTCCTAAATATAATCATAACCCTTACACTTATGAAAACCTTAACACAACCCCAACCCTACCCCTAGCACCTAAACAAAACCTAGCCCTAATCTTAAGCACAAAGCTAAGCCTTACTTAAATGCCAGGGTCCTGGCATCTAACTTCAGAGACTTGTATCCCATTCGGAGGATGATTTTTACACTGTGAGTGCTGTCACCAAAGTACAGAAAACTGAAGAGAGCAGCAGAGTTTTTCCCATGAAGTTAAAATTTGTGTTTCAAAGCATCCCACTCAGATTTTTTAAGAAATATATTTGTTGACTAGCCTTAACCATAAAGCTAATCCTAACATAAATGCCGAGGTCCTGGGGGTCTCTAGAAAGTTCAGGGGGTCTTTAGAATGCTCTTGAGGGTCTCTAGAATTCTCTGGGGGCATTTTGAAGAGTCCTGTGGTTCTCTAGAAGTGTCTGGGGGCCTTCAGATGGTCCTGGGGTGCTCTAGAAGGGACCTTGCATCTTTAGAAGTGTCCTTAGGGTCTCTTGAATGCTCTGGGGGCAGTTTGACGAGTCCTGGGGTGCTCTAGAAGGGTCTGGGGACCTTTCGATAGTCCTGGGGTTGTCTGGAATGGGCTGTGGGCCTTTCACAGGGTCCTGGGTGTCTCTAGAAGGGTCTGAGGAGACTTTAGAATGTTTCTGGAGGGCTCTAGAAGGGTCTTGGCATCTTTAGAAGGGTCCTGGGTGTGTCTAGAATGGTCTGGGGGCCTTTAGAAGAGTCCTGTGTGCTCTATAAGGGTCTGGGCACCCTAACCCTAGCCCGAAAACCTAACCCTAACCCTAAACCTAAACTTAACCCTAATCTTAAGCCTAACCCTAACACTAACTCTAACACAAACCCCTAAACATAACCCTTACCCTTACCAAAACCCTAACAAAACCCCAACCCTAACCCCAACCCTATAAGCCCAACCCTTGCAACTAAACCAAGCCTAGCCCTAATCTTATCCACAAAGCCAATCCTAACGTAAATGCCAGGGTTCTGGTGGTCTCTAGAAGAGTCAGGGGGTCTTTAGAATGCTCCTGAGTCTGTGTAGAATTCTCTGGTGGCATTTTGAAGAGTCCTGGGGTGTTCTATATGGGTCTGGAGGCCTTTGGATGGTCCTGGGAGTCTCTAGAATGACCTGGGGTCCTTTTGAATGGACCTGGGTGTCTCTAGCAACTTCTCTGCTCGAGAGAATCCTTTGTACTCTCTATTTGGCTTTGTTGGCTTGTGTCTTAAACCTTGTACTCTGCCCTTAGTACTCTGACTTTGTAAGGAGCTCTTTTAATGCTGCTTCGTAGGTTGCAGTGAAAGAGCTTGTAGATATAAAACTAATGAAAGCCACAATTTGATGATAGCAGCTTCTCTGCTCGAGATAATCACTTTTCCTTAAATGCTTTAGTAAGCCCTGTTAGAACATATTTCAGGACACTCTAATAAAAGCCTAGCTAAAGCTGCTTTGTAGGTTGCAGTGATAGCACTTGCAGAGATAAAGCTAATGAAAGCCACAATCTGATGATAGCAGATTCTCTGCTCGAGATAATATCTTTTCCTTGAATGCTTTAATAGGCACAGATAGAACATATATCAAGAGAACACAGTAAGGGGTACTGTTAATGTTGCTTCCTAGGTTGCAGTGAAACCGCTTGTAGAGAAAAGGGAAACGAAAGCAACAATCTGATGATAGCTACTTCTCTGCTCGAGATAACCACTTTTCCTTAAATGCATTAATCGGAAAAGATAGAACTCATTTCTGGGCACTCTAATAAAACGCTAGCTAAAGCTGCTTTATAAGTTGCAGTGAAAGCGTTTGCAGAGGTAAATCTAATGAAAGCCACAATCTGATGACAGCAGCTTGTCTCCTCGAGATAATCACTTTTCCTTAAATGCATTAATAGGCGACATAGAAGACATATCAAGAGAACCTTGTAAGGACCTCTGTTAATGCTGCTTCGAAGGTTGAAGTGAATGCGCTTGTAGAAAAAAGGGAAACGAGAGCCACAGTCTGACGATAGCAGCTTCTCCGCTCGAGATAATAACTTTTCCTTAAAATCCTTACTAAGCGCACACAGAACACTAATCATGAGAACATAGTAAGGAGCTCTGTTAATTCTGCTTTGTAGGTTGCAGTGAAATCGCTTGTAGAGATAAAACTGATAGCCACAATCTGATGATAGCAGCTTCTCTCCTCGAGATAATCACTTTTCCTTGAATGCATTAATAGGGGCAGATAGAAGACATATCAAGAGAACATAGTAAAGAGTTCTGTTAATGCTGCTTCGTAGGTTGAAGTGAAAACGCTTGTAGAAAAAAGGAAAACGAGAGCCACAATTTGATGATAGCAGCTTCTCTCCTCGAGATAATCACTTTTCCTGAAATGCATTATTAGGCAAAGATACAACACATTTCATGACACTCTAATAAAAGCCTAGCTAAAACTGCTTTGTAGGTTGGAGTGAAGGCACTTTTAGAGATAAAGCTAATGAAAGCCACAAATACCTAAATTTAACCCTAAATCTAAACTTAACCCTAATCTTAAGTCTTACCCTAATACTAACTCTAACACGAACTACTAAACATAACAATAACTCTTACCCTTACCAAAACGCTAACACAACCCCTACTCTAACCCTAGCAACCAAACCATTCCTAGCTCTAATCCTATCCACAAAGCTAACCCTAACGTAAATGCCAGGGTTCTGGTGGTCATTAGAAAGATCAGGGGGTCTTTAGAATGTTCCTGAGTGAGTCTAGAATTCTCTGGTGGCATTTTGAAGAGTCCTGGGGTGTTCTATAAGGGTCTGGAGGCCTTTGGATGGTCCTGGGAGTCTCTAGAATGGCCCGGGGTCCTTTTGAATGGACCTGGGTGTCTCTAGCAACTTCTCTGCTCGAGAGAATCTTTTGTACTCTCTATTTGGCTTTGTTGGCTTGTGTCTTAAACCTTGTACTCTGCCCTTAGTACTCTGACTTTGTAAGGAGCTCTTTTAATGCTGCTTCGTAGGTTGCAGTGAAAGAACTTGTAGATATAAAACTAATGAAAGCCACAACTTGATGATAGCAGCTTCTCCGCTCGAGATAATAACTTTTCCTTAAAATCCTTTCTATGCGCTCACAAAACACTAATCATGAGAATATAGTAAGGAGCTCTGTTAATGCTGCTTCCTAGGTTGCAGTGAAATCGCTTGTAGAGATAAAACTAATGAAAGCCACAATCTGATGATAGCAGCTTCTCTCCTCGAGATAATCACTTTTCCTTGAATGCATTAATAGGCGCAGATAGAAGACATATCAAGAGAACATAGTAAGGAACTCTGTTAATGCTCCTTCGTAAGTTGAAGTGAAAACGCTTGTATAAAAAAGGGAAACGAGAGCCACAATTTGATGACAGCAGCTTCTCTCCTCGAGATAATAACTTTTCCTTAAATGCATTATTAGGCAAAGATACAACACGTTTCATGACACTCTAATAAAAGCCTAGCTAAAGCTGCTTTGTAGGTTGCAGAGAAATCGCTTATGGAGATAAAGCTAATGAAAGCCACGATCTGATGATAGCAGCTTCTCTGATCGAGATAATCACTCTTCCTTGAATGCTTTAATCAAAATGCTTGAATGCACATATCAAAAGAACGTAGTATGGAGCTCTGTTAATTCTGCTTCGTAGGTTGCGGTGAAATCGCTTGTAGAGATAAAGCTAATGAAAACCACAATCTGATGATAGCAGCTTCTCTCCTCGAGATAATCACTTTTCCTTGAATGCATTACTAGAGGCAGATATAGAGCACATATCAAGAGAACACAGTAAGGAGCTCTGTTAATGTTGCTTCCTAGGTTGCAGTGAAAGCGCTTGCAGAGATAAAGCTAATGAAAGCCACAATCTGATGATAGCAACCTCTCTGCTCGAGATAACCGCTTTTCCTTAAATGCATTATTAGGCAAAGATTAGAACACATTTCATGACACTCTAATAAAAGCCTAGCTAAAGCTGCTTTGTAGGTTGCAGAGAAATCGCTTATAGAGATAAAGCTAATGAAAGCCACAATCTGATGACAGCAGCTTCTCTGCTCGAGATAACCACTTTTCCTTAAATTCATTAATCGGCAAAGATAGAACTCATTTCTGGGCACTCTAATAAAACGCTAGCTAAAGCTGCTTTATAAGTTGCAGTGAAAGCGTTTGCAGAGGTAAATCTAATGAAAGCCATAATCTGATGATAGCAGCTTCTCTGCTCGAGATAATCACTTTTCCTTAAATGCATTAATAGGCACATATAGAAGACATTTGAAGTGAATATAGTAAGGATCTCTGTTAATGCTGCTTCGAAGGTTGAAGTTAAAGCGCTTGTAGAAAAAAAGGGAAACGAAAGTCACAATCTGGTGATAGCAGCTTCTCCGCTCGAGATAATCACTTTTCCTTAAAATCCTCACTAAACGCACACAGAACACTAATCATGAGATCATAGTAAGGAGCTCTGTTTATTCTGCTTCGTAGGTTGGAGTGAAATCGCTTGTAGAGATAAAGCTAATGAAAGCCACAATCTGATCATAGCAGCTTTTCTGCTCGAGGTAATCGTTTTTCCTTAAATGCTTTAGTAGGTGCAAAGAGGAGTCATTTCAAGAGAACATAGTACGTTGGGAACCCTAAACCTGACCCTAGCCCGAATAACTAACCCTAAACCTAAACTTAACCCTAATCTGAAGCCTAACCCTAACACTAACTCTTACACAAACTCCTAAATATAATCATAACCCTTACACTTATGAAAACCTTAACACAACCCCAACCCTACCCCTAGCACCTAAACAAAACCTAGCCCTAATCTTAAGCACAAAGCTAAGCCTTACTTAAATGCCAGGGTCCTGGCATCTAACTTCAGAGACTTGTATCCCATTCGGAGGATGATTTTTACACTGTGAGTGCTGTCACCAAAGTACAGAAAACTGAAGAGAGCAGCAGAGTTTTTCCCATGAAGTTAAAATTTGTGTTTCAAAGCATCCCACTCAGATTTTTTAAGAAATATATTTGTTGACTAGCCTTAACCATAAAGCTAATCCTAACATAAATGCCGAGGTCCTGGGGGTCTCTAGAAAGTTCAGGGGGTCTTTAGAATGCTCTTGAGGGTCTCTAGAATTCTCTGGGGGCATTTTGAAGAGTCCTGTGGTTCTCTAGAAGTGTCTGGGGGCCTTCAGATGGTCCTGGGGTGCTCTAGAAGGGACCTTGCATCTTTAGAAGTGTCCTTAGGGTCTCTTGAATGCTCTGGGGGCAGTTTGACGAGTCCTGGGGTGCTCTAGAAGGGTCTGGGGACCTTTCGATAGTCCTGGGGTTGTCTGGAATGGGCTGTGGGCCTTTCACAGGGTCCTGGGTGTCTCTAGAAGGGTCTGAGGAGACTTTAGAATGTTTCTGGAGGGCTCTAGAAGGGTCTTGGCATCTTTAGAAGGGTCCTGGGTGTGTCTAGAATGGTCTGGGGGCCTTTAGAAGAGTCCTGTGTGCTCTATAAGGGTCTGGGCACCCTAACCCTAGCCCGAAAACCTAACCCTAACCCTAAACCTAAACTTAACCCTAATCTTAAGCCTAACCCTAACACTAACTCTAACACAAACCCCTAAACATAACCCTTACCCTTACCAAAACCCTAACAAAACCCCAACCCTAACCCCAACCCTATAAGCCCAACCCTTGCAACTAAACCAAGCCTAGCCCTAATCTTATCCACAAAGCCAATCCTAACGTAAATGCCAGGGTTCTGGTGGTCTCTAGAAGAGTCAGGGGGTCTTTAGAATGCTCCTGAGTCTGTGTAGAATTCTCTGGTGGCATTTTGAAGAGTCCTGGGGTGTTCTATATGGGTCTGGAGGCCTTTGGATGGTCCTGGGAGTCTCTAGAATGACCTGGGGTCCTTTTGAATGGACCTGGGTGTCTCTAGCAACTTCTCTGCTCGAGAGAATCCTTTGTACTCTCTATTTGGCTTTGTTGGCTTGTGTCTTAAACCTTGTACTCTGCCCTTAGTACTCTGACTTTGTAAGGAGCTCTTTTAATGCTGCTTCGTAGGTTGCAGTGAAAGAGCTTGTAGATATAAAACTAATGAAAGCCACAATTTGATGATAGCAGCTTCTCTGCTCGAGATAATCACTTTTCCTTAAATGCTTTAGTAAGCCCTGTTAGAACATATTTCAGGACACTCTAATAAAAGCCTAGCTAAAGCTGCTTTGTAGGTTGCAGTGATAGCACTTGCAGAGATAAAGCTAATGAAAGCCACAATCTGATGATAGCAGATTCTCTGCTCGAGATAATATCTTTTCCTTGAATGCTTTAATAGGCACAGATAGAACATATATCAAGAGAACACAGTAAGGGGTACTGTTAATGTTGCTTCCTAGGTTGCAGTGAAACCGCTTGTAGAGAAAAGGGAAACGAAAGCAACAATCTGATGATAGCTACTTCTCTGCTCGAGATAACCACTTTTCCTTAAATGCATTAATCGGAAAAGATAGAACTCATTTCTGGGCACTCTAATAAAACGCTAGCTAAAGCTGCTTTATAAGTTGCAGTGAAAGCGTTTGCAGAGGTAAATCTAATGAAAGCCACAATCTGATGACAGCAGCTTGTCTCCTCGAGATAATCACTTTTCCTTAAATGCATTAATAGGCGACATAGAAGACATATCAAGAGAACCTTGTAAGGACCTCTGTTAATGCTGCTTCGAAGGTTGAAGTGAATGCGCTTGTAGAAAAAAGGGAAACGAGAGCCACAGTCTGACGATAGCAGCTTCTCCGCTCGAGATAATAACTTTTCCTTAAAATCCTTACTAAGCGCACACAGAACACTAATCATGAGAACATAGTAAGGAGCTCTGTTAATTCTGCTTTGTAGGTTGCAGTGAAATCGCTTGTAGAGATAAAACTGATAGCCACAATCTGATGATAGCAGCTTCTCTCCTCGAGATAATCACTTTTCCTTGAATGCATTAATAGGGGCAGATAGAAGACATATCAAGAGAACATAGTAAAGAGTTCTGTTAATGCTGCTTCGTAGGTTGAAGTGAAAACGCTTGTAGAAAAAAGGAAAACGAGAGCCACAATTTGATGATAGCAGCTTCTCTCCTCGAGATAATCACTTTTCCTGAAATGCATTATTAGGCAAAGATACAACACATTTCATGACACTCTAATAAAAGCCTAGCTAAAACTGCTTTGTAGGTTGGAGTGAAGGCACTTTTAGAGATAAAGCTAATGAAAGCCACAAATACCTAAATTTAACCCTAAATCTAAACTTTACCCTAATCTTAAGTCTTACCCTAATACTAACTCTAACACGAACTACTAAACATAACAATAACTCTTACCCTTACCAAAACGCTAACACAACCCCTACTCTAACCCTAGCAACCAAACCATTCCTAGCTCTAATCCTATCCACAAAGCTAATCCTAACGTAAATGCCAGGGTTCTGGTGGTCATTAGAAAGATCAGGGGGTCTTTAGAATGTTCCTGAGTGAGTCTAGAATTCTCTGGTGGCATTTTGAAGAGTCCTGGGGTGTTCTATAAGGGTCTGGAGGCCTTTGGATGGTCCTGGGAGTCTCTAGAATGGCCCGGGGTCCTTTTGAATGGACCTGGGTGTCTCTAGCAACTTCTCTGCTCGAGAGAATCTTTTGTACTCTCTATTTGGCTTTGTTGGCTTGTGTCTTAAACCTTGTACTCTGCCCTTAGTACTCTGACTTTGTAAGGAGCTCTTTTAATGCTGCTTCGTAGGTTGCAGTGAAAGAACTTGTAGATATAAAACTAATGAAAGCCACAACTTGATGATAGCAGCTTCTCCGCTCGAGATAATAACTTTTCCTTAAAATCCTTTCTATGCGCTCACAAAACACTAATCATGAGAATATAGTAAGGAGCTCTGTTAATGCTGCTTCCTAGGTTGCAGTGAAATCGCTTGTAGAGATAAAACTAATGAAAGCCACAATCTGATGATAGCAGCTTCTCTCCTCGAGATAATCACTTTTCCTTGAATGCATTAATAGGCGCAGATAGAAGACATATCAAGAGAACATAGTAAGGAACTCTGTTAATGCTCCTTCGTAAGTTGAAGTGAAAACGCTTGTATAAAAAAGGGAAACGAGAGCCACAATTTGATGACAGCAGCTTCTCTCCTCGAGATAATAACTTTTCCTTAAATGCATTATTAGGCAAAGATACAACACGTTTCATGACACTCTAATAAAAGCCTAGCTAAAGCTGCTTTGTAGGTTGCAGAGAAATCGCTTATGGAGATAAAGCTAATGAAAGCCACGATCTGATGATAGCAGCTTCTCTGATCGAGATAATCACTCTTCCTTGAATGCTTTAATGGGGGCACATATCAAAAGAACGTAGTATGGAGCTCTGTTAATTCTGCTTCGTAGGTTGCGGTGAAATCGCTTGTAGAGATAAAGCTAATGAAAACCACAATCTGATGATAGCAGCTTCTCTCCTCGAGATAATCACTTTTCCTTGAATGCATTACTAGAGGCAGATATAGAGCACATATCAAGAGAACACAGTAAGGAGCTCTGTTAATGTTGCTTCCTAGGTTGCAGTGAAAGCGCTTGCAGAGATAAAGCTAATGAAAGCCACAATCTGATGATAGCAACCTCTCTGCTCGAGATAACCGCTTTTCCTTAAATGCATTATTAGGCAAAGATTAGAACACATTTCATGACACTCTAATAAAAGCCTAGCTAAAGCTGCTTTGTAGGTTGCAGAGAAATCGCTTATAGAGATAAAGCTAATGAAAGCCACAATCTGATGACAGCAGCTTCTCTGCTCGAGATAACCACTTTTCCTTAAATTCATTAATCGGCAAAGATAGAACTCATTTCTGGGCACTCTAATAAAACGCTAGCTAAAGCTGCTTTATAAGTTGCAGTGAAAGCGTTTGCAGAGGTAAATCTAATGAAAGCCATAATCTGATGATAGCAGCTTCTCTGCTCGAGATAATCACTTTTCCTTAAATGCATTAATAGGCACATATAGAAGACATTTGAAGTGAATATAGTAAGGATCTCTGTTAATGCTGCTTCGAAGGTTGAAGTTAAAGCGCTTGTAGAAAAAAAGGGAAACGAAAGTCACAATCTGGTGATAGCAGCTTCTCCGCTCGAGATAATCACTTTTCCTTAAAATCCTCACTAAACGCACACAGAACACTAATCATGAGATCATAGTAAGGAGCTCTGTTTATTCTGCTTCGTAGGTTGGAGTGAAATCGCTTGTAGAGATAAAGCTAATGAAAGCCACAATCTGATCATAGCAGCTTTTCTGCTCGAGGTAATCGTTTTTCCTTAAATGCTTTAGTAGGTGCAAAGAGGAGTCATTTCAAGAGAACATAGTACGTTGGGAACCCTAAACCTGACCCTAGCCCGAATAACTAACCCTAAACCTAAACTTAACCCTAATCTGAAGCCTAACCCTAACTAACTCTTACACAAACTCCTAAATATAATCATAACCCTTACACTTATGAAAACCTTAACACAACCCCAACCCTACCCCTAGCACCTAAACAAAACCTAGCCCTAATCTTAAAGCACAAAGCTAAGCCTTACTTAAATGCCAGGGTCCTGGCAAGGTCACGGGGTCTTTAGAATTGTCCTGAGGGTGTCTAGACATCTCTGGGGGCATTTTGACGAGTCCTGGGATTCTCTAAAAGGGTCTGGGAGTCTTTAGATGGTCCTTCAGGTCTCTGCAAAGGCCCTGGGTCCTTTAGAATGGATCTGGGTGTCTCTAGAAGGGTCTGGGGGTCTTTAGTAGGGCTCTGGGGGGGGGGGGGGCTCTAGAATGCTCTTGGCATCTTTAGAAGGGTCCTGGGTGTGTATAGAATCGTCTGGGGACATTTAGAAGGGAACTGTGTGCTCTAGGAGGGTCTGGGAACCCTAACCCTAACACGTGCGTCTGTCCATGCCAGAGACTGACAGTTTCCGTAGCAGAATGCTGTGACAAACTGTGTCAAAGGCTTTACTGAAATCCAGAAAGACCACATCCACAACGTTTCATTCATCCAGCAGCCGAGTCACTTTGTCATAGAAGGCGATCAGGTTGGTTTGGCAGGACTTTCCCCCGGCAAACCCATGTTGCCTGGACCTGATCACCTGGTTCTCTTGCATGTGCTTCATGATAGCACTCAAGATCACCTGTTCCATCACTTTCCCTGGCTCTGAGGTCAGACTGACTGGCCTGTAGTTCCCCAGATCCTCCCTGCTACCCTTTCTTGTAAGTGGGAACTACATCAACCAGCCTCCAGTCCAGAGGTACCTCCCCAGTCTCCCAGGACTGTTGGAAGATGATGGAAAGGGGGTTGGCCAATACATCCGCCAGCTCCCTCAACACCCTAGGATGTATCCCACCTGGTCCGGTAGACTTGTGGGTGTCCAGTTGGCCAAGCAGGGCTCTGACCACCTCCTCTTGGACCATGGGAGCCTCGTATTTCTCCTCTGTTTCCGGGGTATTTACACAGAGGGAACTGCTTTCTTTACAATTAAAGACTGAGGCAAAGAAGGCATTAAGTACCTCAGCCTTCTCCTCGTCCCCTGTCACTGCTGTTCCCTCTGAGTCCAAAAGGGACTGTATGGTCTCCCTTGTCCTCCTTTTACTCTTAATATACTTATACTTTTATTGTCCTTTACAGTCTTAGCTAATCTGATCTCTACCTCAGCATTAGCTTACGAGCTTATACAAGCCTATACAAGCCTTCATCGTATGAAACAAGCCTAGAAAATCTGGAAACGCATTATACAAGACTCAACAGTCTTACACAATCCTATACAATTTCAACCACATTATACATCCTATACAACCATGAACTGCTTATACAAGCCTATGCAAGCCTGAACTGACTTATACAAGCCTGAACAGCCTTATACAAAAATGACTTGCCTTATACAAACGACTTACAGAATCCTATAGAAGCTTGAATTGGCTTATTGAAGTCGATATAAGACTGAACTGCCTTACACAAACCTGAACCGGCTTATACAAGGCTTAACTGAGTTATACTAGGCCATACCAGTCTCAACTGCCTTATACAAGCCTACACAATATTAAACCACGTTATACTAGCCTATAGACTCTTTAACCGACTTATAAAAGCCTACACAATGCTGAACCTACCTATACGAGACTATACAAGTCTGAATCGCATTATTCAAGCCTGAACCGACTTATACAAGTCTATACATTCCTGAACCGCCTTATACAGGCCTTTAGAAGCCTGGACCGCCTAATACACGTTTAGAGATTGCCAGTAACTCATTTTACAAGATTGAACGGCCTTATAAAAGCCTATATAAGACTCAATTGCCTTATAAAAATCTTATACAAGCCTAAGCAATACCGCCTTATGCTTGGCTATGCAAGCTTGAACCTCTGTATAAAAGACTATACAAACCTGAAACGTCTAATAGAAGGCTTAACAGACTTGTGAAACCCTGCACAAGCCTGAACTGACTTATATAAGCGTATAAAAGCCTGAAACACCTTTTAAAACCTATACAAGCCTTAAATGTCTTATGCAAACTACGCAAGCCTGTACCACATTATACAGGCGTATACAATTCTGATTAGCCCTATACAATCTTATATAAGCCTGAACCACCTTATACAAGTCTATAAATCCTGAACCACCTTATACAACTCTATACACCTTTAACGGCATTATAAAAACCTATACAAACCTGAGCAGCCTTATACAAGCCTTAACCGCCTTATACAAGACTCTACCAGCCTCAACCACGTTATACAAGACTGAACCACCTTACACAAAGCTATACACGCCTGAACCGCATTATACAAGACTGACCCGCCTTTTACAAGTCTGAACAAACTTATACAAGGCTATAAAATGCTAAACTGTTTTATACAAGCCTGAACATATTTAAAAAAGCATGTACCTGCCTGATTCTGAATCGCCTTATACAAGCCTATAGACGCCTTAACTGTCTTATATATCTTACTAGCCTATATATCCTGATACGACTTATACAAGCCTATACAAGTCTGAACTGCCTTATACAAATCTATTACAGCCTGAATCACCTTATGCAAGTTTAAACAATACCGAACTAGCTTCACTGCTCTTCTTATGCAGAACCCTCTGCAGTTTTGTTCGACGCTTTGATAGCAAGTCTTAAGCGACAGGACACAAGGCTTAAGTGAAAGTGCTATGTGTTTTGCTAAGTAGTGAAAGTGCTGTAAGAGAAGGCATTCAGAATCAACAGCATTCCATGCTCGTATCTTTCTTGTGGTAGATATTCACTTTTCCTAATGTGCCTTAATAGGCGTAGTTAGGTCACAATTGACTACCCTATGCTGAAAGGTTCTGTTGGTCGTCCTTTGCAGCTGGAAACGAAAGCCCTTCTAGTGAAGGTTCTACCGAGAGCCAGAACTTGAAGGTAGCAGCTTTCCTGCGGTACTCGGGTAAAACACTCTGAAATATTCTTAGATTATTTGGTAGCAAGTCTGATGTTAGAGTCAATATGAAAAACTGAAAGTTCTAAGTCTTGCTTTGCAGTGAAAGTGCTATACGATGCTCATTCAGCATTGCCTGTATTCCGTGAAACAATCTACCATGAAGGAGATACACTCTCAGCTGGAGATGGAGTCTCAGCTGAATGAGCAGGAGATGTAAATGCAGATGTAGTAGCATGTACAGCAGGCAATACCACAGAAGGAGATACAGGACGAAGTGAAGATGGTGATGCATCAGCAAATTTAATAGGAGATGCAATATCAGATAAAGTAGTAGATGCATCTGCAGTAGATGAGGAAACAGATTCAGCAGAAGATTCAGGCGGAGATGCAACAGCAGGAGATGAGCTGCAGCAGCAGTATATGAATCCCGATATGCATCAGCATGCAGCAGGATATGCATCATAAGGAGGTGCCATAAGAGATGCAGTAGCAGAAGATGCATCAGGATATGCAGAAGCAGAAAGAGAAGTAGGAGATGCAGCAGAGCCTGAATTTGATATTAATAACTAATCTAATTGTGGAGAATGCGCTGAAATTCCCTTGGACACTTTAAGAGCAATTCTGATGTAGCAATAAACAAGCGCAGACTGAAAGTTCAGCGTGTCTTGCTTTGCAGTGAAAGTGCTATTATAGAGGGCATTCAGAAGCAGCTGCATTCCATGCTAGCATCTTCCCTTCACCACTTATACACTTTTCCTAAAGAGCTTTGATAACCGCAGTAAACCCACAATTATCTACACTATAATAAAACGTTTTGATAGTCGTGTTTTCCAAAGGATATCACTTTAACGATGATAATAATTAAACATTAAAATAGAAGTCTCTAACAAGAGCCTGCATTTGATGGCAGTAGCTTCCCGGCACAAGTACCGCAGGGAAGATGCTACCATCAAGTTCATGATGTCTTTAAAGTCTTCTCTTGAAACACTTTCTGTACACGCTTCAAAGCAGGAGTAATAGAGCATTTTAGTATAGGGGACTTAATTTAGTCTTAACTGCATCTATTAAAGAGTTTTCGGAAAAGTGCGCATCTTAAACAGGGAAGAGACTATCATGGAATGCTGCTGTTTCTGAATATCTTCTCTTATTGAGCTTTCTTTGCAAAACAAGACTTCAGCTTTCAGTCCAGGCCTTTTCACTATTACATCAGTATGGCTATTTAAGCGACACTTCAAAATTTCAGATCATCGAGCACAAGTACCACGGGGAAGCTGCTACCATCAATTCAGAATCTCGTTAGAGCCATCTCTGGAAGACATTTTTGCTGTTAACTGCAAAACAGGACTAAGAGAAAGTTTTAGTATAGGAGACTGAATTTTGAGTCTGAGGAAGAGTCTTAGGAACTAGCGTTTTAGGAGTTTTAGGAAACTAAAAAGAGTTTTAGGAGAAATGAATATATCTCTCTCAGGAAAGATGCTAGCACCGAAAGATGCTAGCACCGAATATTACTGCTTCTGGATATTTTCTATTAATAGCGCTTCCACTACAAAGCAAGACTTGAAGTTTCAGTCTAGGCTTGTGTACTGTGACATCAGGAGGGCAGTTTGGGATTCACTTTAATGTTTTGTATCGTTCAACACAAGTATCCTAGGGAAGCTACTACATTCAAATTAAGGGTCTCGATAGAGTCATTTCTGGAAGACACTTTCACTGCTAGCTGCAAAGCAGAACTAAGAGAACGTTTTAGTACAGGGAATAGATCTGCTACTTAACTGCTCCTATTAAAGAGGTTTCGGAAAAGTGGGCATCTCCCGCAGAGAAGATGCTATCAAGGAGTGCTGCTGTTTTGGAATGTCTTCTCTTATAGAGCATTCATTGCAAAGCAAGACTTGTAGAACTTTCAGTCTAGGCCTGCGTACTGTAAAATCAGCTTGGCTATTAAAGCGACCCTTCAAAACAGTAGGTCATTAAGCACAAGAACCACAGGGAAGCTGCCACCGTCAAGTTCAGATCTCCTTAGATTCTTCTCCAGAAGCACTTTTACTGCAAGCTGCAAATCACGAATAAGAGAACATTTTAGTATATGGGACTGAATTGTGACTCTACCGCGCCTATTAAAGAGCTTTAGGAAAATAAGCATTTCCTGCAGGGAAGATGCTAGCATGGAATGCTGCTGCTTCTGAAAAATCTCTTAATACCACTTTCACTGCTAAGCACTCCTTATAGAAATTTTAGTGTAGGCTTACGAACTGTAACATCACCATGTCCAGTAAGGCGAAACATCAAAATGTTAGATTTTTCAGCACAAGTTCAGCCGGGAGCGGGCTACATTAAGTGTTGTCTCTCGTTATAGCCTTCCCAGGCAGTGCTGTTCCTGAATAAGCCCGTCAGGGAAGATGCTATCATGGAATTCAGAGCTTTGAGCACAAGAACCACTGGTAAGCTGCTGCGATTCAACGCCGGTTATTGATAGAGTCTATTCTGGCTCTGCTGTCCCTGCAAGTTGCAAATCCCGCTTAACAGAGCATTCTAGTATAGGCTAGTTAATTCTCACTTAAATGTACCTTTTAAGACGCTTTAGGAAATTGTATAACTCCTGCAGGGAAAATGCTAGCATGGAATGCTGATGCTTCTGAATGTCTTCTTTCTAGCATTTTCACTGCTAAGCACGACTAACACAACTTTTAGTATAGACTTGTGAACCGTAACATCACCATGACCAAGTCGTCACCTGAAATTTTGACAGCGTTTAGCAAAAGAATCGCAGGGTAACTACTATGATAAAATGGTTCTTCTTGGTAGAATCTTCTCAGGCAGTGCTGTCCCTGCAAGCTTCCAAGCCCGAGTAACAGAACATTTTAGTACAGGCTAGTGAATTCTGATATAATTGTGTTTATTAAGTGTTTTAGGAAAAGTGAATAAATCACACAGGGGAGACGCTATCATGGAATGCTGCTGCTTTTCAATAGCTTCTCTTATACTTTTACTATGTGAATGGGAAAATGTATTAAATGTTGGAGACCAAGCTCAGTGCTCCTGTGATGGTGTCATTTATACTCGCTTCTGAAGGCACCTCTGTAAGACTTACTCTGAAGCTTGAAACTTACATGCCTTGTGTTTATTTTTACATAATTTCATTACTCTCAAAAAAAAAAAAACTAGAGAGGCAACATTGGAGAAGGTTTATCTGTTTTAAGAGCCATATTTCACACTTTTCTTGTTTCCCTTCTTCTTAGTTCTGTGTCTTGTTGACTGTCTCCTAAACATCTCTCTTGAAGACTCTTATAAAGTACAACCATGCTCCTAAAAGCAGGGGACATATAACTCTTATGTATACTCTCTTCAGAAAAATGATGCTATTTACAAAGCAAGTGGAAACTCCCTCCACCCCCCCAAACTTCAACTTCAGGCAGGTTCTGTATGCAGCTATCCTAGCCTATGGGCGTAAAGAGTAGGTCTAAACATTTGTACAAGAGTTCCACTTTGTAGCATGTGGTTTGCATTAAAGAAGAATCCGTTACTTGATTTTTGCCTCATTTGAGTAACTTGATTTTCTGAAAAATAACTGCATGTTTTTCAGACAGTGTTCTCTCTAGAAGTGATAACACAGGACACTTGGCATTCAGAGAAGCCAGTGCATCTACTTATTGCTACAGTATACAAGGTCGTCTTCAATCTCCTGGAGTGCCATAAGTCAAAGTGGGGTCCTACTTGCAGAGAGGGGCAGACAGGGCAGACAGAACAGGTGATCCCACACTGAACAACAGAGTATTTCATTCCATGTATGTCATATTCAGTATAAAACTGAGAGGTCGCAAGGGCCTCTCTTCACTGTTTGATGTCCAGTGAGGACCTTGTCTCTCTGTTTCACCTGATCCCAGATCTGTCCAGTTCCTGAGTGTAAATCCCTCCTGCCGCTGACTGTGCCTACCAGCATCTGTAGTGCTGTATAGTCATCAAGGGGTGAGGTAGGGGTGTAATTTCATATACTTGTATATATTTTATTAATTTCCTTATTGAACAGAAATACTTAGATAATTTTTCGGAGGGGGGGAAAAGACCATACATATTGATCAACATTTTTTCCGCTTGTACATAAAAATAGAGAATGCTTGATGAATATTCTACTTATCTTTGAATAAGATTAAATCAGTTGATAAGTGACTACCCTACCTAAAACCCTTCTTTTCACTATATAACCCATGATATTTAGAGAGAAAGGGTAGTTATTTAGGTAGCTAATTATATAGATAGCACAAATACAAAGCTACAGAGGTCTATTACCATAAATCCAGCAGTGAATTGAGTACTATTACAGGCTCATTTCTTCCCTCCTCTATATCTCCTTTGAAGGTAATTGTTCATAATTACAGCTTCCTCCTCAGGGAGTTTATTAGGTCGTTTAACACCGAGGACAGTTTTTTACCCCTGCTAAATCTTTAATTATAAAAAAAAAAAAGTTTTCCTCCTTTTCAAAGACAGAAGGAATTATAATAGCATTTATTAGGATATCCAGCTTTCCTAATTACAGTATGACAAGCAAATAAACACGTTCACCATGTTTGTTGTGTACAAACTCTGCCTCCTCTTTACCTCTCTCTTATGTTTCTAGCAGCATCATCTCAGAAATTCCCGGACTACTACATAAACATCTTTGTTCATCTTTCAGCATGCTTAACTTAATAAATGCTTTCTGTTAAATCAAATGAGCAAGGATCGGTATTACTCTATCGAGGACATAAATTTCTCTAAACTTCCTCAAAACGCTAAATAAAATAGATGAACATATGTAGTTGAGTAAAATTTCTAAAATGAAGCAGGATTGTAAATCTTCTTTCCTTATCAAAATTTGGTTATAGGAACCATTTCTGCTACAATTCTGTACCTGATGGTCACTAATACAAGCTAGTTCACCAGTGACATTAGGATTGGAGGCAGCCTGGGTAACAGTGATTCTGCAGTGATGGAGTTTAAGGTCCTGGGGGATAGGAGGCAAGTGCAGACCCTAAATTTCAGGAAAGCAGACTTCCAACTCTTTAAGGAAGAGCTCAGTAGGAAAATACTTAAGAATGTTTTACATGAAACACAAGATCTTTTGGTCCCCATACGTATTAAATCAGGCAGAGACCACTGTGGCTGAATCAAGATCTGCTGGTCAAACTCAAGAACAAGGGGGAACTACATAGGCAGCGCAAGCTGGGACAGGGAATCTGGGAAGTACATAGGGACACTGCCTGGTTGTAGGGACAGGGTCAGGAAGGCCAAGGCGCAGCAGGAGTTTAACTTGGCAAGGAAAGTGAACACTAACAAGATGGGCTTCTACAGATATGACAGTTAGAAGAGGAAGATATAAGAGTGGCTGATGGCTGAAAATGGTGACCTCTATCAAGAGATGGGGAGAAGGCCAAAGTAAGAACGTCTTTGCCTCAGGCTTCACTGACAACTGATCTCTTCACCCCTCCTGGTTCATGGGACATCCGTGGTGGGGAGGGAGAAGGGGAGGGGAAAAGGGTGCAGGGGTGGGTAGGTAAACCCCCCTCTCACAGTAAAGGAGGATCAGGATCCTGATCACCTGAGGAACGTGAAAATATTTAAGTCTAAGAGAAGCTGATAAGGTGAATTCCAGACTCCTGAGGGAATGGGCTAATCTGGTTGCTAAGCCACTCTTCATGGTATTTGAAAAGTCACGGCAATCAGGAGAAAGTCTCCCTGATGAGTGGAAGAAGGGTAGCATTGTCTTCGTTTTTAAAAAGGGTAGAAAACATGACCCTGGGAACTAGCAACCTCTCAGGCTCACCCCTGTGCCTCGAGGGAACAGACCCTCCTATAAGATGTACTAAAGCACATGGAGGGCAGGGTTGTTGCCCTGCTGGTTGTTGCTGCCCGATTATTGGCAGCCAGAACAGCTTCACAAAAAGCAAATCCTATATGCCCAATTTAGTGGCTTTCTATGGGGTAATCACAGCAGTAGACAAAGGAAAACCAACCAATGGAAGAACTTCTGTAAAGCTTTCGACACAAAAGCAAGAGGGGAACTGCCATGCAGGTCTGTGGCCACCGCTGCATAGCAGTATGCCCAGCACCAGGCAAGGAGAGGAGAGTAGCAGGTCTTAACAACAGGTTGGTAATATCAGCCAAGGACACCACATAGCCTCACAGGAATTTAAATGGCATCTCTGTTTAGAGGAGGCACCAGGCGAGGCTGGTCAGGGCACTTAATGCCTTTTAGTGCATTCAGGGCTTTGATATTATTTATCAAAAATCTTTTTTGGCAATAGCAAGGAGCCACTCTGCATGTGAAAGCTTTGCTATAGATGATACAGATGGGCAGGTGTAAAACCCCAGCTCTTCACAGCATCACTTGTAGATTTTACAATGTGGTTTGCATTACAATGGTTAGAGTGATTTTTAATAGAAATTGCTTTATTTTACAATTAAGTTAAGTAGATTTCTGGGACATTTCTGAAATACATTATCGTTGTATTTTAAGTGTATCACAAGTCAGAAAAGTGCTTGTAAAAACAACATTTTAAATTTACTTCTGCAGCCCCTTAAATTCCAGGGACTTCTTCCATACATGATTCTCTATTAATGCTCTGGAGAAAGGTCACGTCGCTGCTGCTATTGTGCAACTGGTATGACCAACTGAGATACACACTCTCTGTAGTTCTCCTGCATTTTGAAGAACTTGATGTTTTGGGTTTGAGTTTGTTTTAAACAGAAGTTTAGCAATGTTCCTCTCCAAAAACCAGAGGGTTGTTTTTTTTTTTTTTTTTGAAAACTGCACCTTTCCCCACACTTTCTCCAGAGGAATTTGGTGTATTAGAACATATTGTTTCACTTCTGATGAGGTCACTGCGGTTATTGGAAAGTTGGCAGTTGATTATAAATAAAACACACACAAAAAAAATCTCTTTCCAGGTCATGCAGTTCTCAAAAAGTCACCATCAAATTACATATAATACAATCTATACACCTACATATATGCCTATTTTTTTGTAGCTAAAAAACATCATTAGAGCCTATCTATATTTTTACTAAATAAAGATACTCAACTGCTCTAGTGGATGAACAGTACATGCTTTCCTCCAAATAGATTTGAAATCCCAGCTTAACACCGAATTAGCAAAAATGTTGAAACAGCAGTGACTGTGATTTTTATGCTTTTATAAGGAAAGTCATATTGAGATCTCAGCAGTTCTAAGGGACCCCAGGTTTAATTCTTAATCAAGGTTTGGAAACAGTTTGGAGAAATGCTAATTAGCTTTGAACATATTAATCAGAGACAAGCATGTGCAGAAAGTGTTTATTTTACATCTAGGTAAAAACATGACATAGCAGTATGGTGTGGGCATGAAAGATTTCACTGTCACAGATATGCTGGGACAAACAGCAAATGCTTTGGCATATCCATGATACTAACGGTGTGCACAGAGCAAACAGCCAGTGTTCTTATATTTGCTAGCTTGTTGAGACCTTGGGATCTTTACTAAGACCTGTGAGTTAACAAGAAAAGAATGCATTAGATGGAAAACATGAAGATAAGGGGCACATCAGTGGTAAATAGTGGATTTGCACTCTATCACTGTAACTGCAGGATTCTCACAGGAGGAAATTCACTGGGGTAGCTGCTGACTGGGTACAGAAACACTACATAACATTTGGATCCACTCAATAAAGTGATCTCGTTTGTAGCCTCATTGACAGGGTCCATGCCTTAATGGTCACAGTACGTTTTTGCTCTGGCATGATCGTGCTGTCAGCTGTGAACCGGTCAGCATCTATAACCAGAGCTGTGACTACAGATTAGCTGGACTAGCAGCTAAAATACTTAGCAGATAATTTAACGGATCTTTAGCAGAGCTATCTTCTGTGTAGAGATGCCTGCAATATCTAGTGTGGGAAACCTCAGCTGGTTTGGGGAGTTAGTGTGTGAACTTAAACATTGGTCTTGAATGTATCCTTGGAGAAGCTGGAAGGCACCAAGAAGAGCCAAATAAAAAAGATTAGGAAGCTGCTAGGTCACAGGTGGAATCACTCAGTTATGAGGTTACAACTGAGAAAGAGTCATCCAAGACCTGTCGGTCTTTAGCTAAACCAATCATGCATGGATGCGCAGTTCAAGAAGGGGTATAAAAAGTCTTGTAAAATCAATAAAGATGTCCTTTTGCCCACAAATTCTATGTGTTGTGGATTACCCCGACCACAACAATCTGGGGGTTTACCACTAGATTAATATCAGGGCAAATGTGCTCAAATATGCTACAATCACATTTCATTGGGCTATGCACATACCTTCTTTTATAGGGGTACACTGCTCTCAGAAGGAAAAGGAGAGACAGAGATGTTCCTGTTGTGTTGATTGGAGATGGAACATTGTTAAAAATGTCAAACCTGCCTTCTTTTCACTTTATAGGATCTGCTTTACCTCAAATTAAAGCTTCACTAACACAATCCTATTTGGAAAGAACGATGTATGTGTGTAAATGTAGTCCACAGCTCTCTGTCACTAGCCCTATAAACTTGTACCAAAGGTGATTCACACAGGCCTAAATCTAACGTTTTTCTGAACAGACACAAAGGGATCTGGCTCCTCTCAGAGTCTTAGCTTAAGCCACATAGTGATTGCTTTGAGCAGCTCTGCAATTTCTCCGAAGAAAGTTGGATTTATCAAATACAGTGGGAAATATCAGTGCAGAAAATGTAGAGTGTATCACCAGCCTTGTCAAATATTTCCCAGGTTATCCACAGAAGAGTTTGTTGAAATCCCCTGGAAAAAGTATCGCAAAATGCACCCATGTTTGTACTAGCTAGAAAAATCTAGAAATAGCTGTGATAACTTGAGCATAGTAAGAGTAATTAGCATCTTCGTCACGGAAGGCATTCTAGAGAAAACCACCTGAGAAGCTGGTGTACTCACATAGAACCATAGAATCATAGAAGAATTTGGGTTGGAAGGGACCTTAAAGATCAATCTAGTTCCAACCATCCTGCAATAGGCAGGGACACATTCCACTAGATCAGGCAGCCCAAGGCACCATCCAACCTGGCCTTGAACACTCCCAGGGATGCGGCATCCACAACTTCCCTGGGCAGCCTGCTGGCCATGCTTCTTTTGATGCAGCCCAGGATATGGTTGGCCTTCCCGGCTGTGAGCACACATTGCCAGCTCATGTTGAGCTTCTCATCAACCAGCACCGCCAAGTCTTTTTCTGCAGGGTTATTCTCTATCACATCATCCCCCATCCTGTATTGAAATTGGGGATTGCCCTGATTCAGGTGTAAGACCTTGCACTTGGCCTTGTTGAACCTCATGAGGTTCTCGCAAGTCCACTTCTCCAGCCTGTCCTGGGCCCTCTGGATCACATCCCACCTTTCCACCATGGTAACTGCACCGTGCAGCTTGGTGTCATCTGCAGATTTGCTGATAGTGCATTCAATCTCACAGTCTATATCATTGATGAAGATATTAAACAGCACTGGTCCCAGTACGGATCCCTGAAAGACACCACTTGTCGTGGATATCCACCTGGACTTTGAACCATTGACCGCTACTCTCTGAATGCAATCATCTAACTGAACAGTCCACCCATCTCTCTCCAATTTAGAGAGAAATATGTTATGGGGTACCATGTTGAAGGCTTTACAGAAGTTCAGCTAGATAACATCCTTTGTCTACTACTGTGATTACATCATAGAAAGCTATTAAGTTTGTCAAAGAAAGGGAAAGGGAGCGGGAGGGGAAGAAGGAGGGAAAGAAAGCAAGGGGGAAAAAGGAAGTAGGAGGAGAGGGCGAGTGGTGGATCTTGAGGGAAAGACTAGTCTGAAAATCACTTTCTTGAGATTTGAGATTTGCTGAGAATACTCACATGCAATGCACTAGCACTCCTCACAGGCAAATGGCTGAATCTAAAGGAATCTGGAAGGTTTCTTGATACATACATTCAATGCACCAGCATTCCCCAAATTGGCTCTCAAGTGCAGATAACTTTGCTTATGGCCTTTTCACTTGTGATGTCAGCAAAGATCTTGAAATATACCCAAGAGGCATCCCAGCTCATGGGAAGATTACTGGTTTCAGCCTGCTGCAGTCCAGAAGAGCTCAAGGTGCTTTCTGTGTTATTGCATACTTGGGGAGTTTCAAGATAACTGGATTTTGTCAGGTGATTAAATATTCATTGCGATATGTCAATATTAGCTTTGGCTGCACTTGGAAGATGTCATACTAGTAGAACTTCCTACTAGTCCCATTGGACCACCTCACTTGGGCATGATCCATTTGTGTCTATGAGGTTAAGTCCATTGGTCCTCAGGCAATGATGGGACCTCTTTCCCATGCACACAGGACCCCAAGAGCACTGGAGAAATGCTCAAGCATACACAAATCAAAACGATTGGTTTTCTAAATTGTGTCATTTATATCAATATGGATTCACATAGCATTCTCATACACACATCCTTTCCCAATATGGATGATTATAGTTTCAGCATCTTCATTTGGATGAATTTCAAAGTAGCAAATATTATAATCTGTGCCTGAGCAGATGTCCTGAGCTTTAAGAGTATTGTTTCATAAGCGAAACCTTGTTATTCTTGCACATTTACATGGATTGTTTGTCACATACCTCTTTCTGATGATCCTATCCTTTGGGACATAGAGTACAGTTGCTTTGGGTTCTTGTCTTTTTACAGGTGTAGTGAGTTAGAAGGATGACGTTCTCCCTATCCACATGTGGAACTTCTGCTGCCTGGCAAGGGCAGTGCGCAGGGATGGTTGGTCACTCCCTGATAGTACCTGGAACATCTGCTGCTTGAATTGTAGCCGAATTTAGATAGCACTCCAGCTGTACAATCTGGCAAGTACTAGAATTCTATAGCTGAATTGCCTAAAATGAATCACTGTCAGAATGAAAAAATACTGACCAAAGTCAGTTATCATGCAATCCTAAGTGAGAACGTTTTTGCTCTCCAGGATTGCAGTGGTTTGTGACCCAGCATCTCTCTCTGAGCTGCGATGTCTCTCAGAACAAATTTTGTGAGGATTCAAAGAGTCTGATGACGAATGCCAACAAAGAAGGGTGAAGTCAGACTTCACGAGATTCAACAGTTACCTGTTGATGAATGCCAATGCATAGTGACTAATTCACTAAACTCAAGAAAAGGGACATTTTGATCATAGGTTAACCTCTGTGTGTCTGTATAGATATGTATCTGTGTGTGTATTTTTGTGCACGATTTGACTTACTGCAGTAAGTCTTGTGTGAATCTTGCCATTTTCAAATTTTTAATTCATTGTTTCAATTTTGATCGCAGAAAATTCACTTTGTTAAATTGACTGATGATTAAGAGCTGTTAAGAATTACACGAGCTAATCTTGTGATCTACCAGAAAACTATTAATGATGCCTCATCTGCAAGTGAAATGATTTACAACCTGAACCAAGTTAATAATGTTTGCAGCTTCAGTTGGATTAAATATTTTAGGCTAATTATCTAAGGAGTCTTCATCTTTGGACCTTTTACCATTTCTTATTTGAACTTTGGACTAGTTTCAACCTAGAGTTTCCCTTAAGCAAACTTTTTACCCAGTTTCCATTTTTTAATATAGGACAAACAACCTATAGCATCTAGTTTGGTAGTCAGGACACTCAAACATAATTGTGTAAAAAGAAAGGTGCATTTTAAAGTCATAGAATCTTTAATTATAAGATACAATGATCAGATTTGTTGTATAAATACAGTAGTAATATTCATAATTAGATGATTTTCTTTTTCACAATGCATTTGCTTTACTACCAAATCATTGAGTACTTATGCAAACAACCGAGATGAAACATTCTGATTTTCTTCTTTATTCAAGTTTATTTTATATAAGCTCTTAAATTTTTTTTTTTTTTTTTTTTTTTTTAAAAAGTACGGTTTGTGTTTTTTACCACACATAGGACTGGGAGGGGGAAGTTTGCTTTGTTTTCAGTCTGCAGACACACCTGGAATGAGGAATAAAGTGTCTTTCTAAAAAGTATTACCAACAAAATTAAGTGCCAAAGTTCTTTTGCATTAACCTAATGTTGCATTAGTTGTACTGTGAATAAAGTGTACAACTGTGTTTTACTTGATTATTCTTAAATGCAGACTAAACCTTTAATTTTTTTTATTATTTTTCTTTTATGTTCCCCAGAATGCTTCCACTTCTGTTTGTATCAGATATTCCTCAAAATAACGGGCTGGATGACGGTATTTGTTTGATAGAGCAAACTAATTTGAAAAAAGTCATCCATCCATGGGGAACCACACAGGATACTTATTTATTTCTAGAAGCTTTTATTAATGTTTTCTAACTGAGGTCATCAAAGTGCCTCCAGCCTTAAACTGCTGACTTTGCAACTGTGGTCTTCTTTATTCTGGAATTTTTACTTTTTTCTAAAACAAATATTTTTCCAGCAAAGTAAATCTCCTCTTTCTGAAAACAGATGTTTAAACTTGTGTTTCTGTGCAATTTGCATCTGGTTTGCTACACTTTGGTTAAAAGTTAGAAGTTTCTTTTTCAAATGAACTCAAAGACCTTACCAGTGTTTTTCACATATTAACATTCTTCAAACTTGGATCTTTAAAGTCATTGTATTTCTCATGTTCCCCATTTTCCCTATTATTATTTTTACAATGCTTTTCTCTCTTTGCCATATAGGAAAAATGAACAGACAACAGAACCTCTGTTCAGCTGCTCAAATGCTGAACACATACAGTCTCTATGCATTTTGTCTGAGACATAAAATCCAGCTGATATTGAGTTCAAAAAGGAGACATTAATCAACCATCCTTCCTCTTTAATAAAAATGCAAAAGAAGGCTTCCAATTGCATTAATACTGAACATGCCTCTAAAACAATGAAACTGTAATAAGACAGCAAAAATAGCCGTGCCTTTATGAATGCTGGGGTTTTTTTTAATGCATAAACTTCTAAAACCTGAATTTTCTTTGGCATTGTATAGCAAAGGAAGATTCATGATGAAGAGGCAGATGCAGTGGTACATGATGTGTGCTAATAAAAAGACCTCATATAAAACTACATAGCAGATTTAACTTCATATACAAGACTAATATTTTTCTTGTGAAAATTGCATTAACCTGTTTCCTCTCTCTTGCCTTCCTTTTTTCTTATTTTGTAAGGTCACAATTTCAAAAATTCAGACTTGATAAATTAGGAGAAACAACTGTGGGAAACAATAATGAAATAGCAGAGCACATGCTAAGTGTTCTTTTGGGTCTTTTCAGTATCTGATTCCAGTATAGAGCTTACAATAATAATGCTAAACAACTTTGGATGCAGCATAAACATATCAAGAAGAGGTATATCACTTTTTTTTTTTTTTTTTTTTTTTTTTAAATTATCAGGGAGGGAAACATCAATTCATTCTGCTTCTGAAGTTGAGACCTTTCCTTTAGTAAGCTCTGAGAGTAAACAGTTAATACAAAAACTGTAAGTAACATATTTCCCCATCTTGTAAGTCTCATTGGTTTTATTTTCTCCTCCCTTCTTTGGGTCATCCACTACTCTGGTTGTCATTATTTCCCTTTCCCTTTTCCTACCAGGATTCCTTTTTCAGAGTCCCCTGCTCTCTTTTTTATGTACATACTTTCATGAGAAATCCCTTTGATTCAGGTTTGTGGATATGTAGTGTTGCTAGACTGCATTTATTGCTGGCTGCATTGTTTTAGTATTTAGCTTTCATTTTCCTCTTCATCAACTGTGAATATAGGCAAAAGGTTTCCTTTATCCTCTTTGCTGGTATACATCAACCAAGCATAGTAACAAGTGGCTGATATAAAAGCTTGTTGATTTACCCCATTTCATTTTTGTTACAATACATTTTGTTTATTGGCTCACCACATCTTCATGGTATTTGCAGAGTTTTGTCCTTGTCTTTGGAGTTTTTAAACTCAAAGTAATTCAAATACCTACATGAGTTAGCACTTGAGTTAACCTACTTAGCTAACTTTTGCTGCATTTCTAACTTTACAGCAGAACTGTAAAATGATGTACTTAATATGCTTGCAATTCTTCTGTTGATGTCCATTTAATCTGAGAAAGGAGTTCAAGACTTAAGTCCCAATCTTTTCTTTGGAAAATTGTCTCTTCGGGGATGAGGAATAATTCTTTTGAAATAATAGTATGTGCCTGCTGGATTTTTTTAGAAGTGCATAAAGAATTTTAAAATTTGTTTTAAAATAAAAATTTACATTCTATGACTTCTCTGAAATAAACATAACTAATAGTGTAGGTACAATGAGAAACAGATTCTAAGGAGACAGGAACCAATTAAATCCCCTCAAATGTCATACCAATGGTTAGATATTTTCATTTGAAAAGAATGAAGACAGAAGTTGTTAGAAAGCAAAGTTCTTCCTACCTTAATTTACGGTTCTAGACCTAAAAATAATCTTCTAAGTCCCATTCATTTGAATAGAACAACTTACATAACTACCATTAAAGCAAATACTAAGAAAATTGTTCATTTGAATTTCATGTTGAGAAGCTAATCTTGCATTCCTTCAGCATCTGCTGACCAAAGGATGCTATCAAATGAAGGATAATGCAAAAACTCCTTTTTGCAAAAGAGGTAAATAAATAACTCACTGTACAATATGATTCCACCCTATCACATCTGTCAGTATGGAACTAATGTAAGCAGCTCCTGACACCTAAGACTTGTTTTTAAACTCTCACTCAGTCTCTTCCAGTTGCAGCTTGTTCTCTTTAGGTGTCCTAAGTAATTTTTAAGACTCTGCTCTTGAACAGGTAAGAAAGCAAAAATGAACTATATACTTACAGATTTTTCTCTTTAACAGTGAAAATCTGTATATAAACATGTAAAGAGCCCACATAAGCAGCACAGCATAACTAAAGGTGAGAGAGCAAGTGTTTAAGGGTGAAGAAGTTCAGCAATACTTTAAAATGTTTTTGCAATCAGAAATGATCATAGGAATCATGTAATTTATTTGACCTATTATGCATAAAATAAGTTACAGCCAAGCAGCCTTTTTTGGGAGAGTTTCACTTTGTTTCTTTCCCCTTTTCTGTTTTCACATTAATACAGGAAAAAAATATCCATTTTAGCAGTATTTCCTATAACAAATCCCAATAATGCATTGCTTGCAGCTAATGACCAAACTAGATTAAAGACAGATGTTTGCTGCAACCATGAAGCTGGCATTAATCACATAGCAGCATATTTAATTTGTGCTGTGTGTTTACTTCTTGGTATGTTGGTTGTCAAGTAGTTGCAGTTCTCTTCTGCTGTAATTTAAGCAAAACAGAAGCCTCTGTGTCATGCCCTTCAGACATCCAGGAAATGGAAAATTGGTAGTGTTCACCAGTGTTTCATGCATGAGCACAGAATGCAAGGAGGCCTGATTGTCCAGAAGCTACTCAAGACTGTTAGCCAACAAGAATATGATTTTGGACAATACTTGTAAAACTGGAGAAGTAAGTCAACAAGTTTAACTACAGAACTAGTTCAGCTCTTCCATTGTGATACCTGCACAGCCAAATCACAGAATAACTAGGCTGGAAAAGACCCACTAGATCATCAAGTCCAACGATTCCCAGCAGTCAATCAACAATATCCCTCAGTACCTCATCCAACTGTCTTTTAAGCACCTCCAAGGAAGGTGACTCAACAACCTCCTGGGTAGCCTGTTCCAGTGCCCAATAACCCTTTCTCTGAAACTTTTTTACTGAACACAGTATTTAAGGTGTGGTCTCACCAGTGCAGAGTACATAGGGGGAGTAACCTCCCTGGACCTGCTGACTATGCTGTTTCTGATACAAGCCAAGATGCCACTGGCCTTCTTGGCCACCTGGACACACTGCTGGCTCATATTCAGTCGACTGTTAACCAGCACCCCAGGTCTTTCTCCTCCAGGCAGCTTACTAGCCAGTCTTCTCCTAGTCTGTAGCACTGCATAGGGGTGTTGTGCCCCAAGTGCAGGACCCGGCATTTGGCCTTGTTGAATCGCATGCCATTGGCCTCAGTCCTGCGGTCTGTTAAGAACCCCTTGAAGAGCCTCCCTAACCTCCACCAGATTGACACTTCCACCCAGTTTAGTGTCATCCTCAAACTTGCGAAGGGTGCACTCGATGCCTTCATCCAGGTCATTGATAAAGACATTGAACAGGCCTGGACCCAGCACTGAGACCTGGGGAACACCACTTGTAAATGGACTCCACCTGGAGTAAATTCCATTCACCACCACACTTTGGGCCTGGCCATCCATTCAGTTTTCCACCTGTGCGCCTGTCCAGTTCAGAGACTGACAGTTTCCTAAGAAGAATGCTGGGAGAAACTGCGTCAAGGGCTTCATGAAGTCCAAGAAGACTACATCTACAGGTTTTCTCTTGTCCAGTAGGCAGGTCGCTTTGTCAAAGAAAGCGACCAGGTTAGTTTGGCAAGACCTGCCTTTCATGAACACGTGTTGACTGGGCCTGATCGCCTGATACTCTTGCATGTGCTTCATGGTAGCACTCAAGATCACCTGTTCCGTGACTTTTCCTTGGCACTGAGGTCAGACTGACAGGCCTGTAGTTCCCTGGGTCCTCCCTGTGACCCTTCTTGTAGACAGGCACAACATCAGCCAGCCTCCAGTCCAGTGGGACTTCCCCAGTCTTCCAGGACTGTTGGAAGATGATGGAAAGGGGTTTGGCAAGCATATCGGTCAGTTCCTTCAATATCCTTAGGTGGATCTTATATGGCCCCATAAACTTGTGGGTGACTATCTGGACAAGCAAGTCTCTAACCATCTCCTCTTGCATCATGGGAGCCTCATTCTGCTCCTCTAACTCCTGTGTGTGTACACAGAGGGAACAACTTTCCTTAGTATTGAAGACTGAGGCAAAGAAGGCATTAAGTACCTCAGGCTTGTTCTCATCCCATCACGGTTGTTCCATCTGCATCCAATAGGGACTGAATGTTCTCCCTACTCCTCCTTTCATTGTTAATGCGTTTATAGAAAGTTTTTTTATTTTCTTTCACTGACTTGGCCAATCTGATTTCTAGTTGGGCCTTAGCCCTCCTTGATTTTTTTTCTCTGCATGATGTCACTTCCTCCCTGTAGTCAACTCAAGATACCTGTCTCTTCTTACAAAGCTCATAGACGTCCCTCTTCTTATTGATGTCCTTCAAGATGTCCCTGCTCAACCAAGATATTATTTTTTTCCCTGGCGCCTCCTTTTCTGGAACAAGGGAATGGCTTTCTCCTGAGCTGCTAGGATTTCCTTTTTGAGGAGCGCCCAGCCCTCGTGGGCTCCCTTGCCCTTAAGGACTGTCTCCCATGGGACTTTATCAACCAGCCTTCTGAAAGTCTGCCCTCTGGAAGTTTAAGGTGACTGTTCTGCTAATGACGCTCTTCACCTCACCTAGAACTGAAAAACCTATCATCTCGTGATTGCTTTGTCCCAGGCATCCTCCGACCATCACATCTCCCACAAGGTGTTCTCTGTTTGCGATCAGCAGGTCCAAGAAGTCTCCTTCCCTTCTTGGTTTGCTCACCAGTTGTGGGAGGAAGTGGTCTTCTATGCACTCCACGAACCTCCTAGGCTGCTTCCTTCCTGCTGTGTTGTACTTCCAGCAGACATCCTGAAGATTGAAGTCTTCCACAAGGACAAGAGGTAGTTCATTAGCTGCTTCTTCTTGTCTGGGTGGTCTATAACAGATTCTGATCACAATATCTACCTTCTTGTGGGCTCCTCTGATTTCAACGCACAGGCACCTGTCACCACCATAATCAAGCTCGAGGGTATCAAAGTACTCTCTAACATAGAGGGCTACCCCGCCTCTCTTCCTACCCTTCCTGTCCTGCCTGAAGAGTTTATACCCCACCAGAGCTGCACTCCAGTTATATGAGTCATCCCACCACGTTTCTGTGATGGCAATGTCATCATAGTCTCCTTGCCTTACAATAGCTTCCAAATTCTCCTGCTTACTAGCCATGCTGTGTACGTTGGTATAAATGCACTTCAGCTGGGCTGGTGAACCCTCAGCCATTATAAAGGGAATAGTGTTCATTCCCAGTTGACTAGTCCTTGGAATATCTAACCCGACAGTGCCAGTTTGATCCTTACTGTCACCAGATGTACTTGCCCTCCCTTGCTCTGTGGTGACGTGCTGGCTGTCCTTGCCAGCACGCCATCTCTCAGGCACTGGAGTTCCACTTCCAGGCTCACTCCTGACTAGCCTAGCCTCGTCCCCCTCCTGCTTTGTATGTAGTTTAACGCTCTATTTATGAGCCTTAGCTAGATCTTTAGTAAGGACTTCAGTCCCTCTAGGAAATGTGTGCCCCGTCAGTAGTAAGGAAGCCTGAGAGTGCGTGGGCCACTCCACGATCAAAGAACCTGAAGTTTTTCTCCTCACACCAGGTTTGGCACCAGGTATTAATCAAGCGATTCTTTTTGACCTCTTGCTCCACATTCCTCAGCGTTGGAATGGAGCTAAACTCTGCTTGCGCCCCAGAGCTCTGAAGTCTCTCTTAATGGCTTTCTGCGCTGTGTGTCATTGTTGTATTTATTCTTCAGGGCAGCCTGGGTGTTTGTGGTCTGAGTGGGGACAGCAGGCTTCCTGCGCCAAGTAGGTACTTGCTATTAGTCTCCATCTCTTATTCCCCCAATCTTGCAGTTGGCCAGTGGGTGTTGTGCAGCCACTGGCAGCCTTCTGAGTTTGTGAGAGGGCACTGCTCTACTGATCTATTTCTCTGTCACGCTCCCTGATAGTCTTTAGTCTAGTTACCTCCTCTCCCATGTGAGCACAGCTTCCACAAGTGAAGTCGGTACCGGTGGCATGAGTCTGGGAGGGGGGCACTGCATGCAGCCCAGTGTCTGGGTGGCTGCATGTGGCCACAGAGGCTCTCTCTGGGTGGCAACATCCATCCTGACTGCTGCAGCACCTGGAGCTGCCTTAGTTTTCTGCCGGGTGGCCACCATGGTCCCTTGCAGCTGGCCTTCAGTCCCTCTCTGCATCCTCCCTGCTTGCCAGCATATAGACCTTTTCCTCTTTTCCTTCATTTGCCGTTTCACCCTCAAAAACTCAGAGGTCAGTTCTGTTATGTCTTCCTCAGGCAAATACGTGGGTATGCCTAAATGTGCTGCTTTAGAAGTCCCTGAAGGGAAAGTGGAATGTATTTGAGCTGTTTTACGTTACTAGCATACTCATGACTGCTTAAACCCTGAAATGATTTTTTCCGATTTAATCCAAACCAATATCAATTGCCGGGTCATCTGGAAGTTACTTTGGCATAATAAAGTTCTTAGATGCTTAACCCACTGAAAGGAAGAAAAACGCCCTGTCAAACTACTGAATAAATATGGCTGGTCAGTAAAGAATATAACAGAATGCTGAAGATCTTGGTTCTGAAAGAAGTAAGTGACTGGCTGGAAATATTTGCTTTGAATATTTTTAATTCATTATGGTGAATTTTGCCAGATGCTCTTGAAAATAGTTTGTGCTGTTCAAACTGACTTGTTACACTAACGCACCCTGCACCTGTTTGCCATGTCTTAGTACTCCCAAGGGACCATTTAAATCTTCCACGGTATCTACCGGGACCACCCCCTCCCCAAGGGTCTGTGAAGAAGTTAGAAACATCTGACAAGATGTTTGGCATGTGCTAATCTTCTACAGCAAATTGAGAAGTGAGTGTGTGCATCTCTGGGTTGCCCAACCTACTCATGCCAATAAACAAGAAAGAAAGCATCATCCTCATTCTACCAAACAAAAAAATAGGTTCAATTACAAAACTGGGAATAAAGTGAAAAATGGGAATAAAGTTGCTAAAGAAAACATTGTTTATTATGCAAATAAGCAATGAATACCAGAAATTCACTCCACCCACATGCATGGGACTATGAAAGAGTGTTTGTTATTGAACTGTATGAATCAATTTGTGAACTGATATCAGGAGATAGTAAGATACAAAAATAAATTTACTTGCTAGGTGATGGGTGGCAGCATTTAATGAGCACCCCAAGTACTGAGGCTGGGTGGAGTTGGGAAAGCCTTAGCCACGGTCTCCAAGTTTATAAAAGATTATAACAACTCTGTTGTGAGGAAGCTGGCTGTTGAAGGTGGGAAATGTGCCCTAGCAACATGGTTGTATGGTTGGACTGTGACCAATGAATGCTTGTTACTAGGGCAGAATTGACCAATCAGTGTTTGGTGATCTTGGGGTACAAAGGCAGCCAGTTAACCCGAAATAAACGGTTCCATTCAGATCATATTGATCATTGTGTGTCATCTAATTACTTCCATTGCTACTTCTGGCACCCAAATAGGGATCCTCAGATTTTATTTGAAGGCTGCCAGAGATTGGACTGAGGGAATGGAAAAGCTGACTGGAGAAGGTAGGTGCTGTCCTCAGCACTTGTGAGAAAGTTTTTCATATAGCTGCAGCTTAAAGACTTTGATGGGAAACTCGGTCTTGTCCAGGCGAATGGTTGAGTAGGAGATAGGATCTGTGCATTCATCCGAAAATACTCAGCCAGTTAACCCAAAATAAATGGCTTCGGATCATATTGATTGTTGTATGTTGTCCAATTTCTTCCGTCACTACAGCTAGGTGTTAACTAGCAAGAAACACATGGTTGGAGAAATACCTTATTACAGAAGGCTAGGGAGTGATTAGTATTAGCAATGGCATTATCAAAATAAAAGTAAAATTAAAATTTTCTCCCTTTATATCCTTGCGTGAAGGGAGGCTATACGGTTTAGCACCCAGAACAAAAAATACCTGTTGGTTTTGGTATGCTATAATACATATGTACTTCCACACAAAATTTCAGGGATACAGAGACTGACCTGCTTTGGGATGTAAAATCTATAAGGTGTGGTACAAAGGACCTTCCTCTTTAGATATATTGCTAGTTGACACTAATCTCATGCTCATCAACGGTAGATCAGTCATCCTCCCTACCACCTGCACTTCAGGATTGTCAACACCCCGTTTTTCTCACATATCCAACAGTATTTTCCACAGGCCCTGAATGGAGTCCAACAACTTAATAATTAAGACACAAAGATATGGCACCTACCCAATCAAACTAATGTAATAGTTTCTTCTGCTCTTTTAATTCTTACAATGATGAATAAACAACTCAATAGCAACATAATAATGAAGAAAAACAGCTTCAAATATTCAGCAACAGGAATGCTTCATAAACAGGGAAATAAGATGGACACGTGAAATATTGTGATTTTGACTCATTAACCCTTCACATCTTTGAAACATGACTGCATTCTCAGTTAATCAAGCTAGAAAAATACCTTTCTCTCATGGTCTTCCTCTCTCTCAAACAGCTCCACATCAGATCTTTTAATGTATATAAGCCTCTGCGACGTACTCTTGGTAAATCATTTCTAGAAAGAGAACAAAAGTGAAAATTCAGGTAACATGGTGTTACATAGTTGCCTTCAAAAGACCAACACCTGCTCTAATGATCTGACTAACAGTTACAGTTTACATTCTAGAAGATAAGGAGCTAGTTGTTCGAGTATGCAGGCCCTCTCACACTTTTAAATCTCTGATACAAACATTGACTACACTATTAATGATGTGTTCCTCTTGACTGAAATACTGAGAGATTTTTACATCCTCTGAACATCAAGGTGGAGATGAGATTTTTGTTAACAATGTAGCAATTTACAGTTCTCTAGAAAAGTAAGGATATTTTAAAATGGGAGTGTATGTCATCACACTATGACAATATTGAAAGGTCTAGAAGTTAGATATGAAATTGAGAGTGAAATTTTCCCAGTAGTAGTGTTTCTTCATAAGAAAGACAGAATGGAGCTCACTTTGCTTTCTTATTCATTTAATATCCCTGTACAGTAATGCCAGAAAGCTTTTGGTCTGTGAGACCTGAATAAGGAGATGAAGCTTCTCAGGTTTTGTGAGGTGCAATCCTTTAATCTTTGTTCTTTCTATGAACTGTTTCCTGGTAAATCAGTCCAAGCTTTTAATATTTACTCTTTGGTCTTGGCATAGATCCAGCTCTAAATGAATGCTGATTCCATTGCTTTTGTTTTCTATTATCTCCATTCAGTCTTCATCATCTGTTTACATGACAGATACTTACATAAGAACATTAAAACCCATACATTCCATAAGGAGCCAAGGTGCAAGCATGTGTTTCCGAACATGATTTTGTTCTCTCTTATTTTCTTTTAATTTCTGGTATGCTTGGTCATTTACTCAGATGTTTTGCAACACTCAAGACTGATACGCCCAGGACAACCTTACATTGGCCACTGTTGGAATTGGAGAGGGAAGCAAGACGCACAATCAATATGATTGATAAGCAAGCTCCGATTTATTAGCAAGTTCGGTCAGATTATATAGTTTTCAGAACAAAGGAAGGGTGTTTACTTAACATCAGACTTCTAACTTAAAGGTTGTTGTTCACATAGCTGTGGAAAGTTTTAACACTCCCCAGGTTCTTTCCCAGGGGAACCGACTCTCCCTTCTCAGGCTCGTAATCTCCTGCTTTGCAGCCTGTTCCGTGATTCAAGGGTACCCTGCTTTCGTGATGTTACTCGTGGAGAGATACAAGGTTGCTAGACAAGGGAGTCTTTGATTAGCTGTTCCAAGGAGTTATGGCCTTGTGAAAGCAACCATTCCTCCACAGGCCACTTCACTTTTTGCGGGACCTAGACTACAGAGGAAGTCACTGTGCCATAATTTTTTGTCCTAGCCTTTTGTTCCTGAATCACACCAATTAACAATTAAGAGTTACTAATGCTAGAATTGATACATTTTTGCTCTACTTTTCCACTTAAATAATGCTGTGATTCCATTCCTAGGTTACTACTGCTGATGAAAAATAAAAGCCAGTAGAAGAAAATATCACATCTTCTACTCCCTTCAAATAACATACATCAAATTTAAGTCAAAATTAGGTTTGCTCTACATTCCTTTTCTGTAAGCATTGCAATACAGATGATGTCAAAAATATATCTCAGAAGACATAGGAAGCTTCCTATGGACTGTGTATTTTTTCTTGCATTATAAAAATGTTTCACTATTTTAAAGAAAGAATTTACCTGCAGGAGGGATTTTGGAAAATGTTCTTTCCTGAGTAATATATTCTAGACTTATATTTTTATTTAATTTAAAATGGCACAACTTGATTTCAGACAGAATCTAGCCTGACTTCAACAAACATACTTGACTTCAGAAAAATCTGGTAACAAAAAACCCATCCCTGTATTATATTTTATTTTTAACTTCTGCTGATGAAGAATCTGAACTGCCCTAATTTTTACTTGCTTTTTGAACCATGTTTGAGAAACTGAAGATAACATGCATTTCAATAGCCAAAATGTTTTCTTCAGCTAGCATGTGCTCTGTTTTGCTGCTATGACAGAGCTACTATGCTTTATTAAGAGTTCTAGTAAAATTCTATCAAGGCTTAGTTTTGGGAAACATAAAACATATTTATTATTAACATGGATCAAAACTTTGAGACTCCATCTGGTAACCAGACTGCAGCTGAGCTTTTCTAATCAAAATAAAAACAGCACACTTACTTACAGAGCAAGTTTGAGTGCTTGATTATGATATACAATAAAGACCAAATTTGAATGTGTCTTATGAAATGCCAAATACACAAAGATGCTTCCTGACTCTGAAGTAAGCTGTAGTTTTGCCTCAGAAAACAGCACACAAACTGCTTTGTTGCCTGAAAAAAAGGTCACAGATAAAAGAAAAATGGGCAACCAAAGCCTAAATGTTTAATACAGTTAACAAGTCAAAGTTGTGATAAGACTAGATTAGTCTGTACTTTTGTTTCTGAGAAACTACTAAAAAAATTACTGGTAGGAATTTACTTCTACTTTTCTTCCATGATTGCACAGAATTAATAGATTATCTCTCTCTTCTCATCCTTCTGTCACCATTTTTACAGGCACAAATATCTATGGAGATATATGTAATACAACTGACATCTCCAGGTGATGCTGCGGAAATGTGTATGAGAATTGCTGTTTGTAACAACAGCAAAAAAAAAAGTTTATTTATGCATTGGCTACTCATGGATCAGCTGTAAATGAAATATGAGTATTTTGCTCAAATTCATTAGGTATTCCTTCAACTGTCTTAAAACTGCAGTAAAGATGACTTTACTAGGGTGGACGGCTGTTTTTGTTTGGTTTTTTTTCGTCACAAAAAAAAGTTCGAGATTTAATTTCTGGATGCTGAAAACAATTCCTGGTGGCGGTGTTACTTGGAATGTGATTCCTATACAACTTCTCACAAAATGTTTTCCATTTTTCTTCCTTGTCAGAATTTTACTTCTGTCTATTTATCATTTGGAACTCAGTTGCTATGATTCTGCTATAGCCATAACTTTCCATTCAATGATATTTTGCAACTGCTTCCTAGCCTATTAGTTTGCTAATAAAGTTTACAAATATCTCTGAAACTATTTAAGTTAGCTTACACAGAAACTACGTATGTTAGTTTCTTCTGCAGATGAAAATGAACTGTTGGGAAAACTCAACTGCTTTATAAGGATCTCTAGAGTAGACAAATTTATTATTAATTTGCTTTGCTTTGGTGTACAAAAGTTTTTTTTTTTTTAATTTAGTAATGAATGGAAAATGCGGCTATCCTAATTAACTTTTTTACATAATGTACATCTACACATCTAATTTTTTAGGGCTTACTGATGTAAAAAGCTACCTGCTCTTGATTTCTGCCCTTCAAGGTTATTTTCATAGAATCATAGAATCACCAGGTTGGAAGAGACCCACAGGATCATCGAGTCCAACCCTTCCTATCAAACACTTAACCATGTCCCTCAGGACCTCGTCTACCTGTGCCTTAAACACCTTGAGGGAAGGTGACTCAAACCACCTCCCTGGGCAGCCTCTGACAGAGCACAATGACCCTTTCCGTTAAAAACTTCCTCCTGATGTCTAGCCTCATCGCCCGGTTGCCTGCCAGAAAACAGCTCCGAAACACTCGGGGAGGCCGCAGCCGAGAGCCAGGTCGGGGCACCTGCCACCGGCCGTGCCGCTCCGGCCAGGGATGTCGCTCATTCGGCGACTTGACGGCTGCGCCCTCCGCGGCCTCTTCGGTGCCACCCGCCTTGCACCGGAGCCCTCGGGGTGGGGGCGCCCCCTGCCGAGCGCCGCAGAGCACCAGGGCCGGAGGCGACGCCTACTCCCTCTCCAATCGCAGGCGGCGGGAGGCAGGGGGAGCCCGGGAGCGGTGGCGGCGCGGGCAGCGGGCCCGGCAGGCGGGGTTCGCTGCCCGCCTGCACTGACGTCAGAAAACTTTCTCCGCGGCTGAGGCGGGAGCGGGCGCGGCAGCGGGACGGCCTCGTCGCCTCGCCAGGTACCGTGCTCCCCGCCGGTCCCGAGACTCGGGTGCTTGTTGATCGTCGCGGCGGCCGCGCTCGGCTGGAAACTTCGCAGCCGGCGGGGCCGGAGGAGGGCGGAGACCGGGATGAGTGCCACGGGGCGGCCTCGCCCGGGCACGGGGCCGGTCTAATACGCGGTATCGGCCCGCGGGCTGCACCGGTGGCGGTGCTGAGGGTACCCGCGGCGCGGTGCTAGACTTGCGGAGGTTTTCGCCTCTGACTTCAACCCCACAAAGACTTGGGGCTCTCAGACGCGCGACGTGTCACAGTTCGGGGCGTTGTGAATTTCAGCTAGCTAAAAATAATCAAACGCTTTCGTATTTGTTTTTTTTAGTAATCATAGTAAAGCTGTGTCAGGTTTTGTTTCCCTCTGAGGCTTCGCCGCGGCAGCCGGCCATGCCGGGAGCACAGCCCATCTCGCCGCCCAGGTGGCGAACGCGCAGCTGGTTTGGGAGGGCGAAGCCTCGACTCGCGGGCAAACCCACCTCACCGAGTTAAAATAGACTCCGTGTGGGGAGGTCGGTAGGGCTGTGGTGTTACTCAACGCGGGGATTGGAGCAGGGACTGCAGCCGCGGAACTGAGGGGATGCGGGGAAGAAATCTCGGGTTCTGGGAGGTCTTAAAGCTGTGTAGTGTTTGCTTGGCAGCTTGTGAAATTGCTTCCATGGAAGACTATAACGAGAGGAAGTATTTGATGGTAGCAACTTTCCTGCAATAATTGTGCTGAATGCTCTGTAGATTTGATTGACTCCTTAATACCTATTCTGATGTTAAAGAACAGAAGCCTAGACAGAGAGCACTACAAGTCTTGTTTTGCAGTGAATGCGCATCCAGAGAAGACTAACGAGAGTGAGAATTTGATGGTAGCATCTTCCCTGTGCGAGATATCTGCTTTTCTTGAGGTGCCATAAAAGGCACAGTTAGGTCACAATTCACTAACCTGTAGTGAAAGGTACTGTTTGTCGTGCTTTGCAGATGGCAAGGAAAGCGCCTCAAGGGAAGAGTCTACCGAGAGCCCGAATTTGATGGTAGCAGCTTTCCTGCCTGAGATATTCACTTCTACTAAAGTACCTTAATAGGCTCAGTTTTAGGTCACAGTTCACTACCCCATAGTGAAAGGTTCTGTTTGTCGTGCGTGGTAATTTTGCAGAAGACTCTACAATTTTGATAGATGCTTTGATAACAATAGCGATGTTGCAGTAAACCAAGCTAGAGTGAACGTTCTACTTTACAGTGAAAGCCCTATAGGAGAAGACACTCAGAAACAGCAGTATTCCATGCAACCATCTACCCTGCAGGAGATACACTCATTTCCTAAATCACCTTAATAGGTAAATTAATAAGTCACAATTTGCTACACTATATTAAAAGGTTCTCTTAATCGTGCTTTCGCGCTCGCAGTCAAAGCACTTCCAGAGGAGACTCGGACGAGAGACCGAATTTGATGGTAGCAGTTTCCATGTGGTACTTATGCAGAATGCTCTGCAATTTTGTTAAGTCGCTTTGATAACAATTCTGATGATGCAAGTACACAAACCTACACTGAAAGTTCTGTGTTACTTTCTTTGCAGTTAAAGCGCTTTAAGAGAAGCTTTTAAGAAGTAGCAGCACTCCATGCTAGCACCTTCCCACTTCGAGATATACACGATTCCTAAATCGCCTAATTAAGCACAGTTAGAAGTCACAATTCACTTCCCTATACATAATATTTCCCATTTTTTTCAGCGAGCAGTGAAAGCACCGCCAGAGAAGACTCTAACGAGAGCCAGAACTTGATGGTAGCAGCTTCTCTGCCGTACTTAGGCAGAAAGTTCTGCAATTTTTTTAGACGCTTTGATAACAATTCCGATGTTACACTGCACAAGCCTACAGTGAAAGTTACACGTAACTTGCTTTGCAGTGAAAGCGCTATAAGAGAAGACATTCAGAAGTGGCAGTATTCCATATATTAATATTTAGTAGGTGTCAAAAGCAGTGTGACTGGCAGGTGAAGGGAGATGTTTCTCCAGCTCTCCTCTGCTCTCATGAGACTTCAGATGGAGTACTACATTCAGTTCTGAAGTCCTCAGCACAGGAAGGACATGGATCCGTTGAAGTGAGAACAGAGAAGGTGATGAGAATGATGGATCCTGTGAGGATAGACTACAAGAGATGAGGCTGTTCAGCCTAGAGAAAAGACTACAGGTAGCCTTACGGTAGCCTTCGAGTATTTAAAGGGAGCCTGCAGGAAAGCTGAGGAGGAGCTCTTTATCAAGGAGCACAGTGATAGGATGGGAGGTAACAGTTTTAAGGTGAAAGAGGGTAGATCCAGATTAGATATTAGGAAGAATTTTTTTTGCTGTGAGGGTAGTGAGGCATTGGAACAGGTGGCCCAGAGGTCTTGGAACAAGGTGATTAGTAAGATCCTTTCCCTGAAAAAAAGTTCTATTTTAATTTACTGTTCTGTGTTTAGGGATAGTTCATATTTATTCAAGATTTTCAATAACTTTGCTCTATTTTGCACTACACGTAAGCATGCTTACCTGTAAGGAGCAAATAATGTTCAGGAAGGGAATGACATGATGACCAGATGACAGTTCAGAAATGGCATAATAACCCTGTTACAAATAGAGTATTTCATGCTACTGAGAGGGCAGAAAAGTTAGGAAACTATAGGAAAACAGTTTTGATAAGCTGTGTTAGTACAGAAATGTTTCACATAAGTCATGGATGAAATTTGAATGCTGAATATGCTTTCATTTGTCTACTTCTTGAAAAAGCAGGTGTATCCATTAATTGTCAATAAGTGTACTTTTATCACATGTAAGAAGTGAGCTAAGGAGATTCTATTAGCTTTCCATGTAACTAATAACTGAAGTTTATATTCTTTGAGGAACTTATTCTGTAAACTTTCATGTGACTTTCTCTTACATTCTATAATATTCCTTGATAAGAAACTTCTATTTAACCTTTTAGCACGCACCACTTACTTCTCCATTCTCCTTTTACTTACTTTCCAGCAAAACTAGAAATGGTTTCAAGGCCTATAAATTCTTCTTGAAAGAAGTTTAATATGACATGGATGTGCAGTAGGGCACAACCTTTGAGCTTGCTGTAAGAGTGAAGTATATTTCAGAAGTATTACTGAGATGAAGAAGCAATATGATGGATTGCTTCAAGATTCAAAAAACCCCCACAATGCAATAAATAAAACCTTGATTTTTTGACCCTTTTTAAAGTTGGCTAAAATATTTCAGAACAAATTACTAGTCTGTCAAGAAAATACTTGAATTCTGGATATATGCAATAAAAGATAAATACCAAAATTTCATGTTAGAGGCACATAAACCTGCTGCACCGATCTGTTCAATTTCCTCAGTTGCCACAAGCAGATCAAGAAATGTTGCTGTATTTCTCTTGATTTTCGAGACTGCTTTAGTAGAACATAAATATAAAAGATTCAAGAAGTAGAATTATGGAGGCATTGCCGTGGAATGTAACTACTACCATAACAAAGCAGAGTCTGCAAACTGCCTTGATTCACTAACCTAATAGATACTGGTGATGAAGCCACTAATTTCTTTGATTTATAAGAATATTGTTCAGTATTTTTCATGGATCAGGTCCAAGAATTTATGACTAAAAGAGTATATAAATGTGGTGGCTTCCATGCAGGTTAGTTATAGAGCACAAGGTTCCCTGGATTTGATTTTCTTAAGGAAAAGTTCTGAACCCCTGCATTTTTGGGGTGCAAGATTACTACTGATTTGATTGTTCTTTAATGCAGACATAGATTAGGAGATATGTTACTGAAAATAAATGAACTGAATCAGTGCTGAATTAGTCAGAGGCTATCATCCAGATAATCAGACTATCTTTGAAATATAATAAACTTGAATGAAGTCTCCTAGGGTATGTAGTTCTTACTACACTATAATTGAATTTTTGATTGAAAGATTCATCTGGTTTTTTCTCTTTTTGTTTAGAATAGAAATTCTTATGTTATAGATTTTGCTTGGCACACAAAACTATGCAGTGTCATGGTGATGTTTCTTTCTTGATTGGCTTGTAAAGTCAGCTCATGTGGTCAACATATTCAGTTTATTAAGTGATAAACGTAAGGATTTCATAGAATCATAGAATAACCATGTTGGAAGAGACCCACGGGATCATCAATTCCAACCATTCCTATCAAACACTAACACATGCCCCTTAGCACCTCGTCCACCTGTGCCTTAAACACCTCCAGGGAAGGGATTTAATTAAGCCATATAGTATAGCAATAGCTACTTTTTTTTTTAATATGGGGGCGGTTTTTGGCAGAATGTGGCATCATCAAAAGAGAAATAAATTTCTGGATTTTCAGATTGTAGTTTTCTAAGTGTAGTTCAGCATACTAAATTCCCAAACCTCCTTCTTCATTGGTGTACAGCAAATTGATTTAAATGTTTAATTGAAAACATGAAAATTCCACAATTAAAAGTCTAAAACCTAATTATAATAGCACTCTATCCTTTATCTTCTAGATTGTGCAAGTCACAAATAGGCATTAAGCCTTCCAAAACATCTGTAAAGAAACATGTCTATGTTTAGACATTGTTTATATTCACTGAAAGACAGTCTTCATCCTACTCCATCTCCCTTGTACATTGCCCACACCAACATTGTTACTATACCTCTTCTAAGACGGGAAGAGACACAGCTTATATAACAGCTTGCATCTTATATAGGTCACCAGCATGCTAGGAGCACACCTGAATAACGCTTATGCAGTTTGATTTTTATTTTTTTTTTAAAGTAAGTAGTCATTCTGATTCTCCATGTACCATATGCTTTCTATTTTTATTTCACTTTTGCTTTTTATATATGAATCTATTTTTGGCCTCTGCCTTAGGTTATAGGGCTAGATGAACTTTGTTCTGATGTGGCTCATCTCTGTGGAGTTTTATAGTCAGTGGGATTGCAATTGGATTTCTACTCCTGTGTACTGTGCTATTACTAAAATACAGAGTGAAGCAGGCGAAGGCTGTATTTAAGTATTTTTGAACATCACTTCTGAATCTGCTATACCTCTCTGAATTTCCTCTGATTTGTGTCAAAGAATTTTTTTTTCTCTTTTTATGTTCCCCCAAATCATATACTTGGTATCCTCAGCAGCAGCACTGTTTCGCCAGATTTGTGATGATAAATCTTGGAAAACAACCAGCAGCTGACATCATGCTACAGTTACTCCTTGATTGTGCAAAGATAATTATCCTATTCTATAGGTACAGAATTCAACTGTAACTTCACGAGGAGGGATTTTAAATATTCTGTTTCTATACTATGAAGAAGCTGCCTGTGATTTTTCTTCTTGGAAAGAAATATTATTGCTGTTTGTTATTTATTTTACAGTAATGAGCTGAGAGTTGTATTGGTGTATATTTTGTGTGCACCTGCGTCCAGGTGTTTCTTGAGTTTTCTGAACCTCGCATCACTCCTGATCAGAGTATGGTCCCAAGAGATGGGGCTGGACACCTAGGAGATTTCTGCCTCCTCCTAGGATCTTCCAGTACTCATTATTCTTGCAAAACAGAGTTAGCATGTGAGGGCCTAGCAGTGGGGACAAAGATTAAAGTAACCAATCAGCCTGCAAAGAAGCTGTGTCTTGAGTCAAAGCCCAGCAACAGTGACAGCAGTCCCTGTTGGTAAACAGATGATCTGCAAATGCTGACAGCTGCACTGTGAAATCCTATTACAGATAACCTTGCTGTGCTATTTGATTTTGTGAGGAATGTCTGTCCTTTTCTAAATTGAATGATTGGGTGGAAATTGTCACTCTTAATATGTTTACCTTCCATATAATGTACAACCCTATATTGAAGGTTGAAAACAATGCAACCTCTCACTCGGGTTTTGTTACAATTCATCAAAGAAAATGTCCTTGCAATGTCAGAGCTCCTCTGTGGCAGGCAGCACCAGGAGCTGTTTAACATCCCACCATGAAAAAAGGAATCATTTAAAGTCTGTGCAAAAAGATTTAAATGAGAACTTTTCAGACTAGGACTTATCTGAGGCCAGGAAATGCTTCAAGGTACAATATACAGAATTCCAGCATTTTTCACTGTCTGGCAATACACTCTATGAGATCTTCAAGTAATCACGTCTTCTCCTCCACTGGCACCTTCTCCCCCTCCATTCTTGCCACCCAGGCTTCATCATCATAACTGTCTAAAGGCAATACAAAGATATTTTCACTGATATTTTTGCTTTTATGAAACTACTTTTACCAATTTCTGCCTTTCTAAGTTAAATATGCTGGCAATGGCTGGATCAGTAATTCAGACTGCAGTTTTGAATGATCGGGCTAGTTGATAAGTGCAAAGACAAGTCAAATAAGTGTAAGCTATAGATAAAAATCTATCATCAAATGGCCAGAGTCCACTTGACATGCCATATTGTTGCCATCTTTTTACGATCTGTTATTCCAGTTGATGGTTTTCATTATTATGAATGCATCCACCAAATTAAATTTTGTTACTAAACTGTAAATGGTGTCGTGGTCACAAAAATGATCTGGCAGAATTTGTGGCTCTGGTATGTTCGGCTCCATGTAAACCTCCTAAAATGCTATGTCTGTTTGTCCTGCTGATTTCAAGGGCAAGCCTATTCACGTGTGAGAGAATCAGTCCTCTCTTTTACTGAATTCCTCATGTTGTACATAATCTGTTTGCACAGGTTCTTCCTAATGTTCAGCCTAAACTTCTCTTGATGGAGCTTGAGGCCATTCCCTCTCGTCCGGTCCCCACCTTCCTCTCCACACGCTCCTTTCAGGTAGTTGTAGAGAGCAATGAGGTCTCCTCTCAGCCTTCTCTTCTCTAGATTAAACAGCCCCAGTTCCCTCAGCTGCTCCTCACAAGACTTGTTTTCCAGCCCCTTCACCAGCTCCATTGCTTTTCTGTGGACACACTCCACACTCAACATCCTTCTAGTGGTGACAGACCCAGAATTGAACACATTATTTGAGGTGCAGTTTCATCAGTGTTGACTACAGAGGGAGAATACCCCCCCGGACCTGCTGGTCTTGCCGATTCTGATACAAGCTAAGATGCCATTGACGACCTTGGCCACAGCTGAGCACACAGCTGGCTCATGTTCTGTCAACCAACACCCCCAAGTCTTTCTCCTCCAGGCAGCTCTCCAGCCAGTCTTCAATACCCTTGGGTGGATCCCATCCAGCCCCATAGACTTGTGGGTGTCTACTTGGGCAAGCAAGGCTCTGACCACCTCCTCTTGGATCATGGGAGCCTCATTTTGCTCCTGAGTTTGTACACAGAGGGAACAACTTTCTTTGCAATTAAAGACTGAGGCAAATAAAGCATTAAGTATCTCAGCCTTTTCCTCATTCTCTGTCACTGCTGTTCCTTCTGAATCTAATAGGGACTGTACATTCTCCCAAGTTCTCCTTTTATTGTTAATATATTTTATTATTGTTAATATATGTTCTTTCACAGACTTGGCAAATCTGATTTTCAGTTGGACCTTAGCCCCTCTGATTTTTTTCTCTGCACGACCTCACTTCCCTCCTGTAATCCACCCAAGATACCCATTCCTTCTTCCAAAGCTCATAAACATTTCTCTTCTTTTTGATATCTCTCAAGATCTCTTTGCTCAACCAAGATGATTTCCCCACCACCACCGGTTCTTTTTCCAGAACACAGGGATGGCTTTCTCCTGAGCTGCTAGGATTTCCTTTTTGAAGAGCTCCCAGTCCTCCCATGCCCTTAAGTACTGTCTCCCATGGAACTTTGTCAACCAGCCTTCTGAAGAGTTCAAGGCCTGCCCTCTGGAAATTTAATGCTACTGACCTGCTAACCACCCTCTTCACTTCATCTAGATCTGAAAACCCTATCATCTCATGATTGCTTTGTCCTAGGTGTCCTCCTACTGCCACATCCCCCACAAGGCCTTCTCTGTTGACAAACAGCAGGTCCAGGAGGGCACCTTCCCTTGTCAGTTTGCTCACCAGCTCTGCAAGGAAGTTGTCTTCCATGTACTCCAGGAACCTTCTAGACTGCTTCCTTTCTGCTCTATTGTACTTCCAGCAGATATGTGGAAGATTGAAGTCTCCCATGAGTTCAAGAGGCATTGATCTAGTGACTCTCCTCAGCTGCTTATAGAAGAGCTCATCAGCTGCTTATTCTTGGCTGGGTAGTCTGACACAGACTCCCATGACAAAATCTGCCTTCTTTTGGTCTGCTCTGATTTTAACCCAGAGGTACTCAATCTCATTATCGCCACAATCCAACTCAACAGTATCCAAGCACTCTTACCTAGAGGGTTTCCCCACCTCCTCTCCTACCCTTCCTGTCCCACCTGAAGAGTTTGTACCCCACCATAGCTGCACTCCAGTTATACGAGTCATCCCACCATGCTTCCATGATGGCAGCAACACCGTAGCCTCCTTATCCTACAACAGCTTCCAACTCCTCCTTCTTATTACCCATGCTGCGTGCATTGGTGTAAATGCATTTCAGCTGGGCTGCCAAACCTTCAGCCTTCTTAGAGGGAATAGAGTTTATTCCCAATTGCCTAGTCACTGGAGTAGCTAGCGCCACAGTGCCAGTATCTTCCTTACTATCCAAGGTATAATTGCCTCCTCTTGCTGTGTAGTGAGGTACAGGTGGTCCTTACCAGCACATCATCTCCAAGTCACCAATGCCCCATGTCCAGGCTCACTCCTGTCTAGCTTAGTCTCATCCCCCTCCCCCTTCACATCTAATTTAAAGCTCGGTTAATGAGCTTAGCCAGATTTTTAGCAAGGGCTTTAGCCCCCCGAGGAGACACACTTGCCCCATCCCTAGTAAGAAAGCCTAGGGGTGCATGAGCCACCCCATGATCAAAGAAAGTGAAGTCCCTCTCCTCACTCCCGGCTCGGAGCCAGGCATTAATCAAATTCTTCTTGACTTCTTGCTCCTCTGTATTTAGCATTGGAATGGAGCAAAATACTATTTGAGCCCCAGAGCCCTCCATCAATTTCCAAGAGCCTAGAAGTCTCTTTTGATGGCTTTGGGCTTTCTGCTCTCTATATCATCACTACCAATTCAGAATACCATCAGAGGATAGTAGTCTGTCTCGACCTGGGAAGGAAGCTTTCTAGTTACCTCCTTTACTGATGCCCCTGGTAGGCAGCAGACCTTTCCGTGGAGTGGGTCTGTTCTGCAGATGGGTCCCTCCATTCCTTTTAAGAGGGTGTCCCCTACGACAATCACTCTCCTCTTCTTCTTTATGGAGAATGTTTTTATGTTTCTGAGGATGACACAGTCTGGGGAAAGATTCTAGGCTGTGGGAGCCATCATTCTCCTGGTTGGGTTCCACCTGGAGCACTTTGTACTTGTTCATCAGGGGAATCTGGGGATTTGGTTTCTGTAGGGAGGGGAGCAGGTTGCCTTCGTCGGGCAGAAACTTGCTGCCATTTCCCAACTCTTGTTACCCTAACCTTGCACCAGCTCCAGCAGCCCGCTAAGTTAGTGAGAGAGCACTGCCCCACTGGTCTATCTCGTTCAATCAAACTTTGCTCTAATTTGATTAAGCAAGGCACACAAATCAATATGCTAGGAGAAAACCAAGCAAAATCATAAAACCTATCATGACTAATTTTATAATCCAAGGTCCAGTTCCAACAAAAAGTCCTGCAAATGTATTGCATTCATTCTATATTTGCAATTTTTCTCTTAAATCTTCTAAGCTGCTAATATTTTTATGTATAAGTTCTGAATGGTCTGATAAATTGATCAAAAGACTAGATAAAGCTGCCAATGTGGCATTTATTTGATGATGGTGAACCAAAATGTGGTTTAAAAATCACAGAAACATTCAGAGTTAATGATGTGAATTTGCCTAATGTACATGGGCCTCCTGAAATAAGGAATACCTGCCCATGCTCTGTCTCCTCAAATAAAATACAGTTCTTTTAGTAATCGCAGGGAGATGTTGTTGGATTTGGATATATCTGCAGATATTTAATTACATGATATAAAATAATTTCTACACAGTAAGTAAAGAATTAAGATTTTATATTTGTTATATTTTTGCTTATATAACTTAAAGTATTTACTAAAATCTACTTTTATCACACCTAATAAAGAACATAATCTACCAGTAAACTTACTAAAGAGGTGCTAAATGGATTGGTCGGAGTTGCTACCAACAAACAAAATGAATCTTGCTGTGCCATATTGGCAAGGGTTACCCAGATGTTTTCCTGCGATTGTATGGGAATCCATGGAATGGTTGTTGCTCAACACAAAATTCCCACAATTATTGCAATGCAGGTCACACACTTCTTGCTGGCATCCATTGTGGTCTACGATCTGTAAAGACACAAGCATACCCTTACCTCCTTATTATTAATGGCACAGACTTCTCATTGACTCGTTTCTATGTTACATATCTGTTGCACTACGCTCTGCAACATCAATCCGCTCCGGGGAGACGGCACGGAGACACCCCCCGCCTCCGGGCCAAGTAACACAGACACCAATATGGGGATGCTACAAGGGCGTTTATTCAATAACAACATAGCCTTATATAGTCTCTTAAAGCTAACCACGCCTCTTGGTACCTTCCCACAAACCGGGCTCTCGTCTCTGCTACACCTCCCTAATGCCACATTGGCAGTTTAAGTTCCCTATTCTTTCCGTACATCACGTGATCTTCCGATCGCCAATCCCTACATTTCCCCCTCCCCCATGACAAATTAACCTATATTGCTATTGCGAGTTTCAAAAGCCTTGTGTTACTGCTTGATTAGCATTTAAGTCTGATATGACTATAATAACTCCGTAGGTCTCTGAAGTCGTCACACTCTTGATGTAGCTGCTGCAAGGGCATCATCATAAACCTGTTGCCAGTCCTCTTTCTCCATTGATAGCAGGCTCCTTGTCTCTTCGCCATTCTTTGTCTGTTGCACTGTCATGACTTGTGCAGTGATACGATTCATGCTCTTACGGAGACAAGAAAGCAAACAAGAAAATATCATGAGTGACACAATTGCCATAAAAATGACAAGTAGGTCACTTTTCAACAGACTCCTAAGCCACCCTGACAGATTAAACCAATCAGCAATACCTTCAAGGCCAAAAACCCCTTTGTCTTCTTTTATTTTTTTTTCAGAATGCTCTATTAGCTTTTCTATTCGTTTATGTATAGCTTTAGAATGGTCACTTAGATCTATACGACAAAGTCTGTCAAAGTCTTCACAACCATGCCCATGAACCAAAAGTAGAAAATCGATGGCCATTCGATTCTGTAACACAGCATGTTGGGTGCGTGAAAGATCACCCGCTATTTCCCCTAATATCCTGCTAGACATATTTGCCTGTTTGACTACCCAACAAGACAGTGCTTCAAGGTTTTTGTGAGCCTTAGCGCTTGCAACTCCTGGGAGAAACAAAGAAGAAAAAATATCTCCCAATTATTCCACAACTTCACTTCATCATTACAGGTATTATCAAGTTGTTCAGCAACGCTCCTCATCCACCTGGTTGGATGGTTGCGCTTTGGATGATGGTGGGGTAAGGCTAAACTTAGTCTGCCAATTGTACAGGGACCTCTGGTAGGTCGTAAGGGGATACCATTCCAAGCCCTATTACCACAAATCAAAAATAATCCGTGTGGTAACCTTCGTGGGTATGTGGTGCCTGGGCAGGGGTTCGTTTCATGTCTAACTACCTTGTTACACCATCCTTCCCATCTTGATTTATTCCAAGTGCAAAAGATGGGCAGTGAGTACTGTGCCACTCAGTGATTGTTCTTCTGATATCCCAATAGTGTCTATCGATACACCTAGGACACCACCTTTGCCCCGTGACTTACGAACCCACCACCACTCCCGACAAGATGGACACGCATATAAGATCCAGGGGTCACAACGGCCACAGGTGGTACAGATAAGTTGGTTACGATGGATTTCTCCGTCTTCAGACATTCAATTCTCTGCCTATAAAAGGTCTTAAATTAACACGTTAGGACCCTTTTTGTTTGAGGTTCGGTTTTACTCATCTTGCAGGAACCCACTGAATTTTGTCGTCTTTTTTGATGGCTGCATATCCACGTCCCTGTGTTACTAATTGCCACCCCTCTTCCCAATCTCCTGTGTCAGGGAATTTGACCATTATTTCAGGTCCTTCCTCCACCATTTTCTTTGCCCAATGTTTCTCTACTGCTGTTTTAGTTTCATCTCCCCTTATATGGTGGTTCAATGAGTGCAAGGCTCGCATTAAAATTTCTGCTTGGAGGTGGTTTGGTATGGCCCGTCTTTCACCATACCCTTCCGCCTCCCCAAGAATCTGAATCTTGTCTTTTAAGGTTTTATTTGCGACACTAGACCAATTAAACATAATGCAAGCATCTGCTTGGACAGACCCTAACAATTCTAACTCCTGCCGTTCAAAGGGAGCAGGAGGTAGATGTGGTACCCATTGATCCCAGTAGTTAACGTTCCGTCTTGGATCAGAGATGTTGCAGGATAGTACACCTTTAGGACAGGGCCAATTATCAATCGGTACGCCTACCAGGCAGGTAAAAAAAAGTTTGCCTAGGGAGGAAAGGGACAAACTTGGTTTGTCTTGGTTTGTCAGATTGGCTAGGGTTACCCATACATTCATCTTTTGGCTGTGCGGGAATCCAGGCACTAACACTAGAAAACCACACAGTCATAAAAATCAATAACATATTTCTACGAATAACAACCTTCTACTCGATTATGATAATAATGCAAAATAACTATGGCTAAGTGTTAACTGCTTCTATACTAGTATCTTAAAATATCATTGCTAAATAAGATAACTTGCGTAACTTAAGTGCTATAAAAATTATGAAAGCTAATTAACTCACTTACCTCTTTTAATTATGGAACAAACTGTTTAAGCATGCAAAAGCAATATTGGGCCACAACCACAGTCAGGTGTAATTATAAGGCACTTGCGTTTTCTCCAGAGATGTCGTGACTTTTCTATTATATGATCAGTATTAGGATCAGACCAATCTAGGGGTATATTCAAGAAATGACTTAACAATTCGCAAAGAGACTCAAGACGGCATCGTCATCTGTGGAGTCCTCGCTGTTCGGCTGTTTTCGTGGTTGGGGCTTAGCAGTTGTCATACAGCAACGTGAGCTTGATCCACCTTGCAGGTGCCCAAAGTGGTCCTGTATCTGTTAAAACACAAGCATAACCTTGCCCCCATGTTAGTAACTTATACACACCTGTCTATTGCCCATAGTAACAGTTTTTCAATAGCATTTTCACATTGTCTTGTACTTGCTCTAATTTGATGACGCGGTTTGCATATGCTTCAATATCGGCACAATTCGATCATCTCCTGCTAATTGCAGAAAATTCATTACATATTGCACCTTCATCAATCTGTTTTGCAGTGTCTCTCCTGATTTTCCTTTTTTTTTTTTTTGTTTTGCTAAAAGTGCTTTTTGAGGGGTACATACTAAGTTAGCTATGTTGACAGTTCATGTCCATTGTTTTCCTTTCAGATGGTACTCGTTCCCACCGAACTAGCTGCTGGGTTCCTCCCAGCTGGCCTGTGTTTATCTTTCGGCTCTCTGCTTCAAGGTCTCGTTAGAGTTGCTCACTATCAAGCATTCTCACAGCATCCAGGCCTTGTTCTCTGTAAAATCTTCCCACAATTCCCCCTTTTTGTTTTTCGACGACAAAAGCGTTCAGGTGAAACGTATGATCGACTTGGTAAATGGATATCAATACTTCCTGGATAAGCTGTTAGATCTACTTGTAAATTCAAAATATTTGCCATGCACCACTTAGCATTTTTTGTTAATGAATCATTTGAATTTTCTTTAAAGACGGTCTGCACTAGGACCCAGCAGTTCCTGATGAGTGACCCTGGAATGCAGAGTGTTCTCACAAATTGGCATTCCCCTAGAGAGATAACAAGGTTAACTCCTCTGGACTTCTGCAAAGGCTGAAAGAAAAAACTCAGAAAGGAAGAGGACGGGGGGGAGGGACACACACACACACTCTCACACATATACAGTGCTAGATATTTTAAAATTTTTCCTTCTGAAGCCTTTCATTCCAAAGATCCCCAGGTAAATCTACCTGTTTGCTGGCTTAGTGGACATTTGAGATTGAAAGGTCCCAGAGATATATTTTCAAGATTAATCAAAACCAATTGGTAAGTCTTACGAACGTTTGAAGCGCTTCAAACACACACACACACACGAACACTCATTTCAAGGCTAGCCAAATACATTCATACAATGGTGGTTATCCCTACTGGATCCACACATCACTTAAAATATGTACATGCATTATCTAATAAGGCTTATATCGATATATTTCAGTTATGGTAATACATCAATCATAGAATCACGGACTGGTCAGTTGAACCAAAACTTCTATCTCCCCGTATATAATTTCCCTTGCTTGAATTATTCTAGTAAGGTGACAATAATTTTAATTACAAAGCAGTAAAACCAACCCCCAATAGTCTTTTTACATTTCATGGTATTGTGTGAAGTGCGGATAATTGCAGCATTATATGGTGATGATCATACTTATCTCGGTGCTGTCTCTGATTCTTGCTCTGAGGTGAGAGCTGCTGCTTGCTGTGGAGGCATTTGTGCTGGTACGTGCCTGTGAACTGTGCTTTGCTCCTGGTTTTCTGACAATACTGTCCCGTTCTTATCCCATTTTGAATCTATATCAACTGGCAAAATGCTTGCTCTTTCCACACCAAGGGCAGATTTTAGGCCCTATACGCTGGCATTGTGTGTGGCAGTCCTTTCAAAATGTCTCTCCTTGCTGCGTGTTTCTAACAGAATGCATTTCTGTCTCAGATTACAGTCAGGGCAGCAGCTATGCTTGATAGGTAAATGATCTCAGCTGTTATTGTAGGAGTTTTCAGACCGCACCATATCTTTCTATATTCGTCTTTAGGATTTTTTTTGTCACTGATTGCAAGATTAAGGCTTCTGAAACTGCTTAGTTGTCTACCTGCTTGTTGAGCACATCCTTTGATCTTATAAACACTATATACGGGTCATGTCTGTTTCAACTTTCCAACGTCTGGTATCTTTAAAAGTGTTTGATAAACCAAGAAGTTGCTTCTGTTGTAAAATTGCATTATTTAAACTGCCTTGATTTTTGACCTGTTAGTAACGTTGTTTAATTGAGCCATTTCTTATTGTATCTGTTAACAGTCCCTGCAGCAGCCCAAGTGGCCCAAGCGCACCCCCCGCGCCTCTGCGCAGGGCAGTGCCCCCCCCCCCCCCCCGGTGCTAGGAGAACAGTCAACACCTTCCTTGCAGGGCCCTGAGTCTGTGTCCTCCCACGAACAAATCCCAGGAAAAGTCTGCAGCTGTTCAAGGTCCCCGCACCTCCGCTGATGAAAATAAAGCAGAGTTCTCTCAGCGGCTGCTGCAAGCCACTCTAGTCGGGACTGCGGGAACGGGGGAGAGGGGCTTGCCGAATTGCTGTTACGCACATAGAACAAAGCTTACAATATCCCAACTTTCCCACCACACTGCTGTGGCTCACGCCTCTTCTCCGTGTCTCTTGGACCCGGATCAAAGGGGTTATCGGCAGTTGCTGATGGCTCTGCACCTAAGGCGTGTATTCTCGGTTTATTATTACTGTCTAAGGCTGCTGTGGCCGCAATGGCCCTATCATTCTCCTCAGACAAATTAACAGCTACCACACGACTTGAGACGCCTTCACCACCCTCGATCTCTTCTCCCTCATCTTTCCCCTCTGTCTGTAAACCATCCACCCTGTTGAGAAACAGCGCCTCCCGGGCTGCCTCCCAAGTATCCCGCTCCTCCCGGGCCTTTTTAATGAGTCGGGTAATATCCCCCCACGTCTTCAAGTCTTTAGAATCTTTTGCATGCATAGCGTAGTCTGCTAAAGCAGACTTGCATTTGTCCCAGCTCTCAGGGAATAATATATTCCCTGGGCAGCTGATCTCTCCATCTTTCAGGAACCGCTCGTCGCAGCTTCTAACTGCTGCCGGTTTCACAGAAACCCATTCCCATTCCTGAGCACACTTAACAATACCTACCATGGTCCGGACCCTGCCCCGCCTTCTGCGGTACACTGCCTCCCAGTATCACGTTGGGGTCACCACTATGTTGCAGTACGCTCTGCAACATCAGCCCGCTCCGGGGAGACGGCACGGAGACACCATGAGGATTTACACTGTCAAAAGTAGTGTTTGGGATTAACTGACAATCAAGGCACATCTGTACAATTTGTTGAGCTTGCTTATGAGCTAACTGCAACATTTTCCTAAGGGCTGTACTACTTTGGTAATAAAAATCATGTGACATACATACATGCTTGGTGTAATGTATCTGGAATGACTACAGGGCCTGCCAGAGCATCGGTTCAGTGATTACCTTCAGCTAAATATCCTAGTAAATTTGTATGAGAATGTACGTGCACTATAAAGTAAGGTTCATGTCAGTTGTCTAACAGATACTTCAATTTCTTCAAAAAAGCATGTAGCTGTCCACTGTCTACATACTTTAAATAAGCATTCTCCAAGTGTGAAATGATGCCAACAACATAGGCCGAATTGGTAACGTCAGTAAGGAGACAGAACAGTGGAGGTACCTTTCTACATATACCTTGCTGAATGGTAAAGAGTTTTAGCCCACACAGCAAGGAATTGTTTCTTTGAAATGCAAAAGAATTTGAGATAGAATTTAAGCTTTGAAAAGGTCAAAGTGCTGGTGCATGGCTTCTGAGTTATTGGCCATGGTCATTCCTGAAATAATGCTTAAAATGGTTAAGGTAAGATAGATGGCAATGCCTACAGAGTAATAAGTAATTGTTGCTTGGTGGTCCTCCTTGCTGATGTATCATATTTTCCATATTTATCTCCTTCATTTGTCCATGAAGATAAAGACTTCTCTTTTGAATTCTTGCTGCAGTTGCATGAGCACAACAGCAATGCATCTTAAATACTTAAAACCTACCATTGCTGAAGAAAAACAATGGCTGAAAGCACAGAGTAAAATCAACCTGACTTACTATCCTGAAAATGCACCCTTGGAAACAAGGGGAGCTGGAAATGTTATTGTAAAATGCAATGCAATGCAGTCCTCCCCCTGAGAGTCAAGAATGAGTGGTACATTTGTGGTTAGGTGTTGACTTTCTGACTTTTTTAACTACTAGTGAATTTTTTCAAGGTTATTTTTTGAAAGCCTATCTAATTTTTCTGTACAATATAGGTAGTTATTGAATGTTTCAGCCTTTCAGCGCTACACAAGAGGTAAGTGAAGTCTCAAGAGGTGAAGTCGCTTTTTCCCTGGACTGTTTTCAATGGCAACATGCCAGGTTTTCATTGCCTGAAACGGTCTTAAGTTTAAAATGCTTTTTTCTAAGTTCATGGATAATTTAAATCCTTGACTAGTTCATTAAAAGGCCATTTGCAATGAGGCTGGCTGGCGCAGGTGACATTATAGAGAACAAGGAGTTTTATTCTTGAAAATGTTCAGGGGACATTGGAATATGAAAATAGCTTAGGTTTAAACCTCTGTTTGCTTTTACAGCCAGATCCGCTTCTAGTTGTGGAATAGCACTTCCATGGACTTGCAGTATACAGTCCAAAATAAATATATATCCCACAGTATATTATGAAATTATGTTTTTAAGGTTCTTTTGATTTTTCTAAAATAAAAAATCATTTAGGCTTTCCTATCTAAATTCATTTTCTACAATGTAGGTGCCTCAGATCAAAGCCTAATTCTTGCTTGAACTGTGAGCACTTGAATATTAATTTTACAACTGCAATGGAAGTTTTGGGATTCTGCTAGAATCAAGCTTACAATTTTAAACTTTATTATCCTAATTTCATAGTTTTATTTTACTGAATTCAGCAATATAGCATCATTAGTTTCAATTAAAATAATTATCATTAATTATGATTAGCATGATATTTCCACCAGCCAGATTGCAGTTTACAACTTTGCTATCTGCATTTTGTCCCAGATATGAGTCAGTCTCCTGGCTATGTTTTACCCCTTAACATTAATTCTGTTTTATTAAAATGCAGTCAATTCATTACCTAAAGCAAAAGCAGTCTGAGTTTAAGGTAGTATCAAAATTGCAATATAATGAGCCTTCAAGCATTTTTGGTGCACATGCAACTTAGATAAAAACCTATTCCTTTGCGTTCCCCACATTTGTGCAAACATGTTTGAAACATTGCAGAAAAAAATTCTTTTTGTAACTTGATTTTCATATTAGATATTTTATATTAGGTATAGCAATTCTGCTTCAGTCATTATATTGTACATATGCAAGTAAGAATATATATGACAAAGATTCAAAGGATTGCACACCAGAGTGACTATGCCAGCCCTTGATTAATGACATGGGATTATCTGGTTCAAAATTTCAAGTACTGTAAGTAGAATGTGTGCTACAGTTTTTTAATAAAAGGTCTTTATGTGTCAAACAACACTTCAAAGTAGTCAGTATTGACAAAAGAGAACACCTCTTAGTCACATTGACAGAAGAACAGGACTAGTAAATAAGTGTGGTGAATCCAACTCATGGCCTGTGCCCCAAATGCAGCTGAAATTAAATGTTTGTTTGAAATGCCCAGAAAAGCAAATTAAAAGTAGTCAGTATCTTTTTCACTGAAAATAGCAGTTACCTGAAGTTGTAATAGTGAAAAAAGCTAACAAAAACTCTAGTTCCATATAAATATTTGAAGCCAAACTGGACTTTACTGAGGACTGAACACAAGAATAGTCTGAGTTTAGCACTGCTTAACTGCAAATACATTGATTCTCAATCACATTACTCCAAACTCATAGAGGAAACTCCTCAGCTGTACTCTTCAGATGAAGAGTATTTCTTTAAACTTCTTGGATAGTTTATACCTTGGAAACTGAATTAGGTGCTAACGAGTGTTTAAGGATATCACATACATACTATCAAGATATTATATCCAAATATACTCCACAACACACAGAATAATTCATTACGAGTGCTAGGAGAACTTCTGCATTCTAATAATTCTATAGTCTAATAATTCTGTGTTCAGGCCTTAGAGAATATTTGAATCATAGAATCATAGAATGATTTGGGTTGGAAGGGACATTAAAGATCAACCAGTTCCAAGACCTCTGCCATAGGCAAGGACACCTCCCATTAGATCAGACTGTTCAAAGCCCAATCCAACCTGGCTTAACCACTTCCAGGGTTGGGACATACACAAATTCCTTGGGAACCTGTTCCAGTGCCTCACCTAATGTCTAGTCTAAATCTTCCTCCTTCCAATTTAAAGCCTAGCTCTACATGTCTTTGAAAAAAAATCCTTCCCAATTTCCTTGTAGGCCTCCTTCAAGTACTGGGTGGCAGATGAAGGGTGTCCCCAGAGCCTTCTTTTCTCCAGCCTGAACAGTCCCATCTCCCTCAGCCTGTCCTCATATAGAAGTTGCTCCAACCCTCTGATCAGATTCATGGTCCTCTTTTGGACCTATTCCAACACTTCCATATCCTTCTTCTGTTGGGGATTTTAGAACTGGACACAGTACTCTATGTGGGTTCTCATGAGAGCAGAGGGACAGAATCACCTCTCTCAACCTACTCACTATAGTTGTGATGCAACCCAGGATACAGCTGGTCTTCTGGGCTGTGAGCACACATGGTTAGCTTTTGTCAAGCTTCTCATATACCAGGACCCCTAAGTCCTTCTCTGCAGGGCTGCTCTCAATCATGTCATTCCCCATCCTGTACTGAAAACTAGGGATTGTCCCAACCCAGGTGTAGGACCTTGCACTTGACCCTTTTGAACATCATGAATTCACAGAGGCCCACTTCTCCAGCTTGTCTGGGTCCCTCTGGATGACATCCCATCCTTCTGGAGTGCCAGCTTGGTGTCATCTGCAAACTCACAGAGGATGCACTTAATCTCACTGTCTATACCATCAATGAAAATATTAAACAACATTGGTTACAGTAGACACACCTGCAGGACACCACTTGCCACAGATCTCCATCTAGACATCAAACTGTTGACCACTAGTCTCTGAATGTGATCATCCAACCAGTTCCTTCTTCACCAAACAGTCCACCCATCAAATCAGTACCTCTCCAGTTTAGAGAGAAAGATGTTGTGGTAGACTTTGTCAAAGGCTTTATAAATATCCAGATAGATTACATCCATTGACATTACTGATGAGCTCACTTGCATTGGTGACCATCACATCCAGTATTGCATCCCCTCAGGTATGGGTGTTTATTCCCTGGATAAAGATGTTGTCTTTGATGCAGTCAAAGAGCCTCCTGGATTGCCTATAGCTTGTTATGCTACTTTTCCAGCAGATGTTCAGGTGTTTGAAGTACTCCAGTAGGAAAAGAGCTTGCAAATGTTAAGTCTTCTGTAGCTGAAAGAAGAATGCATTTTGTTCCAACATCTTCCCTACAGTAGATATATGTCTAGTTCTCCTATTTCGCAGAGGCACTGTAATAGGTCAAATTCACTGAGCAATGCTAAAATGTACTACTATTTTTGCTTTGCAGCTTGCAGTGAAAGCCCTACCAGAGGGCACTAACCATTAGCACCATTGGATGCTTTTACCTCTCCTGCAAAAATATGCTCTATCTTCCCAGTTTTTCAGAGGCACCTTAATATGCATAGTTTAGTCACAAATCACCAGGCCCCTCCCCAGCTTTCTTGAAAGCCCCGTTCAGCTACTCGAAGGTCTGGACACTGGAAGATACTGAACGCTGTAAGGTCTCCCTGGAGCCTTCTCTTCTTCAGGCAGAACAAACCTAGTTCTCTCAGCCTGTACTTATATGGCTGGTGCCCTATCCCTCTGATCATAGAATCATAGAATAGTTTGGGTTGGAAGAGATGTAAAGACCATCTAGTTCCAACCCCCCTGCTATGGGAAGGGACATGTCCCACTAGATCAGGCTGGCCAGGGCCCCATCCAACCTGGCCTTGAACACCTCCAGGGATGGTGCATCCACAATTTCCCTGGGCAACCTGTTCTAGTGCCTCACCACTCTCATGGTGAAAAAATTCTTTCTTATGTTTAGGTTAAATCTGACCCTCTCCAGTTTATACCCACTGCCCCTAGTTCTGTCACTATCATTTGCAAATAGTTCCTCCCCAGTTTTCCTGTAAGCCCCTTTCAGGTACTGGAATGTCATTATAAGATCTCCTCAGAGCCTTCTCTTATCCAGGCTGAACAAGCCCAACTCTCTCAGCTTGTTGTTGTATGGGAGGTGCTCCAGACCTCTGATCATCCTTGTAGCCCGCTTCTGGACCCATTCTGGCAGTTCCATATCCTTCTTATGTTGAGGATTCCAGATTTTGACACAATACTCCAGATGAGTTCCCACCAGAGAGGAATAGAGGGAAAGAATCACTTCCCTTGACCTGCTGGCCACACTTCCTTTGTTGCAGCCCAGGGCAGAGTTGGCCGTCTGGGCTGTAATCTTTAACTGAATTAGAGAAGACACTAACAAGCAGGAGCATTTGATCCTGTCAGCTTCCTTACGGGACCTATGTTCCCAGCTATTCAATTCTGCAGAAAGGCATTAATATGCAGAGTTAAGTCACAATTCACCAGACTATATTAAAACATCCTGTTAGTTGAGCTTTGCCACTTGCAGTGAAAGCACTACCAGTGAAGAATCTAACAAGTGTCAACATTTGATCTTAGCAGCTTCCCTGTGATGTGCAGGCATAAATGTTCGTTAGAAAAACTGCAGAAATGTTAGGTAAACTTAGACAGCTTAGCTTACTGAAATACACACTGTCTGCTGGCAAAGGCCTTGAAGACCTTGGATGTTGATAAGAGAGAAGCTGGAATGCAGAACACAACTGCAGCTCGACCGGGATGAGACTGCACCTGCACACTGTTTGAACTCAGGGGACAGTTCATGAGGAAGATGAAGGTGACTTCAGACCACAACATCACGCCTGTGCAAGTATATCAGAGGCTTCTCGAATCTAATTATAATAAGAGACGGGGAAGGTCATGGATATATAATAGGCGCTTATGAATAGGCATGTCTTCACACTATATCTATCTGCTTGTTAGACTGTTTGGTGTGCGAGCTAGGAGGATTACCCCCTCGCACCTGTCAGCGAATAAACACATACCTGCTTTATAACCCTTAATGGAGTTATAGAGTTTGATTCTGCAAAACAATTTGGAACCCCAGATGGGACACTCTCTCTGCGCAGCTGCAGGACCGGTGGGGAGTGGGGCATTCTAGGTGCCACTGGACTGTTTCTCCAGAGAATCTCCCATCCTTATCTGATCACTGCGGGGAGAGAGATGGACCATCAGTGGACGGACAAAGTATGTGACTTGGGAATATGGATACTTGGTAATTGGAAAGAGGGGATGAGTCTGTAAATCGTGTATGGGACATGCGATGACGAGGAGCTAGAGTGCTCACCCCTGAGAACTGGAAGGAGGGGCAGAGTCTGTAACTCGTGATGGGACGCCTCATGCAATGACGAGAAGCTGTAATGCTCACCCCTGGGAATTGTTGGGCCCAAAGGGACGCGTAAGTGAGGAAGGCTGTGGGGAGGGATTCCCTATACCTTGCCAAGACCTTGTAAGGCATCCGGACACATAGTGAGGTAGCTGTAGGGAGGGATTCCCTAAGCTTGCCAAGACCTTGTAAGGTGTCCAAGGTTAGGGATAGCTATCAAAAAAAAAAAAACCAAAAAACCAACCCCCCCAAAAACAAACAAACCCGCAAAAACCAAAAAAACAAACCAAAAAACCCAACATCATTTTTCAAGTATTGTATGTGCCTAGTACCATGTGTGTCTTAGATATCCATAACATCGGAAATTGTGGATCCAATGTGACTGGTCATAACTAACACTGTGTGAGTTGGGCTGGTGCTGAAATGAATGCCTGTGTGTTTGAGATGCAGCATCACTGCAAAGCGAGTTGGGATCAGTGAGTTCTGATTGTTGTGTGCTGTTAATTTGTTCTGTGCTTTGTGAATTTTTCATGTATGATAGAGTGCTGGAGTTTGGCAAGAATTTAAAACTTTGGATACTGGTGGGGAGAGAAACAGGTACACTGGGTGGGTTCAAGTAGCCGACCTGTGCCACCAAGGAGTTTCAAGTACTATGCAGGTAAAACTTGGCAGGACAGCTTGCTCACTCTGATAATATCTAGCAAAAGGGAAAAGAGGAAAAAAAATGGAAAAACCCAGCCTTGCGGCTGTGTGTGTGTGTATGGGTGCCACCCCTTCTGCTTCTTTGCTGAGTCCGTGGGAGTTAAACATGTTATCTCTGTAGGGAGATACTGGGATATGAACTAGTCTATTCACATAAGTATAATGAGCAAACCAGCTATTATTCCTAAACAGGCTTTGTTAAGAGATAGGAGAAATTATCCTTAAAAGTTTAAGAGTACCAACTATTGATTTATCCAAAATTTGTTGTGTGATTATTTCTGCAGACAGTTTTGTTGTGTATAACTGGGGTTCAGGTTTGGTATATGTGTGCGTATATTGTGTTTATCAGTAATGTAAGAAAGGTTGAACTACTGACTAATTGGCAAGGACAAAACTTAATGTAATTTAAACAAAAAGTATGATCAGTAGTGCAAAAGAAAGTTTGATTCCAGAAATCCAGGACCTTGCGGAGAAAGACTGGGAATGGGTTAAGAACAGTGTAAAGAAAGGTTTTAGTGAAAACTGAGAAAGAAGGAGGTAACTAAGGAAAAGGCAAACTAAAGAAACTAAAAACGGAAAACAAAACCAGCCCTCTGGGATGTGTATTAACACATTGGAAGCATGTTGTTTGGAACTGGGAACGCTGAAAACAAAAAGACCCTTATTAAATATTGTAATCAGTGGTGGCTGCTTTACAAATTTGATGATGATTTAGACAACAGATTATAACACCATCTTACAATTAATATTGGTTTTGAGGAGAGAAGGAAAGTCGGATGAAGTGTCTTATGAGGATATGTTTTTAACCCTCCATAACAATCTGGAGTGATAAAGGAACTGTGGGATTGTGCCCCCCCACAGGAGCCTCTGGCACTTGCCCTTGAGCGAGAAAATAGCAAGGAATCTGGAGGTAAACTGAGGCAGTTGTTGTTCAGTGTGCAGCATTGGACAAAAGTGCATAAAGTTAAACAAAACTCACCAGGTGCCAGAACAGGATCTAACTGATCTTTTTAAGCCTCCCTCTCAATCATAGGAACAAGATGCCGACTCGGAAAGGACCCCCACTCCTCTGGATAGCCCTGTATCCTTCCACATCAGAAAAAGTCTGCTCCAATGGTACTGCAGGCAACAGGAGGCCTCTGGGAGGACCTGATGGAGAGACAATGCTAATTAAGGTACCTTTTCTACTGTCAGTTTAGAAGCATGGAAAGGGTTGCCCAAGAGTACCAAAATGATCTGGTAAGTGCAGCCAAATATTTTCAGTTTAATATAAGACAGCACAACCCTGATGGGGCGATCTACAGTTATTATTGGACTGTTTGACAGAGACTGAAAAACAATTAAACAGTCTTAAAGACTGTGGGGGATTTGGACAAAGATAATTATAAACAAGAAGGGGTGAACATTAAAGATTATTTCCCTCTTCAAGACCCAAAGTGGGATACAAATAGGAATGCACATAAAGAAAGGCTGCAAGCATATCAGGGGTGGATAGAAGGCATGCAGAGAGCCATTCCCCAAACAATAAATTGGTCAGTATTATATGCAGTTAAGCAAGGTCCTTCCAAGTCACCACCTGAATTCCTGGATTGATGAAGGGACGCAATGTACTGCAGCACACCTGGATCTTGGGTAGGAGGTAGGAATACAACAACTAGTTTCTTTGTTCTTGGGTCACTCAGCAGGGGATATCAAGCATAAATTTCAAAAGCTGCGTTCCATAGGAGATAGGAACCTGCAAGTATTGTTGAATGAAATGAAAAAGAAATGAAAGAGAGAGGAGTAATCAGATAGCACAGATAGTGACCCATGTGAAGGAGGATTGATGGAGATCTAGGAAATCCACCCTAGCAGATTGTCTGCTTATTATGAATCTAGGGAAAGAGTAACGTAAGGTAGAATTTTAATTGATGCCAGGGCAACATATTCAGTTTTAAACCAAGCTTTGATACCCCTGGGAAGTTACTATATGCTGGTAAAGGGAGCAACTGGCCAAAAGAAAAGGCATATTTTGCAAACTTTTGAAATACAAATTGGGGAAACAATGGGGTGTACACCAATTCCTGCACATGTCCCACTTTCCTGAAGGCACTCTTGGGGAGAGATTTACTAGAACAATTAGGAGCTGTGATTAAGTTTGTAAAAGGAGAAATTACTCTGGAGGTAAATTATCAACAATACATACAAATAATGACCTTGTCTCTAGCTAGTGTGCCCACAGGAGGAAAAGTCAATGAGGAAATTATGAACTAGGTATATCCTGGGGTATGGGCCACTGATGTGCCAAGAAAAGCAAAGAATGCTCCACCTGTTGATGTCAAATCAAAGAAGGGTGGCAGCCGGTAAGAATTAAATAAGATGCCCTAAAGAGAGAAGACAGGGACAAAATTCAGCCAATATGTGTCTGTAAGCCTGATGGATCATATCAATTAGTCTAGGACTTAGGAGTTGTCAATAAAATAATAAAGACCTCTATCCAGTGGTGGCAAATCCATATATTCTATTAACTGTATTGACACATGAACTAACTTAGTTTACCATTTTAGACCTGAAGGATGCCTTCTTTTGCCTCCCTCTCCACGAAGCCAGCCAGAAAATATTTGCATTTGAAGGGGAGAATCTCAAAAGTAGATGCAGAAATCAGCTTACTTGGACTGCAGATTTCAGAACAGCCCTACTATACCTGGCAATCAACTTGCAAAAGATCTTGAGTCCTGAAAAGCCCCATCTGAGGAAGAAAAACTGTTGCAGTATGTGAATGATATCCTGATTGCCACCAGGACAAGGAATGCTTGCATGACCTGGACGGTGAGTTTATTGAATTTTCTAGGACTCCAGGGATATTGGGAATGCAAAAAGAAGGCCCAGATAATGCAGCACAAGATGGTTTACCTGGGCTACAAAGCCAGTGCTGGACAAAGGACTTTGGGACAAACCCCAAAAGAGGCAATATGCAAACTCCGAGACTGCAAACAGTGAGAGAGTTACAAATTTTCCTGGGAATGACTGGGTGGTGCTGACTGTGGATCGACTGTTTCTTAAACTCCTGTACACACTAACAACCACTGAACAGAAACACCTTCAAAGGAACAAAGAAGCTATACAAGCCTCTGAACTACTGAAAAAGGCCCCGATGTCAGCTCTAGCCTTGAAACTCTCAGATGTGAGTAATCTATCTTTTTTCTCCTCTAATATTGGCACAGGATCTGGGCCCGTATCACCAAGCAGCTGCATACTTTTCCAAACAATCGGCTGCAACTGCAAAAGGTTGGCCTGGATGCCTGCGAGTGGTTACAGCCGTTATACTAGATATCCAGGAAGCTCAAAAATTCACCCTGGGCCAGAGAATGATTATGTTTGTGTCCCATACAATGTCTGCTGTATTGGAAGTGAAAGGTGGACGCTGGCTTTTCCTACAAAGGTTCTTGAAATATCAGACTGCAATAGTAGAAAATCGTAATTACTAACACTATCAATTCAGCCTCTTTTCTTAGCAGAAACACAGGGAAACCGGTGCAGCATGACTGACTGGAAACTACTGAGGTGATATACTTGAGCCATCCGGACTTAAAGGACAGTCCTATGGGAGGTGCTGAAAATTGGTTCATGGATGGAAGCAGTTATGTCCTAAGTGGTAAAAGACATTCTGGATATGCCATTATCACTAGTCGAGACATAACAGAGTTAGGACCTTTACCCATGAATACCTCTGCACAAAAGGCAGAGATAATTGCTCTGACCTGTGCCTTGAAGTTGGCTAAAGGCAAAGCTGCAAATATCTATACAGATTTGAGGTGTGCATTCGGAGCCGTACATGCACACGGAGCAACCTGGAAGGAAAAAGAGTTATTGAACTCACAGGGTTCACATCCAATATGGACATCCTGAAGCTTTAATACAGACAGTTAAGTCACAATTCAAAAGCCTTTACTAACATATTACTGTTAGTGTTCTCAGATTGCCATAAAAGCACTACCAGAAAAGAGATTAACAAGCAGAAGCATTCAATCCTAGCAGCTTCCCTGCGGGAGTTATGTTTCCAGCTATTCAGTTCTGTATAGGGGCATTAATACACACAGTTAAATCACAATTCATCAGGCTATATGACAAAGTTGTCCTGTTAGTGCTTTGTAGCTTGCAGTGAAAGTGCTCCCAGAGAAGGCACTAACACCTGGCAGCATTGGACACTAGCAGCTTCCCTGTGGTACTTCTGCTTCCAGCTCTAAAATTTTGCTGAGGTGCTTTAATAGGCATTGTAATGTTACAATTCACAAGCGTTATGTTAGTCATGTTTTGCAGCGTAGAGTAAAAGCACTACCAGAGAAGAAATTAACAAGCAGGAGCATTCGATTCTCTAGCAACTTCCTTATGTAATTCCAGAAATTCAGTTCTGCAGAGAGGAATAAATAAGCACAGTTAAGTAACAATTCACCAGACAATACTAAACCATTCTGTGAATGAGTCGATGAAGCTGACTTCCCTTGGTGTTTTGTTTGTTGATTTCTGTTGAAGGTAGGCAAATGTGTGCATTCCATATTCTCATCTCCCTGGCCTTTGACAGGAATCAGGATGCAGATTTGGAGAGCTGACTGGGTCCTGCTCTCCCCTTGGTGTCTTCATCCCACTGCAGGGATGCTTGATCAAACTGGGAAAGTCTCCAGTCCCAGCGGCATCTCTCCAGCCATGCCTTGATGGGACACTGAGAGCAGATTCCAGCCAAGCCAGAAGGCAGAGGCAGTGCTTGGTGGCACAGGGTGAACACCTCCAGTGTAGTTACCTCTGTCCTAGATCAGCTCCGGGTTTAGTGTGGGGCTGCCTGGGGTCTTGCATGCTGGGAATTGGCCCTGAGGAATCCAGTGCTCCGCACTGGGTCTTGATTTCATCAAACTGTTCACCTGCAGTTCAGAATCATTTTTTCTGCCAGGACTGAGGACAGGTCTTTTCATCCCTGGGGTATCCTGCTGCTGCCCACGGCAGGGGGTTGACCTTCCAACCCAAACTGTGGTTTTGGCCATGGCCTCTGTAATGCTGCTCCATGTCTTAGGAGATGTCTTTGCTATCCAAGGCAGGCCTCCTCTGGACTCATTCTCCAGTAGGATCTGGAGGAGGCAGGTGATGTCTCAGCTGGAAGCTTCCTGCACTTTGCCCTGTGCATAAGGAACAAAGCAGCTGTAGTTTAGTCGTCTCAGTACCCAGTACTGGTTCTGCCAGAGAGCATCTCTTTCCTACGACCAAGGCAGGTCAGGTGTGTCTGTGCCTGCTTCTGCACAGCCATTGCTTGGAGTTGAGGTCTCCAGTTCTTGAGGGTTCTGTAATCTCCTGCTCTTGTGCCTCTTAGGTGGTGGAACATGTGCTCCTGGGTATTTTCCACAGGGGACACTTTCAGAGCCCCAGTGGTCTTGTTTTAGTTTAACTGCTTAATTATATCTACCCAATTCCAATGTAGGTTTCCGTCAGACTGCTTCTTAATAAGTAAGGGATAACTACACTGCAAAATTCACACTTCTGTATGAACTTATTTTAGCTGTTTTTCTTGGAAAATTTATTTGAGATTAGCATCTCAGAGAGAGAGAGAAAAAAATAGCTTTTCAGTATTTATTTTCTCCATCCAACAGCTTTATTCTGCATTAGTGTTATATTCCTGCAGTACTTTTGGTTTAAATCAGACTGTGATTTAGTTTATTTAAGTCCATAAGAAGTAAGAACATAATAATACATAGGAAAGGCTAAATGCCTTAACAGTATTTTTCTCTGGCACTGCTACTGTTAAAGCTTCACAAGATTTCTCTTTGTTGCTCTACCAGAAAAATAGAAATCCTACTTTGCCATCAGCAGAGTTTATTCTTAGTGAGGGTCAAAGAATCATGCCATCATCACAAAGAGGAGGAAATGTTTAACTTTATTTGAAACTATGTCATAAGTGAGTTGCTGCAGGAGTTTTTTTTTTTTTCTTTAAAGTTATTGACATTTTAACTCTGTTTATTCACAAAGTGAGATCAGTTATCTCACCCTTGAGCTCATCAGAATAAGAATCATCAAAGACAGTGAAATGCAGTTAAACTTTCTAAGACCTGGATATTGATCTGATTTTTTTTTTTAAATAAACACTCTTTTCAGATTTCTTTTTATTAGTTAACCTAAGGAAAAATTATAAAAGTGCAGGAACTACACAACAGTCATGCCATTCTTTACTAAGGCTGCCAACTCTGGGATGCGTTTTCCTTTTCCATCAAGCTATTTCATTCAAAGACGTCCTATTTATCCCCTGTGGTATTTGCCTCTGCAGACTCTGTGCACTGTAGACTAAATATACATGTGATGCACTGCATACACATTCCTTTTTTTATCAAAGGTTTTTCTAAGGAATATGAGTGCCTTCGAAATGATATATATACATATATAATATATATTCCATTATGTTATCACTAAAGTTAGATTTCACCTTATCTATAACACATTTCTATTCTCAGATAGTCATACTCAGACTCTCCTGGAGAGAAAACTAAGAATTTACTCATATACACTAGATACCTTAAAGGATGAAGTTTTGCTTCTCTCCATAGAATCTAAATAGGGTTCTTGAATACTACACTTCGATGAGTCCCATTCCATGTCTGTCTTTTTCATCCACAAGTTACATAATGTGCAATAAACTCTTTATCACTCTAAAGGAGTCTAGTCAACAACTGAAAACTAAAACCTCTTATTATATTTAATTAGACAATTTAACAGCGCTTCAGAATGGCAGTTCTTCCTGATTCACACTTGAAAACAGACTCTAGAATGTTTAGAAAGAACCTGTCACATTAAAAAGCAGCTCAAAGAGCTTTCCAAATCATAGTATCAGTCTTTCCAGATATATCAGCTCTTGAGGAGTCTTCTCCAGGACTCTAGTAAGCTGAAGACCATGTAGAGCGATATGTTTGAGCAACATGTTTGAGCAACGAAGCTGGTGAAGGGGCTGGAGAACAGGCCCTATGAGGAATGGCTGAGAGAGCTGGGGGTGTTTAGCCTGGAGAAGAGGAGGCTGAGGGGAGACCTCATTGCTCTCTACAACTACCTGAAAGGAGGTTGTGGAGAGGAGGGAGCTGGCCCCTTCTCCCAAGTGACAGAGGACAGGACAAGAGGGAATGGCCTCAAGCTCTATCAGGGGAGATTTAGGCTAGAGATTAGGAGGAAGTTTTTCATGGAAGGGTCACTGGGCATTGGAATAGGCTGCCCAGGGAGGTGGTTGATTCACCTTTGCTGGAGGTGTTTAAGGCACGGGTAGACAAGGTCCTGAGGGACATGGTTTAGTGTTTGATAGGAATGGTTGGACTTGATGATCCGATGGGTCTCTTCCAACCTGGTGATTCTGTGATTCTGTGTAGAGAAATTCTGATGTTCAAGTATAGGAAGGCATGGAAGTGGAATTATACTGTATGCTAATGGCCCTGATAATTTAAAATGCTAATCTACTACTCTGCTTTCCCATAATAAAAGTGTTTGGGTCTGGTTTGGGTTCAATATAAATAGATTTTATTTAAGCACCAGTAGTGAGATAATATATTCTAAGAACTAAGAAACATTTTCCACATGCTGCTACTTAATGTAATTGCTTGTTAGCTCTTTCTCCTCATTGCCATTTTACTGTCCCATCCAAAGCAGGAATAAGCCCTTTGCTTCACTGATATATAGTGATCAAAGATGTCAAAGATGCTGAACAGAGCCAGACTGTAAAACTGGAAACACTTAAGGATTGCTCCTTCAGGCAAGGTGTAAGGAGGGAAGACTACTGCTAATTAGGCACTAGCCCTACTAATTCTTTGACTGCAAACCACAAACAGCAGTTTGGCTAGCATTTTGCTGCAGTGTGCTGACTCTCAGCAGATACTAGTCTGCAGAGCTCAGCTATAATGTTGATGCGTCAGCCATTTCTCCCAGTTGAAGTGTGACAGCACTGAAAGCTGCTGTTTATTTCTTCGTTCTCCGGGTAGAGCATTACCTTCAAAAGCAAACCACAAATAGAATGATGCTTTAGTTTGGAAGAAGCTGCTACCACCAAACGTTGCTGCTTGTTAGTGTCTTCTCTGGCAGCGCTTTGACTGCAAAATGCAGTCATATATTCACTGTACAGCCAGTCTGCACAACTGGAAAAGTGCATAGCATATCCACAACAGAGAATTAGCTAGCACCGAATGTGGCTGCTTGTTAGTGTCTCCCCCAGAAAAGCTTTCACTGCAAACTGCAACGCAGAAATAGGAGACTAATTTATTATAGCTTGGTGGTTTGTGACTTGAATGCACAGAGAAAAGCCAGTCTGCAAAATTGGAAGTGATGAGGCATGTCTGTTACAGAGAAGCTGCTAGCACTGAATATTGCTGCTTGTTAGTGTCTTCTCTGGTAGCATTTCCACTGCAAACTGCAAAGTATGAATAAGATATCACCTTAGTATAGATTGGTGATGTGAATCAACTGTGCACAGTAAAGCCAGACTGCAAAATTGGAAGTGATGAGGCATGTCTGTTACAGAGAAGCTGCTAGCACCAAATGCTGCTTCTTCTTAGTTCTCTGGTAGCACTTTCACTGCATACAGCAGCACAAACAAGAACATTCTTAATCTACAATGGCCACCTGTGATTCGAATATACTCAGTAAAGCCCAGCTGCAAAATGTGAAACATCTGCAATTAGCACCTAAAGGGAGGCTGCTAGCACCGAATCCTGCTGCTTGTGTCTTCTCTGGCAGTGCTTTCACTGCAAACTGCAGCTGTGCTTTAGGAGTGGGCTCAGGTTATGGTTTTAGAAAGGATGGTTTGGTGAGCTGACCTATGTTGCCAGGGCCAAAAAGAGCAGAGGATCTTGAGCCTTGTTGCCTCTTGATCAGTGTCCTCCAAGTATCAGGCTCACCCCTTCATTACTTGAGAAGCAGACACCTCACACACTCTCTAGCTGTCCAGGTGGCAACCTGCATGGCCTCACCAGTTTTGAGGGGCTGGTCCATTCTCTGGTGGTTCCCAGCCTGGGGTTCCATCTGCTCTTAGAGAAACTGTGAAGCTTCCTTCAGGCTATTCATTCTCCCCTAGTTTGCTGCCTCTCCTTTCAGCTTTAGCTCTGCTACTTTTACTTCTGAAGTTTCAAAGCATCCAAATGGATACACACCCACTTGGAAGTGTACTTCAAGGAAGATGTTTTAAACAAAAGCAGTCCATCACATTTTGAGAGAATTGGCTGCTGGAATTTGCTGTTTAAAGCTTCCATCAGCACAAATGCAAATTGTTGTCACAGCACTTCTTGTCAACTTACCCCAGCTTACACTGATGCAAAAACACGACAAATTTTGAACAGTGTTGGCTACGTGGAAGAAGTTTGAATCACGGATATCCAAAGACAGATGCATTTCACAGAATCACAGAATAACCAGGTTGGAAGGGACCCATCGGATCTTCTAGTCCAACCATTCCTATCTAACACTAAACCAAGTCCCTCAAGACCTCATCCACCCGTGCCTTAAACACCTCCAGGGAAGGTGACTCAACCACCTCCCTGGGCAGCCTATTCCAATGCCCAATGACCCTCTGTGTGAAAAACCTCCTCCTAATCTCCAGCCTAAATCTCCCCTGGCAGAGCTTGAGGCCATTCCCTCTCATCCTGTCCCCTGTCACTTGGGAGAAGAGGCCAGCTCCCTCCTCTCTACAACCTCCCATCAGGTAGTTGTAGAGGGTAATGAGGTCTCCTCTCAGCCTCCTCTTCTCCAGGCTAAACAACCCCAGCTCTCCCAGTCGCTCCTCATAGGGTCTGTTCTCCAGCCCCTTCACCAGCCTCGTCGCTCTTCTCTGGACTTGCTCCAGAGCCTCAACATCCTTCTTGTGGTGAGGGGCCCAGAACTGGACACAATATTCAAGGAGCGGCCTCACCAGTGCTGAATACAGATGGAGAATCACCTCCCTGGACCTGCTGGTCACACCGTTTCTGATACAAGCCAGGATGCCATTTGGTTCTTTCAGCTCTGGCACTCTAAAATCGACATTGATACAGATGGGAAAACCAAAACAAATAGAAATACTTTGAGTTTTTGTTCATGAGTCAAGCACAAAAACATTCTGATTTTAAAAATACCTAATATTGCGTGTAGTGTATATATGGGAATCCCTAAAAGCTGGGATTTTTACTTAACGCCCCCCCAGATTGTTGAATCTCATATAAAATCATAAGCTGATATGATTTTCCAAAGAGCTCACCTTCCATAAGTGACTGGTCATATTTTCAAAAATCCTCTGAAGCACTGTCTGAGAATTAAAAAGAGCTCCAGACTTTCTAAATCTTCAAAAGACATCTCTAAAGATGTATGCATATATGTTTCCTAACATTTTACATAGTTTTATTTGTATTATTTGCCATGTCTGCATAATTAAGATTTCAAATTTGTTGTCTTGCTATATAACATATAAGGTGGTGTCAGAGACAGAAAAAACATATAACTTTGTAACTAACGTACAATTAATAATTCCCAGTGTATTAAAAGAATGCTATCAAATTATATATGCAAAAGCAAAGTGCATCTGACAAATACATTTTCAAAACTGAAGAACTTAGGTGGTAGAAACACATTTTTATGTCAATGGTTCTGGTCTAAAAGGTTTCATTTGACCTTGTAGAATTTTGTACTCATTCCTGATTTGCAGGTCTAATTGATATTTTTACTTAACATGATTTTGAGGGAACCTGTGATGAAAACAGTAATGACGATCCAATTTATAATCCAAACTACCAGAAAAAAAGTGTATAATATGCTGATAACACACTACTTACACTGACACTTGCACTACACAAGTTTGGCTACATGTATATGTATTTAGGTTTGATACAATATCATATCAGACCACTGCAAAGGTTAGCTCTTCAGCAAAAGCTTCTCAATAAGAGTTGGATAAAATTAGTGATCCACAGGAATATGGAACACCTCCAGTAAATGAACTATTTGATTCAATTTTATAGGGGTTCAAAAAGAATGTGGAAATCCCAAATTTAAGTAAACTTCATCAGCCCTATTGTAGTGAGAAAACTGTACATTTACTAATTTTAAAATTCAAACTTAACATCAATATTTTTGTATATTCTAGATTTTGGCATCTTTAGATGATACTATATCTTTTATCTATTAAATTCTAAAGTAGCTTAGGTGTTTTAAGCTATTATCATCTTGCCACTTCTACAAACAAACAAAAATAAAATCACACCTCTTTTTTTTTCAATCTTATGGAGTTAAAAGTGAAAGAACTGCTGCTTTTTCAAATGTCAACACTTCCAATATGCACAGAATAAGCATTTTCATATCCCTCAGAGAACAAAGTTTGATGTTGGTACTCGATCACTAAAGGGAAGGTTTCCTTAGAGGTCATTATTCTAGTTTAACATCTTTTTTTTGTAATGTATGTGTCAGTGTGTCTTTACAGCTAATAAACTACAAGAGAATATTGTACTTGTTTAAAACTGACATCAAATTAAGGGAAAAGCCTCCCTTACTAATGCAGAGTTCAGTATGTATTTCTCAAAGGAGTGCGATGTAAGAATATTTGCTGCCAATACTGAACTATAAAGCTGGCACAACGTGGGAAGAGATGGTGAGCAAGAAATGGCCATAAGTGTTGTTAAGACTCTGGAGCAGGAGTACAGAACATTTAACATCCAGCAAGAATAAACATCGGTGGCAGAAACAAGGAGGCATGAAAACAAGAACAGTGGTCACAAGGAGTTTGGAATGAGAAAAACATTTTTATGAAAGACTTGTCAGAGCAGTGTTGACATTTTTAGTAAAGTATAAATATGAGCTTGTAACAATATACTAAGTCCTAGCTTGAAACAAAAGCTGAGTCTGTACTTATTATCCTTACTTGATGCCTTCCTTGTAAGGACAGTGTTCTCCTAAAAGCAGCATAGCATAGTGTTTCTGGATGGTACAATAGCAGTTAGAAGAATGATCAAAATAGATACATCTGAGCAGTTCTCTGAGGGGTGGTTCTTACTGAATGTGGGTTTCATTTGCCATGACACGTGCCAATGCTTTGTATAAAGAGGCAAAGCAAGTTTTAATACAAAGCGAAATAAAAATTTACTTCAGCTTCCATATTTGATGAACATCAGTAAGGCCTGTAAAGTTGCAATTCTGTTGATCGTTTTATTGATATAAGCAATTGTACTAAGAATCCTGAAAGCTCATGTAGCGACTGTTTTCTCATAGTCTGTGTCTTGTGTGTCAGCTCAACAACAAGGCCCAGTTGTTCAACATGGATATGGCAGTTAAAGAATGTTACTTATTCCAGTCTTGGAATTTTATGTTAAGGGGTAAAGAACGTGCACAGTAATAGAGACAATATATGCTTTAAAATAATACCGTTCCTTTCCGATTTCAAATTGGCATTTACTTACCTGGAATTGCCAAGTATACTACAGAAGTTTGAATTTTAATGAATAATAATCTAAGAGAGCATGATACTGACTATCAAAAGGCAAGGTCCAACAACCCACTCTTCACATCAAAACTCAGAATTTTCAACTTAACAGCTCACTTTCACAAAACAAAACTAAGGCACTGGCTCTATACCCAAAATTTTGGTCTTGTGTAAGAACAGGCTTCTTGCACTAGCAGCAAAAAATGGGGTAGTATACCAGCATAGCTAATGCATGGAGATATTCCTGAAAGTCTGTGCTCCCTCTTGTCCATTTTCTATATCTTTTCAGTTATGGAACGTATGAATTTTTTTAATGTGCAGTGTAACTTAAAAATGTAACATAAACTGTATCTTATATTGTTAAATTCTAAAAAATAAATAATAAACCTCATAGGAAGTTGTAAAGGGTAAACAATGGAGTTATTTTCAGTTGTGTAAATTTGTTAGAAAGTGTACTTTTAATTTTTTTTTTGTTATTTTTATAGAATTCAGACATTTGTAGAACAGTAACTGGAATCATTTTGGTGATACCACACAGCATTTATTTCTCTGACAGGCGATTTTCAACACCTGTAAAGCAAATACCGTCAGTAAATGTGACAGCACTGAAACAGGTTTTTATTGAACCATTTATAGTTGCACTGACTTTGCTGTTATTTTTTAAGATGCCAACCACTGTATCTTCTTTTTGAGATTTGGCAACTTGATGGAATCTTCTTCAACTCTTTTTGAAATATCAGTTCCAAGGGGAGCTCTAGAAAATAATAAAATTCTGTATTTGTTAAAAATAAATAATATTACTGTATCACACAGATGGGCAGATTCGCAGACCTTTTTACAATGATTTTGGTAGTCACTATATTTTTATAGATTCCCTGTGCTTTAAGACTATGTGACCACTAAAGTGGTCCATCTGCATGAAGCTGTAGCTAGAAACATTTTTACATTGAGGAAATGTTTGCATTTGTAGCCACCCCAAACTGAGGAAACACAGCTGTGATTTCCAAGTCATTTTTGAAGGATGTTATTTTATGTAGATTTCCATTTTAGTTTGTAATTCAGTTTACATATTACTGATATACTAGAGATTCAAAGATATATCTTTCGATGACAATCTTAAGGAATAGGTAGTCTGCAGCAAATAAAACAGTACTTTATTCACTGAGATATATAAAACAATTTATTTTTTCAAGAAGAGTATTTTATCACTTTTCATGTGAAAATTATAAAACAATATTTTTGTTCTCCCAAGACCTTCCAAGCCTGTTTTTCCTGGAAGTAGAACAGGGAATAAACAAAAAAAAATCATGTATAAGACCAGCTGGCACTACTGAACTACTAGAATTTTGACCAGCCCTAAGCCTAGGATCTACTTAAATCCCTAGAACAAGTCTTACCTAATAAGCCATTAAAAAAAAAAAAATCAGTATTATCAGCTGTGTATATCAAATTCATTTTTTAAATGGAGTGCTCACTATGAATACACAATTTGACTTGGAACATTCTGATTTATGTCTACAGCGACTGAAAAGCAAGGGGGAGCATATTGCTTAACTTGCTCCAATTTTCCCATGCCACAGGAAAATATATAGAACTGTTACGATGGATGGTAATTTAAATTTCTAAGCCAAAATGAACATAAATGCCAGGCATGATCATTTGTATTTCACAACTACATTGAAAAGGAAGTGTTGGTAACTTTAAAAGCTTATCTGCACTGCAAAGGCACTCCTCATCATCTTCTGCTATTCTTTTTAGTTTACACCTCCTTCCACTTTTGTTGACAATACTAAATAAGTGAAGAAATAGATGCTGAATGAATGAAGTCACTTACTTCGGTTCATAACGGATGCCATCAGTACTATGCCATACCCCAAGTCCTGCACGTAACCGTTCAATGCCATTCCTAAACAAGAAAGCAGTTCTGTAAAAATGAATGACACGATAATCTGCATATATGTTCAGTCACTTAACCATAAGTTCTTGACTCCTATGTCAGCTTTTAAAAAACATTACAAAAACATGTGCAAAAAGAAACGAGTCTTACCATGCAATCATAACACCATTATCAGTGCACAGTCTTGGAGGAGGACACAGAAAACCAAAATCATTTGCATCTGCCAAAGTCTGTAGACCTTTTCGGATATGCTGATTACTTGCAACTCCTCCTGATACAACCTGACAGCAGTTTCATAAAGAAAAAAAGCATTAACTGATGGGTCACACTCAAGTAACATCGTATTTAAAAGAAGTTATCAGATTAAGTTCTGAAGATAGCAATAAACAATGGATTTGAAGAGTAAAACATATCTTTGAAGACAAAAAAAAATCAGAAAAGAGTATGGTAAGTGAGATTCATGAATAAAAGTATGTTACTACTAGAACAGCTGTCAAGTACTGGAGAGCACTAAGTCAAATTTTGTGGCCTAAATTGTTATGGAAGGTCAGATTAGATTGTAAGGAAATCTCTTTGCAGTTTAAAACCAAACTATGAAAGATTTTATTGTAAATATTTATATGGCTATGACTTTAATCTTGGCATTTTAACTACATAATAAATACTGACATCTTCCTCACCTGTCAAGGGAGAATGTATATTCAAACAATGTTATACAGCCAAATATAAAAAGGAAAAAAAATAAGTATACCAACCAAAGTTGCATTTTTTGGTGATAATATGTTATTTTTTATGCAGAACAGCATGGCTCGATATGTCCGCTGGATGATATGAACAGCAACTGTGTGCTGTACAGCAGCAGCAATATCCTTTACACAGGACAGGATCTCACCTTCTCGAATACCTATAAAAGCACACAATCAAATGGGTTTTCCTGAGTTTAGCTCACCAAAAACATGGTTTATATCTGACTTAGTTTAAAAATACCTTCTTCTTCTTCTTTTACTGTAATAGCTTTATTGACCAGATTCTGCAGTCCAGAAAAAGAAAAGTCACAGTTACGATACTGTTGCATGGGCAGTCTAAATACATGCTGTTGCCGGTTTCCAGTCTGAGCCAAGTGCTCTATCGCCTTTCCCCCAGCCATGCTGTGGCACTCTGGGTGCTTCCTTAATGAGAGTCGTCTTGCCACCTAAGAAGATAATAAACAACGGACTCAGAATAGAGAGCTAAAGTAATTCCTCCTGTAACTGCATCACTGTATTGTAGTCTGTGGAGGAAACTCAAACACCACCAAATCCAGTCCAATGAGAAATTACAAACAGGGCACAATAAGGACAAGACATATACCAGCTGGGTTGGGTAGTTTTCTTTTGTTTTCTGGAGCAATTAGAAATACAATTCTAGAGCAATCTGGGCAAACATGAGGATCAATGAATTTTTCAGGAAACATTAATTACCCAAATTTTGTGCTACTGGAAATACATAGGGACTACCATGTGATATAACCAGATAAACAGAAACAAATTTGGCTTCAATAACCCCCTTTCTGACTCCACTCACTTCCTTATTTTTTAATTAATACACACAAATGCTGTTTAAAAACTCTGCTTAAGAGCAAAAATGTAAGCAACCAATTCTACAGGCTGTACTCGGTGACCCAGAAAACTTAGATTCTGAAAGCCAAACCAGGCTTTTCAAACTGTAAAAATACTGGTAAGAAATATTTTAGTATATATTGTTTTAAACCTTTAAAATATCACGATCAATCTGCTCAAATTCATTATTTGTATGATGGGCATCAGCGGAACTTGCAACAGTAGTTTTGGTTACATTGTCTATTTTACAGAATCCCAAAACCATTAGGTTGGAAAAGACCCACAGGATCACAGAGTCCAACCATTCCTATCCATCACTAAACTACGGCCTTCAGCACCTCATCCACCCATCTCTTAAATACCTACAGGGATGGTGACTCAACTACTTCCCTGGGCAGCCTGTTCCAGTGCTTTCTGATGTCAAGCCTGAACCTCCCCTGGAAGAGCTTGAGGCCATTCCCTGTCACTTTGTCCTGTCACTTGGGAGAAGAGGCCCGCTCCCTCCTCTCTACAACCTCCTTTCAGATAATTGTAGATAACAATAAAGTTTGCCCTTGCCTTCTTGCCCTTGCCCTTCCCCCCTTCTCTAAACAACGCCAGTTCCCTCAGCTGCTCCTCGTAAGACTTGTTCTTCAGCCCCTTCACCAGCTTCCAGAGCCTCAACATCCTTCTTGTGGTGAGGGGCCCAGAACTGAACACAGTATTCAAGGTGCAAAAAAATTTGCTAGAAATAGAACTAGTTTACATATGTTACAACTCATGCTGTGCATAGATTAACAGCCTCATATGTCTTAAATCCATGGCATTTCAAAATAAAGAAAGGAAATGTTCAGTAAAGCTCATATTGCACTGTATGGCTGTCCTTGGGCTGATGCTATTACTAATGCCATTATGTAGCGTAACTGCCAATAAAAAGGAAAATCACCTAGATTCACCTATGTAAGGAAGTATTACCTTATCCAGCATGTCCCCTGGTGCAATATCTATTGACTGTCCGAGCAGAAGGAAATCTGAAACTCCTTGTGCCACCGCCAAGAGACAGTGGCCTCCAGACAGTAAAAGAACTAAAAAGGGAAATTCCACCTGATGCATCAGCCTGATGGTCAGTGCGTGAGCCTCCATGTGATGAATAGGTATGAATGGCTTTTGGTATCTGTTCACCAAGTTCAGGCTGTAGCACAGTCCCACCTCAAGGCTTAGTGCAAGTCCTGGCTTTACTGTAGTTGCAACTGCTGCAAGTTCACATAGAGAAACTCCACTGACACGAAGCGCCTCTTTTACTACTTGCTCGATGTTTTCTCTATGAAGCTGTTGTGCCACCACAGGATTTATTCCACCTGACCTGGTAAAAACAATGAATTACAATACATCTGTATTTCTTAGCAGACAAATTGGCATAAAAACCTGTTGTAAACTCCTTTTTACCTTGCCATATCCTCCCTGTTTCCTTAGTACATTCTCAAACACCGTGTAAAGGGCAGCTATACATTGAAGACAGCATAATTATCCCTGCCAGGTCAGAAATTGATGTAACTTGCTGGGTTTTGGTATACATATCTCAACAATGTTGCAAAACAAAGTACCTTAAGATTCACACTCCCTCACTTGTCCTTTCACATACTTATAGACAGCAATGACTTCCCTTAAGAAAAAATAACACATTTGGTGTTTCTAACAGCAATAATGTTATTCAATCTTTAACTCAAGCTAGGTAAGTAATCTGTCTCTTTTTGATAGAGAATGCTGGAGGAAATTCATCAAATGCACAACATTTCTTTCCTCATCCTTAGTAATAACTCAAGCAGAAAGTGGTGTGGCCTGACAGGTCTTTACAACTCCCCACTTCCTACTGAGTCTTCTGGAGAAGTCTTTTATAGGGAATGACATTACTACAATATAGTCCTTAGCAAGATAAGAGCACCAGAAACTTATATTCTTACTGTAAGTGTACTTCCTTCTGACAGTGCAGGGCTTCTCCCAGAACATTGCCGGCATCATCCACCACAGCAGCACCAGTGTCATCACAGCTTGTTTCAATTCCCAGGACTAATTTCTGAAGATGCTGTTTGCCGGAATGAAAAGAGCCGCTTCTCAGCCACACAGCTTTGTCACCTTTAACCGATCTCAGGAGGCTTTTGGCAATGCTGTTCATCATTTGACATCTGCTTGGTAGTTATGTCTTGGGAAGAACCATACCTTGTTATTACTTGAGAGGTTTGGGGCACATGTTCCAATTTGTTTTCCTGCAGTGGTGAGAGTATGCTTTGAGTTACTGGACACTTAAGACCCTAAGGAAAGAAAACAGAATCATAGAATAGTTTGGGTTGGAAGGGACCTCAAAGACTTGCTATTCCAACTCCTCTGCCATGGGCAGGGACACTTCCCACCAGACAAGGCTGCTCGCAGCCCCATCTCACCTGGCCCTGGACACCTCCCTGGGCAACCTGTTCCAGTGCCTCACCACCCTCAGGGTGAAAAATTTCTTCCTAATTTCTAATTTAAATCTTTGCCTCTCTAGTTTACAGCCATTCCCCCCTCGTCCTATCACTTTCTGCTCTTGAAAACAGTCCCTCCCCAGCTCTCCTGTAGCTCCTTCAGATACTGGAGGGTCGCTCTAAGGTCTCCCCGGTTCCTCCACTTCTCCAGAATACCCCCAACACTCCCGTCCCGTCCCTAGGCCGCAGTGGGCTCTCAAGAGCGCGGGACACAGGTCTTAATCACCCCCGTACCAGCTGAAGGCCTGCCGCACCACGCAGCCGCCAACCCCGCACCTCCGCGCCGACGTCAGGGGCGGCGCGGGCCATGGCTGAGTGATTGCCCCGCCCGCCCGCGACTGCGCGAGGTCTCGGGGAGCGTCTGCGTGTGTCTGCTCTGCGCTCCGCCCTGAGACGCCACCGACAGAAGGACATGGATCTGTTGGAACGGGTCCAGGTGAGGCCACGGAGATGATCCAAGGACTGCAGCCCCTCTGTAGCTACGGTGAGAGGCTGAGAGAGTTGGGGATGTTCAGCCTGGAGAAGGCTCTGGGGAGACCTTAGAGCAGCTTCCAGTAACTGAAGGGGCTCCAGGAAAGCTAAGGAGGACTGTTTCAAGGTCATGTGGCAACAGAATAAGGGGAAATGGCTATAAATTGGAGGAAGGAAGATTTAGACTGGACGTTAGAAAGAATTTCTTCACGCTGAGGGTGGTGAGGCACTGGCAGAGGTTGGCCAGGGAAGTTGCAGCTGTCCCATCCCTGGAGGTGTCCAAGGCCAGGTTGGATGGGGCCTCAACCAGCCTGGTCTGGTGGAAGGCATCCCTGCCCGTGGCAGGGGAGGGGGAAGTGGATAAGCTTTGACATCCCTTCCAACCCAAACCATTCTATGACTATCAAAAATCTTGCCAGGTACTACTTTCCTCACAAATAACACAAAGAATCAATTGCTTCCCATTGCTAAAAGAAATTCTCAGCTCTTTAACTTTTTATTTTTAAGCATCATCTTTATGAGCACAGTAAACAGCCCGAACTCTCCCCTAACAGGGAAAGTGGCACCACCATGGGCTTTTCCTTCTTTTTACTTTTTGTTTTTTCCCCAGCTCACCAGCTCTCACTGCAACCAAAACGTACGCCAGGTCTTAAAGAGTGTCTTCTGTTCCATCCAAGCTGCAGGCATGTGGCAGACTTCAAAATTAATCCTTTTTCCAAGACAGGGAAATAAGTGTTCAAAGCTCAAGACATACCTCCTTCACCCCAGTGCCAGAGCTGACTACATACAGGATTACTCAGAATTACACAGTACCCCTAAACCACTGCATTCCTCCCTGTTTCCAAAACCTTTTCAGCAAAAGTATAGAGTTAGTCCATGTGATTTACCAATTTACCTACTTCTAGTTCAACTTCTATTCTAACTTGCAATGTACACAGAGTGTCTGTTAGATGTTCTGACCCTGTTGCTCTGTAATGGAGCTGCTTCCCCTATGACAGCAGCAACCCTTTCCCCCACCATTACAGTCCTCCCAGCTACTGAAAAATAACCCATTAGCCAAGTGCCAGAGAAAACAGTCAAAAATCTACTCGTCATAAGAAATTTCGGTTTCTCAGGATGTGCCATTTACACATAGAAAAGTCAGAATCCTGGTAAGCAAAATGAAATAAACACAACAGTAGCAAACTGTAAAAGTGTACATAAACTAAGCTATCAAGCTGATGTAGAAATCCCCTGAGTTAACAGTGAAGGACTTCCTTTGTGACTACAGAATCACAAGAACAGGTAAGGCAAGAATTAAACCATTAGTTTATGCCAGCTGTCACAATATTTACTGCAAGACAAACTTCTATGTTGCAATAACAAGCACAACCACGTAGGACCCATATGGCAGTAACCAGCTACTTTCACTTAAGCTAAGAACACGGCCTCAACATTCTTTGGCAAGAAGGACTCTGGATTTACATGTAATATTACCACTTGCACTGTAGTTGACTGGGTCTAAATGGTGATTACACTTCAGAGCTAAGCCTTCTCTTCATGGAAATCCTTCCACAGGTTTCCAATTCACATTTAAGTATTCAGAGGCATCTTCTTATAAACTCTGGTTTCATCCCAGATAATGCTGGAGGAAGTAGGAACAGTATCTCGGATGTACAAGCATCTTACTGAATACAATTAGATATACAGCACAGCAGACTACACGTGTCCTTAACCTGGAAAGCAGCAGCAGCTATGTCAGGGCAGTCAGTGTCAAACCTTCATGTCAATATTTATTGATGCCAAAAATTCGAACGCCATGCAGCTGGGGCAGCTTGGGGATAAGCACCGTCAGGAGAGAGACTGTATTGAGAATAAAGTGTGTGGGATCATACTTTGTGTAAAAACTTGCCAGGAAGTACCTGCAGGAGAAAAGGGAGCAAGCTTAGCCAGTAACACTGTTGCCCCAAAAAATAAGCAAACAAAGCACAGTTGAAAAAAGTGCCATAGTAATCAGTAATATTTTACTGGTTAACAGCCGATCTATTCCTGTATTAAATATCTCAGCTGAGATTCTAGAATATCTACGGCAAAATTATGGACTAAGTTTTTTCTTTGCTGCTCAAGGTGCTAAAAGGCAACCTTCAGGTAGTGTTTTCCTACAGCATTTCTCCCCACAAGGTGGAGTCTGACTTGTGCAACTATAAGCCTGATTTGTGAAACAGTGAAAAGTCTATTAGCAAAATACTGACAGTTCTGCTACTCTAGCAAGCTCAGCAATAAAGCATTTGACATTTTTCAGTGCAAAAATCACTTATGCTGAGAGCATCTGTGACTTTTTTGAGGAATTAGATATATTTGTTTCAGTTTCTACCCTTGTGAGCCAACTTTCTAAACATGATGCAGGATCTTCCCTCTCCCCTCCCACTCTGCCACACAACTAGACAACTTCCTTAAGGGAAAAAGAGAAAGACTTTTCAGAGTTGGACATGAAATGCCTGTCTGATTTCCTTTATTTATGCAACCATGCTTTTATGAACAGAGACAGGCAGTGTAGAATTTCTTATCTTATTATATAACTGCTGTAAGCAGAATACAGTTGCTATAAAGCAAAACCAACGTGTGAAATCTCAGACCCTATTCAGTGAGGACTGCCCTGCTACTCCCAATGCACAAAATAGTTTACAAATGCTGCCATGTGCATGTGCTAAAGGCAATTAGTTTAGATTTTCAATATTCATGACTTCACTATTTCTTAAAGCACTTCAAGAGTTAACAGTAAGTTTTCCTTATAACATGTCTAATCTTTAAAACCTGCCCCATTATAAACCATTTGACTTCAGCATGTGAATTAAGTGTTGAAAGCTACAAGAAGGATTGCTGATTATATAGCCTGCATATATGTACTGCCTTACCTCTGTGATGTAGAAACAAATAAGGAAAAAAAAAACCAACAAACTCATTCAGTTGCAGCTTTTGAGATCATGGTTTTGTGATTCAGTTAACCCACAACACAGTTTTGAACTCACAGAATTATAGGAGAGATTGTGAAGAATTTTCTTGAAGATGTAAATTGTACTCCATAATCCAGTTGTTCCCAGTGTGTTAGTAGTCTAGCTTTCCCCTGATCTGGTGTTTCAAAAGGAGTTCCCTTTACTGCATGCAAAAACACATACATGCCCTGGGGAAAACAAAAAATGAACACAGTGGTACTTATAGCTGCATTTCTGTATTTTTTTTCATAATTGTTATGTAATTGTTACATATTTGTTACACTGTTCAATACATTGCAAAAATAAAATATATTTATCCTGCAATGACAAATTATAGAAGAGGAAAAAAGAGAAAAGAAGTGATTTTCCCAAGCCTGTGCAGCCAGTGGCACAGTCAGAACTAAAGCCAAAGTTGTGTAACATCCAATCCACTGCCTTCTACGTTAGATGATTAAAAATGCATAAAACGAACAGAATTTTAACAAGCAAAGTAAAAAATTTAGGGCTGCCAATTTATATTATTGTTTTCTTAAGGAGTTAGGAGGTAGAGTATGCACAAAGCAAAAAATCTATCTACTGGTAACATTACAACAACTTCTGAAAGCTTTCTCAGCCCTCCTCCAGTTTCAAATACATAGAAGCTGACTGCCAGCAATCTGTTGAACACCATCTGTCCACCTCTTTGCTGCTTCTCCTTAACCACACAGCTTTGTTGTTGTATGGTAGCATGCTATGTCTGGTCTGTTCTGAAAGATAAGTTTTGGCCCAAAGATCCAACAGAGGAGCCTATACTCCTCCAGTTTCAAAGAACATTTGTTTTCTACCAAAGAGAGCACACCAAATCCAGGCAAGAGTCTCTATCAGAAAGTATCAGACTTCCATTTGCCTCTGCCAACACCTTCTGAAGTCAGGCACGTCTGATGCCGTGAAAGGTAACATACAAATGTTCTAATGATATTTACAGTCCCACTATTAGTTTCAAACCTATCTATAATAATAATAAACTCAAATTAAAAAAATATTACTTTTAACAGTATTCAAGAGGATATTATGCATCCTTAGTCTTTAAAGTGAATATCATTTTCCTTAATAAGGAAGAAGCTATCTTTTTGCCAAGACTTCTTTGTCATTAATCTCAGAAATCTGAGTTAGCAAACCTCATGCATGATGTCAATTGCTGGATTACAGCCCTCTTTTCTTGGCAGGACCAATATATATACTTGCATTACTTCAAAGGATCACAACAAAATTATAGCATCCTGGGAAGAGGAGGCAGAAAGATTCTTACCGTCTTTAACTTCCAAATCCTTTTGCATACAGAAGTCATCATGCAAATCACAATCTACTGAATAACAAATGATTTCAGGGCTTGGGTAAAGGCAGTCTAGATTTTCCCACTGCTTTTTCATTAATAGTGACAAAGCTGCCTGCTGAAGTCATCCTGAGCTAATATTTAACTAGCTTGGCCAGAAATCAAAGCAAGAAGAAAAAGAACATAAACCTTTCTGGCGAAGGAACAGGTAAAGTGCTGAAATTAAATATTTTAGGACACTAACAGATTTATATAGAAACATCAGTAGATAATATTCAAGAACTAAAAGTGTAATGTATTATGGATTCAGCACAGCTCTTTAATAATGTACAGACCACTGCAGAAGTTGTTTGGCATGACTTTATGTTTGCAAGATTCTAGCTTAATTACATGCCTTTTGAAGGAACAAATAAAATATCTAAGGAATATTTCATGTGTTTTGTCCTTAAACCCAAAGTGATCGTGTATCACTTCTCCAAAACAGCCAACTAACTCATTTAGTAGGTCAATAAACCAAGCAGAGGTGGTATTTTTGCCAGCTGGATTTCATTATCCATACAGCCTTGCTATTTTTCTCTTCTCGCACTACTCACATTTCCAGTGTTGCAAGAGAGGGTACTTACCAGGTTGTGAATCATATTTGTTAAAGTCCAGGCCACAGGGACACTAAAGAAAGGAATGCTGAGCAAGACAATGTGCAGCACGCCAACTCCAAGCGCATAGGTCAGCCACATTCCACGACTGTTCATCACCCGCGTGTTTGGATTTACTTCACTGTGGGCAACTCCTACGTTCATTTTTACCCTATAAAACAGAACTGTTAGAAGATTGAGACTACTGTTACAGAAAGGTACTTAACATATGCCATTCTTGAATTTGGGAAAAGGCTGCTTTAAATAAGCATTATGAACACAGTACATAAGCCAAGTTGTACAGCAAGACCTTCAAAGTACGTTTTATATAGAAGACAGTACAAAGGGGCTGTTATGAATTATTTACTTAAAAAAAGCCCAAACAAATAAAACCCATAAGCCTGCTAAAGAGACATTAAAAAAGAAAAACAAATAGGAAGCTGTGCTGTTAGAAGCTAAAGTTGCTAACTTGTAAGAAACCAAAGTTTGTAATTTTTGTCTTCTAAATTCTTTTGACCACTCATAGCAATATCCACAGTTCTTTTCTCCTTCCTGTATCAGACAATTTTCCTCTGGTTTCTTGCTCGTGTAACAGCTAGCAAAGAATTCTGTATATACCAATTGACCAGCCACCTGCTGCTAGAAAGAACCAACAAGGAGTAAGTTATGTCTCCTTTCTTTGCAGCAAAGCACAGATTCCAGGCTCTCCTCCTCTGCTCGTCTCCTAGTTTTTGGACAGATATTTCTATCTTTCAAATCTGTCTGAAATGAGCCAATAGGTTCAAAGGTTCTTGCAGGCAGAGACACATATTAAATTTTTTTAACGCTGACTTCTTCGAGAGACTGGCAGAACTTACTCTTGTGATGCTCTTGTCCTGCGGCAGTCAAATTTGTATTCGTAATTAAAGAAAAATCATTGCATCTTCATGCTCACGTGATCACCGAGACTATTTATAAGCATTTCTGGATCTGGGATGGAGAATTTTTAACTTCCTACTACATCCGTCCCCAAAAGCACCGCATAACCAGCAACGCCAGCTCAGTTTGGGTAGGACGCGCGTTTCCAGTCATTGTCGGGCGGCGGGATGCGGGAGGGCCCCGAGCATAGCCACGCAGGGCAGAGGCGGGACCGCCCCTGCTCCCGCTCCTCCTCCCCCCTCCCCGCGCCCACCTTTCCGGGAGCTTGCGCCGCTGAGGAGCCGGACCGTGCGCTGCGGCCGCCGCAGGTGGAGCCCGGGGCGGAGGGGCGGGATCGGCGCAAGGGCAGGTGGCGTAGAGCGGGGGCGTGTTTGTGGTCTCGTTTCCCTTTATTTCCGCCGGTAGAGCACGGAGCGACTGCAGCGCGAGATCTGTGGCTCGTGCTCTATCCTGCCGCACGCGGCGGGCAGCGAGGTGCTGAGCTGTGGTTGCAGCTGAAATCTCCGCCTCTTAGTTAAAAGTAAGAAACGGAGTGGGATGCACTCCCTTGGGCGGCGCGTTCGCGACTGTTCGGGCCTGGAGGAGACAAGGCTCCGAGGACCTTGTTGCGGCCTCCAGTGCTGACAGGGACTGGTAGGAGAGATGGGAACAAGCTCGGGGCCTGTGCTGCTGCGACTAGTGGTTTTAAGTAAAAGAGGGTAGATATGGAGTAGGTATAAGGAATTTTTGTACAATTAGGTTCGTGAAATACTTTAATGTGTATTTCCAATACATGAAATGTGGATTCAGTACATGATTACAATACTTGTAAAACAGAAGGAGTGGCCTTCCAGTACAAAACTGGAAGGGTGCAGATTTAAACTAGATATAAGGAGGAACTTCTTCACTATGGGAGTGGTGAGACACTGGCAGAGGTTGCCCAGGGAAGCTGTGGCTGCCCCATCCCTGGAGGTGTTCAAGGCCAGGCTGGATGAGGCCTTGGGCAGCCTGGTCTGGTGGGATGTGTCCCTGCCTATGGCAGAGGGGTTGGAACTAGGTGGTCTTTAAGGTTGCTTGTACTGAAAACTGTTCTGTGATTCTATGTTGCCTGGAAAGGTGATGGATGCCTCATCCCCAGAAGCATTCTAGGTCAGGATGGACCAGGCTCTGAGTAACCTGATTGAGTAGGAGCTGTCCTTGCTGACTGCAAGGTAGGGTGGCCTTTAGAGGTCCCTTCCAACCCAAACCATTCAGTGATTCTGAAAGTACCAGAGATCCCTTTTTCCCTCCCAGGAGGTGCCCCAGAGATGTGGCCGTATGGCCCCGTACATCTTCCCTCTGCGATCCAGCAGGCAGCCAACAGCCCTGTGTTGAGTGGTTTGGGTCTAGGGAAGAGCTAGGCACACAGGGAGCTGTTTCCTTTCCCAAGCTGCCTACCTCAGCTATACCCCATAGGAAATTTGTCTTTGGGATCTTAAGTATTTTTGTATTGAGACCTCCTTTGTCTCAAGCTGAGTGTTTTGATAAAGTTATTCAGCTTCAACCTGGCCTGTGACATTAGTTAACCATGAAGTACTTGGCATGAGAGTCCTATATAACATGAGAAGAATCCTGCCTTCCTGAATGCATGTGCATGATTAATATTGGTCTGTCTTCAACACCAAGCCTTCCTGTGCTACTCTTCTTTTCCAGTGTGTTTGATGGCAAACTGATTTGTCAGATCTTTTTGCCACAACTGAAAGGCAAACTCCCCTTAGGATGCAAGTAGCAAACAAAGAGAGAAAACCTCTTTGTAACTATTCCAAGGAATTCTGTTTCCTCTTCAAAACACTGTACTGTGTTTTTTCTTTGTCTTTTATGTTTAAAGACTGGCAGCCTTTAAGAGGATATGAAGGCAGAGAAGCGTCCTGTAATTGCTGTATCAGCTGCACATACCCTGCAAGAATAGTGGTGCTTTGCTAGCTGCAGTCCCTCACTGTGTCCCAGCTGTGTCAGGAAGAAATCTGGGTTTGCTCCATTCCTCCACATATGCTCGTATCCTTGGGATGGCTGCTGAGTATGTGGTTTGTGATCTCCTGCAGATAGCGCAGATAGGCAGAATCAGTGATGAAGCCAGGACTGCTGGGATTGTTTGTCTCTCAATGTAAATAATGTTAAGTAACGTAATCCAGCAGAGTGATACTGTGGATTGAAAAAGTGTTCCTTGTATCACAGAGAACAATGCAAGTCTGAACCACTCTTGAGGTGCACAGAGCTGTCCAGCAATGCCCTTTCTCTATGCATGAGAAAGTAAGTTTTTTGTGTCAAGGATCAGCAAAGATTTTTTTTGTGGCACTTCCTTAATTGTGTCTACTTGGGTACTTAAACAGAAATGTGTGCAAAAATTTCCAGATCTATTTAGGATCTTTTCATGGTAGAGTGTTTCCATAATGCAGCTGGAATTTTATAACTTTTTGTAAGTGTTTTCAGTGATTAAAAAAATTCTGCATTGAGGAAGGTATTTCCATTTTCAAGTGGAAGATACAGGGACATAGAAGTAAACTGACATGCCAGTCAGATCAGAAAGGCAAGGGTATAATTTGGAAGTTTAGTTTTGTTTTTTGTTATTGCCATATTGTCATGAAATAGGAGTTTTGCCTCAGTACCACTGTCCTTCCTCCCCACTTTCCCAACTCCCAAGAGTTACCTTCAGGTCATATTTATTCCATGAATGTTTAAGTACTGGTAATCATGTGCACAATGCAGTAGTGCTGAACTCAGAAATTTTAAATCGGGGGAGTGGAGGGGTAGAAAATGATGCAAGGAGTTTGTAAAATAACTAAATAATAAGAAATTAACAAAATATTATAAACTTCTATTGTATTTTCATCAGTGCTGGAATTAGTCCAGATGCTGGGTAAATATCCTGTCTGAAAAAGTTTCTGACTAGCTACCTGGGTTACCTTGTTATCTGTCTACTCTGTTGTAATTACAAGATCACAACCATGTTACAGGAGTTTAGAGGTGTTGACTCTGCACATGAGAGTTAATACTGCTTTGCTCAATATATCTTAGATTTTCATTTGTAGTTAATCTTCTTACCATAATATTCTCTGGTCTAGACCTGTGTTCTGTTCTTTCCAGAAATCGAAACTTGGCATTGACTGCAGAGGAAGCTAGGTCTTGCTGTATCTTGAAAATTTTACTCTTTAGCCATAATGTTGTGTTTTGCCTACGTCTACATGTTGCTGTAAAACAGGTATTTAGAAACCTGTATTTGTAACCAACCTTTTACATTCTTTTCCTGCTATCTTCTTATGCAGCTTCACTGAATCTTACTCCAGTATGAAACAGCTGTCAGCAGAAACTATTCGTCTCCTTTCAAGTTCTCAAGTGATTACTTCAGTTGTCAGTGTGGTGAAGGAGCTGACAGAAAATTCCTTGGATGCCGGTGCCACAAATATTGATATTAAATTGGTAAATCCTTTCTTTCTTTTACCCTTATAAAGAATTGGATGCAAAAAAAGAGGCAAGAAAAGTAATTCTGCTGCAGATGTATTTTTTAGACTGTCATGGGTTTTGGTGATGGAAAGGTATTTATAGTGTTTATACATGCATATTTTAGCCTTGAATAAAAATGGTCCAAAATCAGTTTCCCTTAATGTTCTTGAGCCCACACTGAAACAGTAAGTCATACTTGTGCTCCTGAGTGTATCTTGGGGAAAAAAATATCAGTTTCTTTAATACTTCATTTGCTACTTATGAATTTACTCTTTGAGTAATGTGTTTTAAAAGATACTGGAATTCTATTTTACTGCTAAACTGATATGTTTAGTTCTCTCAGAAAATATTGTCAGGAAGGTGAAAATGCAAATCGTGGAAGAAGTTGCAGATGGCCATGTTAGATGTTTTGGTAATACAAATTACTGTATGGTCCGTAATAGTGTGGTGAGCTCTGGCTAATGCTTTATTTTTACAACATGTTAAAGAAAGTTGGCATATCACTTAAAGATAGTTTTGGAAAAAAATAACATCATTTATAAGAAACTTGTGTTACTCCTCTCACTCCCGAGCTGGGTAACTGATCACCATCTCTTGCTTCTGTGAGTGCTTCTGGTTTTGCAGTATTTTCTCAATAGCTGCTTAGTAGCAGTATCTCCTGCTTAGTAAGAACGTATGCTGTTACAGCCTGTATGAATGGATTTATCCAGAATCACCTCCACTTTTCTTTCCTGTATATGTCAGTGAATGTCTAAGCTAACCTTCAATTAAGTGTTAGGCAAAAGCTCTTAAACAGGAGAGCAGTTCAATTTCTGCTTGTTTCTTTGTCCATATAACTGCTGTCTTTTCTGAATGAGTCTGAAGTGTTTTCCATCATTATGGTTTCCTGCAGATACAAAGGAATATGCTTATTTGTTGTCCGCTTTAAGCGAGCTGAAAATACTGTCTTTACTATGATCTGTGCTAACTTCTGTCTTCTCAATATTTAGATTGCACAGTATCTCGCTTCCTAAGTAACTCCAAAGTGAATGGTGTGTGTGCGGTTCTGGGGGTAAGGATACCAGAACTGAATCTTGTGAGCTAATCAGTAGCTGCAAAGGGTCAACAAAAGGTTTTGGAGCTTTAAAAAATTGTTAGAACAAACCTTGTCTCTTTTACTGGAGTGCTGATATAGAGCCATGCAGATAGCTGGAGGAGAAAAACCTCTAATCAGCATGAGTTTCACAGAGCAAGAACCAGCTGCTTCCATGATGTCCCAGAACAGTTTAAAAGGGCATTTTCAAGTGTTTCCAGTGTATGAGTCATCCCCTCTTCTGTTACATACTTTGTCAGTTCAACTCCAAATTTCTGCATTTCTAAAACTAATCAACCAACCTGGCTTTACGTAGGTTGTCAGTGAGTAAACAAGATTTGCTGATTGTTATTTTGTGGGTACTAAAGGAGAGGAGAAGACTTGCATACCTGTACATAATAGTACTGTAAAACTGAGGATTCTTCTTCTGGGACTATTTTATTATGTTTTTATATCAGAATACTGTTTGTATTGCATGACATTTAAATAGTCGACCACGTAACAGAGTTCAGTGACCACATTAACTCTGGATTGGTTCAAAAGCATAATAGTGAACAGAAACTTTTTGAAATTTCTTTTCACAGCTTAATGATTTTTGCCTGAAACTTGCAGCACTTTAATTGTTCTAACCTTTTCCAGATGGATTAGGAGGGCTCACTGATTTGTTTAGCCTTGTTACTCGATTTGCTTGAACAAAACAGGAATGGCTTTTCCTGAGGCAGACAGAGAGGAGTTAACCAGCAGGTGGAATAGTTCCCAGTAGAAACCATGGCAGTGGTCAGTTGTATTGGGAACTTTTGTCTCATGAAGTTCTTGGTTGACCAAACTCCAGCAAGTGATATTATTGAGCGTCATTGCACTGCTCTTACGCAGCACTGGCAAAAACATCAGCTTACGTTGTAGTTTTAGATAATGGGATTTTAATTGCAATTAAGAACCAGACAGTTGATTAGAAACTGAATGTGGCCTCTCTACAGGGCATTGAGTGGTATCTCGTTATTATTTTGAACCTTTTATTCATGCTTTGTTGTTTTTAGAACTCCAAATGTGCTGGAGCTTGCCTTGTTAGCAGCAGGATCAATAGCCTGTGTAGCATGGTTGTGCACTCAGCATATGTAGGGTGGTGGTTTTATTCTTGACACATTCTCCTGGCTTTGGGTTAAAGTATGCTAAAGACCATTGATGCAGCAATGTAATTGCTTGTGTACGGATAGACCACAGGAACATTAGTCTGTCAGCTTCTCTACTGAGCTTTAGCAGTAGGAATTTATGGGAATTGTATTCATAGTTCGAGATCTGCATTTTTAATTATTAGAGAAGGTGAGCAACAGCCTGTGTTAACAGTTGGAGCAGAGTTGGGATTCAGAAGGATGACTCTTACCTACGGGTTTGTTACTATTATACAGAATGGCTGTTGTGAAAGGCAGACACTTATTTCTGAACCTTTTTTTCCAAATGCATGAAGTGGGAGCTATAATCCTGAGAACCGTCTCAGAAGATGTTTAGCTTAGGGTGAAGTTCTACTGTACACCTCATCTATCTCATCACCTGAAAAACCTATACCCATCTGCATGGTATTGCTAGACATTTCTGCCTCTCATCATCCATTCATGTTGCTAATGCAAAAGAAAAGTTGTGCAGCAAGAAAAGTGGATTATCTGCAGCAGTTTAATAAGCTGAATTGACCTTAGTGTTCTCATAATTAACCGAGCTGTGGCTGAAACAAAGATGTTTCCATGCAGTTGTGAATAAAAGAGGAGGGGGTTAGACCATATGGTTTGGCATTAGTGGTCTGGTAAAGCAACTTAAACATCTCATGGAATTGTGGAGAGTGGCTGGAAAGCTACCTGGCAGAAAAGGTCTTGAGACTGTTGCTCAATAGCTGGCTGACTATGGTCCACCTGTGTGCCCAAGTGGCCGAGAAGGCCAGCAGCCATCCTGGCTTGAATCAGAAATACTGTGGCCAACAGGACTAGGGAAGTGATTGTCCCTGTGTACTTGGCACTGGTGAGGCTACAGCTTGAATTCTGTGTTTGGTTTTGGGTCCAAAGAAGGATGTTGATGTGCTGGAGCATGTCCAGAGAAGAGCAATGGTGAAGGGACTAGAGCACAAGGTCTGGAGGAGTGGCTGAGGGAGCTGGGGGTTTTCATCCTGGAGAAAAAGAGTCTGAGGGAAGCACCTTGTAAGTCTTTATAACTGCCTGAAAAGAGGTTGTAGTAAGGTAGGCGTTGATCTCTCCTTCCTGGTAACAAGTGATACGATGAGAGGAAGTGGCCTGAAGTTGCACCAGAGGAGGCTTTAGATTACATATTAAGAAAAGTCACTTCCCCCCAAAAAAGGCTGTTCAGGGAAGAGGCTGAGTTGCCATCCCTGGAGGTATTTTTAAAAGACTTATGGATGTGGTGCTTAGGGATGTAGTTTAGTGGTAGAGTTGGCAGTGTTAGGATAAGAGCTCTCGTAAGAGAGCTAAACCTAAATGGTTCTGTGGTCCTGTGATTAGCAAAAGCCTTGTTTTCCACCTGAAGACAGCTTTAGCACCATTCATTAATATGGAAAGTGAAACGTACCCATGTTTCTTTTCCATACCACTTAAATATATATGGTTCTGTGCCTACCTCAGAGGTTTTTCATGTTTCCTAATGCAGATTATGTGTGAATACAGATATCTATATCTCTAGATACCTTCCTTTTATTTTTAATTGCATTATTTTTTTTTACTTCAAGAAACAATGCTGGGGGTAGAGTACTGCCAAGGGGATTGAGACATGGACTCCAGTTTGATGGATCAAACATGTTTTATTGTGTTAACTGTGTCTTTATGTACCATTCTAAATTGAACATAAGACACAAAATATCATATAATTGGTCAAATCTCTGGATGAGTGTTAGTAACCGATAACACAACATCCTTTCTTATTTTTCAAATGGTTAATAGTTAAGTCAGTTTAAGCTATTATTATTTTGTCTAAAAAGTGTTTATGATATTCATCACAAGATAGTCTGTTTTGGGCTAGACTTGTTTTTACTGAGCCAGTGCTTCTTGTGCATTCAGTGCTCTCTTGTAGCGTTAAACCACAGACTTGCTTGATCCCTCTTCTGCTTGCAGCTCATGGCTAGAGGAGGTCCACATAACTTCCTCTTTCAAGGGCATAATTGATCAAGGTCTCCACAGAGTACACTGTATTTTTTCGTAACTGTCTTCAGTATATGCCCAGATGGGACAACAGAGTTAGTTCTATTTAATCAGTCAGCTTTCTGTGCGCAAGCATCACTGTACTCTTTACAACATCAGTGGAGGCAGCCACCCGTTCAAGATATTCTTTCTAACCAAAACCACTTTTAAAGTCTCCTAGATGTATTGCACATTGCAGGACATTTTCTGTATATTACGTCACAATCTTTCAAAAAGCCAGGCTTGCTTCTGAAAAAGAGGCTTGCTTAGTGATCCTGTAGCCCCAAGTAATTTCTCCTTCTGGCTTGTGGTTCTTCTTGGGTGTGTTTTACATATGCAGATTATAATGTAGCTGGAAGGAAGCATTCATATGCTGCACCTGTTTAAGATGTTATAGAACCCAAGTTGTGTATTTGATTCTGCTGTCCTAATTACCTGGGTTTTGAGTGATTCCCCCTATTTATGCTGGCATTTATTGAAATGGCATATTTAAATCAGAATTCAGTAAAATATGTAGTACATATACGTAAAGGTAAATCACAAAGATTTAACTGTGCTACCTTGAAACCTGTTTTAAAAAGAACCTCTAATAGACTTTACTTCCTGTAAAGTGGTGTAACTTTTTACAAGCTTTTGTATTTCTCTCCACTGCCTCCATTAACGTTGTAGCTTCTGTACGAGAAAATACGGAGACTGGAAAACCTCTGCAGTAATGAAATCACATAAATGAAGAGTGAAACTGAAAACAATTCTTGGTGAGGACCCTCTGACCTGAATGAAGGCAGGATTGCATTTGTGGTGATTTGGAAAAAAAATGATACCAAATGCATAGGAGAGGTGGAAAGTCTTTAGCTTTCCAGCTATAGATCTTTTTCTGAGCTTAGGTTTTTCAAATTTCATGATAGTTTGAAACAGAAATCAAAATGTTCGGGAGTTTTTTCTATTTACTGTGTTTATATTTACGTGCTGTTTTCGAACCATGGAATATGAAGTACTTTATTTAGAGAAACCTTCTCTACCATCCTAACATGTTGTATTTTTCTTTTTTTTTAATTTCTCTTTTTTTTAAAAAGACATTTAATGGTTGCCCAGTTTCTCCAAATAAGCAAACCTCTCGCTTCTGTCTGGATGGCTAGAAGCTGTAACATTACCTACTTGAAACTTTTGTCTTGATTAATTTGGCTGTTTTAGTGCTCCTTAATGTTTTGTTCTTTTTTTAAGGAGAATTATGGGTTTAGCAAAATAGAAATAAGAGACAATGGCAGTGGAATCAAGGTTGCTGATGTTCCATTTATGGCGATTAAATATTACACCTCAAAAATAAGCTCTTCTGAGGACCTGGAAAGGTTGACAACATATGGTTTCCGTGGGGAGGCTTTGGGATCAATTTGTTGCATATCAGAGGTGAGCAGTTGCTGTAACTATTGCTGTACAGTCTTTTGCATTGTGATTTTTTTGTGTGTGTGTTTGTGCAAGTTTATTAGGATGTCAACGCATGGACTTTAAATTGCTTCAGCAGTATTATGTGTTCTGAATAGTTTATCTTGTGTATGCTGCCTTTCCTCCTCCCCAGAAGCCATGTCATATGGGTAGGAAGCAGTATTAATTTCTTGATAGTGTTAGGCCTGCCTGTCTGTCATACTGATCACTGCAGTGCTCTGTGTATTTCCTCAGTTAATAGAGGTCAGAGACAGATTGCTTGGCATTTCCTTTAATTTTGTATTAGGGTTTAGATACATGGTTCCTTATATATACATGCATAGATAAATGATTACTTAGGACGCTGGCTTAACTCCTTAACGTTATCAGCAAATGTATGTCAAAGATTGTGGCTGAGTTTCCTACCTGAATTAGGGTAAATCAGAAAGAGGAACAGCTGATAGTGGCCAGGAGAAATAATTTTGGGGAACGGATGTCCCACGTAGCTACCATTCCAGTAACTCTATCTGTCTTGGTGTTATCTAGGTGATCAGCAGTCATGGGATCTTGAAGGGTTCAGTGTTACTCCTTCACATGTATATGACCACGGTTGCACAAACTTTGGTGCATGTATGAGTAAACGGGAAACTGCACTTTGGCCTATCTGAGTCTGAGCTGTATATTTGTGTTAAGAAGGTGGATGCTATACTGGTATTTAGGATTTAACTTGTAGACTGAATGTAAGTTGGTTCAAAACCATCTGAAAAGTGTTCAGACTCCTACAGGCACAACATCTAACTCTCCCATTGTGCTCTGCCTTTCTGTGTTCATACTGCACCAAAGTCAAGGTTTGGATTCTTCTTTCTAATTCTGCCAAGGATTAGATCCTGCCAGGAGATACTGATACCTGTATCCGATAGAACCATCAACTGTCGAGGTCAGGACAGCTGTTAGAGCTTGACTTCTGCTACCTTGGGCTATGTTCACATTGTATGAAGCAGGAGTGGGTTGTGTGTTTGGATGGAGATTTCCAAAGATGTTTTCAAAAGCATTGGTGTTTTGACAGATGATGACAGACCTCAGTCATTGATTCCTTCTAATGAGTAGTCAGAAGAGGATGTCACCTGTTCTGAGCTATTAATTAGCTCTACAGTATGTCCCGTAAGAGATGGGAGGTAGCTTGAGTGTATCAAGTGCCTTAATAGGTATTACTGTAATCCTTGGATCGATAATTATGTTCATTAAACATTTCTGGCATTAATTGCATTCTGCTACCCAAACTGCCCCTTGATATTTGAATTAAGAGGTAGTTTGCTATTGCCCCGTAGGTAGGTCTGTAATATTGTTATTTAATCAATTACTGGTTTTCTCTCTTCAGAGGAACGGTTGAACTCGTATGAATGATTCATGTGACAGACCAAAAGAAACCAAAATATCCTGAAGCTCTGTACACATAATAACCTTTGTCTTTCAGTTGGTTAAAGTGTAGTGGTTCTATTGTTCCAAATGTTGATACCTGAACTCAGGGAACTGTAGTTTATATTTAACTGGTTTATCACGGTCTCGCTAAAACCAACTGGTGCGTTAAGTTAGTAGCTTACAAAACATGCTACTACTGATTGCTAAAGATGTTTGGGTGTGGAAAGATAATGTACTTTTAGTTTGATAGTAGTTATGTTTGTGGAGTCTCAAATGAATTTAATAGGTTGTCATAGTATACCTTCTCTCAGGAAGGATAAAAATTATCAGGATGCAGAATTATCAATTGATTTAGTTGTTTATTTAACCTGTGTTAGAATAGAAAAAAAATAGTGTGGTGTAGGTAGTAGGAATTGCTGTGCTTTGTGTATTAGTGTGATGGAAATGCATGGCTTCCACTTAAATAGATGGAAAAAAGTAATAATGCAACATTTTTCTGTGACTGTACGAAACATCTGTAGGAAGAAAAATTTTCCAAAGTAATTAAACATAATTGATGACTAAAACAATATAACAGTAAATGTGGTAGTGTAGCTTATCTAAGCTCATTTTGAACTCTGAATCCTTCATTAACATAATTTTTTAAAATCACCCTTTTAGGTTTCAGTCACAACAAGGACAGCTTTCGATGAAATCAGCACTCAGTATACTTTGGATTGCAATGGGCATATAACTTCTAAGAAGCCTTCCTATCTTGGGCAAGGTAAGATATCAGTGTTCTGGTGTTGTACTGCAACAGAAGTATTTTGCTTTTCTCGGGCTTTATTGATGTTGAAATATCTGCTCTGTACTTGAATGCTCATGGAATCTTTGCAGCTGTAAACATCTCTTGCCTCATCTATCAACTGAGAATGTTTTGTTATCTTAAGAAATAATATGTCCTGGAAGATACTTTAGGTAGTAATTATAAGCTAGTTTCTCTGTCTCTGACTCACTTCTTCAATCTGACAGTGGAAATAAGTGCTATAAGAATTAATTGCCTTAGGTCCAGGCTGACAAACTGTGTAAGTATATAAAAGATTTGTTCAGGACTCAAATGATGGTTTTGTACTTTTCCTTGGTTTAAGAAGGAAAAGTTGCCCTGCTCCTATATGAAGTAGTTACTGGAAGTGCCATGGCTATGGGAGCAGGCAAAGTCATTCTCCCTGACCTGCTGGAAATCCTTCTGTGTGTTTGTGTGGAAGATTAAAGGCTGTAGTCACCTCAGAGGTGGGCCTTGGTGATTCAGTTGTGGTGTAGGTTTGGCATAGCACCTGCTGTGCTTTGTGTTCTGCTTTGCTAATTCTTGCTCAGCAAGAGACCCTGCTCTGTCCTTGCATTTGTGCTTCAGCCAGTGTGAATTCCCAGAAGATGAGTGGTGTGCTCCTTTCTTGTGATGAAGATGTGCTCCTGAGGAAGTAGTTGCCCCCAAGCTGCCATCTGTTGCTGCAGTGCTCATACATCTGATGGGGAGCTAACAGATGACCTGACTCCCTCCACCCTTGGTGCTAATTGGCTGCAGGGAGCCATTAAGCCAGAAGATGCTGAGGGCTAATCAATAGGCAAATATCAAAGAACGAACTGAGGCTGGGAACTCTACTTTCAGTTGATTTTAACTAGAGACTCTTCTTAGAATTTAGACTGTAGTATTTTCCACAGCTGGAAAGCCTTTATCTTTTGTCAAAATTGTTGAATGACTGACTGAATTCTGTGATGTGTATTTAATACTTTGCAATATCCTTTTGGGCTAGGAATTTGTGATTGTGTTGGAGGTGAATGTTCTTCCTCTTACTATGTAGTGTACCTTGAATAGAGGTATTTGGCTTCTTAGGTACCCTAAAGCAAATGCTTGTGAGGGGTCTTAACAGAGCTCAGTGTTCCCTAGCCTCCAGATGTGTCTGAGATTTGTCTGTTAACCATTTTACTGGTGGAAGTTAACTTAATATACACTGAGTCTTTGGCTTTATTTAGTGCTGATTCTCACTGTTGTCATTGTGTATGAAAGAAAGCTTAGTGCTGCAATCATAACTAATTGAAAGAGAGGTATTGAAGCTTTTGAGGTCTATAGGTAGTTTTTTAAGAAGGCTGACTGCTAATTTTGTATATTTCTCCTCATGCTAATATGAGCTAATTCAGTGTTATCAGGGTTTATTCTGTATGCAGCAGCACACAGGTGGGACTATCTCTCCAAGTAAAAATGAAATTCATCGGTACTATGCTTTCAGTGTAACTTCTATTTGCTTTTTGTCACCTGCTTGCAGGTACTACAGTAACAGTACTGAAGTTGTTTAAGAATCTTCCTGTAAGAAAACAATTTTACTCAACAAATAGAAAATGTAAGGAAGAACTGAAAAAAGTCCAAGATCTACTAATAGCATATGGTATCATAAAACCAGACCTGAGGATAACCTTAACACATAATAAGGTAATAATGAGTTTTTCTCTATCCACTAACTTCAGGATCAGTTCCTGATGAATTTAAGCAGTTTACCTAATACTTGCATAAAATCATTAATTCCTAGGAATTTTCTTATCGTATGTTTGTACTTCTTTCTTCCCTTCACAGATGTGTTACTTTTATAATGGTTACAAGTTTTGATCCTAAATTTCTGAAACACAGGTTCACATCTGCCTTTTGGTCTGCTCCACAGATACCTGGTTAGATGTATATAGTATAAAATTATTTTACATGCTAGTGGTATAAGAATGATTTTGCACACTAATAGTAAAGATCGTAGTAGTGTTCTGTGGAACAAAGCAGCATGACCTTACTAGGCCATGGGGCCTGAGCAAGTGTTAACCTAAACCAGCTAGAGAAACTCTCCAAACTTCTGTGGTTAGGCTGTCTGTGTAGATGCTGTAGCACATGCAGGTAGCTGGCTATGCACTGAGTTGCAAGAGCTCAGTATATAGTGATTGTTTTACTTTAAAAGGCTAAAAAATTTGGAAACATTTACTATGTGGATATAAGTAAGAGTAATCTATGTTGTAACAACAGGCTTTAGCTAAGCTGGTTGATCTTTGTTTTGACTTGGGGGAATGGTTGATTGCTTTGATACTCTCAAGCTCTATTATGGTGATGATGGGATCGAGAGCCTGTGGGTTAAAATCAGAAGTCCACAAGGCAGATGTTGTGATGGAAGCTGATGAGCTCTTCTATAAACAACTGGGAGTAGTCTCAAGATCGCTACCTTATGACCTTATGGGAGACTTCAGTCTTCGGGATGTCTGCTAGAAGTACAGTACAGCAGAAAGAAAGCAGTCTAGAATGTTCATGGGTTTTGTGGAAGGCAACGTCCTCACACAACTGGTGAATGAGCTGACGAGGGAAGGTGCCCTCCTGGACCTGCTGTTTGTCAACAGAGAAGGCTTTGTGGGGGATGTGACAGTTGGAGGATGCCTGGGACAAAGTGATCATGAGATGGTATGTTTTTCAGTTCTAGGTCAGGTGATGAGGGTGATTAGCAGAACAGTCACATTAAACTTCCAGAGGGCAGATTTTGGACTGTTCAGAAGGCTGGTTGGCAAAGTCCCATGGGAAACACCCCTTAAGGGCAAGGGAGCCCATGAGGGCTGGGAGCTCTTCAAAAAGGAAATCCCAGCAGCTCAGGAGCAAGCAGTCCCCATGTTCTGGAAAAGGAGCTGGTGGGGTGAAAAAAACGGCTTGATTGAGCATGGAAATCTTGAGGAACGTCAAAAAGAGGAGGAATGCCAATGATCTTTGGAAGAAGGGAGAGGTAGGTGCCTTGGGTGAACTACAAAGGGAGGAAGTGAGATTGTGCAGAGAGAAAAATCAGGAGGGCTAAGGCCCAACGAGGGCTCAGCGTGGCCAAGTCTGTGAAAGATAACAGAAAAATCTTTCCATTAATATGTTAACAATAAAAGGAGAACTGGGGAGAATATTCAGTCCCTATTGGATACAAACGGAACAACTGTGACAAACAATGAGGACAAGGCTGAGGTACTTAATGCTTTCTTTGCCTCTGTCTGTAATAGTAAGGAAAGTTGTTCCATGTGTGTATGCACCTAGGAGTTAGAGGAGCAGAACAAAGCTCCCGTGCAGGGTTGTTGTGCCCAAAGTGAAGGACATGACATTTGGCCTTGTTAAACCTCATGCCTTTGGATTCAGTCCAGCCTGTTCAGATCCCTTTGCAGAGCCTCCCTACCCTCCAGCAGATCAACACTTCCACCCAGCTTAGTGTCATCTGCAAACTTGCTAAGGTTGCCCTCAATGCCTTCATCCAGATCATTGATGAAGACATTGAACAGGGCTGGACCCAACCCTGAGCCCTGGGGAACCCCAGGAACACCTGTTCCATGACTTTCCCTGGCACTGAGATCAGACTGATAGGTCTGTAGTTCCCTGGATCCTCCCTCCGACCCTTCTTGTAGATGGGCATAACATCAGCCAGCCTCCAGTCCAGTGGAACTTCCCCAGTCTTCCAGGACTGCTGGAAGATGATGGAAAGGGGTTTGGCCAATACATCTGCCAGCTCATTTAATACCCCAGGGTGGATCCCATCTGGCCCCATAGACTTGTGGGTGTCTAGTTGGGCAAGCAAGGCTCTAACCACCTCCTCTTGGATCATGAGAGCCTCATTCTGCTCCTCTAACTCCTGGGGTTGTACACAGAGGGAATAACTTTCTTTGCAATTAAAGACTGAGGCAAAGGAGGCATTAAGTAACCTCAGCCTTTTCCTCATCCTGTCACTGTTGTTCCTTCTGCATCCAATAGGGACTGTATATTCTTCCCAGTCCTCCTTTTATTGCTAATATATTTATAGAAAGATTTTTTGTTATCTTACAGAAACTTGGCCAATCTGATTTCCAGTTGGGCCTTAGCCCTCCTGATTTTTTTTCTCTACACGATCTCGCTTCTCTCTTGTAGTCCACCCAAGATGCCTGTCCCTACTTCCAAAGCCCATAAACATTTCTCTTCTTTTTGATATCTCTCAAGATCTCCCTGCTCAATGAAGATGGTTTTTTGCCCCTGCAAGCTCTTTTTCAGAAACATTGAGATGGCTTTCTCCTGAGCAGCTAGGAGTTCCTTTTTGAGGAGCTCCCAGCCCTCATGGGCTCCCTTGCCCTTAAGTACTGTCTCCCATGGAACTTTGTCAACCAGCCTTCTGAAGAGTTCAAGGCCTGCCCTCTGGAAATTTAATGCTACTGACCTGCTAACCACCCTCTTCACTTCATCTAGATCTGAAAACCCTATCATCTCATGATTGCTTTGTCCTAGGTGTCCTCCTACTGCCACATCCCCCACAAGGCCTTCTCTGTTGACAAACAGCAGGTCCAGGAGGGCACCTTCCCTTGTCAGTTTGCTCACCAGCTCTGCAAGGAAGTTGTCTTCCATGTACTCCAGGAACCTTCTAGACTGCTTCCTTTCTGCTCTATTGTACTTCCAGCAGATATGTGGAAGATTGAAGTCTCCCATGAGTTCAAGAGGCATTGATCTAGTGACTCTCCTCAGCTGCTTATAGAAGAGCTCATCAGCTGCTTATTCTTGGCTGGGTAGTCTGACACAGACTCCCATGACAAAATCTGCCTTCTTTTGGTCTGCTCTGATTTTAACCCAGAGGCACTCAATCTCATCGCCACAGTCCCCGCCTCCTCTCCTACCCTTCCTGTCCCACCTGAAGAGTTTGTACCCCACCATAGCTGCACTCCAGTTATGAGTCATCCCACCACATTTCTGTGATGGCAGCAACATCATAGCCTCCTTGCTGTACAACAGCTTCCAACTCCTTATTACCTATGCTGCGTGCACTGGTGTAAATGCACTTCAGCTGGGCTGCCAAACTTTCAGCCCTCTTAGAGGGAATGGAGTTCATTCCCAATTGCCTGGTCACTGAAGTAGCTAGCGCCACAGTGCCAGTATCTTCCTTACCATCCCCAGGTAATTGTTGATTGAACATGAGCCTGGCAGTGTGCCCAGGTGGCCAAGAAGGCCAGTGGCATCTTAGCTTGCATCAGAAATGCTGTGGCCAGCAGGTCCATGGAGGTTATTCCCCCTCTGTACTCAGCACTGGTGAGACTGCACCTCAAATACTGTGTTTAATTCTCGGCCCATCACCACAAGAAGGATGTTGAGACTCTGGAGTGTGTCCTGAGAAGAGCAGTGGAACTGGTGAAGGGGCTGGAGAACAAGTCTTGCAATGAGCAGCTGAGGGAACTGGGATTGCTTAGCCTGGAGAAGAGAAGACTGAAAGGAAACCTTATTGCTTTCTACAACTACCTGAAAGGAGGTTGTAGACAGGAGGGAGCTGGGCTCTTCTCCCAGGTGACAGGACAAGAGAGATTGGCCTCATGATCTTCCAGGGGAGGTTCAAACTGGACATCAGAATAAATTTTTCACAGAAAGGGTCATTGGGCACTTGAACAGGCTGCCCAGGGAGGTGACTGAGTCACCATCCCTGGAGGTATTTAAGAGATGGGTGGATAAGGTGCTGAGGGGCATGGTTTAGTGATTGAGAGGGATAGTTGGACTCGATGTTCCTGTGGGTCTTTTCCAACCTGGTCATTCTGTGATTCAGAGGCTGCTTGGAGGTTACATTGACTTCATGGCATATTGAACAGCTGCAGAAATGAGGCACTGAACAGTTCTGTTTTACCTGACCCCAGTTTATTATGGCTAATTTTGTTAGCTGTAATGGTTTTCATGGAATCGTAGAATCACCAGGTTGGAAGAGACCCATCGGATCATCGAGTCCAACCATTCCTATCAAACACTAAACCATGTCCCTCAGGACCTTGTCTACCCGTGCCTTAAACACCTCCAGCAAAGGTGAATCAACCACTATCCTGGGCAGCGTACGCCAAATGACCCTTTCCGTGAAAAACTTCCTCCTAATGTCCAGACTAAATCTCCCCTGACGGAGCTTGAGGCCATTCCCTCTTGTCCTGTCCTCTGTCACTTGGGAGAAGAGGCCAGCTCCCTCCTCTCTCTACAACTACCTGAAGGGAGGTTGTGGAGTAATGAGGTCTCCTTTCAGCCTCCTCTTCTCCAAGCTAAACAACCCCAGCTCTCTCAGACGCTCCTCATAGGTTCTGCTCTCCAACCCCTTCACCAGCCTCGTTGCTCTTCTTTGGACTTGCTCCAGAGCCTCAACATCCTTCTTGTGGTGAGGGGCGCAGAACTGGACACAGTATTCAAGAAGCGGCCTCACCAGTGCCGAGTACAGAGGGAGAATCACCTCCCTGGACCTGCTGGTCACACCATTTCTGGTACAAGCCAGGAAGCCATTGACCTTCTTGGCCACCTGGGCACACTGCTGGCTCATGTTCAGTTGGCTGTCAACCAACACCCCCAGGTCCCTCTCTTCCTGGCAGTTTTCCAGCCAGGCTTCTCCCAGTCTGTAGTTCTGCATAAGGTTGTTGTGCCCCAAGTGCAGGACCCGGCATTTGGCCGTGTTAAACCTCATGCCATTAGACTCAGCCCAGCGGTCCAGCCTGTTTAGGTCCCTTTGCAGAGCCTCCCTACCCTCCAGCAGATCAACACTTCCACCCAGCTTAGTGTCATCTGCAAACTTGCTAAGGTTGCACTCAATGTCTTCATCCAGGTCGTTGATGAAGACGTTGAACAAGGCTGGACCCAGCCCTGAGCCCTGGGGAACCCCACTTGTCACTGGCCTCCAGCTGGACTTAACACCATTTACCACCACTCTCTGGGCCCGACCATCCAGCCAGTTTTCCACCCTGGAGAGTGTGCACCTGCCCAGGCCAGAGGCTGACAGTTTCTGAGGAAGAATGCTGTGAGAAACTGTGTCAAAGGCTTTACTGAAGTCCAGGAAGACCACATCCATAGCTTTTCCCTCATCCAGTAGTTGAGTCACTTTTATCACAGAAGGCAATCAGGTTTGTTTGGCAAGACCTGCCTTTTGTGAACCCATGTTGACTGGGCCTGATCACCTGGTTCTCTTGCATGTGCTTCATGATAGCACTCAAGATCACCTGTTCCATGACTTTCCCTGGCACTGAGATCAGACTGACAGGTCTGTAGTTCCCTGGATCCTCCCTCCGACCCTTCTTGTAGATGGGCATAACATCAGCCAGCCTCCAGTCCAGTGGAACTTCCCCAGTCTTCCAGGACTGCTGGAAGATGATGGAAAGGGGTTTGGCCAATACGTCTGCCAGCTCATTTAATACCCCAGGGTGGATCCCATCTGGCCCCATAGACTTGTGGGTGTCCAGTTGGGCAAGCAAGGCTCTGACCATCTCCTCTTGGATCATAGGAACCTCGTATTGCAAAGGCAAAAGAACAAAGAAGGCATTAAGTACCTCACCCTTCTCCTCATCCCCTGTCACCATTGTTCCCTCTGTGTCCAAAAGGGACTGTATGGTCTCCCTAGTTCTCCTTTTGTTATTTATATATTTATAGAAAGATTTTTTTATTGTCTTTCGTGGATTTTGCTAACCTGATTTCTAGTTTAGCCTTAACCCCTCTGATTTTTTACCCTACACAGCCTCGCTTCCCTCCTGTAGTCCATCCAAGAGGCCTGTCCCCTCTTCCAGAGCCTATAAACTTTCCTCTTCTTCCTAATGTCACTTGAGATCTCTCTACTCAACCAAGCTGGTTTTTTGTCACCTCAGGGAGGAAACTATGTTGAAGAATTTCAGTTTCCCCAAAATAAGAGACATTTCTTGGCCAGATCCGTCAGCGATTATTTTCTGCTACTTTTTTTGGTTTTGCTGTGTGGCCTGTCCACTGAGCGATTCTGATCAGTCACTGTGTTATCCACACATCACATTTCAGTTCCCTCTAGGAGGGACGATGAATGATGCCATGCTTTCTTGAAAAGACTACAGTTTGTCCATCCTTTGCTGCAGTTATATAAGATGCTCTGATTATGTTTATGTATATTTTCCCAAATATCCAAGTGTAGATCTGGTGAGAGACAAAAGCCTGACTTGTGGCTAGAGAGTTAAGTGTTCCAAAGCTGAGTAAGCACAGGTGCTTTCTTTCTTTCTTATTTAATTGGGAATTCATAAGTTTTGAAACCAGAGATCTAAGGATTGTGCACCTCTTACTTTGTGTTATGCTCCCTGATACATCTTACAATACTTTGCAGTCTTAGTCTTAAATATTGGGTAATAAAACTAATTTTGTCTTTTATTAGTAGTTTGGTTTTGCCCTCTCTGATGGGTGTGGTATTATTTTCATGTGGTTAAGCCAGGGCTTTTATTTATCACTCTTGGCTACTGCAAGGACCTAGCGCAGTTCATTGCCTCTATCTTTTGTGGAGCTGCTTTTTCCCCTCTGTAGAAACTGTGGTTTATCTACTGATACAGATCTTAAGTTTTACGTACTGTGTTGGGAAATACCTATTGTGGGTGATGGTGTCTGATGGTTGACCTCTCTGAACTAGATAGCTATTGCATGATTGTTTACAGAGTTTGTGTGAGCCTTTCCAGTCTGTTTGGAAATTCCGGTTGATGCCTCAGGATGCTGGCAGAGAGGCATGGGAATGTGACTTCTGAGTAAGACAGCAGTGAGGAAGAGGAATTGGGAGAATGGGAGAAGCAGTGAAAGTGCTGCTGACAAGTTGCAAGTAACTTTTTTTATGTTATTTTGGTTTTATCCCCTTTGAGTAGACTATTATATGTTTTGTTTTTCTTCCTTATGCATGCTGTTTTAGTGAATGCCAATGTGCAGGAATTTGATCATGTGTCTTTTTCACAATGCTTATTGCTGAAATGGTGTGGAGAATAGTGTGGTATTTTGCACATTTATTTTGACTACCTATTCTATTAGTTTCAGAGGTAAATTCATCAATACGCAATTTGAGTAGGTAATATAAATCAGTATGAATGCTCTCTGCAGGTGGTATGTATTCATTGTAATGACAGAGGCAGTCTCTTCATTTTGCACTGCTGGCCTTACATTAATTTATTTAGAGGGGAAAAAAAAAAAAGACAGGAACGGCTCAGACTGTTTCAACACAAGAGGTCGCTCAGCAGCTATTGCCAAACTGGGAAAATCAAAGACCAAATGTTTTAAAATAATGTGAAAACATTAAAACCCCCTTTGACTGCAGTTTCTTGTGTTTCTACTGTTGTTATCATGCCTGGCAAAATAAAAATTAGCTTTTAAGAAATTTGGGATTCTGAAGTTCTAGTGTATAACAACTTTCAACCGGTCTACATGCACTCGTTTTACCATAATAACACAAAGCATGAATACCCATTAGTTCTTTTTCCTTTGGGTGCCAAATATTATCGTAATTAAAATTTTTAATTCAGATGAGAAGGTGTTTTTCCTATAGTGATTCTACAGTATATATGTGCTAGAATAATATTCTTCTCCATAGGGTTGCCTGTGATTTATTTCTTATTCTCTTTGTGGTGGCTGTTGTACTTCTGTTTGAAATGTGTTAGAAGAAAGAATCAGCTTCTTATAATTGCTTTATTTTTTTGTATATTACAGCTTCTAGATTATATATTAGAATGTTATATATATATATTAGACTATAATTATATATATAAAGTATATAATTATATATCTATGTATAATCTAGAATATATATATTATATATATATTCTAGAATCCCAAATTCTTGAGACTGAGCCAATGCTTTCAGTTGCAATGGAAGAAGATACGCATCAGGAGTAAGATCAGGTTCAGAGGCTTAAAAGAGCAAGAAGGTAGCAGTGATGAGGTATTCCAGTAGACAAAGGCAGTCAAAAGGTAGCAACTTATTTTGAAGAAATCTTGAGAATAATTGACAAAACCAGTACATTTTTTAAACAGATCATTCTTTAAAGTCCTGTATTTTATGATAAATGAAAGGAGAATGGAAGAAAGCATAGGCCTGGCTTTAATGAGGGAGAATATAAGGCAGGTGAAACTTTCATAAAAATGTGTGAGGCTGGGTGCTGGCAAATGATTGCATAACTGGTTCTAGCAGAAGCATCAGGCATCTTATGAACTCCTGAATGTCTGTGTTTTTAGGATACACAAAACATTACATGATTTATTCCCACCATGGCATTTTTTCCCTGGTATAACTCTTGTCCTGAATTAAATTTGCAGATTTTTTTTTTTTTTTTTTTTGGGATGCTGTGCCACACTTCATAACTGTGTTAGTTCAGGTAAAAATATTAAGTATCTCATTTCTGTGAAGAACGACAATCCTGTCCTTGCTCTGGGTTTTTTTCTAATAGTTAAGATAATAGGTATCCTCTTATCAGTAATCCCAGTGTCTATTTATTGTTTACTCTCTGTCAGTGGATTTCAGAGATAGGAAATGCTCAATTGCCCCTTCTGAGAATGTGTTATTTTCATTAGCAATAAATAATGAATCACTTTACAGATCAGCCCTTGAAATGCTATTGCCGTTTTGACAACTTGGATTAGCTAGTGCTTCTTCTTTTTATGAAGGTTTATCCTGCCAAGACATTCTTTGAATACTGATAATGTTGATCCTCTTGCCAGTATGGTTATGTTAGAAAGAGGTATTTTTCTTCTTTCATCACCATGTTCCTTGAAAGCATATTGAATAATGAGGCAGCCAAATGGAAATAACTTACATGAGTATTCAGCAAGTTTATTTAAAGTTAACATTATCTGAAGGCATGCTAAGAACGTTCCAAAGTCAGCTACCACTTAAACCATGTCAAACTTCAGCCCGAAATGCTGTGTTCTAGCCACCTGTGAACTCTGACTGTATTTTAGCCAAATCCAGAGCTCTGCCCTTGATCAACAGTTTTCATTCTTCACTGTTCAACACCAATAGCCCTTGACTCAGTCTTATAAGCGACTGATGTTCCAGAAATGCCTTTGTGTGTTAAAAGGCTTATGCTGATAATACAGAATACTTTAATTCTGCTATAGTTGTTTTTTTTTCCCCCGCAAACATCAAAATGCGAGAGAACTCACGGTAACTCTACCTGCTCTAACCATTTTGGATACAATAGGGCTGAAAAAATAATAGCAAGAGGTGCTTTAGGTGGTACCTGTCAGCAGGTCTCATGAAACGCAGCTGGTCCTATGTCTTGTGTAAAGCATGCATGGACCATAAGTAGACTCTGTAAATTTCCCAGTTCCTGATGAGGAAAAAAATTGCATAAGGGAATGGTTTTTTTCAGGGTTTTTTTGTGCACAGTATTTTGAAGCCTTGATCACACACAGTTCTGCCTACAACTATGTCTTGTTTGTTTCTCAAGAGAGACATTGATCAGAACTTCTGGATGCGAGAGTTCTATTTTAAAGCTGTTATTATAACTATAGGTAGTACTCTTCCCCAAACCTCCTTTATGTTTCTGTTTGTTGACCTTAAGGGTTCCATCTTCTTTGTTTTTCTTGCTGTGAATCTCCTCTTATTTCCAAAGTTGGATAACCTCAACCTGCAGTCTGTATCTAGTAATCCAAGAAAGTGTTCTCTGTGTTTGAATCCTTTGTAATAAGTTTGGGGGGGGTTAAGACCTGGTAAGTGTCCGATTTACCATTGTTAATATCAGGATTGAAAATTTCCCACTTCTAATAATAATATTCCACTTTACATTCATTCACTTTGTCTCTAGGTCTACTGTAGTTGTATGTAGCAATGCATAAGCTCTTTCTTCAGTTGGAAAGTTTACTCAGTTTAATGATGAAAAATTAAGTCCCTCTCTAATCTACGTATCTTAAAGCATAAAGAGGAATTATGATTAAGAATTTGAAGTGCTCTGCAGCCATCCTGCTTTCATGCCAACCTAGAATATAGCTCAGTCTTTAAGTCATTGTTCAGTGGCTTACTGAGAAAGTCAAACAGAGAGTTAATTCTGATGCGTTTTGTGATGGGGACACCTGTCCAGTAGGAAGTGCACTGAGACCCTCAACTCAATTTACATCAGCCAGAGAACAGCTGCCAGATGGTAATCACTTTTGGTCACTACCAACCTGGTTGAATTTGAACTGTTGACCTAGAGGTGAAATGCTTTATATCCTATTACTAATTCCTTGAGGTTTCCAGTTTCTCATCCATCACTTTTTTCAAAGGACAGCACAGTATATGTCTGAAATCTCAAAACAATTACTGCTTCACTTATATAGTGTATGTTGCAGAATCTGAGAATGTTTAGCCCTTGCAAAGCTTCCACACTCGTTTTGTACACTTAGGAAAGATTGGCAGAAGAAGGATGTTTCCAGAGCCAGGGAATTTTCCCTCTTCCTTACCAATAGACTTTGTCACAGTTAGGTATGTTCTCTGTTACTTTTGTTAACCATTTCTTTACAAAATGTTTTAAAACCTCCTTTATTTAAGTGGGATTCACTCTAATTACTTACATCCTCTGAATGGGAGATTAGCATTAGAAGCTGGGGTTTTTGATGGTAGTTTGTTTGGGGCGTTTTATTCATTTTATACTTTTACTTCTGCTGTGGAAATGGGATTTCCTCAAATTCCCACAGTTCAACATGTGTGGTTATAGTCTTTGTAATTCTTGAAAAACTTTGAAGACATTTTACCAAATGAAAGTCCTTGGTTCCTTGTGATAGCTCCACTCCAAGCTTACTTTGGGATCCCCAGTCAAAGCATTTTCCCAGTGCATGATGCTCAAGAAAGTCTTTTCATTGAGAGGGTGTTCTCATATCACAAAAGGAAAATCTGTGCAGAAAGCCTATCAGAATTTGAGGATGAACATTACTGTGGAACATTACTGTGTTCCAGCAAATTCCTTTGATGACTGTAATGGCTGATGGCCGTGGGATTGATTGATATGTCGTCTATAGTTGATGAGGGGCAGAACAGTGCTTTGAGCTTTTTTTATTGCATAACTCTGCTGGTAATTGTCCCACCATCACTTACACAGTGGATGGGACAACTAATTCCTCAGGAGCAGGTATAAAATATATGGGGTAATAGTTATGTAGAGTTGTGCTGTTTTCCTTCATGCAAAGTGAACAAACTGCTGTGCTTTTTGTTTTTAAGGGAAGTTTATGCAAGAGCTCTCTTTTAGTAAGACAACTTACCATTGATGTTGAAGCGAGACACTAATTATGGTGCAGAGCTGATTGACAACATCAGTGCTTTTCAAGGCTGGGGTTTTAAAGAATGTGACTTTATCTTGGTTAATTCTTGATCTAAGCTGGTAGAGGTTTTTTTGACTGCAGAGAACTGCCAGCCCTTGCAGCTAGGTGTCTGTGCATCATAAATAGAAGAAGTTATAAACATTGTACAAGGTGATGTCTCTGTTTCCCTTTGGCTGAATTCAAAATTTGAGTATTTCTGTCTGGCTTTGTTTTCAGTTTTGTTGGAGCCTAATAAACTATTATGTTTTACAGCAGGAAAGCTAAGGAACATCTTGCTCCAAAGAGTTAACTATGTGCAGTGAGATCTCAGGTGCCAGGGTGGCAAGAGTTTTGAAGCATGTAAAACAAAATCAGAGACTGTGAAATACAGTTCTCTGTTACAGAGGTCACTCATGTTACATTATCAGCCTTACGGTTCCTGTACAGTGCTTGCTCTGCTAGACTTGTAGGCACTCTAACTGCCGAAATTAGCCACGTTGGGGCTAAATTGTGACACTTCATTACAGGATAAGTAACACAATTATCTAAATAAATAAGGAGGTGGTTTCTGGGTAGTGAGATTGCTTTTGGTTAAGTTACTGCCATTATGTAGTACTAAGGTAAATGTGATGAATCTGCACCGAAGCAGCAACAACATCCAGTTCCTGGCTCTTGTTGAGATTTTTCTTTTGTCTATGATTGCAAATCATTGTGGCTACTGGTAGGAGTTCTAGAACAGGAAGGATAGTTAGGGATGAGGAGTGGCTGCACTTTTTTCTCCATCCTTCCTTAGTGTCTTTGAGGAGACAAATAATGAGCAGATCTTACTCTTCTTAGTGCCATATACCAGGGACCCCAGTGGGAAGAAGCTGCATACTCTTTTTCACCCTTTACACTTTTTTCAAAGGAATCCTTCTGCATTATGTGTTGGCATCTAGAAATAAGAGACGCTTACTCCGTGTGTGCACATATGTTGTCATCCTCCACAAAAGTATGCATATGCCCTAGTGTGGGATGGGGGTGGAGAAATAAACCCATACATGTACTAATCTTGTATATATGTGCAATAGATTTTATATATGTTATGATAATTTGTAAGGTCTAGATGGTGTCATCCCCTTCAATGAACCAAGGAAGGAGGTGGGATATATTTGGCTAGCTTTAGCAAAACCTAAGATGGGGCATATGTAATAATATATCTTTGAGTAGGCTGTTTTTGCAGTGTCATCATACTGACTAGAGTCAGATTTTTCCTTGGCTCATCCTGGACACCCGCTTGATATGACCTAGAAAAAAAATATGGGGGTGGGGGTGTGTGTGTATTTTTAGCTAAACTAAAGGGTATAATCAAGGTTAAAGAAATAGTGTATTGCAGAAACCCTATGGAAACAGGCACTTTCTTAAATAAACTAAGTGCAACAGGCATTGTTTCTTACTGCATTTTTTAATGCCCATTGATGTATCTGGAGAGTCTAGAAAAATAACTTTCTTTAAATTACCAACTATTTCTGTGCTGTTACTTTGTGATATGCATCCAGGGCTAAAACCAAACACACAATGTATTCTGTGTTTACGTAGTGCAAAGGCTTAAGACTTGCCTGACCTCTTTAGTATGTAGTCTTTAGTTTAACCTACAGCAGTAACTAGTTCCTGAAGTTTTGTGTGTAGTTTTGTGTGTTAATATCTGATGAATATGACTACCTAAAAAATACTCCTGGAACTTAGTAACAGTATCTACTTTGGCATGTTTGCATTTCATGTTCCACATCTTTCTTAAAACCATCTTACTGAAGTGATATTTTCACAGTCCTGAATATCAGCCATTCACAAGGTCAAGCCATGTAATAACCTTGCGTTAATCAGCAGCTAAGATTTATATTTGTACCTGCGGCATCATGCTAGTATAAACTAAAATAAACAGCATGGTGTTTATATCAGTCAAGTAACAAGTGTCTTTCTCAGTTTGGTCACATGCATTTAATTTAAAATACATCCAGTAAAGAAAAAAATTGCTTGGCATTTTCTGTTTCCATTTTAAGTAATCCATTTTAAAATAGAAGCAGTACAGGATATGTTTTATAAGAGGAGCTCTAAAGAAGAGGACAAATTCTTTCATCACTCCAAAAAGTGTTTGAGGAGATTTACAGCAGGTGTAGAGGAAAGAGACTGAGAGGCAGTGTACTTTGAGTAGCCATGGGGCTGCAGCTTCCTGCTGAAGCATGATAAGGACTCCCTGCCAGAGCTGTGGATACCCAGCTGCTGACTTTGGTTGCTCGTTTCTCCTTCTCCCTTTTTTTATTCCTTGCCCTTCGTGACGTAAATTGTTCTTAAGCAGTTTACACTCGTATAGGATGACTGAGCTGCGATGCAGCATATGCAAAGGGTTGTCAGGCTGGTGTGTGGCAGGTGGGTTAGATTCAGGCAGGGCTACAAGTTCCAACTTCACACGTACTACAGACTCTGCATGGAAATGGAAAAATTAAAGATTTGGGGAATAATTTTAGGCTCAGCAGACTCAAAGCTCTGCAATTCCACCTGTCCTGTAGGAAGAGAATATCATTTTACGTGAGCATCATATTGTTCCATAGAATTCACCCCTCAAGGCCAGCAAATATCCCACAGGACAAGTGGAGTTTTAAGACCATGTATTGCATTTCTTGAGATGGGTGGTTCCACTACAAGAATACTGTGGACTTGTTTTGAATTTATTTGACAGCTAGCACCTATTTAAAACATAAATTTTAAACAGCACTGTAATGTCAGATTTAAAGTGCAACTTGCTGCATTTTTTTTCCTTCTGTGTTTGAATGTTGTACATTGAAATACACTCAGTTGGCTAACGGTGACAGAAATAGATATAAAGTGGATCTGAATCTAACAGGTTAGGCTCAGTTGCCTGGAAGCAGAAAGCCATCTCAGCAAAATTTTTTTGTTGTTGATATAAAGCAATAAAAGACAGCAGATTTGAAGTTAAATTGGTGGCCGTTTATTATAGGACTAATCATTAGTGAGAGACTAAATTTCACCTCCCAAAGTAACTAAAACTTTCAGTGTACATAAGTGGACTTAATGCATGTTGCAGTTCATACTGCCTTTCTGTATTAAGTCTTTGTAATACTATTGTAGGATAACTAATAAAACAGGTATCCTTTTATGCTTTTAACTTCTACAATTTTCACTAGACCGATGACTGCTTTCCTTACAAATGCTTCATTATAAATTGGCTTCCTTTCTAAATATCAGGCTTGCCGTGGACCTAGAGTTTCCAGATAAGAGCTATAAATGGACATCCATTAGTCTGATTTCTACCAGAATGGTGTATTTCTTGAGTATAAGTAGAATAAGCATTGTAGTGCCCACCTTCAAATGTTGACCAACCTGCCAGGGACCTGTCTTAAACCCTTACTTTAGATGCTTAGTAAAAACACAACATCAACTGTGTATCTGAGAAGTAGTATTTTTATTGTTTGTTTGTTTTGTGGGTTTTTTTACCAATTGTTTCAGGTGCAGAAGTCCAGATTATCCATCTAATATCTATAAATACAAACTGCTTCATTTTCTGATTGTTATGTGTTTGAATAAGTAGAACAGTATGAGAAGACATGCCAAAAAATGCCATATCATATGTTTTAACGCTGAAAGTTGTGAATGTAAGAGGGTCAAAGTACAGAATGTTACATATACAGTATGTGTGCAGTTGCATATGCATGTTCATAGACTTGACTTGAGTTCAACAAATATAAATATAATGTCAAAAATTTGACTCTGTGCCATTTGTTTCAGGCAGTTATTTGGCAGAAGACCAGGGTGTCAGATCACAAAATGGCCTGTATGTCAGTTCTGGGAACAGCCGTTATGGGCAGTATGGTACCTTTTCAACACTGCTGTGAAGGTCCTGAGGTGAGTTTAAGCTTCCTTCTCACAAATCCACTTTAAGCCTGTCAATGAAGAGAGGTAAATCAGTATTCAAAAAGAAGGTGACTTTGAAAAAGAGAATGCTTTTCTCCAGACTGACATCTGATTAACGCATGTGATTCTATTACTGTTCTCTATGTAAAATTAATTGGTTTGGTGATTGAAAATCCACTCCAAGAATCATTTAGTCAGGACTCATGTGGCACTGATCAAATGGCAGTAAAAACAGTTGTGATGACAAATGCAGAATTGCTGGTTGCTCAGAGCTGTCCAAGTTGGGATTCCTGGCCCACAGGCAGGTTGTGCTTTGATTAATATCTAAACGTTTATATCGTTGTAATCTTTGTGGCCTCTTAGCCTTATACTATAAAGAATATCCTGTCAGTTTCACTGAGGGACACCTGAGCAGCACAAGAAACACATCCTTATAAGGCAAGTTATGCCAAATTTTCAGTAAACGTGCATTTCAAGGAAAACTGTCTAGTTTTAAAAAAAACTTAGTGCACTTGACTTTGTTTGCCCCTATTGAAAATGAGGGAATTTCCCATGATATTTTTCTTTGTCTAATATTTTCAAAAAATGTTTTACTCTTCTCCCATTTTGTTTGAGAAATTCTTATAAAAGACTTGCTTCTGCTTCAAAGTTGCCATTTCCTGTATCTTTATAATAAAACTTGACCAGTCCCAAAGATGAGATGAATCACCATCTCTAAAGTCACAGTGGCTGCATTCAGCGCAGTAAGTTGTATTTAATAGCATTATTTGGACGTCATCGAGAGAAAGTCTGAATGTATATGTCTATATTGAAGTTTAGTAGCATTATTCAAACTTACATCTTGAGCTTGTTAGAGTGTTTGTAGTATACATATGCAGGGCGGTGAGGGGAAGAAAGGAAAGTTGCTTCTTGTAGTTTACAAAGTTTTAGTTGCTTATGTCTGAACAAGTACATCCAGAGTTATTCCTACCTGAATGCAGGCTAGATGTGGCCCTCAGTGCAGGGGGCTCTGAAGGGAAGACATGGGGGTGTTTAGAAGGGACTAGCTTGAAGGAGGCACTCAGGTTCTCACATTACCTATCTGCTATATCATGAGGCATCCATATTCCTTGAATAGAAGTTGGGGAACATTCCATCTCTCTTTCTGTCTCTAAATAGTGTGTAAAATGCCATGTGCATCATTTATAGGTGTATAAGTGATCCATGCATATTGCTCACGCACAAATCTGTGTTCAGAAACCATGGATATTTCTCAACAGCCAAACACTATGAAATGACAGGGTTAAGGTTGCCTGTGTAAACCTTTCTTTGTTGTTTGTAGGTATTGGAGTAGGTATATAATGACAAGGCACGTGCTGCCTTTTTCCTCCCTATTGGTTATGTGCCACATTTAGTGCACAGACCAGAGGGCAATTTAATTCTTTAATTCTTTACCTTCCTACATCTTCACTGTGTGACTTCATATTAGTTTACTGCAAAGTTTACTCTGAAGACAAAACTAACATTGCTTACAGCTACAACTTCCTGTAAGCAGCACCTTACTAACTCCAGAGTTAAAACTTCTGTAACAAGTGATCCAGAGGCTATAGCGACTGTGTGCCTTCAAAATATCCATTATATCCACATATCCATTATGAGCACTGAATGTAGCAAAGACACATTTCAAGCTGACTCCAGAGCATGAAAGCTCAGGAGCCACTTGTAAAATAAAAAGTAAACTAAGAAAAAAAGAATTATGACTTTTGGACATGTAGTGCATCTATGCTTTTCACATCACCAGTCTTGGAAATGGATGGATCTATTTTTGCTGAAAAACTTCACACAGGAAATTTTCTTAGGCTCTTCTTATGTGGAGGTTAAATTAGCAGATAGACATGCACTGGTAAAAAGGCAAGTACCTAAAAAAGACATTCTGCTTTCCACTTCATGCAGATATATTTTAATATATATAGAAGTTGGGCTTTATTAAAGTATTAACTTTGAAAACAGTTGATCTAATTTAAAAGCAAAAAAAAAACTGTAATATTTTTCAATCTGATTTTGTCTTTATTTAATACATTTTCATATATGAAAAGTCTAATTAATAAGACTAGTTTTGGGAATTATTGCAGCTTTTAGTGTGCATACTGATATATTCTGCATGGCTTTAAATAGTGACAGCAGTCAGCCATTTCTAAATTTGGCAACTTCTTAAATGAGTTGTTCTGAGACTTTCAGTTTTGCTTTAATTTTGTCTGTATATAAAAAATACTTTTTAAAGTGAAAGACTTGTACAAATAATTGGGAATTAGAAAAGGAGGTTGAAATGTAGAGGAGGGCCATTCAGGGAGGATGTGCTAAAGTTGCAGAATAAAATCTAGCTGCACGTTGTTTTCCGATAATCATCCAACAGACACTTGACACCTCTTTAACTTGACCAGTGGTGTTTGGTTATGAGCGACGTTGCTGACCAGAACACTCCAGCTTTAGCACAGAATGCTTATTACAAGGTCAAGAGGGTGTAAAGTGATCACATGAGCAGATAGCTGGCATGACGGAGATGAATGGGAAGGATAGGCCAAATCCCAGGGATTTTAAATTCCGTTTCAAATGGATGATAATTTGGATTTTACTAAATGCAAGTGGTTCTGCCAAAAGCAAAGCTAACAAGGTCTGATGCCTGTTTTCTGTGACCCACCCTGTTACCAGAACGTTCTCCAGGCTTTCCCATGTATTCAAAGTCTCTGGCTTCGTGATGCCCCAGTGTTCCTTTACATATTAGTTTGGTCAAGTGGCAGTGGGGCAATGTGTGAGTCAGTATGTGTGTGTATGTTGGCACATCAGTGCTTACATGCTGAAGGATACTGTCTTTTGAAAAGTTGCAGTTGCCTTTCTCTCAGTAAGGTCATTATTTTCAGGCACTCTCCTCCAAACAGCTGCGGGTTATCACAGAAATTGTGGAAATGTAATATCTTTGGGATTTCTGCCTCTTCATTGGATTTAATTGAAATTGATCCAACAGTTTCAGAGTTGCTTGGTGGGGGAAAGGGGGAGGTGATGGGACAAGGCAGAGCAAGTCATCAGCCACATTTTGATCTAAAAAAACCTAAGCAAATGAATCTAAACAGAAAAATCTTCAAGCTTGGTGTTAATATCAGGTACTCAAATCGTGTGATTTTTCTGAAGCTCCTTGGCAGCGCTGTGTGTTCACAGGTTCTGCTGTGGTCTGTGAATCGTGGGTGCTCAGCACTCTGGAGAGTCAGATGATTTGGATACAGGTGGTGTATGTCAATTTAGGCGTCCTGAATAAATGCCCTGTGGCAGGCTATTTAAGGTCCCCTGCATTTAGAAAAGAACTTTCTTTGGGGCTTTCCCCATGGGGATAAGTCACTACTGCCTTCACCAGCTTGGGCAGCAGTGTATGCATTTAGCTAGAGCAGGGGTTAAGTTCACAACCCAGTCAGCAAGCCTAACTCTGACTGATGTTCTTCACAGCCCTCAGCTGCAATCAGCAGCCTGGTGCAACTGGCAGTCCTAATGGGAGATCTCTCAATAAATTGATCAAGGAAAATAGATGAAAACCCATTCTTCTCAAGTCTTTTTTTTTTTCTTTAAATGCTTTTATTTTTTTTATTGTAACTTTCAAGAAGCAATGCGTATGTTTGAGTGACTAGGACTCCTCTGTGATTTCATCTTAATATATCACCTCTAAAAAAACCTTTTTGGGGTTTTTTTTTGTTGTTTTTAAAGACTTTGGTATTGTACTTGTTTTATCATTGCAGATAAATCTTTCTGGATTTCTCCCGAAAGCTGAGTCAGACAGTTCTTTGACAAGCCTTTCAAGTTCAGAAAGGAGTTTCATTTTCATAAATAATCGTCCAGTTCATCAAAAGGAAATACTAAAGGTAACATCCTCTAGCTTTTTATTCAAACAATAGAAACATGATATCTCTGAGGACAAAGACACTCATGCAATCTACAGTTTCTCCCCCTATAAAATAACTAGATTATTACAGGTGAAGACAGTAGGATTTACAACAGAAACCTTTTCCACAGCTCTGATGCTGCCTCATTTCTTTTTCATTTTTTTGCAGTAACTTGCAACCACAGAGGCAGAGATTATTTTTATGGCTACTTACAAAAATGTAGTTTTGGCCACTCTGTGTGAGAGACCAGAATAGTCAGTTCTTTCTTTGTATTAGCCTGCAGTAACATACCTGTGTGGTTTTTCATGAGGGAATTTTATATGACTTCTTGTAAGAAAATACTTCTAAAAATAAAGTTTTGGTTTTGACCACTTCTTACTGTGGGCTTCTCAAGCAAATACACATACTTTCCCTTTAAACTTGTGTGTGCATTGGATAAAAGTGAAAGTGATAGTGCAGCAGCATTGGCTACAGCTAGGCATTGTGTAGGCAGAATATGGTGTTCTAGGGTGTTAAACACTACTGAACCTTGCAGTATCTCACTAGGAGCAGCCTTGCTGTTCTAATCCTTGCCCTCCCCAGGAAAGAGAACAACGTTCATGCTGACGTACATGTGTAGCTTTTAGAGTGGAGACAATAAAGTAGTTTTCAGTTGGCAAGCAAAGCTTTGTAGATGTAAACTCAGAACTTGTGTTGGTATGTTAAGTGACAAATGAGGCTAATCCATCCCCACGCAGTGCAGTGCCCAATTCTGGGAGTTTAAAGCTCAACGTGAATCCCATGATAGAGACAACTTTTTAAACAGAGCGTGAAGACCTAGATTCAAGGTGGAATTTGGAGTACTATTGCACACAGTAAAAATATGTTGCCCTTAGTTTAGGACTGTTCTTATAGTGGTGCAAGTGTTTGTCTTCCAGTGCCTTTTTGTTTGTTTTTTTTTTCCCCTTCCATCCAGTTATTAACTGGGTTTTTTTGGGGCAGATGAGGATAACAATATATCTGTAAGAATACATTTTAATGGGTTTGGAAAGCAAGCTCTAGATCACTTCTTTGCCATACATAGCACAGAGATAAAAGTGCTGGTGGACCTCTTATTACTACTGTTCAGTGCCAGACTGTGGGAACTCTAAGGTTAAAATAACTTGAAAATATTTAAATAAGTTTAATGTTATTTCAACAACATTAAAGAGTTAAAAAAAGATTAATCTGCAGCAGCTTTTAATTTTTTTATGCTTTTGGTTTTTTTTTTTATCTTGTTAATGTATTCTTTTCTCTGGTGTATATATCTGAAAGATCCCTGATATTAGAGGGAAATGCAAGCATTTTTTCAGTTTATTCCTTCTAGTTAATGAGAGCAAAATTCTGAAACAGCTAAATAATTCTGTAGTCTTTTGGAAGAGTTTTGGGGAGGATTATAGAGAAAATAATAAGGGTGAGCAGAGTTTGAGGAAAGCTCAGATTAATACTAGGAAAAGAGTAGATCTGTGATGCAAGTGCTACTTTCTCAAACAGAATTCAGTTTGGCTGAAAGAGGCGGCAGTGTATTTGCATGCTATGTAAGAGTATGTTGACTGAGGAAGTAAACTTCAGGCTTGCAGTCTGGCTTGGGCGCACCTTATCTTCCAAGTGTGATCAGTACGTTCATTCAGAAAGTCAAAGTAGCTATCATTAGTGTCTTGGAATTAATTCCTTTTTTTCTTTTTTCTTTTTTTTTTTTCCCCTTTTGGGATTCCTTTAAGTTTAAAAAAATAAACCAAATATGACAAACCAGTTATACTTTTATAATGTTCTGCTTCTGTGCCCTTTTGTCTATTTTGTTGCCTTTACTGACGTCTCTTTCTTAAATCAATCTGTAGTTAATTCGACACTACTACAGTCTGGTGACACACAAGGACTGTACTCGTTTATATCCTGTTTTCTTTTTGAATATTACTTTACCTGCTTCTGCCGTGGATGTGAATTTAACACCTGATAAAACTCAAGTTTTACTGCATTATAAGGTAACTAAAGCTTTATCTGTTTTGAGTTGACAACCTTTTAGTTACGTAAGCATAATAAGGGCTTCTGGGGCTACTGAAATGTTTGAAGGTAAAGAGTGCCACTAATGAGTGGAGGATTATTCAAAATTAATTTCACAGTTTATTTCAAAGATTATATTCATGCTGTCATATATATATGTGTATTGGCTTGTTTTCTGAAACCTTTATAGTCAGAGATGCTAAGTGGAATTATGATGTGTGTCCCTACATAAATCTCGTACTTAACTTCCTAATTGCACTTAAATAATCACTTTTTAAATGCCATGTACCATGCCACGCCATGTGGAGGTAGGGGAGGCCAGTTAATTTCTGGTCAAAGCACTATTTTGCCATTCTCTGTGTAGATTGTTGTCAACATCACTTATTTTCAGGATATTCTGTTCATACTATCAGGACCTGAAATATAGAGCATGTATGCTTGTGTTTTAGAGGCTGTGTAATGGTAAATTTCTATAAACTCGCTTTCACTTGTTAGCAGTTAATTTCTGCAGCACTATTTTTCTATTAAGTAGGCTGCCTAGGTAAGGTGGTTATTCAAAGTGAGTGTAGGTAGGTCACACCTGTATGTTAATCCTCTTCTTTACGGAAAGTTTTTGTATTTGTCTATGTTAATCTTTTAAAAGTACTGCCTGATGAGTGTCACTTGTGGGACAATTAACACATCATTCTCACTTTTGATCTAGTTTAAAGCTTCCATTTGGCATTAGAAAAGAGTTCTTTTTTGGTTTTGTTTTCATTTTGTGTGTATTTTGAAGCATGCACCATAAAAGCACCTATACAAACATGCTTAGATGAAATGAGATGTTGTTGGAGAATCTGTCTTGACTATAAGCTCCTAACTCTGTATTAGGTGGGTATAGCTTTGTCTGATGCTGGTTTAAGCAGTAAGTACCATGTTATAAAGCAAGCAGTTAATTGCTTTTGTGGTATTAGAGTAAATATTTAAGGCTAAAGGTGTCCAGTCCCAAAGTCTTTTTTAGTGTTGAAATACAATAATCTGTCCAGATTTGTCTGGAAAATATTCTGAATAAGATCACTTTGCTTGTTCTTCTATATTCCTAATATCTGTCTGTACGTTTTCAGATGGGCTTGTGTGTATGGCTTTTCTGTTTTGTTTTTTTCCCAGGAATCTGTCTTACTTGCTGTTGAAAATGTGTTGAAATCACTGTATGGGCCACTACCTGCTACAGTGCCTGGTGAGAGTAGTAAAACAGATGTTGCCTCGGAGTACGTGTTTGTTCATAGAACAGAACAAACAGATGTGGTTGTTAATGAAATGGGAACATCTGGAAATGATGATCTACAGGCTTATACTTCATTCCTTTCATTCAGCAGTGATGTGCAAAACTGTCAAGCAGGAAAAAACACAGAGATCTGCTTAAATCATCAGCCATTTTGTGGTGATAATGTACATAGTCACCGGGACAAAAAAGAGGTTTCAGAGAGTGATGCCTTTCATGACAGTTCATTAAATTTATCGTGTGAGGAGGAACGGAATGAACAGAATATGACAAATATTCAAAGTAACTCTCTTCCTGTGGACCCTGAGTTTAAAAAAGCCAGTGAACATTTTATGACTTCTGATAATATTGACAAACCAGAAAAAAATGAGGAGGCTTTAGTCCGAAAAGACTTACCTGAAATCTCTGCTGATAGTTGGAGTATGGGAAGAGGATTTAAAAACCATTTAGGAGACAACCTAGAACCTGTTAAGATTTTGATTCCTGAAGATGAAAGAACAATTAATAAGCAAAATGAACATACTAATGAACAAATCAGCAGTCTACAAATCTCAAATCAAGGCATAAAGAAAAGAAATGTGATAAGTGATAAATTTGGACATGTGGCAGCTTATGACTTAATTAGTAGTAGAATAATAAGGAAACCAAAGTCTGCAATTGGGTTTTTCACTCAAGCTATGCGCCCAAAATTGATAACTGATAATCCAAAGACCAGCATGGAGGACATCTTGCTGAAAATTGAAGAACAATGGAAGAGTTTGAATGAAGAGGGAAAAAAGGAGTAAGTTCTCAGGCTGCCTTGCTTTTAAATCTGGTAGTCACTAATAAGTCACCTGTAATGAATTTTAAAAATTGTAATTTCTTAGTTATTTATGGGAAAAAAAAGCAGAAAATTATTTTTGGCTTTTCAAGATCAGCATCAATATTGTGAGTTGGCATCTTTTGCTATGTGCATATGTCCAGTGCTGATTTGAGTTACTCATTTTGTCACTGTGCCATACAGCAGTCAGGTAGGAGAAATTTTTTTAGAGGTAACAGACAAGAAAATGTACTGTTTGAAACTGTTTTCCCAGAGCTGCCTGTATAGTGTCACTCCTGATGCACTGTCAAAGGAATCCAGCATAGTGAGGGACAAAGAACTGCATAGTTCCTCCAGATTTTTTTCCAGTCAACAGTTCTTTTTTATTGCTACAATGTAAGAATTCTTTTTCAGGATATGAAGTACTCAAACACTTGGTAAACTCCTTTCCTTTAAAATTTTGTAGGTATCCCAACCCAGGCTGTTTCAAAGCGGTATTTAAACACAGTCAAATGACGCTAGGAATTTATTTTTCACTTAAACAGCTATTCCAGTGCTGGTTCAGTCTTAACTTTAATATCCTTTCAATCAAAAGCAAATTCATTCTAGGTTACAGTCTCAATAGTTAAATTGTGTATTTTTCTAAAACAAATTGTTGCTATCTGCAGGTAGGGAAAATATTTTAGTGTAATTTATGGCAGGGTTGGATTAGTTCAAATACTGGATATATGTTTTCCTTTATGTGGAACTTATATTATGAAAGAAGGTGAATTAGAAACAGATTTTGAGACAGTCCTAACACAATTTAAAAATAAAGAAAAGAAACACCAAACCTTCAGCATTTTGTTTGTTATTTTAGAAAATGTAAAACTGTAGGGCATCAAACAAATGAGGAAAAGAGTAGTAGTTCTTCAATGTGTAATGATTTGAATGTATATTGTGATTTATAGTAGAAAATTTGAGAAATTTTGATTCTGAACAACAAACTCATTGGAAGTGTTGTCAAAATGTGTTCTATTCATGTAGTGTAAACGAGGAATTAAGAAAGACCATTGAGAAGGAGACTGTACTAGCCAAAACAGTGTAATTTTAACACTAATAAGAGATTTGATTAGGAGGATAGTAAGAAAGATATGCTATTCCTATTGAAGTACTATTAATATATCTTGTTTTCTTTTGACTTCTTGACTTACTGTGCTTGAAAACATCTGCATTGTTCTGAATAACAATGATACTAGTATTATCTTTTTATCTGCTTCCGATTTACCTAATTTAAAACTCCCTAAGCAAACAACATATCATGATCACAAAACCATATATGTGAGAAAGCAGTTTGTCCATCTCTGCACTAGAAGAAATATTAATTTAATAGTATAAATCTACTCCCAATTATATTTGTGCTTTTAATGAAATGAAACAAAAAGATTCTTCCAGCTGTTTCAGAAAATTTTAATTTGCTCTGCTCTAGCTTTTGAGATTTCATGGCTGCTTTCCTTGTACAATTGTTCTGTAGGCACACTCTTCAACATATTTTCTTTGTATTAGTTAAGGAAGGAGATCCCTCTGGTAATGAAGTTTTCCTTAATGTAGGAACGAATGCAGTATGGACCAGTGGATGTTGAAGTGGATGAAAAATTTACTTCTAGCTGTATCCATATGTTTCCACTTTGGTGTACCTCTCTGCTTTGAATCTTTAAAATTGCCTCAGAAAATAGCAAATAGGAAGAGATCTTTTCCTCCAAGGCACCAATCCAGAACCGTTGTATGTCTGGCAGAGAAAGTTTAGTCTTGCCGACCAGATACTCTGGATAAATTGGGCCACCTAGAGGTAACAAGAAATGTATATACAACAGGGTAACCAAAGTGCCTCAGTTCTGCTGAGCTTGCCATACCTCCAACTTCATCCAGGTGTGCGCATGCCAACCAGCAAATGTCTCATTGTGACATGGGATAAGCCTTCAGCATTTATTATTCAACTGGAATGTAAAATGTTATGGTCTTTAACTTATAATAGCAGAGGAGAGCTTCCATGCATGTTGGCAACATTGTATATCTCCCTGCTTTGCTCTCCTTCTGTTCTCAGCTTGTATGTGTTTCTGGCCTTAATATTTCTTGTCTGTCAGGCTCAGGTAGGAGCAGGAGGTATCCATGCAAGTGCCATGAAAGTGGCAGCAGAGATTATCTTGAAGATGTAAGAAAGGTTCAGAGCCACACATATACGGTCATTGGGCTGACCAGTCATGTTGTCAGTAATTCCTCATGAGTATGCTTGTACCCTGGGAGAAACATCATTTCAGGTAGTGTGGCCTTTGCTGTCTGTTGACAGGTAAGAGTATGTGCGTAGACAGTCAGTAGTGGCTGGCAGTAACCAGCTTGTGTGTGATAGCATTTTATTGTCTACTGTATTTTAACTTGTTCTCTTTCCTTTGGATGGAGATAATTTAGTGCTGCCATCTTGTCTTCAGCTATTCATTGTATCTGTGGCCAGCTCCGCCAGCTTTACCAGCTCCATTCATGTACTGCCAGATACTAATCATGAATAATGATATTAATAATTTATCTGTTACTTGTCCAGCCATAACAGTAGTTCTGTATTCTCCACTCCTAGGAAATATGGTAATATGTGAACCCTATGCATATAAGAAGATGACTATGAAAAGCTTTTTTTTGACTCCTCACAAGGGAAGGAAGCACAGAAGTAGATTGTCATACTTACTCATGGTGATACTTTGAGTTGATTTGGTTTCATTATGTGAAGAAGCTGATGATGAGGGGTATTGCATTCAAAGTAGGCTGCCTCTCTATTATGAACACATATAAATCTGCATAAGTGGCCACCTCCAGTCAGAGTTTACTCCAAATAGTCAAATTCAGATAGTATTATTTGTCTTATTAGGCCTGAGAGACCTTACATTAGAAAGTTTTTTGTTGTATGTTAAATATTTCATTTGAATTTAAGAAGCAAGGGGAAAGCGATAAGTCATAGGATCCGTTTTTCTAGTTAAACCACAGCTGATATTGAAGTTAGACTTCATTTGAGTCTTTCACTTCCCTCCTTATGGTTTTGAAAATTTCCTTGGCTTTAGGTTTTGTAGCTTGAGCAAAGGATCCTGGATTCACAAAGCAGAGAAGGAACTGTTCTTGTAGTAGTTGTTGTTACTTACCTCTGGAAGGATTTTTTTTTTTTAAAGGCAAAGGTGTTCCCTTACAGTTTGTAAGTCTGCTGTTTTCTTCAGTTCTGAACAAACTGCTGATTGTGATGCATGTGAATTTGCAAACCCCTCACAGTCAAAGCTTGTAAAGCTAGAATTCTTCTGGCAGCCTGTAGTGACAGACAAGTTTGGCCTCCCTTGGAATTGTTTTTGTTTTGTGATCAACAGGGCATAACTGAAAGCTCAGTTCTATTGAAAGCTGAATATTCTCCAACATTACAATTGGGTCTATTTAAAATAGAGAGCTACCAATGTATTTATGATTAAAAAAAATACTGTTTAAGTGATTTCACCCATTCATTTTAAAACAAGCAAATGTTTCTTATATTAACATTTACTCTGTATTTTCTGGGACATGATTTATTGCAAGAGACTACTTAAGCTGACTTTTTTAGTTAAGTAAATATTGGTACCATATGTGAATGCTAGCACATAATAATTAATTGCAAGTGGTGACCCTTTTGTTGACCTTAATTTTCCTGCATGCATACACATAATTGAATCAAACTGATGATAGTACTGCTTTTTTATTATTATTGAAGAATGGGCTGCTTTGAATTACCTGCTAGAATTTAGCATATCGAGCAATGGGGAAAAAGAGGGGATTCAGCAAATCAATCCTTTGACCTTCAAAAGAAGTAAGACTAGTATGTAGTAGGCAAGTACAAACCTGACATCTATAAAACTTCACTTATATTCCTCACATTTGCAAGCTCATTAAAAATCCATTCAGGTTGTAGAGCTTTCATACGTAGTAACGTTTTCAACTGCTTTAACAGCATCTAGCAATAACTCGCTCTTGTGTATGAATCCGTTACTTTTTATAATTATAGAAGTCTGTGATGATCATATCTGTGCTGAATTCTCATGTGCTTTTTTTTTTTGTGGTTAATTTTGGGCCATTTGAAGTCAAATGTACTTCTTAATAACCCTCAGACTTTATTTAATGTAGAATTATTTAGGCTTCAAACTACCTTTGGAGTCAGTAGAGCTCTAGAAGCCTAAATGATTTTGTGAATTGGGCTGGGTGTGCCTGGGACAACTTTTTCCAAAACTAAATATCTGATTGTGAATTAGGGTTAAATGTAGACTTTGGGACTGAGGTCAAAAGCAGCCTGCTGTAGCTCCTTGTATGATGCAGTCTACTCCTCCCCCTTCATTCAGTTTTTGCTGGTTGTTGTGATGAAGGAAAATTTCCAACTTAACTGTCTTCACAGGGTAATGTAATAACAGGGACAGTTCCTGGTCATGTTCTGCCTCCATTGTAGTGGAATGCAATATTGATGTGGCTACTTGAGTGGACGATGGAACTTGTTCATGTCTCTTGGAATAGTTACCTTGCCTTTTGCTTTTGTAGTATGTTAGGATCTGGGGCCTGGGGTTTGGGGCTTTTTATGAGACTATGCTACTTTTGTTTTATTTTTTAAGTTATGAAATAAAAGCAGCTAGAGACCTGGAACGTTACAACAGAGAAATCAAGAAAGCTACAGGACAGACAGCACACCGACTAACAAAGGAGGCAGAAAAACAGAAACCTAAGCTGAAGACTTCCCCATCCAACCAGCGGAAACTTGACAAGATATTTCACGATCAAATTGAAAAGAAGTGGAAACCTGAACAGCCTACAAAAATTGTGGTGATGCCTTTTTCTATGAGTTCCTGTAGACATCAGCTTCAGAGACATGAGAAAAATTATTCAGATGAACATGAGCTTTTCCTTATCTGTCGACACAGTTTTCCTGATATCTGGATATTTGCTACTGAAAAGCAGTTAATGTTACTGAATCCATATAGATTAGAAGAAGCCCTGCTATATAAAAGATTGCTGTTGAATCATAAGCTTCCAGCAGAGAAACTGGACAAGTCAATTGTGTTAACAGACAGGTATAATACAATTGAGCAAACATTTGTACTTCAATTATTATTTGATAATTATTTACGGAAAACTCTGGCAATTCCTCATGTGCTAATTCTGTGATTCATTTACCTTAAGAACAGATTTTTGTTTTCTGTACTTCGAATTTATAGTAATGAGCAGCCTGGTCATAATCTGTAAGTATGAATTTAACCAGCTTCATTGGTAATGTGAGGAGAAAAAAATTCTTCCCCCAGAGGGAAACTAAATGCTTCACATTTTCACAACCTCACTCTAGATAACTTTCCCTCGTGGGTTATATAATTATTAGTATATGCCTAAACTTGGTAACTATTTAGGAAATATGAATAGTTGCTATTTTGTTTCTGCAAATTATTTTGTCATGGAACTTCTTAGTATCTAGATCGATTTTGTAACTATTTTTTACTATATTTCTCACAGTTTTAGTTTTCAAATTGAGGATTTGGGCTTTTTTTTTCTCCCCTAGTCTTCTTGGTGGATCTCTGTATATGTCTGCTCTTTATAAAATGCAGAAGGATTACCAGAGTTTCAATGGACTATGTTATTTGTCAGATGCAAGGCTTGTGGCAAATGGATTCCAGATAAAAGTGATAGAAGGTATGATGGTTTTAAAATCTTTTAGTCATGTTGGAACTTGTTTTCTTTGATTTAATGATTTTTAGTTTAGATCATGTTATTCTAGATAACTTTACTATTTAAAGCACTATCATGCTGCTTTCCTTTAACACTGAGACTTTATTACTTGATAAAGAATGTAACTTTGTACATAGATCCCTAAGTAATGGAAACTGATAGCTGAACAGAAAACTTTAATACTATATCAAAGAATGCTCTGAAATCTGCCTTTTCCTGACTTCTGTTTTTTTCTTCTTTTCTCAAAATGCTGGATGTCAATATCCTTAATTGACATTCTGATAGAATTAGATTGAACTGATCAGGATTTCTTAGTCTTGGCAGGTTCTTCCTATGTGATTCTTGCAGAGGCTCCTGTGAATACGTGCTTTAGTGACTGCTCCTCTGCCTTGAGCACTTAAGGAGATCAATTAGGCAGCTGGATCTGGTTATTTATTGCTTTCAAATCAGGGTTGTAACACAGAGCCCAAGGGGGCCAGTAAAGAAAGTTACAGGATCACCATCACAGCTTTTGACAGAGTTCAATGTGAACTTTTTTTTGAGGCAGCCCATTTGTCAATGCCTCTACATTGATCATGGAATAGATTTGTTCTGTGTAAGATTAAATGTTTATACACTTTTCTCAGGAATTATTTATGGGGATGCTGTTGGAAATCGAGGGTTCTGCAGACCAGGATTTCTCTAGCAGAATTCCAAGAAAAGCAAACGTCTTTAAGGGTAGTTCCTAGCTGGCAGCTCAGAAAAAAAGGCTCACTATAAAAGCTGTTAGAAATGCTATAGCTTCACGTTAGAGATCCCCACATATGTAGAGTGATGACAGATCTACTGTAACATATGGAATCTTTTAAGGGTAGGTACAAAAAAGGATGTAGAGCGATGTCTTTGCTCAGAGAGTGGCTTTTGGAAAGAATGGAGCCTAAGCTGCTTTCTTTTCTGAATCATCTACAGCAAAACCAAGGAAGCTTCTTTCTGACTGGGTGAATTCCATGATAAACAGCAAAAACTATAGAAGAGGTGTTCATGGTGATAATCTTAGATTGAATAATTAGGGATATTAAAGGCAGCTCTTAAAAGCTGTACTCAGTATTGCAAACAAAAAGCTAAGCAGGTCTATGATATGTCTCTAGGCAAATATGGGAAAAAGGGGTTGTTGCTTAGCCTTTTTGATAACATACCTTTTATTTCTTCACTTCCTGATATCCTAAGTTTGCTCAAAACCTTATTAATGTAAACTGGATGTGAATAAATTTAATGAACACAGTTGAATAGTTTGAACACAGTTTCTGTGCAACAGTGGAGGACAGCAGTTGACTGGTCTTGTGGTGCTGGAGATAGGAAGCTACTTTTAAGATAGCTTGACTAGTTTAAGAGCAAAATTGTACAATATAACAGCAAAGGATTTTATACAGTAACTGGGAAGTAGTGACTGTCTTCCAATCCTTATGTTCCTGATTATGTAAAATTAAGAAAATGAAATCTTGTGAGGAAACTGTTCTCATTTGGTTTACAGTTAGAGAAAGAAAATTGCTTTATATGCACTCTGTATGAAGACACTATGGTTATGAACTAGTCCGTATGAAAAATGGGAACGCAATTTTGTCCTAGTCTTATGTTTTAACTACTTGAATGAAATGTTAATAACATCTAAGGCTTGTCAGTCATGTTTATAAGCTTCTGCTAATGGCTATTGTGGTTACAGCCTCTGTTATTAAAAGAGCACACCATCAAAGGTGAAATGTCAGCAAATAAATGGAATTTCTCCAAGTCTTTTTTCCAGCTGACCCAGCAATTTTCACATAATACTTCATCAGTTCATCATTTTTCTTTTTTTTTTCCTAAACTCATCCCTGAAGTGTGCTGTCTTCTACTAATATGGTAGTGTCTTCTACAAATACTTATTAACACTGATTTTTAGAAACTCTGCTGTTATCAATGCTCATTATGTGCCATCCTCTGGGAATTTCACTACGCAGTTTGAGGTTCTTTAATTTATAGATTCATATCTTACAATCATTACAGAAAGTGACCTGCAGACCAGAATAGATTTTTCCCACTTACACCTGAGTATCCTGTAGTATTTCTCAACTTTGAGGGAACAAGTTTGTTTCATAAAATCTGCTTTGTCCTTATAGAACCATGTTTGTTTGTTTGCTGGCTGTTTGTATTCAGGTCTTTCCAGCCTGACCGATTCTGTGATTCAGTGTCTGGGTTTTTTATTGTTTGAAACTCAGATGCAGCCTGAAAGGGAGGCATTCAGATGTTGTTGAACTAGAGATTGCCTCAGAAAAGTTTTGTTTCTTCAGGATATATTGTTAGTTTTTCTGATGTAGGAGTTGCCACTTCTCATGGTAGATGATAAAAGTCACAGCTTGCCGCAGAGAGGTGTGTACAGAATGCAAATGAGCACTTAACCTGTGGTAGCTGGAGTTTCATCTCAGCAATACCCATAGGAGCACAGCTGAACCCCATTCTTTGTGCATGTACCTTTATAACTCATTTTTGTCCAACTTTTTGTGTAAATTGAATCAGTCCCAGTATTAGCCATTTCGCAACTGAACTATTGACTCTTTCTTGCTGTCAAGATCCACTGTATTTTATTGGAAGGCCTATACTTTCCTTTGAGATTTCAGACCTGATATGGTTATACTACATGTCCCTTTCTGACTGCTGATTGATTTCTTGTTAATAGCCACCAGTGCATTGCTTTCTTTTCAATCCTGGATTGAGGGTTTTATTTCTGCTGTTCTACAGATCCCTTTTCTGACAGAAATGTCTTGTTTCATGTTCCTAGCAAAGGTTCAATTTCTTTAGCTTTGAAACTGGTATTTCTGGTAATTTCTTCTTGCAAAATAACAAACCTTTCTGTTGATACCTGTGGATAAGTCTGTGACACTATCAGTATTTCTAAGGTACTTCAAGAGCAGTGGAAACTTAAGTGCTCCAATCTGATGTTTGGCAGTTTTGGCTGCAGAAGAGGTGGCTTTCCTTGACCTATGATGATCTCTGAGGAGGACTTGCAGTTTAGTAGGTTGCATTGATTATTTGTTGAAGTCTCCGCATGTTTTGCCAAAGGAGAAGAGAAAGACTGTGGCTGCCCACTGCTGTATATTAAGTCTAATAATATTCAGATATTTATTTGGAATACAAGACTTGTTGCTTTGGTATTGAGCATCTCACAGGGCTGTTTCCTAGGTGAATAAAATGACTTAAGTATAGGATGTAGACTGATGCTTTATTTCCTCTCAGTGTGAGTGTTTCATAGGACTAACTGACTATCTTAATATTGAAAAAAAATCTGATTAACTACCTTAATTCAGAAGGTGACTTTAATTCCATTGTTGCATTGGGCTTGCATCTCAACTGATCTTTGAGTGTGCCATCTCAGTTTAATTTCTTGCCTTTTGGCAACTTGGAACTCTGGCTCTGAGGAACTTTTTGTGAAGATTTTGATTCTGATAGTTTCTGGGAAAATAAAAAAACCCAACCTACTACATGTATTGTTTTTGTCCTTGTTTGGATGACTTCTCTGTTAGGAACAACTTCTGTCATTGGATAAAAAAAAATAATCAGTTTTGCACTAAATTTGTCTTAAGATTAGTACTCGGCAAGTGAATCTTATTCCCTCAAAATGCTTGGAATTTGCAGAAATATAACTACACTCTTTAATGACCAAGACCTTTTGGCTAGTGAGGTGGTTCTGAACTTAGCAACTCTAATAACATACCAGGAGTCTTTCTCACAGGCATAGCATGGGCTTGCCTCACTCTGAACTCCGTGGTGCTCTGTCACACCAGCTACACAAGCAGGCAGGAACTGACTTGTTTGTGGAAGACTGGACTGTCTTCCTAACTGGAAATTGATATCTGTTGTAAGTCACATCTTCTGTTCTTTTTGGTGTGGCTGGTGCTAAACAACATCTGTGTACTAATGCCATTTTCTTCCCCTTCTCATGCTTCTCCCTCTTGTTGCCCATTTAGTTGCAGACGCTTCTCTTTCTGAGGAACATGTTCTGCTGTTTCTGATGCATTTCTGATCCCACAAACAGCAAGACAGATATATTTCACTGAAGCCTGAGCATTGCCAATAATGTTAGTTAATCAGTGGTCAAGGCTGCTCTTTGAATTGGCATTAGGCTATTTTGTTTCAATCAGAGATTTTTTTTTAATCTTTTGTAAAAACAGAAAGCTATCTGTTATTTTTTTGTTACTATTTGCTCAAATGGTTAAATTTTCAATTGTTAGCCTTATATTTTTAAGACATTTTTCTCCTAGTAGGTTTTTGAAAGATCCTGTTAGGCTTTTTCTTCTGAACAAACACTTAGTTCCACATGGAGTTTCATTCCTTTTCTGTCCTTTTGGTGGGAGAACTGTTTGAACTTCTGACTATGTGTTCGTTTAAATGTAGCCTTTGGATAGTTATTTTTACAAGAGTGCAAGAATTTCAGGCCTTACTTGCCTATTGTTTGTCCTTTGAGTGGTCTCTTGTAGTGAGATAGGAATGACTGCAGCAAAAGTTGTTTTAAATATTTTAAATCTTGGACATGCTCTATCTTCTTGTTACTGTAGACTATCTTTTTGTAATGTCTCCTTGTTTCCCCTTTTATTGACTGCTCAGCAGCCTAAGGATTTTTCAACTGGATTTTTCTCTGGATAGCTGACAGTGAAAAACATATTGTGAAATAGCTCACAAAAAGCTTCTTGCTCTAAGTGTTGGTTAGGCTAAATCAATGGTTTCTTTGTGGAACATGCCAGTTGTTGTGATTTGTAAAGCTGTGACGCTGAGCTTCAGTCTGTCTTCCACTGCCCTCCCGCCCCCTCATCTTCTGGCCTTACTGAGACTTCAAGTGATGCTATCTTTGAGAGAGCAATCTGTTTGCTTTTACTTAACTCAATACTCTGGAATCTGCAAGGCATTTGTATGTTGGGTAGAGCTTGCAGTGACCCCTACATAAAGAGAACCATTTCAAGAAGTAAGATGGATTATTTTTCACCCAGTTCTTCTTAAGATGTGTTTGTCATATGTAACTTCACACCACACGTGTCTCTTTCCCTCCATGAAAGTTTCGAGAGACACGTGAATTCTTGGCTGGAAAGGAGATGAGAGCAAGGAACAAGTCTTACCTATTTTGTAATGATGATGGGCCTTCAGGGTGAGTGTTTAGGATAGAATTATCTGCCTGATAGAATATATATACCCAATGTGTATATACTAAGAATTAATTTACAAGGCCTCAAAGAGCTGTAACAGGTAGATAACCCATCTGCCTTGGTAACATAAGCTGCCCCAGCTCTTGTCACCAACTAGTGGAAAATCATGCTACTACCTAATTTTTATTTGGTTTTGACCGTAGACTGAAAGATACATTGTCCTATATAGTCACCTAATCTAGGTGGCAACTGGGAGAGAACAATTTTTCCTGACGAACAAGAAGAAATTATCCAAAGATGATTGTGAATGCTTTGTTTAGAAAGAGAAAGGGGAAATTTGTGGCATGGAAAAATAGGTATTTTTAGTCAATTGTAAAGCTAATGTCTTTGTTCACTGAAATATTTTCCTTGGAAACTGCAAAACATTTCCTGGAAACTACCGTGGAAACTGCTTTAACATCATGCTTTATAACATCAGCTTATGCCAATATTGGAATTCCTGCAGACTGGTGGATAAATACATATTAATCAGCATACAATTGGCTTTATACTTTTCAGTCTAAAGAATATAAGCAGGAAAGAATGACACACACATACCAGACAAGAAAGAGTCTTCTTAGCAAGCAAATGAAATTTGTCATGAAGTTTTAAGAGAAAACACTGGAGATGCAAGTTTTTAAACTTAAAATCTTAACACTTGAAACTTAGTTTTCTGTTCTGTCTTTGTAACGTATTGAATTATTAAAAGGTTGTCAAATAGACTAAACTCTCATTCTAGAGAGAATGCAACATAATCAAATGTCCTGGAACAGTTACTCAAATCTAATCTTCCATTAAACCAAAATTGGGATAAAAGCGAAAATGAAATTGCTGAGGAAGATTAGAAGTAGACTTTGTCTTTTGCTCCTGTCACTTACTGGCAGCCTTTCCTGTGGGGAAATATTGGTGTAGCATGTTGTCTTTTCTCACCTCTAATAACAAGCAAGGTTTCAGATAGCTTAACATTTTGCTTTAAGCTGAATCTGATCACAGGCTTACAGCAGTGCATAAAAAATGGCCCACAAAACCAGACATCAGTTAAGGAAGGACAGCTTGAAAAAAGAGGAGGAAGTCAATGCTGGGAAAAAGAGGAAGTGAAGTTTCAGAATTAAAGCAGTGTTAAATAAGTAGGTGGAAGGGGGTTATGTGATGGGGGCAGGGTTGTTCCAGATATCAAATTGTCACTCTGGGCAAAGTATCTATTGCCTTGAAGTTAAAAAGTTCAACAGACTTATTTACCTGGTAACACATCCACATTTATAAAAACTATCAACCTGCACAGTCCTCCTGTTCACCTATGCTCTTCTTTAATGACTGTCAAATAAATGGTGTCAAGTAACAAGTAACAGCCAGCTAATGAAATTTTATTGAGGTGACTTACATTGCCTATATATTTTCTGTTCCTTCTGAAGTCTTTCATGTTGTTGTTTGGATTAGGAACATGATTTGATCCTTAGTTTAATCCACTTTGTAGGAAGCTACTTGTCTCCTTTTTGCACTTAGCAAAACCCATTTGCTGACCTATGCTGAATGTCAGTTATCCTAACTAAGGCAAATAGAAAGGAGTGGATTTATTTCTATTATGGATTGTATTTTTCCATGCTCTCCCTGTGAAACTGTCTCTTTACCTCCTATATGTGTAGTTGAGGAAAAAGGAAGGTAACCCTGATGGTTGGGTTCAGATTTCTGTGCACCCAACGTGAATGACAGAAGGAGCTCTGAAGGACTCTCTGGGTATGTGAGCCTGACCCCTAGAGATCTTGTTTCTGTCTAGGAGTGGAAGAAAAGTTAGCTGTACATTAGCAAGTTCATTAAAACTTTTTGCAAGTAATGTGAAGAAGCTAAATATCTTGCACCTCAAAGACTGCATAGATATTTTGTTGGTAAGATTAAATGAGATTAAAGATTCAGAGTAGTACCTGCTGCAGTAGTGATAGCCTATGAATGACAGTACGAAGACTGTTACAGAGCTTTCAGTTACATGAGCTTGACTTCTTCTGTTGTGGTAGGAGAAAAAAAAAGCCTTTTATTTCAGTAGAAGCTGAATTTGTTATGATAAGACTTGAACCATACAGATGTTTCAACCAATTACACAAGAAATTAACTCTGGTTTAATTTTTTTCTAAGCTGTATTTTATCACTATCTTCTACTTCAATTTCTTATGTGTTTTAATTAAAGACACAGAAGACTTCAATTTAACCTATGGTCAAGACTGGGAATGCTGCAAAGTGTTTTAAGCATTTAGAATATGCCAGCTAGGATTTGAGTTAAAGTAAACAGAGACATTTGTGATGTGAATAGACGTGTCATCATAATGAAACATTGGACAAATAAATGCATTTTGCACCAAGGGAGGAGTAAAAAAAAAAGTTTCCTAATTATATTGAGCTTGTGAGACCAGTTTACTAAATGATTCTACATCAGTTTAATTTTCTCTGAATTGCTCCAGAATAGAAATCAAAACACTGTATAAATTACTGTTTTGTTTTTGTGTTTTCAGGTGCCTCAACTACAGAAAGTCATCTGGAAATAGAAGGGATAGCTAATTGTGTGCCATGTTATGGTATTTCTGATTTGAAGGAAATTCTGACTGCAGTAGTTCATGGAAATGCAAAAGAAGTGTATGAATGTAGACCTCTCAAAGTGATAAATTACTTGGAGGTAACTTAGAAGTTTGTTTTTAAGTATTGGCCAGCTAAGCTTATAAATAAGTCCTTAGCTTGAACAATCTTTCTTCAGCTTTCTGTTTAATTAATTCAATTCTATTCTAAACTGAAATTACTTTTGAAAAGGAGAATGTCATATTCTTTCTGATGTGTATGGGTTCTGCGTTGCTTACTAATATACTTCCATCAAGTGTTTCCAAAACTAGTCATCCAGTGTGACATGCTGAGAGCTGATATTCACAGAGTGTTTCTGTGTAGGCAGTTTTCAGACTAGAACGGCATTCCTCCCTGTTAGAACGTGGAACTATCATAAAATTGCTTACAAAGTTTAGGAGGCAGTTGAATCCAGAAACAGTCATCGAGATTCATCTCCATTGTAAAGAAATCTATGAAGAAGTTAGAAAATTATTTAAGATTATAGTTTTTGAAAAATAAATGTTAACTGAAACTTAATTCTCATGTAAACCATAACAAGATGTAAATTGTGAAAATCAGAAAGTGTTCTGTTTGCACCTAAAGAAGAAAAATTCCTATGATTCATTCAATGTGAAAGGGCAGAGAGAGACAAATGGGCACTGGTATTTTTGCCAAAAAAAAAGCATAGTATCACTGGAATTAAGACACTGAAGCTAAAAATGAAGCCTTACTAGCAGCGAAACTCTTATGCTTCTGCAAGTGCTTATGTTTAGTTAACATCCATAACTTGTGCATTTAAAGGAAGCACATACTGACAATGAACAACCTTGTTAGACCATGATCTTCAGTGCAGTAGTGACTAAGTTCTGTAGTGCACTGGCAGAGAGGAAACTGTTCTTCACAAGCAGCCAGTGTTATTTGTTGCCACAAATATGGTACTTGAGTAACAATCTTTAATCTGTCTTCTTACAGAAGTTATTTGAACTGGAATGACTCTTGTTAATACTTGATATGCAAATAGATAAAATTTTCTGTCCAAAGAGAACAATGGAAATGAAGTTTCAGAGACACCAAGTACTGGTGTACTAGTTAAAGCTGGAGTAACTAACAGTAGTAGTTCTCTGTCAATTCTCGTTTAGATGTTTCCCTAATGCTATTTTTAATCCCAGTTCTTAAGAACTTTGTTCAAAAAGGTTACCAAAGCATGTGTTAAATTTCTTACTAACATAGTTTCCTGAATTGGAATACTTCAGATGGGACTTAGACATTTACACAAAGAATGTATGTTATTTTTTAATCATTTATTATACAAATCTTTCCCTATTTTTCTTTGGGGCAATAAATTCACAGCTGCCTTTAGAGCAAGTGATTCTGTTGTGTACCTACTGAATCATTTACTTATGAGAGAAGCTTAAAGAAGGGGTGAGTTAAATATTGAAACAGGAATTATTTGTAAGTTGGTTTGAAGGTGGAAGCTCTATTTCCTCTGCTTACAAATACCTATCAGTCAGATTGAGTGGGATGGAGTTGGTGTATACAGAGTGATAAACATATACACACACAAGTAAAGGTGTATATCAATTGAGTAATGACCTCATTACTCTCTACAACTACCTGAAGGGAGGTTGTAGAGAGGAGGGAGCTGGCCTCTTCTCCCAAGTGACAGGGGACAGGGCAAGAGGGAATGGCCTCAAGCTCCGCCAGGGGACATTTAGGCTAGACATTAGGAGGAAGTTTTTCATGGAAGGGTCACTGGGCACTGGAATAGGCTGCCCAGGGAGGTGGTTGATTCACCTTTGCTGGAGGTGTTTAAGGCACGGGTGGATGAGGTCTTGAGGGACTTGGTTTAATGTTTGATAGGAATGGTTGGACTAGAAGATCCGAAGGGTCCCTTCCAACCTGGTTGTTCTATGTTCTATGATTCTATGATCGAAGGCTTCTCAAAGGAAGGCTTATTAATAACACTTAATAAGACTAAGCACTGAGGTTTTGACAATTATGGAGGGTTAACACTGGAAATGCCATTCACTGTCATGTTCAGAAATGCAACTTATGATAAAAGTTTCATGTTTGAGCAGGCAATGTATCTGTAGCTCTTGCAATCTTTTGGTAGACCCAGAAGAAAGAACAAGGTAATGGTTAAAGAAGTAGCCCTCCTAGGTAGGGAATAGGACACAGTGATATTTTTTTTTTCCACTTGGAAGAGTGGGAGAAAATCCATACAAACAAAATGAGAAGATTCAGAATAATCATGAACACTGCTTCAGGTTTGTAACAATGTGAAGGGAGATTATATGCAACATCCATCCCTGTCCAGGCAACACTACTGAAGTGCAGAAGAGAAGGCAACAGCAGGAAGGCCCATCTTGGAGGAGGAAATAAAAAACCTGACAACTTTTTTTGAAGCTGCATGGTTCCTTGAGGATGGGTGTTTCAGTAATGTGTTTAGCAGTCACTTCTGCTTTCTAGTACTATGAGATAACTGGATGCATATAACATTAATCTAAAAATTTACTGTAGTATTTTTGAAACTGTTTAGCTGCCTCTGATTTCATTTATGTTAGACCTAAAGGTTGTCATGTAGAATGTATCTTGTGAAATGGTAAACAACTTCAAATGATACTGGTGCCAACAGGAAGTAAGATGTTCAGAAACATGCAAGATCTTTCAGAAGTGGACTCTAAAAAAGGATTGTAAATGTGAACAGGGAACTGACCATATGTGACAAAGTATAGAAGTGTCATGAAATGACCAATAAGATACGTTTAGCATTACATTTAGGTTACTGGGATTTGAAATATTTATCAGCAGAAAAGAGAAGACCAACCTTTAAATAGTGAGTGCTTAATTCCTGCTTTCTGGTTAGCCTGGGTTAATATGTTAAAAAGTGGTACTTTAAAACTGTTAAGGTTTTGTTTTTCCTTTCCACAGGGAGAAGCGGTACGTTTAGCTCGGCAGCTGCCCTTACATTTGTCAAAAGAAGATGTACAAGACACAGTTTACAGGATGAAGCAACAGCTTGGAATGGAAAATAAAGGCTGTGTTCATGGTCGACCTTTTTTTCATCACTTAACAGATATTCCAGAAGATGACAAGCTCAACTGCACAGAAATTATTCAGTAAATGGAGCATTTTGTTTGGGATCATACTTCTCTTGCTTAATTTTGATCATTTCTCTGTAATTTCAGTATGTTTTGTGCAAAATGTTTGTATAACGACGTTTCATTATCATGTTCATTTGTCAGAGGCTTCTTTTATTTAAATTCAACTGCTACTTGAAAGCTGGAAATAAATACTGTAGAGAAATGACTCATCACTATTTTTAAAAAAGAATTTATTAAAAAAATGTTCTCAACTGATTTGATGCTTTGCTTATTGCTGCAGGTTTAGAAAGTATCGGTATGTCAAAATGTTTTAGGTGTGTATTAGTTAGATGTTCCTTTAAGCAGAGCCTGGAAAGTTTATTGTACTAAGGATGTGGAATGATAAATTTCAAAGGAATCCCAGGTAGCTGTGGGTATTTAAATATGCCATTGCCATATACAGTTATGATTGTTACACTCTTATGGTGTTCTGTTTCTATTTGGAAATTGCTAGCTCCTCTGAATGAGTATTGAAATCCTTGTGACCAGTCTCCAAAAAGCTTTTCTCTAAACTGTGCAAATAATTCAGGATTTTTAACCTTAGCTTAAAAACCTAGGATTCTTAGAAGTATAGTACACGCTTAAAAGCTTAGGTCAAACAAAACTGACCCTGATCTGAGAGATGAATGGGACAGAGTCACAGAGTACAGGTTGGTGCGGAAAGTAGATGCCAGTGTCTGTGTGTTGGTGCAGCCTCTATACAGGAAGTGTTTGGGGGTGGAAACTGCAAACAGGCCTCAGTGGAGGAGGATGTAGCATAATTAAGATGAAGTCTGCTATACAGACAGCTGCTGATGCTCATTAATTTGTTCATTCTCTTTCCACCGAGGTGTAATGTTTACTCTTCTATTTCATGGAGTAGTTGTCTTCTGTCAAGCTTCCCAATTATGCCTTCTCTGCATTGCAGATGCTGTTATCTCTGAAAGAACGCATCTTAAATCTTTCAGAAAAGACCACCTGAAGAGTCCTGCCTATCTCCAGTTGTTCTGTCATAGCAGTTCTTGGTGTTATGAAAATACGGTGATTAGACTGAGCTTTGTAGTGTTCTGCGAGTGCTAGGCAAATGGCTGAAGGTTACTAGAAGGACTGAGTGCAGGCCTATTTGTGAACAGCAGTGTCAGACCAGATTAACAGATGTACTATCCGAAAATGTAGATCGGCGATCTGTTGCTCTGTATCAGAAAATGCTGAGCTGGTGGACTAAGTTAAGAGATCACAGCAGTACATGACAACTTCTAAATTATGAACCGAAAGGTTATGACTATGTTTTTATGCAGCTAAAGTAAGTTTGACCTTTTCATAGAGAGGAGATGTTTATAACTTAACTGGAATAAGGAAGGTAGAGAAATACAAATACAGGAAATATTACTGCACTCTGTAGCAGTCATTTTATGCAACAATACTAATTTTAAGTAACCACCCATATTAATTGCTGAGCTTAATTTAGGTCTTTTACAACGTGGAGTTCTGTTGGTGCATTTGGAGTGAATTGCCTGGGGCAGTGCATGCTGGGAGCACCTTGTGCCCTCATGTAGGTGGAAGGCAGGCTGAACTTAACCAGCTGCTCTGTGCAGCAGCAGCTGGTTAGACCATTGCACACAGGGGCTTCTGCTCTCTTGACCGTACTTGCTTGTAATGCTTGCCCAGGAAGCATAGAGGAAGGCTTAGGGAACAATGAATGCAAATATATAGGGAAGTTTTTTTGTCTAGTACCTCTCCTGTACGTGGCAGAATAGTGCAAAGGCCTGAGCTAAGATGTAGTAGTGAATCAGGTGCTCTCTTCCCATTACTGCCTTGGGATGTGCATCTTCAACTGCTGCAAAGGAGGAGCACAAGAATGTGTGCATCTTGCTGTTTCCCCCCTCTACCACGCACTTGTGAAAGGTCAGATTTGAAACGGCTGATGGGCATCAGGTGAATGCTGTGTATTGGTAGTTAAGTGTAAACTGGGGAGATTTTTCCTGGAGGAAGAGAAATTTGATATCTTCTGCTATACAGAGGGAGCCTTAAGATGTGAATAAAATACCTTTCTGGTAGTTGGCTCCAGAAGAGGGGTCCACAGGGACTGATGAGGGAAAAGAGCAGGGTTGATTGGAGGGCATAAGAGGGCATCTTTCCAAACTTAATCAGTGAGAGAGGCACAAGATGAAAATGTCACTGGTAAACTTGAGGCTTGTTGGCTGTAAAGGTCACTTGGTAGAGAAGGTGAGAATTTTTAGAACGGAAGTGAGAAGGTGGATAGAGACATAGGATGGAGACAGAACTCTTGGCTCCAAGTGGGGAAAAAGGATCTCACTCTTGCAGTGAATGCAGTAGATTGTAGATAAAAAGATTTTTTATTCTGATATGAGCTTTGAGAGTTTAGGGAGTAGCCATTACTCTGAGAAAAGCCAAAGACAAGCAGGAAAAAAAAAAAAAAAAAAAAAGCAATCTTAGCTCTAGATGGAGTTTGTTGGGACTTAAATGAATGCGTGCACCAGTTTTATTCAGTTGGGAATATAAAGAGATTAACAGCTGCTAGTTGTTTTCCAAAAGGTAAAATAGCTGTTTGTTAAATATAGTGGGACAAATGCTGGTATCTTTGATATGAATCAAGTACTTCTATATGACAGTGCTGCTGTTTAATAGGGGACAGATTATTTAACAGGTATTCAGAGCCAAACTGTGGTTGAAAAGTGTTTGGTAAACTGATGTTCACAGGTGTCAAGGTGAGTTTAGATGCTGCAGAAGCAAATAAGTGTTAGGTATTGCTGTGGATGTGGGTGCAGCAGGTTAGGCAGTTGGGAGCTGGATCTTCTCTCCTGGCTGGCTTTTGCTGTCCTTTGCCATGGAAAGCTGCTCTGGAGTTCTTACTTAACTGCACATACATACAGTTTATTTTCTGTTTCTGTGGGGTATTGTGGAATGTCATGTGGCTGAGTGTCATCAGCAAGTGCTGTAGCACGGCTTTGGAGCTGTATGTCTGGGTGTCTCCCCACTGTGGTTGGGGGTGCAAGCTGAAATTGTGAGTTCCACTGATACTCTGCTGATGGGAGATGGCTTTAGATAGGCCGGGTCTCTCCTTACTTTATCCAGTGTGGATAGAAGGAAGGTTTACTTTATAGAGCTGCTCGCTCTTTTTTCTAGAAATACGCTCTCTGGTGCCTCCATTTCACATTCCTTGTTCAAACAAACAAACAAACAAAAAAAAAGCACCCCACTGCTAGATTTACAAGTTTAAAACAAGTAAAATGATGTGTTTCATGTAATGATTCTCAAAGGAAGGCACATCGATTTATTGCCATTGCATCAGCACCTGGTACCACTCAGATGTTTCATTAGGTAATGAAATCCATGAAGCTCCCTGGAGAGCATGCCTGTCCTTGCAGTCATTCAGTCCTCCAGCTATTTAAAAGTCAGAGGAAAACCCAAAATGCATAAAGATGAGTAGACTTGGTTGTTATTGTGCTTGACCTCTTTAGAGGAAGAAGCAGCGTGGTGGAAATGATGGTCATATGTCCCAGCAGCAAGCAAACAGGCTACCACGTCATTGTGCCCTACTGCATGGTCTCAAGCAGCTGTGTCCACAGGAGTGGCCAGGTTGAGTCATTTCGTGGGACTCCCAGTATTTGCGCTGCCCTCTGCTGGTATTTTATTTTTGTGCAGTTTTAATGACTTGGGTACACAAGTCAGGCCTAGGACAATTCTCCAAGGCTAACTTTCTGAAGGGACAATGTTATATGGGGAACCCAAATCCCTAACTGAAGCCCTGACCCTCTTTATGGAGAAATGACTGCCGCAGAGAGGTAGGTGTGGGATTGACCATAAATGACCATCACTAGTAGGTCAAAGTGTTATTGCTTATGATGTTTCTGAGGGTGTGCATATTTGCCTTCCCAAAGTATGCCTAGTGCAGGTAGCAGTGTTCTGTGGGTGATGTTCTGGAGCTTTCCAGGCTATCATCTCATAATAAAAACCATGAAATCTTCTGGTTGTTGCATAGCTTTTAATTTTGTAGAGGATTGTTTGTATGGTTGTTTTGGGCAGGTTTGGCTCTGGTTGTTTTGGGCAGGTTTGGCTCTGGTGGCTGATTTGCTATTCTGAGGCAAGTGCCTGCCTTATCCTTTAAGTAGGAAACCACTGAAGATCAATTTTATTTTTTAAAAGATGGGAAAATGATATGTAAAAAAAAATCATTTCCCCCTGCATATTATTATAAACATGAAACAGAGGTAGCACCTATATTTACATGTTTCTTTTCTGAATGCATTGGGGATATTAAAAGTGAAATTTCTGTTCCTCTTAGTTAAGAAGTATATCTGTGTGTGAAGGGATTTGAGGTATTTCTGGGGATGTTTTTCTTCCCTTAGTTTGAATAATAGCAAAAAACCAGAGGAACACGTAACCTATTTCAGAAGTACTTGGCAATCACTGGCAACAGTAACATCTGTATGGTGTCATTTGTGATTGGTTAAATTGTTCGGGGTTTTTTGTTTGTTTGTTTCCATATTCTAATATGGAATATTTAAAATGTCTGGCAGTAGGATCGATAGTCCCAAGAATCACGCTGTTATAGTTATACAATCTCAATTTATGCAAGTGGTTTAATTCCCCTCCAATATATAGTAGTATTACTTTGATACTTACTTTCATAAAAGAGCAACTTTAGGGGCTTTTGAAAGGATTATAATATTTGGTCTTCAGAGCTTGTTTCATCTTCTAGAAAGCAGGTCTAGTTCTGGCTTGGTAAGGGGGATTGGCTTAGTGTTGATTTTTGTTAAAGAAACATAATTTTGAATTATTTTTTTGTCTGCAAAAGCAATATTGAGAGATTCATGAACCCAGCATTCTTTTTACCCAGCATTTAACAGGCTGGGTTAGCAGTGCTGAGAAACTTAAGGTACATCCATTTAATTTTGCTAATGGAAAGCTACCAGAAACACCTTTTTTTTTTTTTTTTGACCCTCTCTCTGTCTAAATGGGAAGATACCATATCTGAAACTATAGAGAGTATAAATGTGGAAATGTTAAATCTTTTGTTATTGCCTTTAAATTAAGCACACTTTGTTGCAGATGATTTGGGGGACTTATTTAAAGTAAATATATAATTTCAAGCTCAATTATCGTACATAGTTTAACTGAACTTAGTGGGATATGAGGTCCATGAATTTGATACAGTGTTACTTCATAATTACAATGCTTTTTTTTTTCCAGTAAATTTGATATAGAACAGTTGCTAAAGGAAAGCTGCTGAATGGTGTGACCAACCGTTTTATGGGACACATCTGGTGTATTAGTTCAGGATGTTCACTGCAGAAGAACAGAGCCTTTTGCACAAAATGAGAAGGAAGCTAACTCCACATGTATATGTTTTGTGGACATGCAAAGAGGTTAAACAATTATGAGTTAATTGTGTAAGCTAATAGGAAGGGGGTTTGTAATGTCATTTCAAAATAGCTAACGGGGAAATGGAGGAGAATTATTGTTTTAAAATCTCAAATGAACGGTTTACACCTGTTAATTTTACATTTAGAACAGCTGTTTCTTTTATTGTCAGTAAACAGATGCAGAAAGTAATGGAATTTTTTAAAGCAATATGTTAATCCTGTCTTCCACTACTGAACATTCTCACAATATCATGATTAAATATTAACTGTAATCCTGCTGTCATCTGCAGTTACAGAATTCTCTTATTTTTTTATCACTTTCATATTTGAAGTTTTAATGTTTATCCAAAGCTATTGTAGTCTTCCATCAACACATCCTAAGTCTTCTTGCACGTCAGTAATTTCATGGATGATTTCATTGGTCTGAATTACTCGGCTGAAGCACTCCTGACTTTGGTCTTGCTTAAAGATTATTCTGTAGTTGCAATTTCACCTTGATATTAAACAATCTATATTTATAGATGGGGGGGAAGTTGCTCTTGAGAGCTCAGGCTCATCCATATATTTTGTATGAACTCCATGTGAAGCTGGTTTGTATTACAGGCAAAGCTTTGCCAGAGCATGCTCTGTTAGGTCCTGCCCTGTGTATTGGGATAGTACCAACCAGGTGGTACAGGATAGGTTCTGGGTTAGTGCATGGAATTTTTTGGTTTATGTGAAAATTATTTTAATTTTAGTTCATGTATTTTCTGTATGTGTTACGACAAATGTATTGTGTTACTAAAGTTTTCAAATAAAAAGCAGCTATGGTTCTGATAGTCTCTTGGAAAAACATACCTTGAAAATGCAGATACAATGCCCCATGTGCCTGGGGGAAAAAATAAATTCAAAATTAGTGCCTAAATTGACCTGAAGATTCCTAGAAACCAGTGCCTCCCACACAGCTGCTCAAGGGTGGCATTGGTAGTTTTTCAACTAAAAAAATCTATCTGCCTTAATTTTCAAATTAAAGCATCTATAAATGTTCTTAAAGAAAAACCAAAAAAAGGTAGCATTTCAATGAAATAACTTGATTGTGGAGCATTACTAACTTGGCACTCCAAGAATGGAAGCACAGAAGATTGATACTGTATAACTGGTTTGGCAGATTGGTTTTCAGGAAATGTAGGGACCAGTGAATATGGCAGCTGCATTATTAAAATACCGTGTTCAAGTCCAGGTCAAATTGTTCATTCATGCATGGAGTAACTCAGCATTAATTGAATCATTACATTTTTTAGATAATTTAAGTCACTAATATTTTTTGCTTCAACACTTAAAATGCCTGTTTAAATTACAGGATTCACAAGAAGGAAGGGTTTTTACAGAGTAATGCTCTATGAAGCATACACGAGTGTCCACTTGTTAGGTTGTTGCTATGGTAAAATTGCATTCGTAGAACTAAAGTTCTGTTTCTAATGCCAGGACAGCCTATCAATGGAGAATTGTAAAGATACTTTGTCAGGTTAAATTATCTACATTGATACAAAATAAGAAAACTGGTGCTATTTATGTTAGAGAAATGAGAGTGTTCCTGGTGAAAGATGAGTTTACTTTCTCAAATTAAAAATAGGAGGGAGGAACCCTCTGGCATCTCACTTTAAGAGAATGGAAGCTTCTTTTGGAGCTTCCCTTGTCAGAGGAATTCATATGGTTACTTCTCCCACAACTTAGCTACATCCATTACCGAATGTTTCCTTAATTGTTGCACTTAAAACTTCACATTCAGCTTTAAAATTCTTGTTTTCCAGGACTACTTGCCCGAGGTCTCATTGACATTTAGGAGAGTCGTGAATATTTTTTACAACAACCTTTGAGCAACAGAAAATGCTCCCACCTCCATTGAGAGTGTGGATTTGACAGTGTCAGTTTTGGTCTGTGTTTGCTAATAAGTAAATACCATTATGGATCAACTATAACAGCAATAAAATGGACATTGGCCTTTTAGAATTGCACTATTTAACACTGTTAGTGAGCTTTTATGTAGAACACAAAAACACTTCACACAGGTGGTTGGCAACCAACCACCTGTAAGTTATGGAAACTGAAAGAACTGCTCAGCCAACCTTAAGCTAGGTGCAGAGGTTACAGGGGGCAAACCCCCAAACTCTGCAACTCAGTTCCCACTGTTGCATTGTTACTGTAATAAGCATAAGCCCAATGATTAATGGGTGAGTGTAGATAATTCTTGCCTAATTATGAACTTTTTGTAGAATCCTCAAGGTTACAATTTCTGACTCCACTACTTGAGTCATTAATAGTTATGCAGGTTTTTATTGTGTCCTGTTTCTTCTGAGTTTTTTTGGATGCTCTATATCAGGAGAGTTTTCTGTTGATTCCTTAAATTTTGTAAAGTAGTGAAGGTTTTAAGCACCACTAGATTTTTTTACATTTTCCTTTATTATTTTTAAACCCATGTGGGTGCAGAATGATTAAGACTAAAATCAATTCCAGCTAAGGAAAGACTTAAATCATAAAATATATTGCTATAGTAACTGTCCGACCAGTTTTCTTCTGGTTGTCAGTCTAAGTCTTTTTAACTGTAGCTCAAAAATAGCAAGTATTTTGGCATAGCAATGTTTGTTGTAAGGAAGATTTAATAGCTTGTTGTGTCCTATTTCTATAAACAGAAGTCATTTAGAGTTCAGCAGATATATTTAGAACCAGCATTTGTGCTGGTAGTTAAAAGCAGAATAAAATAATCTTTGAAACGCTGAATATACAGAAGAGAACATGCAAGTTGAAATTAACATCACAAAGGCTTTCGCATATTCACTAATACTAACCTACAACACAAATCTTTTAAATCATGGGTTTAAATCTTGTTGCAAGCTTTAATAGTTTTAAGAGAGTTCTATGATTATTGCTATGCAATAGATCTGACATTGCATGCTTTACAGTGGCAAAATTCCCTACCAAAAAATACAGGAGGATTTCTCTGTCTCAAGGAGTGCAGTGTAAGGCCCAGTAAGAGGGAAATTCAGAAGTTCTGAAGAGTTCTTTTCTACTTTGAGATGGTTTGGGACAAAATATTGGTAGGAGTTTAAACTGAGCAATTTGTAGTCTATCTTGTGATATGTTGACTTCAGGGAAATAATATCTGGAAAAACTGTGCAAAGTCTACTTAACGATATGAGTTTTGTAGCAAATAGTAAATTAAAACCATAATGACCTTTTGGTCTTTATGGTCATGTGCATAGAGATGTTCATCTGTTGGCCTATACTAGTCACAGTAACAGGGCTCTTGCTCAGGGCATAGCAGGCATGAGAAGTACTCTTGTATATTTGTTCTTCTACTGTGATTTTTATTGAAAAAAAAATGAAATGAAAATGTCTGTAATCACACCTTGATGCAATTTTTGTGTGCTCAGTTTTAGAAAAGGTAGTAGTTATTTTCCTCTGAGAATAAGGTTCATTTAGTGTTAATAGACCTCAGTACCCTCATTTAAATTTTAATTTATATTCCTGCCCCTGCTGCTGGCACTGGCAATGCTACTGGGAAGTCTGAAAAGTTTTACCATATCATTTCTGGTATAGAGTTTGCCAAATAAGAGTTTGCAAACATTGAATTGGAAGTATATTATATTTTATGCTTAAGTATATTTCATAGAATCATAGAACAACCAGGTTGGAAGGGACCCATCGGATCTTCTAGTCCAACCATTCCTATCAAATATTAAAGCAAGTCCCTCAAGACCTCATCCACCTGTGCCTTAAACACCTCCAGGGAAGGTGACCCAACCACCTCCCTGGGCAGCCTACTCCAATGCCCGATGACCCTCTGTGTGAAAAACTTCCTCCTAATCCCCAGCCTAAATCTCCCCTGGCAGAGCTTGAGGCCATTCCCTCTTGTCCTGTCCCCTGTCACTTGGGAGAAGAGGCCAGCTCCCTCCTCTCTACAACCTCCCATCAGGTAGTTGTAGAGAGTAATGAGGTCTCCTCTTAGCCTCCTCTTCTCCAGGCTAAACAACCACAGCTCTCTCAGCCACTCCTCATAGGCTCTTGCTCTCCAGCCCCTTCACCAGCCTCGTTGCTCTTCTCTGGACTTGCTCCAGAGCCTCAACATCCTTCTTGTGGTGAGGGGCGCAGAACTGGACACAGTATTCAAGAAGCGGCCTCACCAGTGCTGAATACAGAGGGAGAATCACCTCCCTGGACCTGCTGGTCACACTGTTTCTGATACAAGCCAGGATGCCATTGGCCTTCTTGGCCACCTGGGCACACTGCTGGCTCATGTTCAGTCGGCTGTCGACCAACACCCCCAGGTCCCTCTCCTCCTGGCAGTTTTCCAGCCAGACTTCTCCCAGTCTGTAGCTCTGCATAAGGTTGTTGTGCCCCAAGTGCAGGACCTGGCATTTGGCCGTGTTAAACCTCATGCCATTGGACACTGCCCAGCGGTCCAGCCTGTTTAGGTCCCTTTGCAGAGCCTCCCTACCCTCCAGCAGATCGACACTTCCACACAGCTTTGTGTCATCTGCAAACTTGCTAAGGGTACCCTCAATGCCTTCATCCAGGTCGTTGATGAAGGTGTTGAACAAGGCTGGACCTAGCACTGAGCCCTGGGGAACCCCACTTGTCACTGGCCTCCAGCTGGACTTAACACCATTTACCACCACTCTCTGGGCCCGACCATCCAGCCAGTTTTCCACCCTGGAGAGTGTGCGTCTGTCCAGGCCAGAGGCTGACAGTTTCTGAGGAAGAATGCTGTGAGAAACTGTGTCAAAGGCTTTACTGAAGTCCAGGAAGACTACGTCCACAGCTTTTCCCTCATCCAGTAGTTGAGTCACTTTTATCACAGAAGGCAATCAGGTTTGTTTGGCAAGACCTGCCTTTTGTGAACCCATGTTGACTGGGCCTGATCACCTGGTTCTCTTGCATGTACTTCATGATAGCACTCAAGATCACCTGTTCCATCACTTTCCCTGGCACTGAGGTCAGACTGACTGGCCTGTAGTTCCCCAGATCCTCCCTGCTACCCTTCTTGTAAATGGGCACTACATCAGCCAGCCTCCAGTCCAGTGAAACTTCCCCAGTCTTCCAGGACTGCTGGAAGATGATGGAAAGGGGTTTGACCAATACATCCGCCAGCTCCTTCAATACCCTAGGATGAATCCCATCTGGTCCCATAGACTTGTGGTGTCCAGTTGGCCAAGCAGGGCTCTGACCACCTCCTCTTGGACCATGGGAGCTTCGTATTGCTCCTCTATTTCCGGGGTTTCTACACAGAGGGAACAGCTTTCTTTACAATTAAAGACCGAAGCAAAGAAGGCATTAAGTACCTCAACCTTCTCCTCATCCCCTGTCACCGTTGTTCCCTCTGTGTCCAAAAGGGACTGTATGGTCTCCCTTGTCCTCCTTTTATTGTTTATATATTTATAGAAAGATTTTTTGTTGTCTTTTACAGACTTAGCCAATCTGATCTCTAGTTGAGCCTCAGCCCCTCTGATTTTTTCCCTACACAGCCTCACTTCCCTCCTGTAGTCCACCCAAGAGGCCTGTCCCCTCTTCCAGAGCCTATAAATATTCCTTTTTTTCCTAATGTCACTCAAGATTTCTCTACTCAACCAAGCTGGTTTTCCCCCTTGTATTTTAACACATTAACAACTGTTTCCTTTCTCTGGTTTCTCTTCAGATCATATAAATCTTCTGCCTTTTACTAAAGATTTCTGTGGAGAGGAACATCAATTTGAGCAACAAAGCTGGTGAAGTGGCTGGAGAACAGGCCCTATGAGGAATGGCTGAGAGAGCTGGGGTTGCTTAACCTGGAGAAGAGGAGGCTGAGGGGAGACCTCATTGCTCTCTCTTAACTACCTGAAAGGAGGTTGTGGAGAGGAGGGTGCTGACCTCTTCTCCTAAGTGACAGGGGACAGGACAAGGGGGAATGGCCTCAAGCTGTGCCAGGGGAGATTTAGGCTGGACATCAGGAGGAAGTTTTTCACAGAAAGGGTCATTGGACATTCGAATAGGCTGCCCAGGGAGGTGGTTGAGTCACCTTCCCTGGAGGTGTTTAAGGCATGGGTAGACAAGTTCCTGAGGGACATGGTTTAGTGTTTGATAGGAATGGTTGGACTCGATGATCTGGTGGGTCTCTTCCAACCTGGTGATTCTGTGATTCTGTGTGATTGTTCTATATTATGTGTCCATGCTTTCAGCATCACCAAAAATTGTCACCCAGTCATGTGATCACCCCATCAGCTTATTAAAAAAGTAGCTTTCAAGGATTGTTTTGCAAATAACTAAACCCTTCATTTTATATTATCACATCTGAACAGGACATTTTTCAGATTTTACCATGTTTAAATTTTGATTGTTTCAGTGAGCCTCAGAAGTATTCATGTAAGTGTGTTTTTTAAATGAACATATTTTCTCATGTTACTTGGCAGAGATTATAAACTGCTACTTTATGGTGTCCATTGCTGTTCATCCAAGTGTCAGAAAGGTAAAGTTGTATACAAATTGGGGTCCAATTATGCCCATTTGTTTCCTCATTAAACTGGTGTGTTGAAAAAAGGACTGGCCACATAGCAGGCTGCTGGCAAATCAGAGAACAGAACCTAACGGGCTGTTTCCCCAGTTTAACTACACTGGAAGTGTACTTGTTGGTGAAAATGATATACTGGTACCAAATGATTTATATGATGTGCAACACAAAAGATTTCCTGTTTTCAGTTTGTATGACATGACCTGTGGGCTAGCTAAAGAAAACATCACTGGGAAAGTGCTGTATCTACATATACAAGTGTTCTTATTGATGTGTTATTTTTCTAAGATTTTGCTGAGTAAAGCTGTTTCCATACATAAGCGTTTTGGCCATCTGCAACTGCTTGTCAGTGAGCCTGGTTTGAGAACACTGGTCGTAATTGTAACCTCAGGAATGTGTGACCAGCTCATGACCAGCTGTGCATGCCCTGACTTTTCCCAGGTGTTAAGATACATGGCCACTTTTGTTCACTTTAACCAATGAGGCGAAATGCAGTCCTTGTTTTTCCCTACCTTGTATTAAATAAAAAAACTGCCAGGTTTTATTATTTTTTAATATGTCACAGCAAACAACTAGATGAAGTTGTCTGTGTTTTTAATTACCTGGGCTTATGTGACAGTATGATGGTATGTATATGTAGAAATACAGAAAGGGTCCTCAGTGTGCCATGGTCATGCTATAAATTAATAGTGCTGACCCTGCAAATCACACAAACACTCTTTTTGCTTGCTTAAAAAGGTTTTACTTATGTTTCAATAGCAGAGATATTTCAGTAGTTTAAACCTTTTCAGTCAGAGTTTGGCTGCATTTTGTAATCAGGTTTATTTCAACAATCCATTTCATGATCGTAGGAACACTTACTAGCTGTCTTCTGCATGGGGGCCTGATTGGAATTCCTCTTAAATCTGACCTGGAATTGTGTATATAGGGAGGACTGTATTTGTCTTTGCCTGTGTAGCATTTTCTTTACTTGTGTATCTCTTTCTGTATTCAAGGTGAGGCATGAATAACTTGAAAGCAGTACATGCAAGCATGGGTCTCCTCCTAACAGGTGTTGGAGGGAAGAACACCTCTAGATATCATGAGCAGAATTTGTTCTGTTGCCTGTGACACTGTTTAGTCAAGTAAAAAGTGAAGGCATGGGATTATTTTATGGACATGATTATTTACACAATGTGGTTGTTATAAAATAATAAATCCACTTCTCAAGTCCCTGCTGCTAGCTCTTAGTTGCCAATAAGCTGATATGATCATTACATAGTAGATATAAGTTACAAACTCATTTCTTGTCTGTATCAATTATTTTATATGATCAAACCCATATATGTTATCCCTAAAAAGAACCTTCCTATGCAGATCAGTTTCCATGGTATGAACTCAGACCTTCAAGCAGAGGAGGTCTGTGTCTTCTGTGACAATTCTAAGTTAATGAAGTGTGAATTTCTGCCTTTCATAGCCTTTCAAAGACCTTGCACTTTTGGGTTTCATCATCTTGAATGTAGTAAGGACACACAGATTCTAAACTAGCACTGGGGTTTTCCTAAATATTAGAAATCGATGAGAGATGAGCACATGTGAAAACTTAATATGTGCCCAAGTGCTTTTTAAAAATCTAGCTTTTAGGGACTTGGAAAAGCTCATTTAATCTTGAAAATTAGTGAAAAAATAGGCTCTTAAAGATTTGCTTAGCCCTTGAAAAAGTTACCAGAACTGTCTAGGGAGGAGGAGAGGGTCACATCTACCCAGTGCTGAGACTTACTTCAACATAAACTTGTAACAAGGCAAGATCACCCTGGTGGCTGCAATAATATGGAACACTCTTGCATGATAGTCTTACATGAGACTCAATGGTGTGCTTTTTCAAGGTTGAAGTACTGGTCTGTGAATCCTCTTTAGAAAGCAAGGACCATCCACTCTTTCACAGATCACACAAGAGAGCTGTGAAGACCCGCAGTAAAACTGCATGGTATAATTCGCTAGTTAAGTGATTTGTGCCTCTGACTGATGTCTCTCTAGTGAAGACACCCAGATGTATACTAGCGTTATGAGACTCCTTTAACCACCGGTCTTCAGTATTTCCTGTGAAACTTAAAACTAACGTTAGAAATCTGCATCAGGACTGAACTGTTCTCTGCGCTTTGTTTTCTGTTCGTCAAGGTGACTTTTCTCATTAGCATAAATGACCAAGGTCCTGGAGCAGTACTGTTGTCCATGTGATATACAGGATCTCCACTCTGGCCAAGGAGTATTTACAACCCAAAATGCTCTGCTTTTCTTGGCTTGGAGAAACCACTCATTGCTGCTTTTTAAAATATTTTTTGCATCTTAATGAGTAATTCTGGTTATATAATGAAACAAATAAAGGGCTTTAGGAGAAAATAATGTAGAATACCGTTATTATTTTATTATTATACATTTTTGATGTAAATAGAATAAATTAGCAAAAGGAAAATAAAATGCACCCCTGTGGGCATGCAGCAGTTCAAAAACAATGAAATGTGGTAAAGAAGTTAAATGACTCTAAGTTGTGTGTAACCCAGTTGAAGGGTATGGATACATAAACAATTTCAAAGTGTATTTGGCAGTCTCTTGGAATTTGCTCCAAATCCTTTTGGTTCAATGGGAGTGAAAAACTATGCTCCACTATAGCATCACTTGATATTTTATTTTGGAGGAAGGAAACTTGGAAGCAACTCTACATTAATTTATTTTTAATTGCTTAATGGTGACAGTGGAAATAAAATAAAGATGTACTGCATGCTTATATTTCTTCCTACCGTCTCATCTTTCGTACTTTGATTATTGCCTTACTTGAGCAGAAAGAATTAAAATGCACACACAAATGCCTACTAACATAAGGTACCTTAATAAGTGTAATTGGTGACAACTGTTTAGTTCATATTGGAAAGGAACTGATAGGTATACATTCTTTAGGTTCCTGCTCTTTCTCAGAGGTTACTCTTGGAGAGATATTTCTGAGGCCATCTTCCTGTATGTGTATCTTTAGAGTATTTATTTATTGTTATACCTACTGAGATTGTCTTGAATGCTTTCTTTATGAGGACTTAGGACTCACCAGAGTAGGAGACATTTTCTTCCTCCACAGGTAAGAATTGCTGTCATTCAATCATGTTGCCTTGTGCTGCATTTTCATCAGATATTGCAGACTAAGTAGTATTAATCTGCTTATAGTTGGGTGGAAACTGCAGGGAACAACGAGAAGTTGATTTTTACCAGCTTCCTGGGATGTCATATGAAACCATTTCAGCAGAGCTGTTAACCTTGTTCCTGAGGGCTCATATAAATTAAAGATCCTGAGCACTAGGAATTGTTAAAATTGTCATAGGACTCTTTTATAAGATGTTAACCTCCGTGGTCTGGCCAGGCTCCAAACAGGGTAATTACATTCTTCCTACCTAAATTCCCCCTGCAATTGCAATTTGATGTGCTGGTATTCCTCACTTCCTCTCCTTTGCCGTGCCCAGTGGAACAGTTGTTGCATTTCATCCCAGAGGTACTTTTGGTGACTGATGGAGTGATCTGTATATAGAGGCCATAAAGCATTTCAAGAGACTTTTGGATGAAAAATGATTTATGATGTGTATTTTTTTATTTTCTGCTTTTTAAAATGGACTAGATTAATCTGAGCCCTGAACACTGTGTGTGACAGACCTGGACTGAGACAACATCAGCAACTATTCTTGTCCCTCGTGGAACTTCTTCCCAGGTTTTTTTAACTAGGAGAAGTAGCAGACTAAACTAAAAATACAGGAAGGGTTTTCTAAAGGGTTTATTATGAAATAGGAAGAATCTGATCTATGTAGTAAGGCAAATGCAATTTTTACCTCAACTGAAGTGCATATTGAAGAGTGTGTATATAGGCATACACATTTCTATGATAAGTTCCTGGTGCTTATAGATTCCATTGTAACCTTAAGAGGGGCATTTAAACTCTCCTGTTTTAAAAGTTACTCCTTTTCCCACTACTACTTATGCTAGAAATGTCTTTTATTATAAAAATACTATGATTTTTGTTATAGATATTGCATGCTTATTGGAAGTAGGCAAATTATATAGAGATATTAAAGGTTGCTTATTAGCAGAAAGATATGGAGTTAGTACTCAGCATTAAGAAGGTAGTAAAGGGAATGTCCGTATGTGCCAAATAGAGAGATATCAAATACAGTATTCTCTAAATATGGGATTTGCTTATCAGGTATCTGCAAGACAAATACGATAAAGAGGTGCTAGGGAATGTGTTTGTGTTTAGTTTAACACTGGTTTCTCTCTTCACTCATTCTGAGCCTAATAGGAAATTTCCTACACAGGAAATCTTTGCACAGATGCTAACTTGAGTGAACTAAACTTTTATTTCATGAGATCATTCCCTCTGGTCCGTTGTATATGACAAACCACTGCATTTCACTTGGTATTAGAGCCCTGCCTAAATATTTGTTTGGGTCAGATATTTCTGTCCTAGAACATCAGCACATGTGCTACTGGTAGAAACAAAAAATCACTGTTTATCTGTGCCATTATGTCCACACTAATTAAGCGAGACCTTTCAAAGTAGTCTAAGCAGATGAGTCACTCTCTGTGTTTTGGGGAAAGCTGAAGATTTTGCAAGTGTCTTATCCAGTAGTGTGAGAGATATATATCCATTTCCACATGGCAAAACTCAATATATGACCCTACACAACTGAGTAGGATGACATGTGATCCTGAGGAGGTTCTTTGTGTTAGTTTCTGAGTTGGTGCAGAGCTCCAAGCATCTTGACCATCTCTCTGGTGCTTCTGAGGAAGGTTAAAAAAGCAAAATCAACCAAAAAACAAATTGAAAAAAACATGTAAAAAAAATTAAAACCTGCCTGCTATGATGCAGTAAGTTTGAAAGTTTGAGGCATAAAATGTCCTTGTGGGATCTTTTATTGTGCTTCTGTTAAAAACTACATTATTGTGAACAAAAGCGACCTTGGTCTTTGACCTGCAATGAAAGCTGAAATAGATTTACTTAAATACTTGACACTGAATTTAGCTTAGTATGCTCAACTGCTTGTTGCTTAGAAAGGAACCTATACCACCTCCATAGCCAGATGTTAATGATTTGTACCTATATAATCCCACTCCATGTGGCTTTTATGGATTTTAACTTGGAATAGGAAATTTAGATAGCTTGCCTGTGATCCATTCAGTAGGATTCTTACTTAAAAACAGTTTTCCATGTAGAACTGAAATAACCCATTTGCATAGTTTTGGTATGGTAACCTTTAAGAATGTGGTTTTTTATTAAAATGCAATATAAAATAGTAAATATTTGCATAAAATAGAGCTGTGGTATTAAGCATTTCTCACAAGTCATTTATAGTTAACATTACCAATGCAGTTTGAAAATCAACTTAATTTGTAATTATGTTACAGAAGAAAATGGTTTTTTTTTATTAGTTTATGTATCAGTAGGTATAAGCAGCCTTAATCGTACCGATGGTCTCCTAATGGGAACAACAGCAATGTATTCTCTCTTGCCATCAACCCTCATGTGTACTTGCATCTTCTAAGCATCCTGAAGTGTTTATTTTATTTGTTTGAACTTTGGCAAATCATCATCTTCTTACTAGCTTCTGTTTCCAGGATGAGCCACAAATTCCTGGAAAATTTCATGCAGAAAATCCCATGTACTTTAATACTACGGGAACTTTCATTTTATTGAATAAAAATTTTAGGTAAAGGTAATCTGTTAGAATAAGGCAGCAATGGATTTATTCCAATGGCAGGTGATTCATAGCTAGATATTTCAGAGGTATATACTCCATAATTTTGTGCATCTGTGATCTTTCTGGCTTTGCTTGGCCTGTGTCTTTTTATTACCTGACACTTTTAAAGAGTTTACTTTTAATTAATGTAATTATCAAATTTAATTTTTCAGAAACTAATATGAAAATATTATGTATTATGATTGTCTATATTTTGGATTCTCTTTGATTCTCTCTTTTACTGTTCTTGGGTTGGTTTTATTCCTGCTGCTTCTTGCATCCTCTCCCTTTGGAAAGGAGAAATGTGCTCTTTTCTCTATGGATGCATGACTTTCTCACATCTCTTTTTTCATTACCCATAACTGTCTTTTTTTTTCTTTCTTAATCTCCATCCACAGCTTCTTTCCACCCTAGCACTCACTGTTGTCATGGGCAGCTTTAATTTAATTACAAACACCTTTTTGCTGCACTATAAACTCAATTTTGTAGAATGCAGTAGAAGCTCTCATTTCCAAGGCTGATTCTGTTCCACAGTTTCATACTTATTTCTTTTTCTTTTTTCCCTCAGTGATACCATTTTTCTTTTTTTCTCAACCTAACTCTTTAGCAGGCCAAAATCAAAAATTCCCTTCTGTGACTGCATGCAATTGTCAGCCAACACAGGCTGATAATTAAATATTCTAAAATACATACAGAATTCAGTTCAGTGGATTTGCATTAAGTTTTTTTCTGAAAAATAATTTTCAATACAGTTCTCCTAGTACTTTGGAAATTTCAGTAAACACAATAAAACAATTTTTCTCAGAGACACAACCTCCTATTTAGGACATCATTTAGTCCTCCCAAAAGAGATTATTATTATTGCCATTCCATGGAGCAAAACTGTAGTAGTATCTGTACAAACTCCACAAATTCATCATTATTAGGGGATGTATCTTTAACGGCTGCTCAAAATTACCCTTTTAATAACTATTTTGTTAACTCAGTTGTGGAGACAGGTGGACATCTACACAAAAAATTTTGTTGTGCTCTTGGGGAAAACAGACATATACTGACTTTAACTGAAATTGAGATAAATAATTTGAGGGTGACTTTACCCAAGTTTTGAAACACTTAATACTCTCTTAGGCAGAGATTGGGGTAGATAAATGATGAACAACGGGGAAACTGGCTTTAAAGCAAGTGCTCATGGATTTGGATACTGACTAATCTGTTTTGGTGGTGGCTAGCACTGCAAATAACAATATAATGCAAAACCTTCCTATTTCTCCCCACTCTGTAGTTTTAGCTTTCCACTGAGGGCAAGCAGTGGCTATGTGCTGAGCCCTCAGTGGCAGAAGCATTGAGCAGCAGCTTGGCCAGGGCTTCTGAAACAGCTGAGACCACAGCTTCCCTTTCCCCCGCCAAGGCTGCTCTGGGTCTTGTGCTGATTGATACGCAGCAGAGCAGGAGTTTGGAAAGGTTTCTTCTCCCTTTGCCAACCTGGAGTCAATCTGTGACATCCAATGAGGCTTGTGACTGGGGAAGGTGTGTCAACTACAGCTATATGGCTTGTGTGTGCCCAGGAGCAAAATCAAACACCTGGAATGCTTTTATGTTGTACCATCTTCCCTGTTTGCCTTGGAAGAGTTACTGAACTGAGACAGTCATCTAAAGAGAATTGCTTATTTGGAGATGTTACCTTTCAGGATAACCTCATACTGTTCTCCTATCAACTGCTCATGCTATGAAGTGCTGTCAGATTTGGGAGGGTTTCCTACTTTCAATAGTTTATAAAGATGATGATCTGTATAAGTGACTTCCTGAAGATATTCTCATATTAATACTGCTTTTGTTGGTTCCCTTAGAAGCGCGTGACCCTTTGCCAGGTCTTGGAGAGAAGTCACACTTTTCAGAACTCATTGCAAACCTAGTGATATTGAATAACATTTACTCACTGTTTCATCATCTTGTTTAAAATATATTCTTGTCCACTTTAGAGTATTTATCTTTTTCCTTAACTGATGACACAAGGATCTACATTTAGCCTTTTTTTTTAGAGGCAGCAATAAAATGTAATTTATCCTTTACTTTCTTCTTTCATGTGTCTCAATTGTCCATTTTACTTTATCTTAGATTGTAGATGTGTAATTGGTTGCTTGGTTACTGAAGGGTTTTCTGTGTGCTCTCTCTTTTGTTCCGAACAGTGGATTGTTGTTGAGGTGTTTGTCTAAAACATAAAAGCAATCTATTTTCTGCAATTGCATGGACTTTCAGCTTATCTGTGGCTTCGGGACAATGCGGAAAGTCTCTGTGACTAATGAAGAGTGTGTTGTGATGCTCTTGGACACCAAAAGCTGAAGGTGTCATTTGAAATAAGTAAAATATATGCAGAGAACCTGTATATAAATGTATAGTAATATACAATTCATTCCAGAAATAAGGAATTTACTCTGTTAGGATATGTGCTAATATAACTCTGTGTGAGACTTACAGATATAGAGTTTGATTTTTTCAAACAATACTGCAACCACCTGCTCTCTTCCCATTTGTAACTGAAGAACTAAAGATAAGTAGCTTCAACCATATCACCCACTCCTCCTCCACCCCACTTTTGCAGTACTTCATGTTCCTACTGGGAAGAGCATTATGGGATGCCTTGCCTTCAGGTCTGATTATCTCCTTTATGGTCCTGTTCCTGCTTTCATAGGCTGTTCTGGCACCATATTCCTTTTTAGCACTGGTGTCTCTCTTGGCTATGCCTCATAGAGAATCTAAGGGAAATGTTCCCAGAACTGCTTCCATTCAGCCTGGATTTGTTTGGGTTTCTTTCCTTCTGATGAGTGTAAATGTAGGACAGAGTCTTTGTTATCCATGCCCATTTCTGGTCGCTTTGGCAACACACTTTCCTGTTTTCCCAATGTCTGCCCTTTGGGAAGCCACAGTTCCATTGGAGGCTGAGAACTTGCAAGGTGCCTCACATGTCTGTTGTGTTATTGGACTCATGTTGAGAAACCACTTACCCAATACCAGGAATTTAAAAGAGATCATAGAATAACAGAATCGTAGGATAACCAGGTTGGAAGAGACCCACCAGATCATCAAGTCCAACCATTCCTATCAAACACTAAACCACTAAACCTTAGCACCTCATCCTCCTGTGCCTTAAACACCTTCAGGGAAGGTGAATCAACCACCTCCCTGAGCAGCCTGTTCCAGTGCCCAATGACCCTTTCTGTGATTTGTTTTTTCCTAATGTCCAGCCTAAACTTCCCCTGGTGGAGCTGGAGGCCATTTCCTCTCATCCTGTCCTGTCACTTGGGAGAAGAGGCCAGCACCCTCCTCTCCACAAGCTCCTTTCAGGCAGTTGTAGAGAGCAATGAGGTTTCTCCCCTCAGCCTCCTCTTCTTCATGATAAACAATCCCAGCGCTCTCAGCCATTCCTCGTAAGGCCATTTCTCCAGCCGCCTCACCAGCTTTGTTGCTTTTCTCTGGACACACTCCAGAGTCTCAATATCCTTCTGATATGTAAAGGATGTTGTGGAAAATCTCTTGTATCCAGAGTTGCAAGATTCTGTAAAAGGTAGATTTAGACTTAAAATGTAACCAAATTGTCTGTATTCTGTTTTTCTTCTCAAAGCCAACATTTTATTCTGAACTACACTAAATTTCACACTTTCACTGTTAAAAGGTATTTGTGGTTCCATGTAGTGAATAAATGGGTTATTTTCATTATTTCCTAGACTTTTTTCATACCCTCCATGTCTTTGTGCCTGATCCATGAAAGTAATAGGTTTTATCAATCCTGTCTTAAGAAAGCTACCTTTCACCTGTTTCAGACTCTTTTAACTATATTAAGACTAACTGTCAAATAATAAGGAACATATTAAAGCTCTGTTCCTCTGAGACTCAGACAGTCTCTGCTGCTCCCCTAGGAACTACAGCAGTTCCTTGTTTTTTTTTTTTTTTTTTTTTTTTTTTTTTTTCAGGTAGTGTTGTTTAGAGTTAGATTCATGCATTAATTTCCTTTAACTGTTGATGCAGATGCATTACAACTGTTGCTGTAGAAAGGATTAGTAGTCTGCTCTCCTCACTCTTCAAATAGCATTTTTCTGTCTTGAAGCTCAAATGTAGAATACCTTTAAACCTCATAGTTGAGAGTCTATGTGGGCAATTACTTAGAGGATAAATTTCATTTATGATAAAATATAAGTATACCTGCAAAGTAAATTTGTGAATAGTTGGGTCCTCATTCTGACACACCACCCTCCCCATCTCAATTACCTGGAGAAACATAGATTTGAAATTTGAAAGTCTAGGTTAAAATAAAACAGAAGCAACAAACCCTGCTGAAGTGCATTTAAGGCTATGCTACCCTTATAAAGCAATAAGGAGAGCAAACGAGGTATAGTAATACCTAAAGGAACACCTATTCCAAGAAAATCTGATTGCAGGCATATAGCAAATGTGCATCTTATGCAGATCTTTGTGGGTAAAACATTTTCAAAGTCTAGCTCTTTCTAAGTATAATTATTTATTACATTCCTCAAGAATAGGAGACATTCTGACAAATTAAGGGAAAATACATTGACCACAGCTAGTAAGTGGTGACTGGAATTAATCAGAGTCTTGGTATGGGGATATTCATAGTTTCCTTATTGTCCAATTTGCTCCTCAAATTAATTCCTGTATGTTTTGATGTTAGCAGTAATGTCAGTATCTTGGACATAGTTCAGCAAAGGAAATATATTTAAGTCTTCCCAGGAAGTCCTTACATCATCTTATGTCTCCAAAATGGCTAAATGTTATCATTATGTTTGGCTTGCGCTTATGATTTCGATTCCCAAGATGAGTAACTCTTTCAAAATCATTCAAGCTGATTCAAACTCTTACAGCAACTGAAATACTAGAGATGGGAAGACGGACTGGTCAGTGTGTGTTTAAATAAAAATGCACTTTGCTTTTGTGCTCGTACTTGCTGGACTTGGAAGGATGCTTGTCTAGTTACTGAAGATGAGGAGCCAGACCAGTAGCACATGATGATCTTCAGTCATGAGGTTTCTGTTGGAAAGGAGCAACTATGAGGAGGTTACTTATGTACGTTTGACATACGCTGGCAGATGAGTGTCTTCGAAGTTCTTCAAGGAAATTTTGAATGAATGAATGTAAGGATTTCTTTAAATCACAAGAAGATTGGACTGATGCAGGAAAATAAAATGGCAAGCACCTTTGGTGTTCCCTATGATTTAGAATGTAAAGATTTAAGCTTGACTGTAAGAGGTCATTGAAGCAATTGTAAAGGAAAGTGAGTCTGGTGTAAACATACTTAATCAGATACGTAGTCAAGGTAATGATGAATAATGACTAACTACACTTGTAAACAGGTGCAAAACATTTTTTCTCCTGTCTGGAAATCTGCCACTGTTATGTGATAGCTTAATATTTCAGTTAGAACTACAGCTGGAAAGGCAATGATATTGAATGATCTTCATTATCCATTCTGTACTGCTGAAATGGATGTAGACATGTAAAACAATAAATGAATCAACTGAACTTTGCAAAAAAATCTTGGCAAAAGATGTTTTTGTAAATGAATGGAATGAGTGTTTTTGTAAATCTGTGGAAACCCTTTGTGAGAGCTCTGAACTGCTGATTGAGATTTATTAGTAATTTTTTAAACCTGTATCACTCAAAGTATTGAACTACAGCTATAATAGGCCTCACCTTGCACTTTTTTACTGCTGCTGCTATGTGATGTGGCAGGTGGTGTTTCAAAAGGGACCACTCTGGGCCAGTCAGATATCAGCTCAAGAATTTTTCCAGTATTGCTGTTAGAGCACTGGGACTCTGTAGAAGCTGCATAAACATGCACCAGAACAGCAATCCCTGATCTAGGACAGTTAGTGACATTTTCTAGGCTTGTGCTAACTAGAACATTAGGAGTAATGTGTTTTCAAACTACGTTTCTTGGATTCACTAGGGTCATGCTGCAGGTGTCTGGACATGTGTTAACTTTAGATGTGGTCATGGTGTTGACTTACCTTCTTGCTGTCACTGCCTTATATTGAGAGTATCTAATTTTACACATCTAACATCTATATGTCTTACAAAAATCTCCACAGTAGAGACTGTAATATTCCTGAGACCAGGAAAGCAAGAGAGCAAAAACATCACTAGCTAACTTATTATAGTTATTATTTTTATTTCAGTATTGCATGTATAAACAAATTTGAATAGGACCACTTGACTTAAAACTGTAAAGAGAGTCCTGAATTTCTCATAGACTTGGATTTTTTAACTTGAAAAATGTGTTAATGTGCCAGTGCTAAATATATAATGTAATTATACCAATGTTTTTAGTTTCTCAGCTATTTCTAAGTGTTTGGTTCATGTATAATGACATGACTGTATCAAATGTAAATATAGTTTTTTTAACTCAGTATATTATGTTGCCTTGTTTCTGAGTTGTATTTCAGCTTGAATAGTATAATGTCAATACTAACAAAATTGTCCCAAAATCTTATGTTAATAACAAATAAAATTTATGGCCTTAGAAAATCCATTCTGTGTTTTAAATTGTACTATGACTGGATTCTGAAGGATGAAAACCATTTCTGAAGTGTATCAGATTATTTGGGGTCCACAGAGGAGCTGTGTGCTATGGAAAAGCAGGTGTCTCCTTTCATCAGGAAGGCTTCCCATTACAGGAACAGGATTCAAAGAAACACATGGATACCTGCAGAATCCCCAAAAATCTGTGCTTCCGGCTACTCTACATCCTTTTTCAATAACCTTTTGGCAAGGTGAAGTAAAATCATCCTTACTCAAGTTCTGTACTTGCATGACGAAATTGCAGTCTCTTTCAAATAATTTTGTTTTGGGAGAATGCAGCTTTTTAATGATAAAGTAAAGATGATATTTTATTGTTATTATTATTGTTGTTGTTATTGTTATTATTTTTACAGTCACCTATTCATTAATGCACAATGTGATGAAATCACACATATTCCACATTAGCCATATTCATTTATTTCCTGTACCCTTCCCACTCATGAAGCCTGAGAAGTATTGTAGTGGTGGTAGCCTGGTGGTAGAAGCTGTAGAAGACATCTCTCAATTTCTTGGATCATGGCTATCCCACAGCAACCATGACAGGTTACTAAATGAAGAAAAGCTAAAAGCAGATCACTATAGAATCCATTGCAGCTCAACATAAAACACGTTGTGAGTATCTCTGTGAAAAGGCAAGAATTACTGAACATGGTAATAAAGTCCTAGAGGAAGGCCAAGAAGCTGGCAACAGTGCGAAAAACAAAACAAACAAACAAACCCAACCAACCAACCAACCAAAACTCCCCTTGCATTGCACAGCTCCTCTTTCTGTAGATCATGAAGATGATGTTATCCATTCTCATCCCATCAAGGAATGATTCGTATTTACTACATATTTTCCCCTTTCTTCTGTACATCACATTTGAGGAGTAATTTTTCCAGCATTAAAGTGTATTTTGTCCTGAAAATGTCTCCACCTGCAGAGGTTCTTCTGGACTAGCCCTTCAGTAATGTTTTATTCTGAATGAGCTTTTGCCATTTGTTGTCTTAACAAGTAGCACTAAGTCTCTGCTATTAGTAGGACACTTGCAACAGTGTCCTTGAAGCAACTGGATATTTTTATCACTCGGTAGTTTCTAGCTCTAGGGATGGAAATTGAATTTCAAATTGAACATCAGTTAGTGATCATGTGCTAACAAATAGCTTCAGAAGAAGGGACAGGTAGTAAAATCTTTGGCACTCTATGCTATGTGATTAGGTGTCAACAGCATTCGTTAAGAGTTATGCAAAGTCTCAGAGAGAGCACCCTGACAGGCTTTCATGTAAATTGCAAACAAACATTCAGAGTCAGTGAAAATCCTGGGCAAATCTTTGCTGTGGTATGCGCAGAGTAGATGCATCTATTTGAGGTAAACAACTGAGCTTTCCCTTGTCATGATTTAGTTCATGTTACTTGATTTGAAATTGGACTTCCACAGGCATGGTCTTCATTCCATGCTACTACATTGCCCTTATAGGATAACTATGCTCTTGTAAACTGGGTCAAGGGTAGAGGGAAAAGGTTTTGGCAGAGTATTGCAGTTTCCTCTTTTTGGAGCCAGTTGACCTTAAGGAATAGTTCTTCAAAAAGCAAACACTGTGTTTTTATTATTGGTGCACCCGAACTGAAATGCCTAAGATATTTTAGGTTTCTCATTCAGTTCTGTAGTATGGGTTTTCTGTTTTGTCTCAAAGGCAGTGTTATAGGATCCTTCTGCTATAACAATGCCTACTTCAGTAGTGAATCTGATTTAGTCAAGGAATATAGTGCTTGTCGAAGCTCACACATCTTAAATATGTTTTAAGTACGTGTTAGAAGTTAGAATAATAATTTAATTTTTATTTCTCTAGAGTTTTCAACATTTTGTGGTACTAAATTGCATCATGTATCTTTTGGTACTGCAGATACATTTCTAAGCTATTTTGAATTACTGTGCTGTATTTCTTTCTTTGCTTTGCAGGTGCACATATCCACTGTCATATGACTTTTAAGACTAGTATGCACTACCTGATAGGATGGGGGTTTATTATTTTAATGGGTGCTGGAAGGATTATTTTTGTTGCCTGTCCTCCACCGTCTTGAAGAGAGGAACACTTACTAGTAGCCAAGTTTGATGATTCTGCTTAATGGTTCTGAAAGGTAAAATCTATTCACAGTACTTTTCTCAGTCTTCCTTTTCATTGCTGCTTCATGTACCAACAGGAATGGGAATGTTTTGGGATGTAGTTAGGATAAAATCTTTTGTATAGACAAGGACTTTCTTTAGTTTTAGGGGCAATTATTGTCTTGCCTGTGGCAAGGCAACAGGAGACGCAATAATCCCAGGAAATGTATTGAGTGTATTACCAGAAACTGCAGGATCATGAGAGGCTGTTTTTGTCCCACCGAGGTCACAGTCATCTAAAAAAGAAGAAGCGATGAAGTTTGGATCACGTATTAGCTTCTAAGCTACCTTTCACCCTGGTTGTGATAGTTTCAAATGTTTATATGATTTAATCTTGAATGTAGACTTACTTTTTCATAGTTTTGTTTTAAAAGCTATCAGAGAAGAAAAGTGTGAATTAAAGTAATGCAAAGCATGCTACTTCTACTTCCTTAATGCTACTGGTGGGATCAAGAACAACTGCCATAGACAAAGGTGCGTTTCTAGACCTTATCATTTCATGCACAGTATCCTGAAAAGTGGAATGCAAGATCTCCAGTGAGATTATTTTGATGACTGTACCATTGGTATTGGATTATCACAAATTCATTGTGAAATCTTCAGTTGGAAATAAAAGCATTTTTACACTTAATGTTTTTCATTAAGGCTAATTTTTGCCATCTTGTCATAGTGATATATATTTGTATCTACATGACACATTTTTAAATTATGCACCTTCTAATTATCTAATTTACAAATATTCTAGGTATAAATCAATATCTGGATATCTATTGGTTTTAATTCTCACCAAGGAAATTATTACATTAATTGCTGATAAAGGGAATAATATTGTTAAACCATCTGTGACTTACTTGAAATCACATTACTTTGCATATTGTGGCTCTATCTTATGTTGTGTACTACCATTAGCACAAATGAAGTGTGCTTTTAGCATCTTGCAACAGTCTGACATTTTGTAGCACAGGACATAACAGGGTATTTCTTTGTTAAAATGCATGTGTAATCCAGCTTGTGGCAATAGGAGCTCATGCTCACAAAAACATGAGAAATATGCAACTAATTGTGCTTATGATTATGGATTATGAGTCTACTGCATGATATACACTTTTAGTGCAAATGTGAGTTGTGAGTGACAAATATAAGTTATTGTTTTCTTACAATTTGCATTTCAACTGGTAAGATGTGTCTTTCTCATTTCTTTATTTATGTAGCACTGCTTAATGTAACAGGAACATGGGTTTGTTTTTCTGCTGGTTTTAGAGCAAGCCTGCCTTGCACTGATGAGGGAGGACATGAATTAGTGGAGAAAAATCTGCTATGCCTCTTAAAGGTGCTTGGTCAACAGTCTCAGAATAGCCTCACATAGTGCGTCAAAGAACACAGGGATAAAATCAACAGAATTTTATATTCTGATTATAATTTAGCATAGGTTATAGCCTGCTCTGTGAACTCTTAAGCAGGAACGAGATTATGGCATAATGCTGAAGTCAAAGCTTTATGTTAAAGCCACTTCCCCACTTAGAGATTTATGCTTAGTCAAACTTCTCTTTAATCCCAAATATGTGAAATATAGTAAACTCCAAAATACTAAAATATCAACTGATAATTTAACTTTGAGCAGCCAAATTCCACTATCTGGCTAACAGTGAAAGTGATTAAAATTAGATACCCAAAATCAAATGGAAGTCATTGGGTTCAAAGCAACTTTGTTCATACTTCTACTATTTAATTAAATATGGACAGAGAATAAAAAAAGAATGTTTCTTTTTAACAATAACTTTTAAAAATTAATAATACCAATAACTCTTCCAGTTATTCATGCTCACCAAGTATTATTGGAAAACGTCATTTTTTAAAAAAATTCATAGAAGAACATAATTTTACTCAAAAATTTCATTGGAAGAGAGTTTTAATGGATTTCATTTTTTGTTTGTTTGTTTTTAAAAAAAAATTAGAAAACATTCTTTATGGTCTGAAAACCATGCAGCTCAGAGTGGGGCTCAGAGAGTTGGTCTCATGACCAACAAATAGTGAGAGAAGACTTGAAAATTAACTGGCACAAAGCATGAAAATAATATTCCTCCTTCTACTGCGGGAATGAGGATATGCCATTCTCTCATTACCCCATGTAATATGTAATTACTTTTTCCATGTTAGGTAGTAGTACTTTAGCAGGAGAATTACCCCATTGATTGCAAGTGCAGGAGAAAAGAAATAAAAAATACAGAAGAATACACAGCTTCCCTGTGTGCTTAAAAAAATTCCACAAACACACACAAAAGAAAGGCAACCAAACAATAAAAAAAAATCTCAAACCTTCAGCACAACACAGTTAGGTAAAAGGGAAGAAGGACTGAAAGAATTTTGAGTTGTGTAGTTATACCTTTGTTGGACAGATTTGGTGTTAGTTATAACAATAGCTAGGCAGTTGTGGATCCCGACACAGAGATGTAGATGCTTCTAAGTGTCACCTATGTGTTAGGCTTAACTATCTAAAATATTTATTTTGAATTTACTCTTTAAATGTAGTTAAGTTGTCATGGTTTGTGATTGAAAAGGTATTTTCAGGGATCTTTTGGAAGATATTAATCCACTGTGTGCATCTAACATAATTTACAGTAGACAGACAATATTAATGCCAGGAGATTTTCAAAGATATTGATCCACGAATAAGTCACCTTTTCAAGTTGCAATTCCTTCCAATTTATAACCATTCCCCTTCATTCTATTAATACATGCTCCTGTAAAAAGTCCCTCCCCAGCTTTCCTGAGGACCCTCTTCAGGTACTGGAAAGCTGCTGTAAAGTCTCCATGGAGACTTCTCCAGGCGAAACAACTGCAGTTCTCTCAGCCTGTATTCATAGCAGAGGTGCTCCATTCCTCTGATCATCTTCATAACCTTCCTCTGGACCCATTCCAACAGTTCCACATCCCCCTTATGTTGGGGATTCCAGAACTGGACGCAGGGCTCCAAGTGAGGTCTCATGAGTCGCTACCAGTCATCACATTCCTATACAGATATGAGTAGCAGAGCCAGAGGAAAGTCTCTCTCATGCAGTCTACTTCACACTCATCTCCACTATCTTCCAGAAATCTCTAGAACTGCTGTGTTGCCCTTCCAGTAGATGCTGGGATGTTTGAAGTCCCCACATTAACCTGTGACCTTGAAGTTTCATCCAGCTCTTAAAAGGAGACATCCTCAAATTACAGAATCATAGAATCACCAGATTGGAAGAGACCCACCAGATCATTGAGTCCAACCATTCCTATGAAACATTAAGCCATGCACCTCAGCAGTTCGTCCACCTGTGCCCCAAACACCTCTAGGGAAGGTGACTCGACCACCTCCCCAGGCAGCCTATGACCCTTTCTGTGAAAAATATTTTCCTAATGTTCAGCCTAAACCTCTCCTGGTGGAACTTGAGGCCATTTTCTCTTGTTCTGCTCCCTGTCACTTGGGAGAAGAGGCTAACACCCTCCTCTATATAACCTCCTTTCAGGTAGTTATAGAGAGCAATGAGGTCTCCTCTCAGCCTCCTCTTCTCCAGGCTAAACAACTCCAGCTCTCTCAGCCGTTCCTCATAAGGCCTGTTCTCCAGACCCTTCACCAGCTCCATTGTTCTTCTCTGGACTCACTCCAGAGCCTCAACATCCTTCTTGTTCTCCTTCTGGCTTCTCGAACTGCTGCTCGAACTGCCTTGCACCTCTTTGCCCAGCTCCTCATCGTCGCGCTCCCAAGGAACCATTTAACTCTCCCCACAGTACTGCTCTAACTGCCCTCTCCCATCAGGCACCACAAACAAACCAGCGTTTGCCGCCTGTCAGGAGCCCAGCACTGCCCGCCCTGCTTCCGACTGGGTTTTTCTGTGATTTTCCTGGCTCACGGAAGCTCCCACGGCCTCAAAATGTCTGCTCCACCACAGATCTCACTGTCCTGCTGCCGGGTGCCACCGAAGAAATGTCACTATTAAGCTGCATACTCAGAAAGACAAAAATCATAGAATCATAGAATGGTTTGGGTTGGACGGGACCTTAAAGATCATCCTGTTCCAACCCCTCTGCCATGGGCAGGGACACATCCCACCAGACCAGGCTGCTCAAGGCCCCATCCAACCTGGCCTTGAACATTTCGAGCGATGGGGCAGTCATGGCTTTCTTGTGCAACCCATGCCAGTGCTTCTCCACCACCCTCAGGGGGAAGATCTTCCTAATGTCTAATATAAATCTTCCCCCTTCCAGTTTTAATCTATTCCCCCTCATCCTATCACTACATGCCCTCATAAAAACTCCTTCCTCAGCTTTCCTCTAGGCCTCCCTCTGATCTGGAAGGTTGCTGTAAGATCTCGCCAGAGCCTTCTCTTCTCCAGGCTGAACAACTGCAGTTCTCTCAGGTCGTCCTCATAGCAGAGGTGTCCTAGCCCTGTGATCATCTTCATAGCTCTCCTCTGGACACATTCCAACAGTTCCATATCCTTATGTTGGAGATTCCAGAACTGGACACAATACAGGCAGGGTCTCATGTGAGTGGAGTGGAGGGTGAGAGTAGCCTCCCTTCACCTGCTGGCCATGCTTCTTTTGGTGCAGTCCAGGGTATGTTTGTCCCTCTGGGCTGTGAGCACACATTGCCAACTTATGCAGAGCTTCTCATCAATCAGTAGCCCAAGTCCTTCTCTGCCGGGCTGCTCTCAATCACATCATCATGCCCCATCCTGTACTGAAACTGTGGATTGCTCTGATCCAGGTGCAGGACTTTGCATTCGGCCTTGTTGAATCTCATGATGTTCATACAGGTCCACTTCTCTGTCTTGTCCAGGTACCTCTGGATGACTTCTCGTTCTGGTTTGACAACTGCACCACTCAGCCCGGTGCCATCTGCAGACTTGCTGAGGGTACACTTGATCTCACTGTCTATACCATTGATGAAAATATTAAAGAGTATTCATCCAAAAATAGGCAACAGGAGATATTTTCTGATGAATGAACAGCCATTTCCTTGCCTGGATTAGCCAGAACCCCATAAGAATGACATAAGAATGAATCTAGCTTTCCAAGGCAGTTGTTGAGTGTCGTGAGATATGTGTATACCTGCAGTGGGGTCATCCTTCATCTCAGTTTTGCTTCAGCTCTTCCTCTTGGCTCCACCACCGAGCTCCTCCATCCCAACATGAGCCTGTCTCTTTGCCAGTGCTATTCTACTGCTATCTCTTACCCAGTACACTGTGGTTCAATTAGTGCTTCCCCTTCCATATTCCACAGCATCACCCATCCCACCCTAGTCCATGTCCATGCACATCCAGTGCTTGCAGCACACTCTAGACTCTGCCCCTCAGCCCCTTTCACAGGGGCAACAGCCCCCCTGCAGTACTGTCCTCCTGCCTGTTAACCAGAACAATTACATGCTGCTCCAGCTAAATTCTGTGGGTTTGAGGGGGAAAACTTCCAATATGCTAAAATGAATCCTATGGGAAATGTAACAGCTGACACAGAAGTCACCACTACTAAGCATATGTGGACTAAAATTTTTCATAGATGTACTGTTTTCCTAACATGAGCAGATTACAAAGGAATGACTAAAGGTCAAATTCATTCATAGCTTTAGGTACCTTTTCCTTGATTCTGTAGAGTTTACATTCAGCTTTTGTGGTTGTTTGTTGTGTTTGGGATTTTTTCGTACGGTTTTTTTTTGGGTGGTTTCTTTTTTAATCAGAGACATTATTGAATTGATGCATTCTTTGATGCAAAGGAGCTCTTTTGGCTGAAGGTCTTAAAAAAGAAATCAACTAGTTTACAAAAGCCCTAACAACATTCAAAAGAAAAACTGCTACAGACCGACTCCTGAATTTGAATTAGGCAAGAAGTACAGCTCTGCTAACTCTGGGCTATTTCTAAATAATCTCAGAATAAGTGACAGTGCAAATATCTGCTAAAGTAATCTTGTGTGAAAAAAAAAAAAAAAGCAATGGAGAAGTGCAAACACACAGTTAATTCAACAGTAAAGTCCTGCAATTAATCTTGTACTGTATTGATAAATTAAGGAGAATAATTTTCTTTGGTGGTTGGACAGGGTAAACTGGAGGTATGAAGAACTACTGCAGTGGGTGTTCTACAGTCTGTTTTTCAGTACTCCAGAATTATAGATGGCAAAAAGCACTTCTGTAGATGACAAGTCAGCATTTTAGATGTAAATCTGGATTTGGCTGACTTTCACCATCCCTGACCACTAAGGCTTTCTAAGGCTACGGGAAAACCTATTCTGTATCTTCAGAAGCAGGAATAATTCATGTTAAGTCTTCTTTCAAAATAGTAGTTTCCAGAAAAAAAATATAATAGCTAAGTGCCCACAAGGTGTGATTCACCAGTTCTTAACCTAGAGGCTATTTACGCTTTAAATCTAATTCCACATCCAAAGTAATCAGTGATTCTAAAATCAATTACTATTTCTTGTCATAGAAATGTCTTTCATTGCAAGTCAGAACCACATTTAATTTCAAACCTGTTGCTTTTCCATTATATTTATCATACTACTGACATATCCCCCCCAACCCCAGCTGCTGAAGAGGGTTGCTGCTTTGCTGAACAACGGGGTGGAGAGGGGCCAAACGGAGGTCTGGTGGCCACTCCATGTCAATGGCCATAATGTGCAGCAAGGATGAGTGGGGGAGAATGAGCAATTATGTCTCCGCCCCTCATTTGCCTACCAGGACAACCAAACTGGGAGCTCCTTCTCAGCTGGCCTGAGACCTTCCCCACCACTGACATCGTCCACAATCCAGGAGTACTGGAGTGTTTCTGGAAACTTCACCCACAGTGGCTTCAAGGAAACATCTAAAGACTACCACTGAACTCTGTACAGGTTGTATAGTCCTTTTTCAAACCCTTATAGGATGCTAATATTGGTATAGATGTAAGCTTATATTCTTGACTTAGATTTGTAACATTATAGTTAATAAACTAAATGTTTAAATACAATTCTGGGTCCTACTCTGTTTACCTCGGGGTGTGACAACTGCCATAATTCCTTAATAGTTAAAGCCACTCTCTCTTAAAGTGCTGAAAGAATTCAGCTCAAATGAACATTGCCTGTGGAAAGACAGAGGAACAAATTCTGGCTCAGCGCTGCTCTTTTTCTTCAGCATCATACCCAAAAGTATGCAGAGCACAGACTTTGCACTTTAGCATCTGCACCTTTGAACTAGAGGTTTATTCTGATTTCAGTCAAACAGCAATCTACTCTCCTACTAACATTTTAATCATAATTTTTCATGTTGTTATTCAAGGTTGGCAACACTGATATATGAAACTGCAAAACGGAACACCTGGCTGTCACGCATTAAAGCATCGGGTTGCAGCTTTGCCTCGTGCACAGCGCCATGTGGTTGCAGCAGCGGAGGAGCAGGAGGCACGTCAAACACATTCCTTCAGGGTGAGTTCAGCTGCCTACTGTATGCCTACCATGAGGAGGTAGCACAGCTAGGTGCCAGTCCAGGTGGAACAAAAGCCCATTACTTCCCTGCATAGGTGACACCTACCACAATATGCTGAAGCCTCACCTTACCAGTCGGCCAGAGGTTTCTGTTCAGTTGCATTGCTCAACCCTTGCAACATGTAACAATAAATCTCATAGGATTCTAGTAGTGGTCACTGCCCAGAGGTACCAAAAAGAATAGGTTACTCCATCAGCATCATTTTATCTTAATTGAATATTTTCCTTCTACACAGCATATTGAAATTGTTTTTTTCCCCAATACAGAGACATTCTATAAAGTCACACCACACCATGCAGTCACAGTATCATAACTTTACATGTTGACCTGTTGTCAGAGCTCATGGATTTGAATTGTTTCAACATTACCTATCAACAGTTGCCAAAAATCGTAATAAATAAATAAAAACAGATTTATTTAATCTGTTGCTGTTTGCTTGGTTTTCTCTAAAGGAAGTTGTTACCTGGCACCCATTCAGGCTGAACATCCCATTCACTGATATGTCTTTTTTCTAGGAAGACAGAGAAGGCAGCTGCCCAAAATATTCTCATTTGAGGCCATTGTATTGTCTCTGAAATATTCTCAGGCTATTGGCCTCACCTTTTATTTCTTAGCTTTTATTTACAACTTGTGGCTTACTCATTTATTAATCTATTCTTTTTTATTGATGTAATTCAATTTCATTTTTCAAATACTTTACCAAAACTGGGAATACTATTAAAACATCCTCGCAAATTTCTCTTCTGACTTCTATGAGCATCTTACCCTTCTAGTTCCCAGCTATCTCAAATTTCTTTATAAACCACTTCAGATCTAGGTGCCTCAAAATTATAAGCCCAAAGGTGACTATCATTTTGTATTTCTTTGTTTGTCCTATTATAATTCTCTTTTTTTCTTATTTTTTTAAAGCTCCTTCTTTGTTAATGAAAACTTTCATAGTAAAGTTTTAAAAATTTTCAGGCTCCAAGTTAAAAGTTATCCAGAAAAACTCCTAGCTTTTTAGTGCTTTAGCCTCACTAAAACCTTCAGAAGGGATTCATTACTTATTCATATTTAAAAACAGCACCATGGGAACATTGAAAAAAAATTTAAAAGTTATTTTTCAGTACAAGATATTTTCCATCTTAACCATTAGTGATCAAGGTATTTATTGGTGAATTTTCTTACATATTCTTTCATCATGTTACAAACAACAGTGAATTACTTTTTACCAATACTGGAGCACAAATACCAATAGTGGAGCACAAATGTTAGGCAGCAAGGTATTGATCTCATAAAAGATCCTACACAGATCTGTACCTTCTATCACCATTTTCTTCTCATAACAGTGATATTCCCATTATCTTATTTTTATCTGTGCATTTGTGTGAAGACCACTGACCTTTACAAAATGGTTCAGAAATCTATAGCTGCTCACTACTTTAAATCTCCCACCACACTTGTACAGGATCTCATTTCATGTTAATTATTACTGCCACGTAATCATATACAATAGTCCCTTTATTTTTTTCTGGTTCTGAGACAAACAGAAGATACAACACATTCCTTGCTATCTATTGTTTAAATTAGCTATGGTTAAGCCTCAGAACTTTAGCTGAAAAAGAACCAGAGATTGGTTTCACAAATTTCTTTTGACTCTGATTATGAAGGAGCTTAGTTAGAACAAAATGTGATTACTCGGTTTTGGCCATGCAACCTTCAGGAGGCTTTTCCAGATCCGCTCCCACGGACCTGAATTCTGGTTTGGAAGCCAATTGTCCTTGGCAGCATTTCCATGGATCTCACTTGGAGATTTAGCAACACCTTCTACACCAGCTTACAGCAAACACTGATGTCTTCATTACAGTCACAGCTTACCATAGCAGGAAAGGTGGGATGCTGTGTCACCTGAGACTGAGCTCTTGTAACCATACCTGATAGTGTGTTTTCACAATGAAATGTGAAATTTTTCTTGTAAGGAGAACATACAGTGACAGAGTAAATAGATACATCTTAGCTAGGCATAATCTACTTGATGCAACAGCAATAGTCAAGGTGTAGCAGCAGAGAGTTGGATGTGTGCCTGCAGGTCTGCTGCTGAGTCCTGATCACTCAAGATTCTCTTGCTAGAGCTGGTGAGGCTGAATCAGCCTGGGCTGTTCTAACAGCTCTCCATAAGCCTCACAGTTCTTTTTTACTCATCCACAGAGAGACAAAACAATCCTTGTTGTATAAGGTAAGGCAAGACAATATGGTTAGTACTTCAGGAGCAAGGAAGGCAGGTCTCAAAAGCCAACTTCATGCCCAAATGTACCATCACAAACAGACAAGAACCTGACTTCTCTATACATAATTGACTGACGTGGTTTCTGTTGTGGTTCTCAAAGTGATGCCAATCCATACATGGTTTATTTAAAAAAAAAATTAAAATTTCATCTAAACAGTTAAAGACAATTGCATTTGTATGAGTCGTAAATAAGCAGAACAAAGCCCTCTTCTGACAGGGAGAAGCAGACATAGTTCTGCAAATGCCTTCTTTGCTATCACTAAGCTTCAGCAGCTGACTGCAAGGTTGGTTGTAAGCAGGGATTTGGTTTCTGTGAAGACAGACTTTATTTGAGGGTGAGCACTACTGGGAAGAGATGGGATCTCCCTGACAAAGCAGCCTAGGACATCTTTGCCATCAGGCTTGCAAACTAGTGAGCAGAATTTTTATTTGAGGGATGAAGTCCAAGTCCCTACCAAGTGCAGGAATAGGGGAAATATTCATGGATGGAGGGATGGTATTATCCTCGAGCGAGGTGCAAAACCATCAGGTCCATATCCAGTGCCCTTACTCATCATCATAAATAGTGGAAAACATGCAGGAAGGATTAAGATTCTCCAAGTATTTGCTTTGATCCATTGGGATCAAAAAGATTTCTTCCAACAAGAGAGGCATCATAACCGTATGTTACAGAACATCTAGTAGAACATCTAAAAGAACAAATACGAATTGCTGCAGGTGGAATCCAACCCTGAGGATGAGGATGATGGCTCCCACAGCCTAGAATATTTTCCTAAGCTGTGTCATCCTCAGAAAAACATAAAAACATCCTCCATAAAGAAGAAGAGGAGAGCGATTGTTGTAGGGGACTCCCTCTTAAAAGGAACGGAGCAATTCATCTGCAGACCAGACCCACTCCACAGAGAGGTCTGCTGCTTACCGAGGGCATCAGTGACGGTAACCAGAAAACTTCCTTCCCTGGTCCAAGAGACAGACTACTATCCTCTGATAGTATTCCAAGTTAGTACTGAGGATATAGAGAACAGAAAGCCCAAAACCATCAAGAGAGACTTCAGGGCCCTTGGGAAAATGATGGAGGGCTCTGTGGCTCAAATAGTATTTTACTCCATTCCAATGCTGAATACAGAGGAGCAGGAAGTCAAGAAGAAAAAATTGATTAATGTTTGGCTCTCAGCCTGGTGTGACGAGAGGGGCTTCAGTTTCTTTGATCATGGGGTGGGTCACGCACCCCCAGGCTTTCTTACTAAGGATGGGACATGTGTGTCTCCTCGGGGGGCTAAAGCCCTTGCTAAAAACCTAGCTAAGCTCATTAACTGAACTTTAAACTAGATGTGACTGGGGAGGGGGATGAGACCAGGCTTTATAGCAGTGAATCTGGACATGAGGCACTGGAGACTCAGAGATGGTGCGCTGGTGAGGACCACCAGTACATCACCACAGAGCAAGTGGGGCAATTACACCTGGGGATGATAAAGAAGAAACTGGCACTCTGGTGTTAGCTGCTCTAACAACCAGTCATTTGGGAATAAATTCTATTTCACTTATGTGGGCTGAAGGCTCAGCAGCTCAGCTGAAGTGCATTTACACCAATGCACGCAGCATGGGTAATAAGCAGGAAGTTGGAAGCTGTTGTAGGGTAAGGAGTCTACAATGTCATTGCAATCACGGAAACGTGGTGGGATGACTCATAACTGGAGTGCAGCTCTGGTGGGGTACAAACTCTTCAGGTGGGACAGGAAGGGTAGGAGAGAAGGCAAGGTAACCTTCTATGTAAGGGATGACTTGGATACCATTGAGCTGGATTGTGGCGATGAGGAGATCGAGTGCCTGTGGGTTAAATTGCCCATATTGCCCATATTAGCAAAATATGAGTGACCTAAGCAGCATGACATTTCCATGTAATATTATTTATCTGACTGTCAAGACTGAACGCTGGTTGGAGAAGTGTTTATGGGAATTCATGTTATTTCTTTTCTGGTTTTGGTTTATTTTTATTTTCATTCATGCCAGTAAAAAAAAGTAAGTAAAATTCCATCACTTGTTCTTTGCATTTGTGCAGGATACAGTTATTACTAGGCAGACAATCCTGTCACTTTCATGATGTGAACTGAATTTGCACTAGCTTTAGTTTAGCTATCAGGAGTAGAAATATAATGCAGGTGGTGTAACAGAACTTGGAAGCAGACTGGGAATATATTTTGTTTGCTGCCAACTTCAAAATCCATGCTAGTGCATCTCTGTGGTTGTTCCTATATGAACTGATGCTATTAAAACTAGTGAAGGTCTAGCTACACAGTACACCATGGATGTTCATCTGAAGTCTCTGAAGGTTTTAAGAGGCTTTTGGTATGCTTGTGCAGAGAGATGCTATTGATAGCCCCTGTCATGCTTATACAATCTGGTGCCTGAATGTCACAAGTTAAAAGTCAAAGGGCAAAACATTGGTCTCCCTTAAAGCCAGTGTAAGTTTGGCTGTTAATGTCAACAAACCTAGGATTTCTCTTTTAATTCTGCACCCCTGGTTTCTGGGGAGGAGAGAATTGTATTGTACTTCTTGCAGTTTCACTGAGACTCTTTATTCTGAGTTTTTAAAGTATCTTTTATTTACTCTGATTGTGGTTTGTGGGAAAGTTGAAAGTTGTATGAAAACTAAATTGAAAGTGTATGGAAGGGCCCCAGAGACCTGCCCTGATGAACTCCATCAGGAGAAGCTTAACATCTGCCTGATGCTTGGACATGGCTTTAACAGAACTCCTAATCAGTCAAAAGAAATTGTAGGTCTTCTTGCTTCTAAGTTTCAAACCTTCTGGCCCAAACTCTAAATTTTAATGTTCTCAGGTTAAACTTAAAAAAAAAAAAGTAGAAAATGTAGTGCGAAATATTTAACCACCTATGCAGAAAATATATGAATTGGAAGGGAAAGAAAGTATTTCTTTGCAGTTTTAGAGTGATTTCACATAAAGGAAAATTGAAAACAGAATGCTGGAATTTAACAAAAATGTGTATCATACTAACATGAAGATGGTTTAACAGTGATTGTGTTGTTTTAACAAAAATCTATTTTATCAGCTGTATTTCACATGTTAAAATAAATGAATTTTATAGTAAATAGATTTTTAAAAATTTCAATTACAATTCATTTTACCACAAGGGAAATGTACAGAATGTGTGAAAATATGTGTACTGTACTTACTGGAATAAAAATAATACTTTGTCGCAAACTTTGAAATAGAATAAAATGCTTTTAATAGCAATCTTTTGTTGTATCGTCGTTATTTATGAACATAACATTCAAAGTATAGAAATTCAGTTGTGGATCAAAATGGCCATAAAAACAATAACCCAAAGAACCTTATAAACATGTCAACACACGTCATTTATCACAGATGGTTCATACGAATGTAAAAAACATAAAAAAGTAGTAGAATTCTCAACATACAATTTGTTGCATTGTTCTTACATATTATTTGTATTAAAATTCAGGAATTAATTTTATGAAGAGAATATTGGGTTTGTTTATTAAACTAAAGTACAGGTTAAAGTAATTCTTTTCCTGTGATGAACATACACCAACAGTGATTAAAAAATAAACATTTATTTACAAAATATTGATGCATACATATTACACAAATCAGGTATATCAAAGTCATTTTTAAAACAATATATGTAGCAACCAAGTATTTGCATTGATTTATCATAGTGCAAACTGTAATGTTGCAAAGGCAGATTATAATGTGGGATTACCATCTTAATGTTATCCTTTTCTACTGCCTTCTGTTTTACTATGTCTAGAAAACTATTCCCTTTCTTTGAAAAAAAACCCTATTTCCGGCGAATGTTGTATAGTGTACCTGAGGATAAATCAAATTTAATAGTGTTCTGAATTCTTTCACTTAGATAACTATCTCTATTTACTTAGCCTGCTTACGTAGCACCATTGTCATTGATTACTAACATACTAATGAGAATAAGGAATGGAAACACGCTAAATACATTATGCCATCCCTAATTTCAGGATTTGTCCATTTTTGTGGAATTTTATCTGATACATTTCACAATTCTGTATTCCATATTCAAGTGTTTAAAGATGATTCTGGTGGTATTGTGTAGTGGTTACCAGTATACATTTTCCTGTAAATATGATATTAAGTGAAGCTGTGAAGAAATGGACTTAAAAGCCTGCTCATTCTGTCCTCAGATGAGAAGGAGCTTGCTTTTGATTACCAACATGTACTGAAACTTGCAAATAGATTTGCATCTGAATGCCTGAATATTGGTTCCCTCAAATGTAAGAAATTCATGCATTAAATCCAGTGATTTTGATTGTAGCTTTTCCTTTTCACTGGCTCAAAACCAGCCACTAGGTAACTGTATTGTCCATGTTCTGTAGCTGGTGATGCACTCAATTGGTACGATGCCTATCATACAGCATATAGAATGTCGGCAATGCCTAGTATACATAACTTTACAGTTTCAAAGACGGATGAAGGGAGTATATCTTTCATTTTGGTAGCTTTCACAATTTATGAAGTGGTGGCTCTCACAAGGATCTCATGAGCACCCGCAGCGATCTACAACCATGGCTGGTATCTTGCCATATATTATTTGTTCTTTCCCATTGAAATACAGCATGTTTATGGGCGACATCTTCGTTGGTGTGCAGCAAGGGCCAGCCGAACCTCTGGGGTTTGCTTGGTGTACTAGGTGAGTGTGTGGATATTTTTGTAAAAATACAAATTCACATTCTCCAGAGCAGTAATTGGCTTTATATCTTTTAGGTGCAATAATCCAATCCCATCCAAAAGCTTCAAAATCCACTGTCAGTGGATAGCGACAACATCGGGATTCTGTGGAGTGCTCATCACAGTCAAGGCCAAAATCTCGGCGGGACCGTTTCGGTGTGTCAGTAACTCTCACTTCTAGAAATGGGTTCTGTGAGGAGAGGAGGAGTAATCAGAAGCAGTACTACATTCAGTAAAACAATGCAAAAATACAATATTTCAGACATGGACGTATTGTGTCAGGTAAATATCTGCAAAAAGTATTTGCAAACTTTCTGAAGTTACACCCATCACAGAACTTGGTCCCCCTCAAATCCCCCCGAAATCACCCTCATCTCAGTGCTGGCATAATTTCTGTTAACTGCTAAAGGAATGTTTCTGAATTTTTGAGGACAGTGGATTTTCATTTTTACTGTGGGTTTGATTTGTTTTTTTTTAAAACACCTTAATAAGAGCTACTTTTTTTCAATAGAAGAACTCCTTTTCATGAGTCCTCCTGAAAGTCCCTCCATTAAAATCATATTCTTCCCAGGCTTTCTGGATATCAAGGAAGGCTTCTTATCCAGACCAAGAAGGACAAATTTTTCTCTGTAATTGGCTGACTGCAATAGCAGTAGGAATGAGAGTTTCACCTGCTGGGACAGGTTGTTTGTACTTCACAGCTTTCCTCTGTGCTAGGGGGCTGACTTTGCCAAACTGAATTTGGAGGGGCAGGTAAATATTTTGACTCCTGAAAGAGTCCTGTGGCCAAGAATGTACTTTTAGCAGGTCTCTGAGCTACTTGTCTCCTCCCAAAGATGTGGTTCCACAGTCACCAACTGAGAATAAAAAGAAATTTCAACCTTTACAATCGTGAGTTTGAAAAAAATTCCCAAAGGTTTCTGCCTTCTACACACTGATTTAAGCCCTGTGTGTCAGTTTGGCACTGACTGCACTGTCCCATGAAGGAAGACTGTTCCTTAGGAGTAAATAACAGTCCTGCTAACTTCGTCCAGCTTCCAAGACATCTGCCTTATAGGGTACAAGTTGTCCAGTTGCTTGAGATGCTCCTCCCAAAGTTAAATTATAAGGGAGAGGCTTGGAGAGAGAAGTATCCTGACACCAGGAGCCAGAGCAAAGGGAAATTTACTCTTCCGTTATTATTACAGACAATGATAACCATGGGCTATTCACATGTTCAAAAACACAGTGCTGCATATTTGAATGAGTGGAGATGGTAAGGACATTCCTTATCATGATATCCAGCTGGTATGTTTCAGATATGGAAGATCCACATCTACATGTATCTGCAATTAAATATCACAGCATTTTTTGTTTTAACTGTGTTAAATTTCTATGAAGTGAAATGTTACATAGATACATAAATACAGTTGGATTCACTGACCTTAAAGACTTTATTCCAATCTAAATGATTCTATGATTCTATAAGAAACAGATTGATCTACTGCAAAAAGTGAAAGTAAAGTAATATTCTTTATGCTTCATTGAAAAGGAAGGATTTCTTGGTTGTGAATATTTCAGCTGTGATAGGTCCAGGAATTTTTATAGGTTGTAGATGATTAGTGGTTTGCAGAAAGAAATAATAAGGAAAATACTGTAGTTTAACTGGTACAATTTAGCTTTAATTCATTCATCTATGCTTACAAAAAGTAACCAGATAGTTATTTTATGCTTTCTCATCATTATGAAACATCTATTGTATCAAGCAGAGTTTCTGTATTCAAACATTTCTAATAGGTGGAATGATGCACTCTTTCTGCACACAGTTTAACATTACAAAGATCTCACCTTCATAAACACAGGTAATTTTTGCTGTTTTAAAAAGAAAGTATAGGCATACAAAAAAAGGAGAAACTCCCTTGCTTTCTTAGCAATATCAGACATAACTTGACTATCGATGAAAAAAATCTAACAACTATTCTTCTAGCTCTGCGTAAAAAACTACTTTACTAAGCAGTATTTGCTCTCAACTTTGAAAACATTATTTGATAGCATCATCCATCAGTAATTACACAAAATTTTCTAGTTAATGCCTCTCAGCATCCCTCTGAAGTACCACAATTTGTCTAAGTTTTTCAATGAGGGAAACAGAGGCACAGGAATACTATTGATATTGACATGATCAGAGGACAAAGAAAGAATGAATTAACTATACAGAACTTCTATTTCCCAAACAATGCTTCCATTTATCCTTAAAACACAACTTAAATGCTTTCCAATAAAATGCAAGATATTTAAATAGAATTTTTCTGAATAAACTTACCAATCCATCTTCACCAGGTCCTGGAAAAGTTACAGCAAGATCTTGTCCATTCTCATCAAAAGCTTTTATTTCGATGCCTAAATTGGATTCAGGCTGTTTGAGCCAATTCTGCAACACTGTCTTCACATCAATACTTTGCCAAATACCAGTGCCTGGGTTCATGTCAAGTTTCAAAGATCGAATTCCAGTGTATCTTGTACCGTCTTTCATAGGTTTAATAAGCCTCAGGATCTGCACAAACACTGTTGTAGGTTTTTGGACTTGCCTCAAGTATATCCACAATTGTGCCTTTACTACTTTGTTATATTGTATTTTAGAGCTAAACTTAAAGAAGCAACATTTTGGTTTCCCCTCCATTTGTACAAGAAAATCAGCTATAAATGAATGGAAAGAAAAAATTACCAAACAGGGAATAAAAAGGAGTATGCATATATAAATCTGATTTATTTTTCCAGACCATGTAGGAAGTCTTACAATATGTTATAAACAGTAACAAAGTGAATTTAACTTATTTCATTTTCTGTGATTTATCCTCTGCAGCAAATGTAATAGTTGTCAACAAAATCATTATACTGTCACTTAAAAGTAGCATCACGTGACAAGGAACTAATGTTTGTTTCATAAACCATCCAAACTGAGGTTTTGCTTATTAGTTTCTAAATAACTCTAGTTGGTGCCTTGTGCTCTGAAGGCTAAGCAGAGCAGATGTGTGCTCAAGCTGAAACTTGGAAATGATGGGCAATCACCAGAAATACACACTGTGGAGGACTTTCGTGGTCCTCAGCATATTCAGGGCTCTGACCAGCAGTACCAGCACTGTGGACTGACCTGTACAGCTGTACAGCGTATTTTCCAAACAACTATTACCTGGAAAGAGGGTACATCCTGTTCCCTTTCTCAGTGATTAGAACCAGCTCTTTTTTTGCTAGTTGTCTCATGAAGACCTTCATAAAGCATGCGGAATAGGAACTTTGTATAATTTGCCTTGACATGTATGTGGCAATGTAGCTATTTATAATTTATTACATAGCTTTAGTGTGCTATACGTTGTACAGAAACAGCAGTGGGCAAACTGATAGAACACTTCAATATTTTTTCTCAATGGAAAAAAAAATCTAAAGAGTATTAATCTAAGGGTTATTTTGTTTTCTTTTCATTTCAATGATATTATAGGAAAGTCACATGCAGTGCCATGCTCCTCCTTCCTGTAGCCTACAGTGCAGCTGTCATACCTAGTCATGGCACTATCTTTCCATGCCAGGATAAAAATGGGTAATACTAATCTTAAGTGATGCAGGGCTTTGACATTCATAAATCTCACCACTTAAGATGCCTGTCTCTGTAGTGCATCTAAAATAGCTTAAGGGTTTTTTGTAAAAAGTAGGAAATTAAGTCAGATCAATGAAGTACAATGACTTTTCTTCAGTCACTGTAATTATGAAATAGTTTAATTAGAAATGGTTGTGAAGCCTTATACACAATAGCTGGAATAAACTATTGGCAGACCTCAAATTTGTGATAAGGCTGCAGTAATATACAGCCATTAAGCACACATTAATGAATGAGTTTAAGAAATTACACATAAAGTTGCTTTTTCAACAATGTGTATATTTTTAGCTGTCTAGAGCAGCTAAAAATATTATTCTAAAAATATTATTCTAGTATGTGTATTGTAATGATATCTGTAACTGCTGACATACCTTATATGTCCTGTCATCTTTTTCCTTTTTAACATCATATTTGTGTTATTTAAAAAAAAACAGCTGCCATAGCCAAATACTTTAGCTGATGAAGAACACAGGATACTATAGTATTATCTGTGCAAAAGATACTTGATAGGAGTCATAGCAGATGTTTAGCACTCAAAAGATAACTCAGGATCTACTCATTCAGTAAATGCCTTCATTCTTCCTTGGCACGACTACTGGAGCTGGTTGCTATAGTATGGGCATTTTAACATTTAAATTTGTTACACACGTATTTGCTTTAATTACATGGTTTTAACTCAGATGTGGGTGGTGCTAGTTTGTGGGATCAGCAAAGAATCAGGAATTTAACTCTATACTTGGACTTGCTATAAGATGTAGCAGTTACGTAGGTCTAGTGCTCTAAGCTGTACTTTTGCTGATTTCCATTGCTTCTATAAATACTACCCAGTGCAACCTCCCTCAGAAAAATATATTTATCTTGTTATCTGCCCCTGTACTTTATATCTGTGATAGGAAAAGCCATGAGTACTGCAGATAACAAAGTCAACTAAACTACAGATCTCCCTTTGCTTTCTAAGGCAATGGGCAAATCCCAAGGACTACAGGGCGTATATTGTATAAGGAGCCAAAAACCAAACAGTAAAACAAAGGATCACAACACGGTCATCTGAAACTGGCTCAAATTCTTTAGAAATAACACTCTCCTCCCTCCCTCTAGCAGACTTCAGCCAGCAGCCTGTTGGGAGAGCCTGAAGAAGAGTTGTGTAGCTCTACAGAAGGGAGACAACTCTCTCAGAGGAGTAGTGGGAGGTGAAAGCAGCAGGGTTACTTACACTCTGTAGGCATTGTGATAATCGTTTCAGTGGTGGCATGATAGTCATCATCTTCCAAAGAGCCATCGCTACTGTCATCTCTCTGGACGTCATACTGATCAATCAGTTCTTGTAGTGGAGGAGCTTTGGGTAAAAGTTGTTTAATAACATCCCTGCTAATGTTAGGAGCTTGTTCCAGGCGCAGTTTGCTGAGGATTTGAATTTTTATGGCTTCTATTCTGGAAGATTTTGTATTCTGCCTCCATGTACAAGCATTGCACAGTCCATCTTTTTCAGCGTTCTCTGTGGGCTGACTACTGTCATCAAGAACCACCGGATCAACTGAAATCAGCACGAACAGGTAAATATAAACATAGATTGTTAGCTTTTGCATGATCTCACATTCAGCGCAGCTTTCCCCCCTCCCCTTTTTTTTTCCTCCCTCCCCCCTCTCCTTTTCCTTTTAGTACTAAACAGATCCGTGAAAGCAAATGCAATCTGTGAGACAGCTTGCCACGCTGGTTTACCTTATATATTCCAAGGGGGCTTTTTATACTCCAACTTTGATTAGGCTCATGTCGTCAAACCCAACGATTGGTTG